>CM076684.1:19302997-20030497 GCA_038501925.1 Xenopus petersii | reverse complement strand
GTGAAAAGGAGTTGATTTGCATGTTTTTTCTGGATCCCCCCCCTGAGGAATATTCCACCAGCCCGTTCCTTTCACTCATTCACCCTGCCTCTTTTGGGCCTGTACCAAGGCTGAGAATTTACCATGCTGTTAAATTTAGATGGGCCTGAGCATAGAGACGCAACTTGTTTACGCTGGGGTTGGTAACCTAGCCCCTGGTTACAGAGCACGCACCTGTCATCCCCTTCCACTGCAGCCTAGGGGGGAGGCGTTGGGACAAGATTAGGGCTCCATGTCTAACTGAGCTGGAGTGATTCAGAGGGAAAAAGATCAGTGACATTCTCTTGCCTCACACATGCTATTGCATGACACTTCCAATTGACCCGGGGTCTCAGGAGCCTCATGTGGTCTTTAGAGGTCTTGCCACAAATCACCTGACAAGTCGAGTCCTTTAACCACATTGTTGGAACATTAAGGCTAATATAACGGCTCCGAAATAGTCCGGGCCCCGGCTGAGTACAGGCTGTGCTGTTCAGAATCCTCAGTGTATATGAGCTAGGCATTTTCCTATTGCTTAATAAATCATAATAGCTGTAGGTTAGTATGCTTTGCCATAAGGAACACTAATGTTACATTCATTAATAAAGTTTGGACACACCGGGGGATTTTCTTTGCACAGCCCTGTCTGTATATAACCCAGCTGGAATCATTTACAGTAATAACAAACTTAAATAAGTGAGAAAATATGTCTATATATATTGTGAACCAGTAACTGGAACACAGTGTGAAGGGAGATATATTTCCCCTAGGTTAATGTCTTACTCCCATATGTACAGCAGTTCTGAGTAGGTTAATTCCCCTAGAAAGTCTCACCTGGGGAATAATTAGCAGGCTAGATCTGTTGGCTGCTAGAGAGGGTTGGGGCTGAGGGGGAAAGCTTGAGACTCACACTGAGGAGAGCTGGGAGCTGAGTGTGGCCATTGGAAGCAGCTGTTTATGTTTCCCCAAAGGGAAAGGACTTTGCAAAGGTACTGTGGGGAAAATTCACTAAGATGCGAAGTTGTGCCAGGCGCAACTTCGCCGCACTTCGCCACACTTCGCCAGGCGTATTTTCGCCAGCGCTCCGCAAATTCACTAAAATCCGAAGTTGCGCACAGGGGTAGCGTAGGTTTTCGAAGTTGCGCTAGCGTTAATTCGCCAAGGAAGACAAATGCCTAGAAAACCTTCAAAACATCAAATAAAAATTTTATTTTGCCCTACACATGTGCCCACTATCTAGGTAAGTTGCCATGAGTCAGGAGATGTAGGGGGGAAGGAGGGGAGCCCCATAAATATTTTCGATCTTTTTCAGCCTATCACCCATCATGTAGAAAACACGCCAGTGTTTTTTGGGACTTAGAAAAAATTTTGACTTTTTTTGAAACAATCCCTATCTACTCTATTGCGCTTCGCCAGATCTGAGGTGGCGAAGGAAGTCTAGCGCAAAAGGTAGCGTTCAGTACACTGCGCAAGTTAGTGAATTTGCGTAGTTACGTCGCTAGCGAAAATTCAACCTGGCGTAAGGGTGCGAAGTAACCCTAGCGAAACTACGCCAGCGTTCGTTAGTGAATTTGCGCAGTAACGAAAAATGGCAAACGCTAGCGAATTAACGCTAGCGTTCGGCGCTTCGGCGCTTAGTGAATTTGCGCCTGTGACTCTGGGGAGTTGTACTGTTTGTGTTTGACCGGAAATCCCAGTAGGGGACCGGTAGTAGAGAGGGAAACTACTCTGTGTATTAGTTAGAGCCCAAGTGGGGCAAGGATTTTGTTTTGTTTTATGCTGCTTTGCTCACAGAATCTTTATATGTGAACAATAAATGGACTTTACCCTGTTCAAGACCCGTCTGTTCGTATGATCCTGCTCACAATATATATGTGTAGTGGCACAGCAAGCAAAAAAACTCTAGAGGAGAAGGTAAATCTCTCCCAGAATACTCTATGAGACAGAAGAGCCATAGAGAATAAAAGGGGCTGTGTTCACTCAGTCTGCAAAGCCAGTACAGGCTAAAATGAATGTCATCAAAACACATTGTTCCTACAGATTCGCACTGCCGCTGAATTGTTATATTGTGGTTTGTAAAAAAAATTAAATTTCATTTGTTTGTCTTGTGGAAAAACCCAGCTGTGAATAAAACATAGGTCTTACCTGCTTGAAGTTATACTAGCTGTGTCTGTCTTTTCCTTTACAAGAAGTATTGTTACCTTTGTTATTTGAGTGAACCCACACAACATAGTAATATCATAAATGTAGTGACACCATGGGGCTGCCCCACATAGCAACCAATGAAAGATTTTATTCTACCTGCGGCTGATAAATCAGACATTTATCGATTGCTGAGGGTTGAGAGGCCATTAGTAGTGAAAGGCGAATTTATTCACCTGGCGCATATTTTTTGACACCGGCGACGGAATCCACGCCGGGACCAATTTAGACAGCGGCGATGATTAACGGATGCCCGTTTATTTTAAGGGGCGTCGGCATCAACTTTGATGCCGGTAAATCACTGTTTCACAAATTTTTCTCCCATTTTGCGAATTTCGCTGGAAATTCGTGAAATTTGTGGCGAAGCAAAACGGGACAAATTCGCCCATTACTAGCCATTAGTAAGAAAAAAGTGAGGTGTAAATGCTGTTGAGGTCTGATTAGGTAACTTTAAAGTGGACCTGTCATCCAGATACAAAAAGCTGTTTAATAAAAGTCCTTTTCAAATTAAACATGAAATCCAATTTCTATTTTTTATTAAAGCATTCATAGCTGTTGTAAACTCATTTAAAAATTTCAGTTGTCAATCAAATATTGTCTGCCCCTCCTCAGGGCAGACAATTACTTTCACTTTCCATTCAGCACTTCCTTCTCTTTACCATATAATTGTGTAGCCAGGGCATGGGGATGGACATCAGGTCTCCAATTCTGCTGCACAAACAAGATTCTGAGATGATACAAGGCTTGTCTTAATAACAGTGTCCACAAAATGGCTCCTGCCTGCTTGTTATAATTATGAATTCCCAGACTGGAGGAAACACAATTCAAATAATTTATATAGTGCAATTAAAGTTAATTTTGCTTGACTAATGTGGTAAAATAGGATTTCTAATTTTTTTTTTTTGGGTGATGGGTCCCCTTTAAGAAGGGGTTGGATGGTGTTTAGCAAGTGAGGGAATACAGGGTTATGGAAGATAGCTCATAGTACAAGTTGATCCAGGGACTAGTCCGATTGCCATTTTAGAGTCAGGAAGGAATTTTTTCCCCCTCTATGGCAAATTGGAGAGGCTTCAAATGGGATTTTTCGCCTTCATCTGGATCAACTAGACAGGTTATATACAGACTTAAAAGGTTGAACTTGATGGGCATGTGTCTTTTTTCAACCTAACTTACTATGTTACTATGAGGGATGTAGTCGCCCATAGCCACCAATCACCTGTTAGAATGAATAAAGGTCAACTAAAACCGCCATATAGCTCCCTTTCTGTTAAGGTGGCCATACACGGGCAGATTAAAGCTGCCGATATTGGTCCTTTAGACCGATTCCGCAACTTATCTGCCTGTGTGTGGGGGCTCCTGATGAGTCCTCCCGATCAATATCAGGCCAAAAATCAGCCAGATACCGATCATTCAAGTTTGATTTTTTTCCACAATCCAGGACCGCACCAGCTAGTTGATTCGGTCCTGTGACTCGTCAGTGCCCAATTGTAGCACTGCAGCCGTTAGTAGGCCAAAAGAGCGGGTCTAATAATGTACCAGGCTAGGACTCCTGTGGGACTTTTCCAGAACCTTGTCTTCATCCTTTGTCGTTTCCTTCTTCACATTGAAGATTTAACCCATGCGCAGTATAATAGCTGAGCCATGGGAACTAGAAGGACAAACCAGTGAGAGGTCCCGTCTTTTGAGGCATAGGACAGATGCAGAGCCGGACTGGGAGCAAAAAGCAGCCCGGGCAAAAAACAAACAAAGCAGCCCACATGTAAACACACACACACAAAGAGACACATTGATTGACCCTGGATCCCTGGCGTCCTTGCTAGTTTCCCCATGGCTGCTAATGTGGCTCTAAAAGTAATTAAAAATCATGTGAAATCTGTAATTATTACTCAAATTAGCAGCTGGCACATTACATAATTTCCGTAACTTACATATATATATATATATATAAATATATGAATGAGAGCTTGTTATGAAAACATCCAGCCTGACCATGCTTCCATGGTTCCATTTAACCACAAGAGCCACAAAGCAAAAACAACAGCTACAACATCCCTTCTAATGTACTATGCAGTGTTAACAACATTCTGTTGGGTTAGTTAGCAACTTGGCTAATTTGTCCTCTTCAAGCAGCCTATACCAACTGACCAGCTGTTTGTTTTAAAGGGTAACTAAATTCCTGAATTAACATTGCTTCTATAAATTGAATAGCTTAGGGTTTCTGTGCTGCTTCTCACAGCCATCGACAGATGACCCTAGCAACCAGATTGATGAAATCGCAAACTGGAGAGCTGCTGAATAATAAAACAGTAGTTTGTATTTGATCCCAACTAACATATAATTAATCCTTATTGGAAGCAAAATCAGCCTATTGGGTTTATTTAATGTTTAATTGATTTTCTAGTAGAGTTAAAGTATGAAGATCCAAATTATGGAAAGATCCATTATCCGGAAAACCCCAGATTCATAGCATTCTGGATAACAAGTCCCATATCTGTATTATGCTGCAAAAAACCAGAGTGACTGTCCACTCTTGCCATGTACTTCTGTTCCAAGGCCTAAGGTACATGGACACTTCTGCTTGGTTGTGGATAACATCAGCAGTCAATAGCTTCCCATAACAAATTGTACTTAAAAAAAATCCCGTTTCTGGGCACTGAGTGGTCTATAAGGGCAGACACACGCTCAGATTTGGGGAGATTAGTGGCCTGGTGACAAATCTCCTCTTCTTCGGGGTGACTAATCTCCCGGAACTGCCTCCCCTGCCTTCCCGCCGGCTAGAATGTAAATAACCAGCAGGATGGCACTTAATTTTCCAAAGTCATCCGAAGTCTCCTCGGAAAACAAAACACTCTGAGTGCCATCCCGCCGGTGATTTATATTCTAGCCAAGGGGAAGGCAGGGGAGGCAGTTCCAAGAGATTAGTCGCCCCAAAGAAAAGGAGATTTGTCTCCAGGCGACTAATCTCCTCGAATCTGAGCTTGTGTCTCTTCCCTAAGGCATGTGTGTCCAAGGCCCTATGCGTTTGAAGACACTAGAGATTTGTTCCCAAAGGATACGCTCACTTTGAGCTTCATTAAGCCTTTCTACACATAGAACAGAATATAAAGTAGCTCTATTTGATATGTTTAAGGAATGAAAGGGAGTCTTCACATATCAGGTTCTTCTGTTAAAGACATTATGTACAGTTCCTGACAGAGCATTTGGAGACGTGCCATAAATCAGTACAAGTCACAAACAAGTCTTTCTCCATGCAAGGAATAGCTGTCATCTGCAGTTCAGGGATGCCCTCATAATAATTTATTTCTTCTGCTTCTTAAATGAAGGAGGCATCCCTTTAAAGAAAGCATAACGGGCACTTTCACCCCCCTACCCGGCAGCTGTTTTTATCTGTCTATCGGGCTGTGATGTGTGGCGAATATTACTGAACCAAGCAGGTGCCCAAGTTGAGATGTGGATCTGAGTATGTAACTGAAGAGGCAATCATATGCCGAGTGTCAAGTGATCACACAGCGTGTTAGCTCATTGCCCTAAAGACGGCGACCCCCCCCTTCTGTAAGGTAAGACGGGAATTTGTCCTCAGTGATATGTCATTCAATACAGGGATTCCCTTGCAGGGTAGGCTTAAAGCATGTGTACTTTGGAGAAGACACCCTTTCTTTGAAGGTCTTGTTTGGTGTTCCACCAAAATGATTCAACAAACACCATATTGATTCCCCCGGCCTTTGATTATTCATGACTCCGCTCTCATGTATCATTGCCAAATGTTTCACTAGCCACACAAATTAAATATGAAAAATGCCTCTATATTTTATTGCTGTGATGTTTTGGTGTGCTGTGACTGCTTCACAGGAGACCTTGTTGTTATACAAATAAATAAAACAGGTATAGGTTCCATTATCCAGAAAGCTCCAAATTACAGGAAGGCCATCTCCCATAGACTACATTATCATCAAATAACTATGATAGAAGCATTATTATCTTGACCTTCCAAAAACCCTAAAAAATGTAAATATGGGCATAGATATGGGATCCATTGTCCAGAAAGCTCCAAATTATGGGAAGGCCATCTCCCATCAACTCCATTTTATCCAGATAAAGCAAATTTTTAAAAATGATTTCCGTTTTCTCTGTAATAATAAAACAGTAGCTTGTACTTGATCCCAACTAAGATAGAATTAATCCTTATTGGAAGCAAAATCAGCCTATTGGGTTTATTTAATGTTTAAATGATTTTTATTAGACTTAAGTTATGAAGACCCAAAACATGGAAAGACCCCTTATCCAAAAAAAACCCCAAGGTCCTGAGCATTCTAGATTAAAGGTCCTATACATGTCTATGTAAAATAACAGTCTAATAGCCAATCTTATAAAGAGATATTCAGTCAATGAGATGACTTGTTTATTGAAATATAAAGGAATTATGGGGTGTAGTTGAAAGAAAGTACATCCTTTCTAATCTTCTAGATTAGCACCAGCCTGGGAGAGTAGGCAACCTATACAGACAGTGAGACAAATGGGATACAAACATGAAATAAACACCTTGGTCAGTAAGTAAAATCTCACAAGAAGGTGAACATAGGATGTAGGGATCCCAAAGCAATCCCTGCATGAGAGAGTTGAGTCAGGGTAGCGATTTTTTGTCCACCATTTCAAACGTTGGTAGTTGTGGAGCTCAAATTATTGCATGAATACGTGACACTTAAAGGAAAAAGAATGATTCAGGATTAACCAAAAAGGCTATTCATCCATAGAATTTACAGTATCTGAGGGGTAGGCTGGCAGAATTCACAATCCAAATACTAATGCAGGGAAGGGTGCTCTGCTAACTGGTGCCTTGCACCCAATTCAGGAGGTCATACTGATTCCTACATATGCACTTATACAGGTATTGGATACATTATTTGGAAAGCCGTTATCCAGAAAGCTCCAAATTGTGGAAAAATTATTCCCTTTTTCTCTGTAATAATAAAACGGTACCTTGTACTTGATCCAAATGAAGATAATTAATCCTCATTGGAAGCAAAACCAGCCTATTGGGTTTATTTCATGTTTACATGATTTTCTAGTAGACAAGTTATGAAGATCCAAATTTTGGAAACACCTGTTAATGCGGAAAACAGGTCCCATTCCTGTATAATGAGGGTCCCCCGAGCTGGGACATTTGGTCACATACATGCATATTTTGAGTGAGTGTCCTGGCTGGGTGTTTACCAACTATGAATACTTGCAGCGAGAGTAGACACCTGGTGACAGACCAAGACCAACAACTTCTACAGAGTAGAAGACAATATGTCAGCTGTAGTGTGATATGGTGCGTTAATGCTTAGCATATGACGATAATCTCAAGATTCTTTTCTGGTTCATTTGCACCATGATTAACACAACAAGGTCACAGGAGACACCTAACAGGGTAATGTAATAAAAAGTCTTCAGCTTGCCCATATCAAGTAACCCAAAGCAACCAACCAGATGTTTGTTTTTAAACAGTTGCTCAGTAAATGCTACCTACTAATTGGTTGCTATGGGTTACTAAACAAGTAGCAAACTTAAGACCATTTATTACATTACCCCCTAAGTTTTTCTTAGTCTTCTGTCAGCTTACTGCTCTGAACTTCAGTTAAGTAATTTTAGCCTCGGCCCACAGATAACTCTTCTTCATAGAAAACCAAGCCAGCCAAGGTTCAACCAGGAGACACTCTTATACCTGCCCAAAGTGAACATTTTATTTATTTATCTATTCAAAGCAGAACACGTTGGCAGAGGGGGGGATAGACTTAGGGGCAGATTCACTAACTGGTGAAAAGTCGCCAGTGACTGCTTCTCACCCCCTCACTACACTTCGCCAGGCGAAAATTTGCTCACACAATGCTAATTCACTAAAATATGGAGTTATGATGTAAGTAACAGAAGATTGAGGAAGATCTATGCACTCCAGTGCACTTCGCCTGGTCTGAGCTGGTGAAGGCAAGTCAGGCGAAAGAAGTAATGTTCAGTAAAACCCGCATTTTATTGAATTTTCGGAGTAACGTCCATTATCGAGAGCGATATTGTCGACTGGCGATAGAGTGTGAATGAGCGCTAGGGCCTAACTCTTTTGCTAGCGAATTGTCGCCTGCCTTGCCGATGTCCCTGCGGGTGGTAACGCTGGCGAATTGTCGCCAGTGTTTGCCACTTCGCCCTTTAGTAAATCTGCCCCATAGACCACCTCATATTTGGCGCATTCTAAGGGGTATATTTATCAAAAAGTGAAGTTAGAGATCGCCACAGTCCTCTAGAGTGAAATTCCAAACTCTCCATTCATTTCTATGGGATTTTTAAAAGAGTATCAATGGGTAAAAGTGAAATTCATGGGTGAAAGTGAAATTCATCCTTTGATAAATATGCCTTTCAAAATCCCATAGAAATAAATGGAGAGTTTGGAATTTCACTCTAGAGGACTGTGGCGATCGCTAACTTCACTTTTTGATAAATATACCCCTAAGCCTCTGTGGTGCTTATTTAATAACAGTGGGGAAACTTGAACTAATGTAGTTACCTGTGGCAATCAAAAATTTTACTTCCATAGGTCTTCCTGAACCAAGCTGCGGGTTACTGTCCAGGTGCTGTCCAAGTTTTATCTGTGTTAATAAATGAACCCAACTGTGTTAAAATGTAAAATGTTATTTCATTAAAATGTTGTGATTGTCCAGTAGCTGGATGTCCTCTTATACTGCACTGCCAAAGAACAAACAAATTTGGAAAGGTTTCTAGAGTCTACATTTAGTTGTAAAACAATTTCTAAATCTGGAGTGTTGATATCAAATAGCCCTTAATATAATTCTGAAATGGGTTGAGGGGGCCTAAAAGGCACCAAGGTTTTTGGCCTGGGTCTTTAATGTAACAGACAAAGCGTCTGGCTTCTAGTTAAACAAGGATAATATTAGATAAATAGACTAGCAGTTACAGTCAGAGGTAAAATGATGAACCTTCTACACCTGTCTTGGCAAAGTTCTACTAACTTGGCAATGTAATGCTCAATATTATGAACATTATGAAAGAAGAGACACTTCTAGGAGCGACCAGTCACGTCGGATTACTGAGGATCTCAAGAATAATATATTATGTAACAAACCCAAAATTTTCAGAATCATCAGTGCAGAGCAATTTAAACAAACTCAATGAACATCATCAGAAATGTGTTTGCATTAAGACAGCTCATAGTGCAAGAAAGCCAACATTGTGGGCCAACCTGGCAAAAGTGCTTTCTTCCCTTGCCTTCAGCTGTTGGTGGGAGCTGGTTTCACATTCATGTTAGTAGAAGAATAGGAGCACCGGTGTATGAAGATATCCATGAACCCAGTGAGCCTGGGCTGGCATATTGCCTCTCAAGGACTCATACCTCAGTTGGCACCAGTTTCCTAAGCCTTCCCATTATGTAATAACTGATGAAAGCCTAACACGTTTCATGCCTATTGGGGCACTTACTCATAGCCTATGAGTAAGTGCCCCAATAGACATGAAACGTGTTAGGCTTTCATCTGTCGTGTCCTAATAAATGATTTTGTATTTTTAATCATTTCTAGATGATTTTTTTGGAGAAACTCACAATATTTGTTTTTGCTTCATATACAGGCACCCATAGAGTGGGTTGAACTGTATTCTTTCTCCCATTATTATTGTTTATTTTTGTTAGTTGACTTCAATATACTTTGGTAGGGCTTATACTTCTATTGCCATCTTGCACCTTTTCTTTAAATGCTGTACCTAGCCAATATGTATACATATCCAGAAATTCTTTCATATGAAATACTAAAACGGACCCTTCAGATTCATCCCATTTTTTCTTCTGTGAGGGACACGAATCAGAGATACAGTCACGACATGGACCACTGGGAGAAGGAAAGGGAGAGTACAAGCAAGGTTGGACTGGCCCACTGTGGGAAGACCTGTTAGCCCCAGTGCCCCAGACAGATTTACAGTTATTAAAATGTCCTTCTCCTCCCACAGCTGCTTTCCATCTGACACTAGGTACAGAACCCAGTTCTAGTAGACATAAGGCAGCCCATCCTTACCACCAGTAGTGTAATTGTACACAAATCAAAAGATAAGTCTCTTTATTAAGGTGAGATCCCAGCAGGGGACGAAGCAGACCCTGCAGTCATGGGGTGAAGCTGGGGAACTTCCTCTATAGCACTATAATCCCCCGTCTTGGCAGGGGAGTTGTGGCGAGGGAGTGGGTTGTGGGCAGGAGCAGCTATGTGTGCTGGATCCTTCGAAGATTTTTTTGGCGGGAGCCAAGTGTGCTCTTGTTACTCTGCTGCTTACAACCTGACATGATACAGGGCTCCATTGTGGGTTGCACCTGTGATGATGCTTACATGCTTCCCCCACCCCTCATTGCAGTTTCCACCCAGTTTCGGAACTTTGTATTTTGTAGATGGCCCCTCTGGTGTCTGTTGTACAGATGGGCAAACACCCATGTGTGATGGGCCTTAATAGTTGAGCTAAACAGGTAATAGCGTCGGGGAGTAGCACAAGAGAAACTCCAGTAATTACCCTACTGCTCCTTCATGGGTGAAAAGAATGCAGTTTAGACCCACAGGGAACATGAATACTCCCTAATGTGCTATTTTGCATCAGTAATTTAACATTCTGTACTGTGTGCTGTGTCACACTTAACTCCAATTTCATGCTCCCCGGATTATATGCTGTATGTACACTGAGTTAGACATGAAGAGTATTAAATTATTATGCAAGGAATTATGCAATTTATATATATGATCCCAAGAGCCAAAAGAAACCTTAAATTGAGCCCCAGATACCCTTAAAGATATGAGTACTTGCCCTGACTTGTAACCGTACCTGTATGTCTTATTAGCAACAGTATATGGGTAATATAGATCCGGGGGGTCCCTTCTCATGGCCATTGTTGGTTACAACCATTTTTAGACCTCTTTTAATACACACATATATATATATATATATATATATATATATATATATATATATATATATATGTCTGTACCTCTCCGTGGAAAGGAAGGAAGCAATACAATGAACCAGCATGTATAGCTTTTCCTCAAACCAGACCATATAAAGTAACTTATTTGCTTTAAAGAGAAGGAGGCAGCAAGAAAACGTGGAAAACGATATGAGGAATCCCCTGAAATGAAGAAAGAGAAAGCCTATGACCTCCAAGTCATAAAGCAAGAGTGGCTGTCATAGTATAGTCATCCCACACGGTCCAGTTACAACTACCCAAGTACAAGAATTTTGACTATTCTGGCAGCCTAATTTTAACCCCGCTATCTCAGCAGAAAGAATAGACACCTCTTTCAGACAACATGCTCAGGAGATTAAGAGGATCCCTGGCAGCGATAAACCGATATTCCATTCAGTACTTAATGGGCCCAGGAGTTGCTAGAACTTAATATAAAATGCTGTGTATACTATGGCAGAGCAACAAGTGCTTTGAGGTGAATTATATAAAGAGCAGGAGGAAAGGGGGCAGCCTAATGTGTGCCATATCATTAACAAATTGCCATGTTATGCCCATTACGTCATCTTATAATAATACTTTGACACTCCCTATGGCAAGAGTATAAATTTGCTTTCATTACAGTTATAAGCTTACTTACTGACAGAGGTTCATAGATGCTCTTACTTATACCTTATGGATTTTAACCTAATGACCATTAGGGAGTGACATAGTAGCAGAGCTATTTTGGTTGAAAAAAGAAACGTTTCCGAAAACTTTTATGTCTTTATGTCTAACTGCTATTTGATCCAGAGAAAGGCAAAAAAAAAAAACCCATAAGAACTCACTATTATTTGCAGCAAAGGGGGAAAATGCCTTATACAACTGCATCTTAATCTAAGCACTGGATTTGCCACCAATTGCCAGGTGGTCAATTGTAGAGGGCAGTTAGGGTGTATGGTTCTCTCCCTTAATAAATGTCCCCCATCAACTGGAAGGGCAGCCACAATGAAAATGAGAACAATCATTTATATATCTGATATATCAGTCACAGACACTGGGATTTACATGAACTTTAGGCAAGCTGGTACCCACAAGAACAGTAGTTACACCATGCATGATTTATTATGTTTTTTGCACGAAAGCCAGAAAAAATCATTGGGACTTCTGCCATAGAGGTCTCTGATGAAGTGCACAAAACGCGTCAGACCTCATGGCGCAGGGCTATACAGTTTGTTAAAATGTTAAATCTTCAATAAAACCAAGTTTTTTACCAATGATTTGATGACCAAGCGATTCCTTGAGTGATCCGAAGAGTGCGTTGCCCAGAACTTTGGTGTGTGGGACTTCTGCCATTGACTTATATGCAACCTCGACAGGTTTCTGATTCTGACTTTTCCATCCTCTGGGTTTAATAAATTGCTAAACCCTAAAATAGTGGATTCAGTGCATCCCTACTAAATGCACAAAGGATATCATCAAGATCAAATACACCAACAATCCTTTTCAATAAATAAACAATTTTATTACTAGATAAATATACATTTCACAAAATGGTTTTGTGCTTACATTTATTAAGAGTTGACCCGCTCATATGGGCCAGTGAGGCGGCTGCCATTTTGTTGTTAGTCCTGTGTAAACATTCTGCCAAAGTTTTCTTTTGCTCGTTAAAATAATTGCAAATATCATCATATATGTAAATTATACCAGTTCACTCCAGAAAAGAAAAAAAAAGAAAGAAAATATCTTGCAATTAGCTCTTTCCTTAAAAAATAAAAAGTAAGGAGATTCATAATACTTACAACCAATGAGCAAGCGGGTTCAATTTCAACAGTTCACACTCTGAAGTAAAAGCAAGCTTCCTATTCCCCTGGGTGATCTGAAGTCCTCCTTGAATCACCAAGTTCTCCAATCAACTCTTCCAACCATAAGCAACCGCCCCTCGGGTGATTCTGTCCATTTGTTCTCTTGTTGGGTTGAATGGCTTCTTAAAGCAAGCTGGCAATCTAGAATTCCATACCTTTCCTGGCAAGAATCCTCTATATCTATAATGTCCTAACAACCCCAGTAAGGTAGTATAGGAGGTAGACATGAACTGAACCCCCATCCCAGGCACACGCCAGTATTTCTTGATATTATAGGGATACAAAACCAGGTGTATTGATCAAAAATTATTGTCTGAAAAACTGCAGGAGGATAAGATGCAAATCTAATTCCATGTAAACATTGTACGAACAAAAACAGCTGAATTCATAGTTTTACAGTGTGACCAAAATCTCATTGAAGCAACAGTTTAATAAATAAAATCTCAGAAGGCGTCTCAGCAGGGATCTTGAAGGCATCTCAGCGGGGATCTTGAATTCATCTCAGCAGGGATCTCACTAGTCGCTTGAGTTGGAAAACTCTCTTAGTAATGGCTTAGTAGTGCCATCATGGAGACTACACGAATGTCTTATGGAGTCTGAACCAACACAAAACATAAGGAGAAGGTATAATGCTTCAATGATTGTGTTTTGGATCTAGATTTTAGGTTGCAGCAGAGCATGAGCCCAAAAAATAGTTGAAACGCTAAACTGGAAAGTGTATATTATTAGAAAGCATATATGGCCTATCAGCATGGTGAAATTAGAGTGTGCCCTCTAGAGCTCTAGGCCTCGCCCAGTACTGGCTTCTTGTAAGGCAATAATAACACAACAGGAGACCTAAGGGAGATGAGAGTGGATGCTTACAGTAGGCAAGAATGTGGATTATGGCACATGGTCCTCTCAGGGAGAACAAAATTACCTTTTCTGCTGATAACTGCTTCCCTTTCATTTACATAGAAAAGATGATGCCTACAGATGCCTGGGCTGTCTGACAGGGATTCATTACACCACAATGGCATGTCCAATGGATTCATGCCCGATGGCAGCACATTTCCGATGCAACATGGAAAAGCTTTTCTGATCACTTCCATTCTCCCTCAGTGTGCCATGAGCCTAATACTGCTTGTTAAGTGAATGTTAGCTTGCTACTGAAAATAAGTTACGGTGTTATTAAAGAGGTGGTTCACCTTTATGTTAACTTTTAGTATGTTATAAAATGGCCTTCATTTTTTTTTTTATAGTTTTTGAATTTGCCTCCTTCTTCTGACTCTGTCCAGCTTTTGAATGGGGGTCACTGACCCCATCTAAAACCCAAATACTATGCAAAACTACAATTATTGCTACTATTTATTGATCATCTTTCTAGTCGGGCCCCTTCTATTCATATTCCAGTCTCTTATTGAAATTAATGCAAGGTTGCTAATTTGCAACAGACTGCTGAAATTGCTAACTGGAGAGCTGCTGAATAAGAAGCTACATAACTCAAAAACCACAGATAATAAAAAAATAAAAATTGCAGATTGTTTTAAGGTGGCCATACACGGGCCGATAAAAGCTGCCGACAGACCGAGTCGGCAGCTTATTGGCCCGTGTATGGGGGCCCCCTACGGGCTTCCCCGATCGAGATCTGGCTGAAAGTCGGATGGGACTAAAAACCCCGTCGGATCACGGCCGCATCTGTTCGTTGATGCGGTCCCGCAATCCGACCGCCCGTCTGCATTCGCTAGGATCTGATCGTTGGGCCCTAGGGCCCACGATCGGATCAGCCCGATATTGCCCACCTCAAGGTGGGCATATCGGAGGGAGATCCGCTCGTTTGGCGACATCGCCAAACAAGCGGATCTCTCCATGTATGGCCACCTTTAGAATATCACTCTCTACATCATACTAAAAGTTAATTTAAAGGTGAAAACCCCCTTTAAATACATTGTTGTTCATTCATACTACCACCTCTACCTTCAGATACAGGAATATTTCTTTTCCTAGCATCTGCCTGTTTGGCCACTTGCTTTCAGGCATCTTTGGCTTTTCCAGTAGTAGCCCCAAGACACTGGACTTCCTTGCACCTTTACATAACACCCTGAGGCTTAGGGCTTGATCACACTAACAATTCAGTTGTTGGCATCACAGCCTCTGCAACAAACACACACAAGTGAGTGAATAAAAGCTCCTTCTAAAGGCTGGTAGTTGGAGGAGAATCCACTGGGACATCTGACTATATAAAGTAAGCAGATAGAGTTGCCACTGAGATTTTAAGTTCAGCCAATCAATATTTTCTACATTTAAATACCAGATGAGGCAGTGATCCCCAACCAGTAGCTTGTAAGCAACACATTTCTCACCAACACCTTGGATGTGGCTCCCAGTGACCTCAAAGCAGGTGCTTATTTTTTAATTCTAGGCTTTGAGGCAAGTTGTGGTTGCATAAAACCAGGTGTGCTGCCGAACAGGGTCTCCTGTAGGTTGCCAGTCCACAAAGGGGCTACCAATAGCCAATCACAGCTCGTATTCAGCCACAGGAACTTTTTGCATACTTATGTTGCTCTCCAACGTTTTTAACATTTGAATGTGACTCACAGGTAAAAAAAATGTTGGGGACCCCTAATGCAAGGTAATCAAATCACTTTAGAAATCAGGGGCACCTTGAATAAATGCTAGCTTAACGGCTGTAATGAGTGTAGACTGGTTGCATTAAAATGAAATCCACTCAGTGCAGCACTTCTACATGGATTGTCTAAACGCATTTGTGAATTTTTACATGATCTGGTTACCTTATAAAAAAAGCAGTTTAATAACCAGAAGGGCACAAATTCAATAACACAAATTCAATAACCTATTAAGTGGGCAACATACACAAGTCACATAAATAGGACTTGTAGTAAAATGAGTTCTGCCTATCTTAATTTTAAAAAGATCTCTATTTTATGTCATTAAAAAGTACTTAAGGATTCTTGTTTTGATTTTACTCTAACCACATCCCCTTCCTACTCCCAAGAAACAGATCTATGTTTCAGATTTACTCATAATTTAAAAGTTTATTATACATGGGTTTAACTAAGATCGGTAGGCTGATGAAACTACTCTGAAAAGCTAAGGAGATGGGATCAAGTGTAAAATGAAAGTGCTTTCAATTTCACTGCTCTACACTGCTTAGTAAGACAAATAACAAACCCTATACATACTTTTTAAATTTATAATAGGCAGAATGCATTTCTAATGAAAGCCCTATTTATTGAGCTTATGTGGTAGGTGTACGTTGCCCCTTTATGACCAGGCGAACAATCATGGCTAGCAATTTCCCCTTCCCATGTATTGTTTTTTTTAATATTTAGAGCTCATATTTGTATTAGTACTGTAAACCCTGATATTGTTAACATACTGAACGTATTTATTTCTCAAATTTTAACGTTCTCTGTTTTTTCCATCTGATTGAGAGCACAGCTTTCCAGTCTTAAAGTTCATAGAAAATTCTTCTAGTCACGATGGGATAACTTGCTGTAGAACCTTAATGCCAGACATGCGTGGTCTTAATTTTATCTTTTTATTTTTAATGTTCGGATTGGCAACTAATGTGCTTTTAAAAGGGCACCTTATTGCTCATTCTGCATTCCAGCCCTGAATTACCTTTGCAGACATGTATTCAGTTATTTGCTGTTATTTGAGTCTTCTCTCCTCTGGCTGTTCCCCACAGGCTTTTTTTTCTGCACATGTAATTCAATAGGACATGTCTGTAGTTTCATAGTTTCATGTCAGTTTGATGGCCAGCTGTCCCATTCGGGATCTTCATGGAGCATCCTTTGCTGGTTGGTGCAAAGCCTCCTATAGACCAATACAAAAGTGCAAGATCTACTGGGCATTTATGGCTCAGACAATATCAGATCATGTAGTGTACTCACTTGAGGTTCAGTCCATCATAATTTATCCTTCTGCAGGTGCTTACGTTTGCTTCACGTCTCCACCAACATGGCTCTTTGGTGCCTATAATAATGCTTGTAAAACTACAAATTATCTTCAGCTGTGTGACAATTTTGTTATAAATAAATCGACAATTTTTAAAGTTCCATTATGAAAATGTGCACAATCTCTGGATGAGATTGTCTCACTGAACAGTGTTCTTTGTTGGAAACCAAAGAGAAAAAGGAAACGTTCTTTGGATGACTCTTCATTGTAAATTTTATAATTTAAGACAAGGGTTGAAGAGACGGCATTAAGTGAAGACATGTTAGAGTTCCAATGTCACACTTCCGTTATCAAATGTGAGGGCTGGCCAGGAACCAACTGTCTGTCATCAGGAGGACCTAGTCCATCTAGGAATTCTGCCTTGGAATTGGTGACTATACTTCTAAGTTTGCTTATCATAGGACTCTTGTCTTTTCCTTTTGTCTTTGGGGTTTGTGGAGGACCATTAGGGCATGACCCAACATGGTCGTACTGGCCAATATCTGAGCATTCAGTTTCTCGGTGGTAGAAATAACTAAAGTTGGATACAATAACTGGCACTGGCAAGGAGATGGTCAGCACACCGGCAATGGCACAAAGAGACCCAACCAGTTTCCCACCTACTGTTTCAGGTGACATATCACCATAACCTACTGTTGTCATGGTGACCACGGCCCACCAAAATGCTTCAGGGATACTTGTAAACTTTGTATCCGCATGATCAGCCTCAGCAAAGTAGACTGAGCTGGAGAAGAGTATAACCCCAATGAAAAGGAAAAATATGAGCAGCCCCAATTCCCTCATACTGGCTTTCAATGTCTGTCCCAAGATCTGCAAACCCTTAGAGTGACGTGAGAGTTTAAAGATACGGAAGACTCTGACCAAACGGATAACCCTGAGGATGGCCAAAGACATTGCAGGTTGTCCCACTCCTTTGTTGCGAGCAAGTTCAGTGCCCAGCGCAACAAAATATGGTATGATGGCCACAAAATCAATCATGTTCATTATGTCCTTGAAGAAAGCTGCCTTGCTAGGGCACGCAATAAACCTCACTGAAAGCTCAAAGGAAAACCAGCAGATACAGATGGTCTCCACAATAAAAAAAGGGTCCTCGAAGGGGTTTTTTTCCTTAAAAAGGTGTGTGCTGTTAGCTCGATGAGGATGTACCTGCAAGAACAGAAAAAAAATCCTAATTATTTATAACAAAAAAGTCAATAATCACACATTTTGAAAATATAGTCACTATTGATCTAAATTAAATTACCAGACTTCTTCTTAAAAAAGGGAAACATTTTAAAAATGAGACCGGCATAATTTCAAGAATGTTAACACATCTACTTTATATAAGCATTAGAACTGCAAAGAAATACATTTGTTATTCGGTATATGTCTCATATATACATAGTACATATGTAGAAACTATATACAGGTATGGGATCCGTTATCTGGAAACCAGTTATCTAGTAAGCTCTGGATTACAGAAAGGCCATTTCCCATAGACTCCATTTTATCCAAATAATCCAAATTTTTCAAAAGTATTTCTTTTTTCTCTGTAATAATAAAACAGTATCTTGTACTTGATCCAATTTTTTTAACATTATTAAATTATTAACAATAGTATAATATAATCATTATATAGCCTACATTTAGATTTAGATGACTCGTACATTTATTTTGGAGTCAGACATTTGTATTTCTGATTTCTTATTATTGATCCCTACAAATAGACAGTATTATTTGCATTTGTTGTCTATCGGACCCCAGCTTAGTTAAGCAGGATGTAAATAATTTTACCAATGGAATGTTCTTCCTATTACTTTTTATCCAATTGTACTTTCTTTATATCTTTCAATTTTTTTATGATTTCCCCCATTCCCACTTTATTTTTCTCCCTCTGACTTCAACCGTCTACCCTTTGGCTGCTTCCATTTTGTTTTATAATAGTCTATTGCCTTTGTACCTTTCTTTTTAGCTATAACTTAAAGGGATACTGTCATTGGAAAAAAAAATTCAAAATTTTTTTCAAAATGAATCAGTTAATAGTGCTGCTCCAGCAGAATTCTGCACTGAAATCCATTTCTCAAAAGAGCAAACAGATTTTTTAATATTCAATTTTGAAATCTGACATGGGGCTAGACATATTGTCAATTTCCCAGCTGCCCCAGTCATGTGACTTGTGCTCTGATAAACTTCAATCACTCTTTACTGCTGTACTGCAAGTTGGAGTGATATCACCCCCTCCATCCCCCCCCCCCCCCCCAGCAGCCAAACAAAAGAACAATGGGAAGGTAACCAGATAACAGCTCCCTAACACAAGATAACAGCTGCCTGGTAGATCTAAGAACAGCACTCAATAGTAAAAACCCATGTCTCACTGAGACACATTCAGTTACATTGAGAATGAAAAACAGCATCCTGCCAGAAAGCATTTCTCTCCTAACGTGCAGGCACAAGTAACATGACCAGGGGCAGCTGGGAAATTGACAAAATGTCTAGCCCCATGTCAGATTTCAAAACTGAATATAAAAAAATCTGTTTGCTCTTTTGAGAAATGAATTTCAATGCAGAATTCTGCTGGAGCAGCACTATTAACTGATGCGTTTTGAAAAAAACATGTTTTCCGATGACAGGATCCCTTTAAGAAGAGCTCTTGTTTTATCATATATAAATTATATAGTAATAAAATACAAGGGGGTGGGAGAGGCGAGAGCCCTCTCGTTCTGTTCCTTCCAGATCAGAGTCTTATTCGTTTAATGCATTGGGTGGATGGGGAGATGTGTCCTGTGTTGTGATTGTTAGAGGGAGAAGATGTAAGATCTAGAAATGCAAATTTGGAGGAGACTACTGGCATGCCAAAAGGTTTTAGCAGGGGCTGACACCATTATATTTAGTATTTTGATAAATCTTCTTTCTACTTCCATTATTGGTTTACAATATGCCGTTAAAGCCGTTAACATTTGTATTTGTATTTTATTGCTCTTGAGAATTGTTCTCAGTGCTCTTCAAATTTACAGAAGTTCTGATGCATGAACCACAATCATAGCACTGACCCTGCAACATTTATGCAGGCCCGGATTTGTGGAAAGGCCACCTAGGCCCGGGCCTAGGGCGGCAGGATTTTAGGGGGGCGGCATGCTGCCCAACCACACCCACATTGGTTCAAAAACACTGGGGATGCGCTGGAGATACAATCATTTTTTAAATTTCCCGTGCACCAATCTCCATTTGTCCTGTTCCCCTGGAGGGGACGGGGCAACAAACGGTAGTGGGCCTAGGGGCGCACACTATGTAAATCAGGCCCTGCATTTATGGAACAGTGAAGAATTCTCATATTCTTTCTAACCCTGATATTTGTAATTTCTCCTCTCTACAGATGGTGGCTCCAACCATCCTGCATTGCCATGTTTCAACTTTTCTACCCAGCTCTGCCCTATGTTCATGGGTGTGGGAGAATCTGTTCCTGAAGTTGGTCCCTTATTCTTTTCGCAGTCATGGCTGCAGCTGGAGAAGTAAAGTATAGCAAGGCGTTTGCTTTTGTAAAGACAGAGGGGGGAATTCACAAAAGTGTCGGTAAAAAAAGTAACCCAGAAGTGGCGGTCGACAAATTTGTAAAATGTCGTATGAACGGCAAATTCACAAAGGCAGATGTTACCATCTCTGAATGTCTCGTAAGTCTGACAATTTTCTAAAATGTCGTATATCTTTTCATCGTACAAACGACATTTACCAAGACTTTTTAAACGTCAATTTGTCTGACATTTTCATTTTGGAGAGCCTAAAGTGTCTGAAAAATTGTCGGTAAAAAAAATGAGTAATTCATAAAAATGTCGGGAAAAGTGGCGCCGAAAAAAACACTCCCACTTTTAACGACACTAATTCAAAAGTGTCGCACATGTCGGAAAATTGGCGGAGAAATGCTCTGTGAATTTGTTGGCTGTTGCTACGACACTTTCAACGACATTTTAAAGACATTTAAAGACATTTTTTCATTCCCCCCAGAGAGTTATTTCCCAATTTTTTATCACAGAATTATTGAAGTGATCTTGGCGGTGGCCAAAAACATATTTTCATCACCTATTTGGGAAGATAGCTCCATGAGATTTGTGAAATAGGGTATATAATTAAGATAAACCAAAATCGTCTTTGTTACAAGTTTTACAAGATAATCTCAAATTACACGAATTCTGTCTCCACAGAGTGATACGCGCCAATGCTCTGGAGCCCAATAAACTCCTGAGATTAAGTGACACCAAGATGCTGGTACACTAGAGAGTGGTGTTAATCCAGACAAGAATAGAAATGCTATCTAGATAACTCATAAAGATGGAGGAATCACTTTCACTTGGGCATATGATGTGAACATGGCCTGCTACACAGTTTAGATTCAGACAAAAATCAATATAGTGGTTCAGGTTCCTCCTTGTCTTTGATCTAGTAAACACATAGCCTGGCAATGATCCAAGAGTATATGCTATAGCATCAGCAATGTTCTTCAGAGTTTATCTCATTATTACTATAATAATAGTAGTAAGGTGTTCGCGATATGCTACTTCTTTGCTGTAGATTCTAAGCACATAACTAAAGGAGTTAACCCCATTCTTATTCATCCAATCAAAAGCCTCAATGCTTTGGCATTGTTCAGTGGTGAAATATTCTTTAGCTGTAGTCGTCTCAGAACGGAAGGACAGTCCAGCTGTCTATTATGTCTGAAATTCTAATACTAAGATAAACTCGGAAGAACATTGTTGATCCTATAGCAGTTGATAGTGTTAAAGGGCACCTGTAGTAGTGTGTAAAATTCCACTAGCCACGCCGATGCTTTCAGTTGACTGCATTCCAAATGGGCTTTCTTCTGCTCTAAAATGCCTGCTAAAGGGTCATATCTATCCCCTCTTGTGTATCAACCCAGAGGCCACAATGAAGCACTATGCTACTCCTTTCTAAAACAATTTGTGTGGGATGGAAATAAAGATGGCTGTAGTGGCCCTTAATTCAGACTGGGCTAAAGCATTTTGGATACTTTACTGGAGCCAAATAATTTTCCACCACCGCTGTGCAGGAACTCACAGCCAAAGAAACCAGACTTTGGACACTTTGCACACCATGAAAGGAGCACTATTTGGATTTAATTTGAATTATCCTGAAGTTAATCGATTACAGGTTTTTTTCTAGCCAAACTCACTTTCAATGTTGGTTAATACAAAAATGAAATGAATAAAAAAAAAAACACTGCTGACATATTTTAGTTCTAGATCATTGAGTTGACTCTATGGGGGGATATTTACTAAACCTGTTTTTTTTTTCTAGTTGAGGCTTTTTGGGCAAAAATATTTAAGAGGAAATATCAAGGTCTATTATACCCCGAAGCTGCAAAAAGTCTGAATCTGAAAATTCACCATCTCAAACCTGTCAAGGTCATGTCAATACGAGATGTCCCTTTTGCAACTTCAAGATATCATGATCGGTTTCGTTTGATAATCTAAAAAATTCAGGGTTTTCAGACAATAACCCGAAAAGTTCAAGTGATTCAGGCAAGTTTTTTTTACCAATCAGACATTTTCGAGTTATTTTATTGATAAATGAGATAAAATCGTGGATGGGAGTTTGGTGGAGCTTGGTTTAATAAAAATATCATATAAATTTAAGTTTTAGTATATAACCCCCTATATCTCTCAAGTTCTACTTACTTATGGTTTTACAATGTCCATAAACATTTCTGGCAAGTAGAATGCATTCCAAAGATCATGTGACTTCCCTTTCCTGCGGTGAAATATATTTTGTGTTTATCTGACCATGTGATTTGCAGGTGATATCGTGCCACCCTAGGCTGATGCTCAGGTTGTGCCCATGGAAAGATTAAGGGGCTGATTTATCAAGGGTCGAATTTCGAAGTGGAAAATACTTCGAAATTCGACCATCGAATAGAATCCTCCGACATTCGAATTCGAAGTCAGAGGATTTTATTCATCATACGATCGTATTACGGTTGTAGTACGATCGTACGATCGTACTCCGATCGTACTTCGAAACGCACGATTCGAACGATTTTATCGTACGATCGTACGATTTTTCTTTAAATATAAAAAACTTCGAAAATTGCTCTGGAAGGTCCCCATAGGCTAACCTAGCACTTCGGCAGGTTTAAGTTGGCTAGGTTTAAGTATTGAAGTCGAAGTTTTTTTAAAGAGACAGTACTTCGAATATCGAATGGTCGAATAGTCGAACTATTTTTACTTTGAATCGAAGTCGAAG
Source organism: Xenopus petersii (assembly GCA_038501925.1). Taxonomy (NCBI): domain Eukaryota; kingdom Metazoa; phylum Chordata; class Amphibia; order Anura; family Pipidae; genus Xenopus; species Xenopus petersii. The sequence goes on along the minus strand of CM076684.1, from coordinate 20,007,265 downwards.
TAAATTCGAAGTCGTAGTATCCTATTCGATGGTCGAAGTATTCAAAAAATTACTTAGAAATTCGAACTTTTTGTACTTCGAAAATTCACTCTAAATTTAGTAAATCTGCCCCTTAGAGTAAATGATGGCTAAAAATAACTTTTCTTACAGCATAACATAGCTGCTCTCTGCAATCATTTCAGTGACTGCTGGTTTAATGCCAGTGGCTAAGCTTTAGCCTATAGAGTATTCCTAAAGATGGAAATTTTAGGAGAAAACTGGATCTCCACTGTATTACCAGATTGGAGGTCAGTTTAAGTAAGAATTGGAATAAAAACGTCAATAAAATCTGGATGTTCTAGGTGTGCTAGAAGTTCTTGAAATTATGGCTCATTCACTGATACATCATTGTTTTTCTTTATCGGTAACCTTGTTATTAGGTATGGGGGGCCCAACCGAAATGTTGGACTGCCAGGTGGGGCTTCAATATAAAAAGCCAGACAACCTCTGTCATAGGACCTTGATAATCTCCACAAATCCAGACAGGTTTTAAATTCCCTTGTGCTTCATCTAAGGAGTTTTCTACCTCTTACTCATCTGGAGAACGTATACTCAAATTAGGCATCATTCAGAACATTTGTGAAGATTCTCATTCATCCAGGTCATGGTATATCTGTAGAAACAAGTCAAATCAACTGGACTGGCTGTGTTTTTGTTGAAGACGTTTCACTGGTCATCCGATTAGCTTTCTCAATTGAGAATATGGTCGTATGACCAGTGAAACATCTTCAAGAAAAACACAGCCAGTCCAGCTGATTTGACTTGTTTCTTCAGATATATCATTCAGAACCTCTGCACGACCTTCAAATTTCCTGGGATGTTTTTCATGGATACTCTCATGATAATCTAAAAGTAATGGCTTGTTTGAATCAAGCACACATGCTAATTTGGTTACTGGGGTGATGCACCACTGAGGCCAATTGGTCTTTAATGCTGGTTTATATAATCCAGGAACTACACCACAGTTAGAGGCTAGTGACTTTTCACCAGCATTGCCACCTGCAGGGACATCGCCAATTCCCTAATAGGTGCAGGCGCCAATTCGTTAGCAAATGGGACCATCGATATCGTTCATTCACACTCTATCGTCAGGCGATTTTTCTCTCTGGACGAACGATCGTTACTCCGCAAATTCATTAAACCTCAGACCAGGCAAAGTGCTTAAAAGAAGCAAGATCTTCCTCAATCTTCTTACATCATATCCTGTGTGCCGAAAATTCAAGTTCCAAGAACGTTGGCGACTTTTTTGAAGCGGAATTGCCTGCAAAAGTCTTGACTTTTTTTTGGCTGACTTAAATTTTTTTTGGGTAACCGGTTTTCTCCAGACATTTCATAACATATGGAACATTCATTTTACAGTGGGCTCCTGTGTAGGGCATTATATTAACTCTCTTGTCTTTATTATGTATAAGAAAAAGTGGTAATTTCAAGCATTTGCACCAACATTTATAATAAAGACGACCATACAACTTTAAATTACCCGCCGTATGCAAAGATCACTAGCAAGTTTTCGCTAGGCACAAATGAACGCTAGAGCATCTTCGCTATGAAATGCTCGCAACGGCCGAAGTAACGATAGCAAAAAGTCATCAGCTTTTGAGGCCTGGGACAAAACTTTGCATCTTAGTGAATTCGTAGTGTATTTGCGCCTGGCGAAGTGGTGCGAGGGTTTTTTACTGAGCTAGGAGAAGCCAAGAAAAAATGCTATGACACAAAAGTTTGAAAACGTCTTTCTTAAAGGGTTTTTTTTTAAAAAGAATTGTGTATTTACTTATCTATATAGAGCAAGGTGCTCAAACTTCAACAGACCATCACTATAATTGCTGACTACCAAATATCTCCAGCTAATTAAATCCCAGTTATTTTAGTAATACAGCCTCCATCAAGCATCCGCATCCCTTTGAATAGTTAAGCCTCTATGCAAAGTGCCCTCATTACGCTCACAATGGTAACGCTCTGAACATACTGACTGTGCTTGCTACAGTTTTATGATATCCGATGAGTGATTTAAAAGGGTGGCTGATTGAGAATGGCTGGAATTTCTGCTCAGCCATTTCTGACATCGAGACTATGTTGGGTTTTAGATTTTATAGGTGCTTTTTAGTCATCTGGCTGGGCTCCCGTCCACTGCTTTGGGTGACAGCTTCAGAGCCCCTGTTTTTATTGTTGTACACGTGATTCCACAGCTAGAGATCAGGGTGCCAAAATGGTTTATTGGGCAAATTAGTCTGGTGCCCTCCATGTGTTGCTCAGCTACCACTCCCAGTTAGGGTTACCACCTTCCCACACGACTGAGACGGGGCAGGGGAGCGGCCCGTGACATCAAGGGGGGTGGCCATGACGTAGATGGACGTGGTTGTGACGCCAGGGGCGGCGTCAATCAAGGGAATCCTGCCCGGTTTTGCTTATTTGGAAGTTTTGACCCGGGCATCCATTCAAAATACCGGACAGGTGGCAGCCCTACTCCCAATACATGTATGCACAGGAAAAAGTTTTAAAGCAACACATGAATCTATAATAAGTGCATTCCAGCAATATTCTAGCTTTGCTGTCCTCTCAGCAGGTTCCTTACACCTAGCCCCCTGCTCTTCTGCTGATCTGTCTGACTACTTTGCTGAGCTGGCTGACTACTGTTACTTTGTATCAACAGCCATCTGTCCTTAGTCTGCATCCTCCAAACCCCACAATTCCCTGCACACGTGATTTCAATAAGGAACAGAACATCACAGTGCAATGCATTGTGGGTTATGTAGTTCCTGCATGATGTCTGTAAGCTGTGGAGAAGTTGTTACAATTTGTAACATCAGTGTTTAGTCCCTCCTTCCCTGCCAGGATTTAAGAATGATGCAGAAAGAGAAGAACTGTTAAACAGCTGAATTTCATCCTAGAAAATTGAATTTATTTATACTTTTTGAAGAAACCGATAATGGTGATGGGCATATTAGGGGTTTCTGTGTTATGTGGGCCTGGAAGCTGGAGTTCCCCATTAATGAGGAAAGAGTACCATATTCCTTAAACAGTAAATACTAATTACAATTATTAAAAGACATACCCCCCAACATTTTGGAAATAGAAAGAGGGATAAAAATATTTGCCGCGTGTAGCGTGGCGAGAATTGTTTGACCATGCCTGTTTTTGTGGCCACACCCCCTAATTACCATGTCCATTTTACAAAATTTGGAAGGTTATGAAAGTTTGAACATATTTCTGTGTTTTTTTGCTAATGAAGGCGACTTGCCCTTTAAGCCTGAAGGCACAGTTTCCCACAGAGACCTGCTTATCTTAAATTGTTACAATTGCTTATCTTAAATTGTTACAAAAGTGTCTAAGTGCGCCTGCCATGTATTCTGGCCTCTCTGCCAAAAGCAAATTAAGTCAGAAACACTGTATCTTTTTCTGGCTGTTCAAGAGAAACTCGGGACATTTCAGTAACAACCCGGGACTGTTGAGCTATCAAAATCTGGACCGTCCTGCTAAAAAACGGGACATTTGGGAGGTATGTAGCTGAACTGAAATGACATACAATATCACTGAGGTACCTGAAGACTAGTTGCATCAGTTTTTTTTCACTTGCACCCAGGCTACAGGCAATGACAGACTTTAGGGTAGACAGTAGTTCCAGAGCTCTGGCAACCAGCACAAAGCCGCCACATTTTTACACATGAACCAAAGCAGTATTTACTCTTTTTTTCAAAAAATGTATGAAAAAAAATGGCACGTCAAGCATAAACTTTACATGTATAGGCATTATCAGAATTTATCATGTACAAGTTCATATTTGTTTGTGTTTTTGGCATATTTGCAACAATTCTACTGATTTTCTTTTACCATTAAAGACCTTGGGAAATATTGAAAAAAAACAGTATTTGAAAAAACAGCAATTTGCTGTTTTAAAACATTTAATAGATGCAAAAACAGCCAGGAAAAAAAAAGCACTTTCACTCAAAATTGAACATGGCGAAAAAACTCAAGTGATAATAAATCTTCCACTGTGATCCAAAAATGAAAGGGATGCAGCGCTGGCTTTGCACAACTGGCCCACAGAAGTTACAGTTACACAAGAAAATGACCTAGATATATTTACATAAAGCTAAACGTTCAGAAATGCTGGATTTTTTCTACAGACGGGTTTGGCATCTACTATTTGAAATGCTTGGCATCTGCTTGGACCTCAGATAAGGGTTCTTTCTGGAATTTAAATTGAATTATCCAAGGTTTTATTGAACACAATATGGCTTTGTTTAGGGCAGAAACATGCTCAGATTTCAGGGAGATTAGTCGCCTCTTCTTTGGGGCAACTAATCTCCCCAAACTGCCTCCCCCTGGCCAGAATGTAAATCGCCGGTGGGATGGCAATTGATGTGCTTAGTTTTCCGAGGTCGCCCAAAGTTGCCTCACGAGGAAACTTCGGTAACTTCAGAAAACGAAGCGCTCCGAGTGCCATCCTGCCAGCGATTTCGATTCCAGCCGGCGGTAGGCAGTTCAGGGAGATTAGTCGCCCCGAAGAAGAGGCGATTTATCACCGGGTGACTAAATCTCCCCGAATCTGAGTGTGTGTCTCTGCCCTTAGACAACAGATATCTAAATGCAGCAGCACTGATAGCAAACAAAAATGTGGGTTTTTTTCCTCTAAAACTCTAATGGGCAGATATATCAAAAGGTCGAATTTCGAATTTATGTGAATTTTTTTTTAACTGTAATAAATTCAAATACACTCAAAACTCGAATGGGAGGTTATTTAAGAAAAAAATTGAACGCCTAATTTTCGATCGAATAGTCCCAACCCGAAAATTCGAATCGAATTCGAATCGAGTTTTCCCTCCGAAAAAAACTCAAATGACAGGAAGGCAATTAACATATTTAAATTGTTCAACGGACCTCTGTCATTGTTCTGTAAATGAACTCGGCAAGTTTTAGGAGTTGAATATTCAAATTAGAACTATTTCCTTGGTCGAAATGTGATAAATGCACCAAATCAAGGATTCGGTTCAGAATTTGGCCAGGATTCTGCCTCTTTCATCAGGAATCGACTGAATCCTTCTGTCCGGCCGAACTGAATACAAATCCTATTTTGCATATTCAAATTAGGGGCATGGAGGGAAATCACGTGACTTTTTATCACCAGGGCTGGATTTACATAGTGGGCGCCCCTAGGCCCACGTCCGTTCGTCACCCCTGTCCCCTCCCCTTTATTTGTGCAAATTTTCATCATCTGGACTGGAGCAATTGGGATTGTCGCACGTGAAATTTAGAAAATGATTTAAAGAATGAGTGTTTTTGAACCAATGTGGGTGTGGTTGGGCAGCATGCCGCCCCCCTAAAATCCTGCCGCCCTATGGGCCCCTTTTTCACAAAACAAGGAAGTAAAAAATGTTTTCCCCTTCCCACCTCTAATTTGCATATGCAAATTAGGGTTCTGATTCGGCTCGGTATTCGGCCACAATCTTTCGTGAAGGATTAGGGGGTTCGGCCGAATCCAAAATAGTGGATTCGGTGCATCACTAGTATTCAGTCAAATATTTTCTTGCATCCCTTCTTAAAAGATGTGATGTGAGACCCAATGGGGCAAATTCACTAAGAATCGTATTTGCGCCAGGCGCAAATTCGCCGCACTTTGCCGCACTTTGCCACACTTCGCCACACTTCGCCAGGCGTATTTTCGCCAGCGCTCCGCAAATTCACTAAAATCCAAAGTTGCGCACAGGGGTAGCGTTAGTTTGCGAAGTTGCGCTAGCGTTAATTCGCCAAGCGAAGTGAAGTTTCGCTAGCGATGGTTAATTTGCATACGGCGCGAAATTCAAATTTCAATGGAGGAATACGTATCAGCACTACAAATGCCTGGGAAACCTTCAAATCAGCAAATATAAATTTTATTTTGCCCTACACATGTGCCCACTGTCTAGGTAAGTTGCCATGAGTCAGGAAATGTAGGGGGGAAGGAGGGGAGCCCCAAAAATATTTTCGATCTTTTTCAGCCTATCACCCATCATGTAGAAAACACGCCAGCGTTTTTTGGGACTTAGAAAAAAATTTGACTTTTTTTGAAACAATCCCTATCTACTCTATTGCGCTTCGCCAGGTCTGAGGTGGCGAAGGAAGTCTAGCGTAAAAGGTAGCGTTCAGTACACTGCGCAAGTTCGTGAATTTGCCTAGTTACATCGATAGCGAAAATTCGTCTGGCGTAAGGGTGAGAAGTAACACTAGCGAATTTACGCCAGCGTTCGTTAGTGAATTTGAGAAGTACCCAAAATGCCAAACGCTAGCGAATTGACGCTAGCGTTCGGCGCTTCGGCGCTTAGTGAATTTGCCCCATTGACTTCCATATCTCCCAAATATCCTGGGAGATTATAGGTAGGAGAGAGGAGATCACTTCAATGCAGATTTACTGCTGTGAAAAGTGTTTTATTTAAAGACTGCTAGACACGACATGTTTCGAGCTGTGATGCCCTTTCTCAAGTGTAACCACAGTTGCAGGTGTCCATAGTTAAGATTAATGTCACATATTGTCCATATTTGTATGCAAAGCCTTATGTTGGATACATATATGGCTTGTCGTGGCATGTCGTGTCTAGCAGTCTTTAAATAAAACACTTTTCACAGCAGTAAATCTGCATTGAACTGCTCTCCTCTCTCCTACCTATAATTCTGACTTTGGATGTGCGGTACATCTTTTATGGGAGGATTGAAGCATCTATCATAAGCAACTTTTGGCAATGCGCTTGGTTCATCTACCCTATATCCTGGGAGATATCTGAATTACAAACCCAAATGGGCTCACCAGGAAGTGGGGCAGGGTTGGGGGGGTACTTTCAGCACGGTACAGTCACATCAAATGCCTTTGTTTCAGGCATATGGGTTTATATGAAATTATCCATGATCAATGCCCCACACCCAATCAAAGAAAAGTCTAATTATACCACAGGATCTGCTTCCTCTATAGTTATGCCACTGGTCATGATCCATAAACTGGTTCCCATGTTGTTAAAGGAGAACAAAAGCCTAAAACTGAATGTTGCTTAAAATTTCATATTTTATATACTGAACTTATTGGATCAGCCTAAAGTTTCAGCTTGTCAATAGCAGCAATGATCCAGGACTTCAAACTTGTCACAGGGGGTCACCATCTTGGAAAGTGTCTGTGACACTCACATGCTCAGTGGGCTCTGAGCAGCTGTTGAGAAGCTAAGCTTAGGGCTCGTCACTAATTATCCAGCATAAAATGAGGTTGGTCTGTAATATAAGCTGATGCTACAGGGCTGATTATTAAATTCTGATGCTAATTGCACTGGTTTCTGTGCTGCCATGTAGTAATTATCCATATTAATTACTAATCAGCCTTATATTGTGACATTTCTATTCTATGTGTACTGTATATTGTGAGTGGGTCCCTAAGCTCAGTAAGTGACAGCAGCACAGAGCATGTGCAGTGAATCAGCAGAAAAGAAGATGGGGAGCTACTGGGGCATCTTTGGAGACACAGATCTTTACTGCTAAAAGGCTGTGGTTGCTTTGGGCTGGTACAGAAGCACAAAACGAATTAACGCTAGCGTTCGGCGCTTAGTGAATTTGCGCCTTAGACTAGTATTAATGAAGGGAACTGAGGAACCCAGATGAACCTACTCAGACAAACATAAGTTGTGGGAATCAAACCTTGGGCCTCAGAGCTCTAATTTTGGGCCAACTATCTCCTATATGTTATATAAACTGGGGGTCATTTACTACAGCCTCAGATTGGAAATGTGGTGCTAGGTGCAGAGAACAGTGTCAGAGGGTACAAGGCAGCCCAGTCTTTACTGTGTGCCATATGGCATCTGTCAGTAATTACCATGTTTTTTCTTGACCTGTGCCCACCAGCACTCCCTACCTCAAGTGTCAGAAAGATTCCCAAGTTAGGGAACAGGTAAGAGGCAAGAGGAGAGACAACTGTGTACCCTCAAAAAATCCAGACAGCACTGTATTTTTTGAGGGTACACAGGCCTCTTCTCTCCAAAATGGAGGCGTGCAGGGTGCAAAATCTGAAAAACAATATGTTGCCCTTTTTTGTACTTTGTTGCACTTAATAAGTGACCCCTACTGTTTCCAAGGCTTTTAAAATGTGGAAAAAGGTCTTACAAATAAAAAAATTGGACGGCTGTATAACAGAAGGTGAATAGTAAATAAGTGCAGCGAGTTCACTACTGATACATGCATGGGACCTGTTATGCAGAATGCTTGGGACCTGGGGTTTTCCAGATAATGTATCTTTCTTTAATTTTGATCTTCATGCCTTAAGTCTACTAGAAAATCATTTATACATTAAGGGGATTATTTATTAAATCTCAAATTTTTCTGATTGGGGTTTTGTGGGGCAAAAGAAAATTTTTCAAGAAAAAAAACCTCAAAGTTTTCGAGAAAATTCACCATCTCAGGTCCTGAATAAGTCAATGGGAGAGGCACCTATACCAAATTGAAGTTATCTTGGTCTTTGGTGGGTTTAGCCCAAAAATTTCTGAAAATTTTCTGAAAAAACTCAAGCTTTTTGGGAGAAAAGCCCGAAAAAATCATATGATCCGAGTTTTAGCTAAATTTTTTAGTTTTTTACTGATCCGATTAAGTTGAGTTAATTTTGTGATAAATAAGGCAAAATCAGGTATGGATCATGCGCTTTGCGCGTTTTGTGGTGTCTTGCCACTTCTTCAGAAGCGATAACTTGTTCAGAAGGTGATCGCTTCAGAAGAAGTGGCGAAACGCCACTAAACGAGTACAGCGTATGATCCATGAATATGAATGCTGACATGCTGAAATAACCTTTTAAAATTGACTATTAAAGTTTATACATTTTTTGAACACTACTCCTGGTGCTCCGTAAATTGCTCATTGATCTATGGATATGTTCTGAAGAGAGACGAAAGTGACGTGCAGCATGGAGGTGAGTGTTGGAGAGGTGATATGCTCCCCGTATTCGGACTTACAAAATTAGGCATTGGACTTTGGTCAAGATTTTTTTACTGGGACAGTTAGATAAATTCAGATTTTAGTAAATAACCCCCTTAATAAACCCAATAGGCTGGTTTTGCTTCCAGTAAGGATTAATTATATCTTAGTTTGGATCAAGTACACGATACTGTTTTATTATTACAGAGAAAAGGGAATTCATTTGGATAAAATGGATTCTATGGGAGATGGCCTTCCTCTTCCTGTAATCTGGGACAGGTTTCCAGATAACGGATCCCAGACCTGTATAATTTCATTGGCCTCCACTTGCAAGAGATGCCCCATGTTAGTGTGGAAAAAACTGAGCAAATTTAGTAAAAAGCCAGCAGTTGCCTTTGCCCTTTTTTAAATGGATGCATGGTTATAAAGCTCACCAAAAATATAAATGGGTATGGTTATACAGCATTTAATGTACATCTGTGCTAACATTAATGCTCCTTTATACCTTTCTGTGGTTTTCCTCCAGGTCTGCCTGACTGAGCAGGAATAAATAGATTAGTCTTGAGCATGAGAGGTTGAAGTCCGTGTCTGCTAACTGTAAACTTATACACACTGCTTTATATTTCCCATTCCCTGTGCACACTTTCTATATGACATTATACAGATTTTTGTCAACAGTTGCATGTAATAAAGACACTATAAGTAATATCTGAGAGACTGTAATTAGAGATAAAACATATTTAGGGGTAGAGGTAAAATACTGCTAATGGCAAATTGGCTAGATTTGCCATGAGGGTACACTTTTATTATTAAATAATTACACCCATGTCAACAAAGGAGAAAGCAGTTGATCAGGTTATGGGATATTATATTTTTGAATATAATAGTTAAGTTCTAATTTTTTGGATTTGGCTGAATACCGGAGTCACTGCTGAATAGAGTTTCTAGGGGCTAAACTGCACTTATGCAGAGCAATCCATCAGCAAATAGTTTTGATAAGTCTACTACCAGTTAGAAAGTGAAAGCAAAGTTCAGATTGTTTGCCATGAGCAATTGCACTGGAGCAATTTAGCAGTAACGGTGGCCATCAACAACTGCAAAGGAAATTTCTACCTGTGGTGAACATCAGGGCTGATCCTATCAAATGTGGGGCCCAATTGGGACCATGTTGGTGGGGCCTCTAGACAAAGTGTTGCTGGCTACTGACACAGCAAGTATTTAGGAAAATAAGGGCATACAGGCACAACATAGAAAGGAAAGGGGCAGACAAGGTAAGAGAGTGAGAGGGATGAAATAGGGGCACATAATAGGGGCACACAGGGTAAGAAAGAGAGGGAGGAAATAGGAGAGTGGACTGGGCCAATTAGTTTGGGGCAGGCTGGGCCGATTCAGCTTGGGAGCAGGCTTGGTTGGATTGGGGGCAGGCAGGGCCTATCAAGGTTGGAGGAAAGCTGGGCCTATGAGAGTTGGGGGCAGGCTAGACCTATGGAGTTGGGGGATAGGCTGGCTTATCAGAGTTGGGAGTGGGCTGGACCTATGGATTTGGGGATGTGCTGGACTCTCAAAGTTGGGGGCAGGCCAGGCAGCATCATGTGCTGAGGGAAATATTATCTGTGCTGCCCTGTGATGCGGGCCCCCAGAGGTGCGGGGCCCTATTGGGCCCAATTGGTCCAATAGGCCTAAGGCTGGCCCTGGTGAACATATAAAACGTCACATACATACAGCTCAAATATATGTAACTAGTATGCGTATATTTAACTAGTCTCATATTTCCCTGTGTGTCTGTACCAACAGTGGCCAAAGCAAAAACACACTAAAAACTGATCAGGCTTATTTTATTTATTGCACCCTGTGTCATGGAATATGGCATAAGTATGTAGCATTATATACTTTGCATTAGTTCAGTGGGTCACAAGTTGATGTACATGCCATATTTCATAAATATACATTTTTATAGACTCCCATGGATGGATCTCCTTATCAAAGAGGCCATTTGTTTCCAAGTCTAGGTTTATTGTACTGGCAGTGCTCCAGAGAGGCATGCACAATTCTTATAGGGGGGCCTAGAGAGGAGAATCAGGGTCCAGCCTGAAATCCAAATATGGTGAGCTATTGTTGTATTGGATACTTTTGTAAGTCTAGCAGGAGCATTATTATTATCCTTTATTTACATAGTGCCGGTGATTTCTGCATGGCTTTATAGAAATTATTTATCACTCATGGTCCCTGCCCCAGTGAAGGTTACAGTCAGGGCCAGAACTAGGGGTAGGCAGAGTAGGCACGTGCCTAGGGCACAAAGCTTGAGGGGTGCCAGGCACGTACCTTTCACTGCTACCTACCCCTAGTCCAGTGAGTGCCGCTCTTCTCCAGTCCATGCGTCTGTTTGTGCGCATGCGCATGCGTGCATACATGAGGGGAGGGGGAGAGCGTACATGGAGAGGTCGACCGGTTAGTGCGCATGCGCGCACTTCCTATGTGTGCAGCGGAGGGGGCGTCACGGCTGGTTGGGTTGCCTGGGGCACCCAGCCAGCATGGCCCGGCACTGGTTACAGTCTAAGGTTCCTATCACATTCGCATACACTAGGGTCAATTTCACCAGTAGTCAATTAACGTGAGCAGAAAATCCACACACATATTTTCTTACATGGCCAATCCACCTTAGGTAAAGACATGAGGGGCCATTAACCAACATGTTCATAACTGCGGGTGCTCCAAAATGTACTTGCATCCAAACATGATCCTGTGCTTCTATATTGCAAATTGTGTCATCTGATGAATAGTGCTCAAATGCGCCTACTGACACTGAAGAACCCTTGAGCTATCGCTACCTGGATGTGGCAGCATCTCTATGATTCCCAAATTGCATCAATAGGCACAGACAACAGGCTTGCACCCAGCAAATCAGATGCAAATGTTCTTTTGAATTCACGCTCCAGAAGTGACTCAACCTTTACTCCGCAAATGCAAGGTGTAACTTGTGCAGCACAATTGCAGCAGCTGCAACTCTAATTGGCCACAATAAAGCTGGAATTATGTAAAATAACATTGCATTGTGGGTATAAAACATGGCGTACTGACCCCTATGATATGGGCAGTCCTTCCTCAAGATGAAGAAACACTCTCTGACATCACATTCCTATATAAGCAGCCATGTGTAATTTGGTTATCAATTTAATCCAGCATGCCCAATATTTTGGGAAAGGCACATTAAGGATTTAATGGAGAGCTTACTCTGATCCAAGTATACTAAGGCCTTTCATAAGTCATAACTGTTTTATATAATAGTGCTCTTAGCGCAGGGGACATGGGGCATCTACCCTGGGCCCCCAGTACAAACTGCATATTGTTTATTTCTGTTTATTTCTACTGATGCAGGAAAGATCAGATACTGTATGAGTCTATCTTTATATCAAGCTGAGTATAGATACTATGCCCTGACCTTGTCCCAAACTGAGACCATTTGAATCTCTCTTACTCTACCCTGTAGCCTCTGTGTAAAGTAAAGTATACAAATACACATTATTCAGTAATGCAAAACCCTCCTTCAATTTAGCACACATAGATGTACATTATGGGTAAGGAACCACAGATGTCTATCACAGAGCTGCGGTATTTGATTCCAAGCTGTGATATTTGTAATACAAAAATCTAATTTAATCTAATTTATTTTTTGACTATACTTAGTCAGGTGTGCAATCTGTTATCCGGAAAAAAAAATTCTGCAAAATTTGGGGTACAAGTATGGGGTCTGTTATCCAGAAACTCTTTATCCAGAAAGCTCAGAATAACAGGAAGGCCATCTCCCATAGACTCCATTTTATCCGAATAATTCCATTTTTAAAAAATGATTTCCTTTATAATCAAAGGAAATAATCAAACAGTTATAATCAAACAGTACCGTTTACTTTATTCAAACTAAGATAAAATTGATCCAATCCTATTGGGTTTATTTAATGTTTAAATACTTTTTTGGTAGGCTTAAAGGGATACTGTCATGGGAAAAAAAATTTTTTTCAAAATGAATCAGTTAATAGTGCTGCTCCAGCAGAATTCTGCACTGAAATCCATTTCTCAAAAGAGCAAACAGATTTTTTTATATTCAATTATGAAATCTGACATGGGGCTAGACATATTGTCAATTTCCCAGCTGCCCCAAGTCATGTGACTTGTGCTCTGATAAACTTCAATCACTCTTTACTGCTGTACTGCAAGTTGGAGTGATATCACCCCCCTCCCTTTTTCCCCCCAGCAGCCAAACAAAAGAACAATGGGAAGGTAACCAGATAACAGCTCCCTAACTCAAGATAACAGCTGCCTGGTAGATCTAAGAACAGCACCCAATAGTAAAAACCCATGTCCCACTGAGACACATTCAGTTACATTGAGAAGGAAAAACAGCAGCCTGCCAGAAAGCATTTCTCTCCTGAAGTGCAGGCACGTGTCACATGACTTGGGGCAGCTGGGAAATTGACAAAATGTCTAGCCCCATGTCAGATTTTAAAATGAAATATAAAAAAATCTGTTTGCTCTTTTGAGAAATGGATTCCAGCGCAGAATTCTGCTGGAACAGCACTATTAACTGATTCATTTTGAAAAAATGTTTTTTTCCCATGACAGTATCCCTTTAAGGTACAAAGATCCATAATCTGGAAAACCCCAGTTCCCTTGCATTCTGATTAACAGATCCCTGTAACTGTATATTGCTTTGGTTTGTTCATCACTCGCATTGTTCCCAGCCCCAGTGGAGCTAATAATCTAAGAGCCAATTAACCTGTATGTTATTGCAGTGAGGGTGGAAACATTTTTTAATTTAATACATGTACTATATGCAGCTTGCTCTTCAGGTTGACATTTGTTAGCCCAGAGGGAGACTTCAGTATAAAACTGAATGATGTCATAGGGTATGACATACAAAAATACTTCTCATCAAAGACTTTGCCACATATTTGCCTTCATAGCAGGTTCAGCAGGCAGCTTTTTAAATCCATAGCAAATATATTTTTATGAGATGGATAATGAACCAGGGCAGTTCCACCATAAAAATAGAAAGTGCTAAGTGGAAAACAGGAGGCGCTTTGTAATACTAATCATAGTCAGCTGCTGCAAAATAACCCCAGAAGAGTTGTCAATCGTCATTCTCCATTGTGATTTCTCTGTTGACCATTGTGAGAATTCTCAGTTCTAGCCCAGCTTTTACAGTTGACTTTGTCACTTAATAGGTGAGACCCATATGACAATGCAGTATCATTTAAACCTAAGCAGGGAGTTGACCAGGTTTAACCCAATTATGTGAATCTTAGCTGGTTGGGAATGCTGGTAGTTGTACCTCCTCAAACTCTGGAGTGCCATAGCTTTACTATAGGAAAACAATATAAAATATTTCTTACCGGTAAAGCAATATCCCTGTCATCTCTGAATTCTGGTAGTGTTTCCAAGCAGAAGATGACAATGGAGATGAGGATGACCATAACAGAGATAATGGCAATGATTCTTGCTGCAGATGAGCTATCTGGATGTTCAAATAGAAGCCAGACCTGCTTCATGAACTCACATTCTGGAAGCAGTCTCTCCTCCTCTTTCGAAAATCCCTCATCTTCCCGGAATTTTCTGATTACATCCTCCCCCAGCTGATAAAATAATAGCTCCTCCATAAAGACATCTAAAGGGATGTTGGGCGGCCGGCGAAGTCGACCCCCTGACTGATAAAAGTAAAGTATTGAGTCAAAGCATGGTCGGTTTCGGTCAAAGAAGTACTCATTCCTCAAGGGATCAAAGAAGCGTATTCTTCTCCTTGGGTCTCCCAACAAAGTATTGGGAAACCGACTGAGGGTCCTGACTTGGGTCTCAAACCGCAGTCCAGACACATTGATCACCACCCGCTCGCAGCAATCCTTTTGCCGGCAGATTTCATTCTTCTTCTGGTCTGGAATCAGGGCAAGATTTGAGTTCCCAGTCACTTCATCCCCGTTCTCCATGACTGAGGGCATATTGGTATTTTCAGTGTTGCGCTGAATGGTTTAAACTATCCATAGCTCCAGTGGCTAACTGGATTTGATGAATTTCTTTGCCTTCCAAAACTTACTTGTTGTACCTGCCAATTCCTTTCATGAGCTTGGTTTCAGCTTACATGGGAATAATACATTTATGTATCATGGTCAACTGGTGCTTTCTTCAGTCCCCCTTTACGTTGACTTTGCCTTTCCTTTCCTTTGAATCCAATCTATTACCTTCTTTCCTGCAATGAACATATAATGCTTTCACTCACTTTCCTTTCTCAGATCATAACCTTTCTTGCCTTCTTTCTCATAGTGGCTGCCAGTCCTGCGCTGTGTGCTGTAAACAGATCCACAGAGATGAAGATATCAGGTTCTCCTAACTGCATAAGCTAACAGTAGTTCCATGCAAAAATAAAAATACACATCTGTGGCTCCTCCCTCCCACACTCCTTCTTAATGTTCGGGACCCTATTGAACACCGCAGGTCACTCCTGCCCCAAGTCCAACAGTGTTCAGCCTCTAAAAATAATACCCTGCTAAGTGAACTCTTTAGGGGAGTGTACTGTGCTGCAGATTCCAGACAGACTTTTGCAGTATTGCCTGACTTCTCACATGGGAAAAAGCAGGATGCTATTTCCCAAGCCAAGTTGTGAAATCCATTAAAAAGATTTGGAAAGGGGGCAGAAGTCATAAAAAAGTACACAGTCCTGATTTTCAAGCGGTTTAACCTAATACCCAGTAAACTAAACCTGTGCTGGGGGAATTGTAAAGATGTATGGAACAATGGCCAATCAGTGTTATTTTCAGCATGTATCATTATATTGTAATAAAGATTAATAATTACATGTATGGTATAATAACTATATGTATGGTAACTTGGAAATAAAGTTAAAACTGGCGTGGAGGTAAGGCTGATGTGAATTAGCGGTGGCAGTATAAAGAGGGCAACTGTCACTTTCATATATTTTATAGGAACAGTACTCTTCCCTCTTTGTCCTCCCATTCCCACTTATTGGAACTTATGGGTACTGAATACTGCTAGTCCCTAGGCAAATTTGCCCTTGGATAGTAACCTATAACAACCAATCAGTGCTTGGCTTTTTTCAGGGAGCTGCAGGCAGTGTTGGACTGGCCCACCGGGATACCAGGAAAACTCCCAGTGGGCCCAGGTGTCAGAAGGCCTCTTGCTTCTAACCATTTGGCCAATTTCATGGTCATTACCTATTTCTCTATGGTTAAAAAATTTTAATAATGGAAGAATAGTAAGTAGATATAAAAGACTAGGAGAATAAAGAGGTTGAGTGGGGGAGAGAAGGAATAATAGTTTGGAAAGTAGGCCCCCAGTCTAAGGTTTTCTGGTGGGCCCCTGGCATCCCAGTCCGACACTGGCTGCAGGTAGAACAATGACTGTAACAATTTGATTGGATGCCATGGGTAACTTCCCATGGGCACATTTGCCCAATGTTGATAAATGTTTTATTTATATATACCCAAATAACAAGGCCTCAAATTATGAAATGGTGTATAAGACTGGAAGAGCTGACAAAAAATTAAACCTCATCCTTATCCACAAGCAACAATGCTGAACTTGGTAGGTAGCCTGTGTTTTGTACCTGCAGAAACAGTTAGACTGCAAATCACATAATGGGATTGTCAGTTGCATCATGTAATTGCCTTGGATTTTTCCAGCAATGCAGGTCAAAGCAATTTTCAAAGGGCACTCACTTTTCTTAATAAATTAAAGTCTGCCTAGCTATTGTGCATAAAGATTAATGAGCATTTGGTGCCTAGTGTAAGTAGAATGATGTTCTGGCCAAGTACAACTGCTTTTGAGACTCACAGTGGATTACAAGGGGTTTGTGATAATATGTGGCTGCCATAAGAAGTATAACAGGTCATGATCAAGCCAGTTGAACAGGTAGCAGTTCAAGTAATCGGTTCTATATCATAGCGAAAATGTGTTTCATATTGTGCCATTTTACAGTGTATAGAGTTGATTGTTTGCTTACTGCATTTGAGGGTATCGTATCATTTCTGTCCTGAGGTTCTAATCCTGGTTAAAGGAAACTTTAAAAACCTTTTGGAGCAGGCACTCAATGAAGGTAAACTTCCAGCAGGCAATTAGATCAGAGTGAAGAGAGTTTATTGTGTCCACAGCCTTATGCGTGATAGCCTATGATTAAGAAATGCGTAAGGCTGTGGACACAATAAACTCTCTTCATTCTGAACTAATTGCCTGCTGGAAGTTTGCCTTCATTGATTGCCTGCTCCAAAAGGTTTTTCGGTTTGTCCGCTCCCCGTGCTGAGGGCTCAGGGAGGTGCACCTGGGCCTCTTCCTTTTTGCAGTGAGTTATCACTTTATATTTGGAGACCCTAATATTTCAGACTTATCATTAAAGGAAATTTTAACCTCCAAAATGAATATTTGAGCAACAGATATTATTATATATTATTATAGTTTATATCAAATTAAGTGGTGCATTAAAGAATCTTATCAAACTGTAATATATATTAAGTAAATATTGCCCTTTTACATCTCTTGCCTTGAACTGCCATTTTATGATGGTCTGTGTGCTGCCTCAGAGATCACCTGACCAGAAATACTGCAGCTCTAACTGTAACGGGAAGAAGTGTGGAAGCAAATGACAGAACTCTGTCTGTTAATTGGCTCATGTGACCTAACAAATATAGTTTGTTTGGTTTGTTTGTGTGCACCGTGAATCATACGATACCAGGGGGCTGCCCTTATTTTTTAAAATGGCAGTTTTCTATTATGGTACATACTACTAAAAAGTATATTATTATGAAAATGGTTTATTTACATGAGGCAGGGTTTAACATATGAGCTGTTTTATGCAATATATTTTCATAGAGACCTACATTGTTTGAGGGGTATAGTTTTCCTTTAATGGTAAATGGTGATGTTTATATTCAGGTAGAGAAACAGCCTTGTTGTCAAGGATTAGGTAGGGGGCGCTGCAGAGACTGAAGGGAGAAGGCCTGTCCTTTAGGCAGGGACTGGCTGTGTCCACAGAACACAAAGGGAAAGGTAGGAACAGGGAGACAAGAGCATAGTAGAACGTGAACAGGTGCAGAGTGAAGCAGGACGGAGCGGGCGAAGGTCAGGACCAGACTGGACAAGATGATGAGGGTGTAGATCGGGGCAGACCAAGAGGATGAGTCTGGACGGTGCGGGCGTAGATTTGGGGGACAGGACAGGATACAGAAGGACACTGGAGCTGAGACTGGATAGCAAGATAGCAGGGGAGGACTGGATAGCAGGAGAGCAGGAGAGGACTGAATAGCAGGAGAGGACTGAAAAGCGAGCGTAGACAGGAGCAGAGGGAGACTGGAGCAGAGGGAGACTGGAGCAGAGGAAGACTGGAGCAGAATAGCAAGAGGAGCAGATAGCACTGGAGAGTGAGAGAGAGACAAGGGAAGCAATAAGATAGAGTTCAAGGCAGAACAGGACAGGAAGCAGGAACAGGCAAAGCAAGGTCAGTACAAGGTGAAGTCAGGGAAAGGTACGAGGTGGAATAGGAAATGAGAACAGGCAAGGGTCAGATCAAGGTCAAGGCTGGGAAGGAACAAGGTAGGGTAAAGCAAGATAAGACAAGATAGACAAGGACAGACAGACCAAGGCAAGGAGGAATAACAAGGAAAAGGGCAAGAGCTTGAACAATCTAGTTAGGGGCGCTGCCGCAATACTAGGGAGACCATGTAATGCTCCAGCAAGGAGTGTTCTAAGGGCTGGCCTTAAATAGGGCAGAGTCAGCCCTGATTGGCTAATTGCAACTAATTAGGCAGCAGCTGGGCTGGGGCTGCAGAGGCCAGGTAACATAGCGAGCAACCCTACAGGCTGCTCAACTGTCCAAATGGTTAAGGCATCGAGCCACAAACCCAAAGACCCCTGGCTTAAATCCCAGCAATACCTGACACTTGTGTGCAAAAGCTTAATGCTGGCCATGAACGGGCAGATTTAAGATGCCAGTTCAGCCCCTTCGGACCAATTCAGCAACTTATCTGCCCATGTATCGGCCCTATCCAATGGCCTTTCTTCCTAAAGCAAAATTAACAGAATTGAATGTAAACAAAAAAATGTGGGGATCATTTACTAAATGTAGGTCAGGGTGCTGTCACTGTATCCCTGAGTCTGCGCCTAGCACTGGATTTCCAGTCCTTTGCTAAGTGCAGAGTGAAATAAGCACTATGGGGCACAATTTACACCCCTTAGTGCTCTTGAACTTTCATCTGGGTTCATAGTAAAAGGAACAGTAACGCTAAAAAGTGTAATTATTTTGAAACTGTGACAATGTACTATTGCATTGCATTGGTAAAACTGGTGTGTTTGCTTCAGAAACACTACTATAGTTTATATAAACAAGCTGCTGTGTAGCCATGGGGGCAGTCATTCCAGCACAGGATACACAATAGATCACCTATAAGTTCTGAGAAATCCCGTTGTCAGGGAGCCGGGAGCTCCCTCCAGGGAGGTAGTCAGGATCGAGGAGGAAGCTGTAATGGAATCTGGAACGGATAACCAAGATGGCGTCCAAGATGGTGGCTCCCTGGTTCTTCACGGACGCAGACGGATGATGTCGACTTCTTCCCACACCCTGATTGGTCGCTGGCGACGGAATGGACGTCGGCGTCAATAATGGGCGCCGGCGTCCGTCGCACACGTCAGCGCGTCAGTCGCCGACGTCAGCGCGTCCGCGCATACGTCATGACGCCGATGCGTCCAAAATTGGCGCCAAACCTGGGTCTTTATAAGGGAACTCCGGACAGTAACCAGTGCCCAATTATAGGTTTAGTTTTCTACTCCTGGGTGTGATTCATTGCGAACTTCTTGTCTATTGTGTACCGACCCTTGCCTGGAATTCTCGACCTTGAACCTCTTCTGCCTGGACTGATCTTGTTGCCTGTTTTTGACCATTCTCCTGTCTCATCCTCTACTGTACTGCGAACTTGGACATTGTTATTTTCCTCCCTTGGTCCTCACTACACCTGAGGCCTTTGGCCTTACAGAAGCCCTCTTGAGGGAGCAAGGTCGCGGTGTCCAAAGGGTTAATCAAAGGAGTAGTCAGAATCCAGGCAAGAGTTCACGGGCAGGCGGATGACAGCAAAGTCCAAAGTCCAGGCAAGGGTCAGGATAATAATCAGGAACAAGATTTTAGCAATAATAGCTCACAGGAAACCCAGGATACACTCGGGGAAAGTTTCCTATACTTGGGCGCCATTCTGGCGTCTTGGTAGCGTTTTTATATTTGAATTTAGCGCCATTGTGACATCATTGGTGTCCTTGTGCCGACGTCGGCGCGCTGACGTCATCGCGCCAGCGCCGCTACCCACGTGGCGGCCACGCAGGGGAGGACGCGCCACCCAGAGCTCCTGGAACTGCTCCGGGCGGCGATCGTGACACCCGTATACTACAGAGCTTATCTGTTATCTGCTGTGTAACCTGTGCCTTTTCACCTTTTTCAGCTTTCAATGGCTGCACCCATAATGTTTTTCTGAAGCAAATACACCAGTTCAAGAGCACAACGGGGTTTCAAATTGTGCCTCATAGTGCTTATTTCACTCTGCACCTAACAACGCACTGGAAATCCAGTGCTAGGCACAGACTTGGGGATACAGTGACAGCACCCTGACCTGCATTTAGTAAATTGCCCCCAGATTTTTTGTTTACATTCATTTCTGTTAATTTTTCTTTAGGAAGTAAGGCCGTTGGATAGGGCCATAACATCGACAGATAAGCTGGCAAATTGGTGCGAAGGGGCTGAATTGGCATCTTAAATCTGCCCATGCATGGCCAGCTTTGTTTATATAAACTATTGTAGAGTTTCTGCAGCAAACGTACCAGTTGTACAAGTGTAGCACAATCAGTACATTATGTTTTCATTATTTTAATGCACTTTAGTGCTACTAAAAGTGGTTTTATTGTTCCTTTAAGTCTCTTTGAGTTGTCTAGAGCATTTAAGTCTCAGCTTGCATACCTGATGCAGCTGAATTCTAAAGAATTAAATGTTAATTTGGCAACATCTGCAGCAATTCAGCCAGATTCTGAACTGTAAACTCAACAGCACTGTGTGTGGACTGGTTAAGGGTAAGTACAGATGATCCTGTTGAGTCTCTATGAGCTTTGATTTATATATCTGGCATCACAGTGCTTGTGAAGATACGCCCCGCACCTGACTTGCTGCTAAAATGTGCTTGGGCATCAGATGAAAGGATGGGAGCTTAAACAGGCACAAGAGATCCAGGAGTACATAACTTAAGGCTAAGGGCACACGTGGCAGATCCTCAATGGGGTGTAATTTACTTGCATCCACCTGTCACTATGAACATGCGAAGCACACACGTGAATGGTTTTGGGCCAAAATCTGCTTCATGTGCACAGTAATAGTGATGAGTGAATCTGTCCTGAAAAATTTGCAAAAGATATTGAAGTCAATGGGCGTCTAATTCTTTTTTTTTTTACACGTGACAATTTTTTTTACCTGCGCAACAATTTTTCTCGCTCCAAATGCATTAAAGTCAATGGGCATTTTTTCTTATGGCGACTTTTGTCTCAGCGACACTTTTGTCTTGGTGATTTTTTTGTTGCCGCAAATCCAAGACTGGTGAAAAAAATTTGCTCATCACTACAGCGTGACAGGTGGATGCGAATAAAAACGACAAGCAGGAGGCAGAGGCAGTATCGGCTAAGCACCACTTGAGGATCTGCCACATGTGCCCTTTGTCTATGGCCCCACTTAAATTTTGGGAATAGGACATTTTGATGAACATATATTAAAACTGCTTATAAATCGGTACATCACTGGGTCCCTGGCAGAAGTAGGGTCTTCTTCGTTAAATGTGGTAGTTACTACGGTAGATATGCAACCAATTGTATCACAGAATGTACAGTAGATTTTTGGCTAAATGAGCAGATCTAATGCACTTTGCAGGTGCAGAGACGGTTCATCTGCAGATTAAATATTCAGTTTGGACAGAAAACTGTCATCCAATAACATCCAACTGTTCCTCTATAATATAATATAAACATATGCCCAGACAATCAAGCAGTACAGTGAAAAATTGGACAACCAGTGGCCAACTGCCAACCAGTCCTGGGTATACATGGCTACCTTATGGATAAGATCAGACAGGCCACATTCTTCTTGTGTTTAATCACTGCTGCAGAGTTGCCCAAACTGAATTTGGCGTTCAGTGTTTAATATCATTACGTCACCTGCACATTAGAAAGAGGCACAGACATCTGAGCATCTGTTATTGTGCATTTTATTGCCGCATCTGCTAAATCGATCAGGACTAAATCTGAGTAATTGTCTGGCACAGCAAACGACATCTTACAGGAGAACTAAAGCTTAAATAAAGAAGAAATGAAATGTTGTACATTATGTTTTGTGCTTCTGTACCAGCCCAAGGCAACCACAGCCCTTTAGCAGTAAAGATCTGTGTCTCCAAAGATGCCCCAGTAGCTCCCCATCTTCTTTTCTGCTGATTCACTGCACATGCTTTGTGCTGCTGTCACTTACTGAGCTTAGGGACCCATTCACAATATACAGTACACATAGAATAGAAATGTCACAATATTAGGCTGATTAGTAATTAATACAGATAATTACTACATGGCAGCACAGAAACCAGTGCAATTAGCATCAGAATTTAATAATCAGCCCTGTAGCATCAGCTTATATTACAGACCAACCTCATTTTCTGCTGGATAATTAGTGACGAGCCCTAAGCTTAGCTTCTCAACAGCTGCTCAGAGCCCACTGAGCATGTGAGTGTCACAGACACTCCAAGATGGTGACCCCCTGTGGCAATTTTGAAGTCCTGGATCATTGCTGCTATTGTTAAGCTGACAAGTTGAAAAACTTTAGGCTGGTGCAACAAGTTCAATATATAAAATATGGCATTTTTAGTCACATTCATTATTAAGGTTTAGTTCTCATTTAAACACACACAGAGTGTGCATTAACTCATTTTTCAGCATGCAGCTTTAAAAGGCATTGGCATGTGATTCTTTTGGTGCAAGTTAGTTGTGTCTATTGAAGAACCATAATGTGTGAACCCTGGAATTACCGCCATGTTCGGCAATTCCCTAATATAAGTAGGCAGGCACACTTATACGCTATTTATCACAGCAGACTGGGCAGGTGCATCAGAGTAGCTCTAGGGACGTTTATCCTACAACAATAAACGCCATTAGCATGTGACTATTTTCTGCTTCTATTGATGGAGACTTTATTGAGGATCATACCCTGAGGCAGAAATGTCACCACGTTAGTGTTTAACGTCACTAGCCCTGGCTGGAATGTTTGATAATCTATTATATCTTTATATGGCAGTTTTGTCAGCCTATAACTTGATGCTATTGGATGGCAGTAAATCTGTCGGAATATCTGCCAATGCACCTTCTCTTCAGGCACACTGTGCATCAGTGTATAAGGAAATGACAGCAGTCGCAGCTCCGCCCCCTCACTTCCTGTCAGATCCCACTGCTCGGGCCATGGGCCTGAACAAGTTAAATAATTGTACTTAGCCCAACTCTTTTTATGGTCACATGTGACAGTAACTGGTTTAAATCATTATTTCTATTAAGAAAGAGATAAAAATGAGCATTATTAAAGGGGCGGTTCATTTTTAAGTTAAATATTATATAGATATATATTTATTTGAATAGCGATCCTTGCGGGCAAAGCACTTTACAGCAAAACAATAAATTAGTAGTAACAAGGGGTCACTGCATTAATAAGTAACAATATGTGCCTTATTAGAAATACAATTTACATGAATATAAAATATAATTACAATACAGAAGTGCTCAGTGTCAAGGAGACAAAAGGATGGACGACCCTACTAGGCTTGGCATCTTTTCTCCCGGGGCAACCTCGGGAGGGGATGGGGGTGACACAGACCGGCCTTCCTATATAGATATATTTTTTCCCTATTAATAACATTGGGATCAACTAAGCGGGGGTGGGACAATGATTCTGCAGGGGCTGGGTATCGACGTGGGGGGCTATGCCGTGTCGAACAGCGATTGGCCCGTCGCCACATCAACCATAGGAAATCCTAATTTTCCTAATTTGGAAAACCCGCCGGCAGTTTTGACCCAGGCAGTCCTTCAAAACCCTGGGCTGTCTGGATCAAAACCAGGCAGGTGGCAACCCTAGACCCTACCCCATAGGGCTTATAATAAAATAACTTTTTTTAAAATAATTTTTGAACTATTTGCTGCTGCCTTCTAACTATTTCCAGCTTTCAAATGGGGGTCACTGACCCCATCTAAAAACAAAGGTTCTGTAAAGCTGCACATTTATTGTTTTTGCTACTTTTTGTTACTCCTCTTTCTATTTAGGCCTCTCCTACTCATATTCCAGTCTTTTATTCAAATCAATGTATGGTTACTAGGGTAAATTGGAGCCCATCAACCAGATTGCTGAAATTACAAACTGTAGAGCAGCTCAATGAAAAGCAAAACATTTAAAAAAAACACAGATAATAAAAAATGAAAACCAATTGCAAATTGTCTCAGAATGTCGCTCTATACATCATACTGAAAGTTAATTTAAAGGTGACCAACTTCTTTAAGTCAATGGCAACAGTGCCACTGTCTGGGTAGGATACAAACGTGGGAGGTCGTCACTACGCCTACTAATTACCAATATTTACTGCATTCACAGTTGCTAACTCGGACTTCTATTTCTCATGTTGTACTAGGTCAGTGGATTGTTGGTAATAATATACATGGGAATGCCTATTACCTGATACTCATTACTACATTGCTTGCTGCTAATTAAGACTTTATTTTTGTTCTACTTGTTGAACTCTAAGCATAACACGATGCCAGGTAATGTAAATAAAAAGCAAGACAATGGGGCACATTTACTAAAGTGAATTTTCTCTTCACCTAACTTCACCCCAGTTCTCCTACTCACGCCAGGTGTATTGTCACAACACATCTCCATATTAAGTCCACTTTTTCAAGAGAAATGTGGTGAATTTTCTCCTGGCGGAAATTCTCCAGTATAGTTCCCTATACAATAGTAGTGGGGAAAATTCTCTAGAGAATTTTCGTTAGCGAATTATTACCATGGAGAAAAGGACCATGGAAAGAGCAATGTTGATTGCGATTTAAAAGTGGCTTCTCTATCTTTATAATGGGAGTTTGCCAGCCTGAACCTGAGGACGTACACTTTAAAATGGTACCGTTCGCATTTTGATTAATTACCAGATTTTGATTAGAGAATTTTTGCTGGCAAAACGATGCAAAACTTCTCTAGGGCTGAGCATTTTTGCTAGCGAATTTGCTGGGAATTGGCATTTTGTCAAATTTTCGCCCAAAAAAACACAATTCGCCCTTTGTGCCTTAATGGCTCCTAGTAAATCATAGCAACTAATGCGGGACCTCATTTAATATTCACAGGAACAGTGCTACATGTATTTGCACTTATTAAAATGCATACAGCACTTTTTCTTTCACTGTAACACCCCAGGGCTCATTTGCTTACACTGTGTGTTCTCTGAGTCAGAACCAAAGAACACAAAGGCATTAACAAACAGACCATTTATTTGCAAATGGATGTACAACTGAACGACAGGTATATTGGAAAGTTGCTCAGAACTTTCTTTTATTATGCAAAAAAAAAAACAAACAGTTTTTGGGTGCAGATCCCCTTTAATGTGAATGTAAGCCAGCCAGTGTCGTTTGTGATCATTCTATTTGTGTACATAGATACTGGAGTGACAATGTCATGGTTTGGTAATTGGATCTGAGGGTGATATATAAATAGTGGTGAAAATTAGGGGTTAATCTATTTGTAACCAAAGGCTTAATGAGCAGCATAGCCGCTTTCACCACATGAGATCAGGAGAAGAAAACATTATGTTGGTGTTAAAAGGGATGGTTCACCTTTAAGCTTTTTATCATATAGAATTTATATAATGTCCTATTCCTAGCAACTTTGCAATTGGTCTTCAATATTTATTCTTTACAGTTTTTGAGAATAGTTGCTTTTCTCTTGTACTTCTTTCCAGTTTTCAAATGGGGGTCATTGACACCGGCAGGCAAAAATGAATGCTATGTGAGTCTACAATTTTATTGTTACTTTTTATTCCTTATCTTGCTATTCAGTCCCCCTCCTATACTTAAAAGAATACTGTCATGGAAAAAAGTTTTTTTTTTAAAAAAAAAAAAAAAAAAAGATGCATCAGTTAACAGTGCTGCTCCAGCACTTAAAAATCAGTTTCTCAAAAGAACAAACAGATTTTTTAATATCTCATTTTGAAATCTGACATGGGGCTAGACATATTGTCAGTTTCCCAGCTGCACCCAGTCATGTGACTTGTGCTCTGATAAACTTCAGTCACTCTTTACTGTTGTACTGCAAGTTGGAGTGAAATCATCCCCCCCCCCCCAGCAGCCTCACAACAGAACAATGGGATGAGATAACAGCTCCCTAACACAAGATAACAGCTGCCTGGTAGATCTAAGAACACCATGGATACAAAAAGAGAAACAAGTTTTAATTTCTTTTTGTAAGAATCTGATTATCCTGACTGTTGAAAATGTTAAGCCAAATTGTTCAGAAGTGCAAACATCCAGCCTTTTCCACAATGGTTTTTTTTTTCTCTGCAATGCGTCATTTTCCAAGGTGTATCTTTAAGGAACATGCATTTTTGTTTTTCTTGTCTCAGGGGCAGCACAGTAATGCGGTTGAAGGCTGGAAATGGAGATAGATGCAAGTCTGTTGCATATCTAGGTATAACATGCAAATCCAGTTGTGGAAGTAAAAAAATCCTAAAGGCAAAAGTTAATCACAGGTCTCCATTGCATCTTACTTTGTTTCTTGCACCTTATTCTGCAAAGCAGATGTGTGGGCTGTTTGGTGCATGGTATAGAGGAGTGTGTAATCACTTTAGTACACAGTGAATAGCATTTGGATTAGATTGGACTGAAGGTGTAGTTACCCTATATTCAGGCAGTCCCCTAAGGTTTTTTTGCAGCTAAGTGGGTACTAATTTACAGTTGGGAAAGGAAGTAAAGTATTTTTATGTAACTGACAAGTAGTTTTATTCTATAAAAAGGGGAAACTAACATGCACACAGAGTCTTTGGACCCCACCTGTTGGAGGGGGTGGATGGCACTCAGAGCCTGGGTGGAGGTAGCCCAGTAGGTGAAGATAGTGTCATGATAGTTTTGTAACACAGTTACACAGTAAAGATAGTTTTCCACTTTGCACTACACCTTGCATACATAAATGCAACTAATATTTAACAATATTTGATTGTGTCAAGAAATGCGCCCTTGTGCCGATCAGTAACCTCGAATCTCCATCAATCTGACTGTATTCGAGAACGGTTTTGAATGGGTTAATGCTGACCAAGTCCGATCAAAGAAATTGTGCTCAAACGTTTGCCGTCAGTTTCTTGAATCCCAGCATTCATTGCAGTCTCTAGCCATTTAAGAAGTCAGGTGGCATCTTGGGTTTCAAGAAATGAAAATTGCAAATGAAGCTCCCAATGTTTTCAGCGGTATTTCGTTAGATCTGAAGAGATGAAGCTCAAAATAAAGGTTTTCAAAAATCGGGATTCAGGATCACTAAAATTCAAATCACATGGCAAATCATGCACAAATGAAGAATAAACGCGTTAACCTTATTAAACATGAATCTGCAAGCCCAACTATTGAAAATTTTGCCCCAGCGAGTCTTCAATCAATAATACATACAAAGGTACATACAGTAACAGTGCATTTATTACCAATAATGTTGAAAAGTGAGAATTGCCTCCTTGTATTTAGGGATGTAGCGAACTGTTCGCCGGCGAACTTGTTCGCGTGAACTTCGACCGTTCGCGTCCGCCGAATGTTCGCGAACGTCGCGCGACGTTCGCCAATTTGGGTTCGCGTTCAATTCGTTCGACCATTCGACCATTCGAATTCCTTCGACCGCTAAAAATCTAACGATTTCCATTCGTTCGAACGATTGTAAGCATTCGATCGAATGAAAAGCATTCGATCGAATGGTTTTTGATTGTTCGATTCGAATGAAAATCCTTCGATCGAACGAAAATCCTTCGATCGAATGATTAAAATCCTTCGATCGTTCGAATCGAACGATTTTAGCGGGTGTTCGAAGTTCGCGAACTGTCCGCGAACGTTGTCATTTTTTGCCGGTGTTCGCGAACTGCGTTCGCGAACATCAAATCGGCAGTTCGCTACATCCCTACTTGTATTTGATTTTATATCAATATTTTTATACTTATTTTTTAGGTGGAAAGTTGAAAAGGGCAGCTCCCCCCCCCACCCATTGCTATGTGCAAGTTTGGCCACAGCCAGTACTTTTTTATATATTATATAATGAAAGGCTTAACTGCTCTCATTCTCCAGAACTATCACTTTGTCTGCCAAGCCTGGAAGCCTTTTTGATTCTTAAAGAAGGATTTATCAGTGGCTAAACAGATTTCTTTTTAAATAGTTCTCTTTCTTCCTTAAATCTTATTTTCTTCTTTTCATGAGAAGAAAGCAGAAGGCTTTAATAGCACAATTAAATGGAGGAATTTGGAATGCGTGCATGCTATAGCCAGCTAATATAATAATAAAGACTTTAATAATTTATGCATGTGTATACTTAGCGAGGTAGGGAGCACTGAAAATAATATTTTAATAGTACAGAAAAGTAAAATGCAACATATAACTGAATGTAAATAAATGCAAATATACAGTTAGATTCAAGATTAAGGGGGTTATTTATCAAAGGTTGAGATTGTGAGGTTTTTATACCTCGGATAAACTCACAATTCGAATGTTTTCTGAGTTATAAAAAAACTGAACTCAGAATGAAAACCCAGAAATTTGAATATATCGAGTTTTCGGGGGAAAAAAAACTTGAGTTTTCAAGTGAAACCCACTGTAGAAAAACCCGAACATCATGAAGGTACCAAACATCTTCAAATGGTTCAAGGGACCTCTGCCACTGACTTCTACATGACCTCGACAGGTTTTAACTAGAGTATTTTCGGATTCAAGCTATTTCCATCTTTGGGGTATAATAAATCTTGAGAAATTTGAGTTTTTAAAAACAAAACAAACAGAGGCTGCTCTGATGTTCTTCTGCATAGTAAAAAGTCTCTTTCTCAAACCTTTCCTAAGCAGAAGAACATCAGAGCAGCCTCTTTCTTTCTCCTGACAACTTCCTTGACTCCTTGGTGGTCAGAATGGTTGAAAAATGACCAGCAGGTGGCGCTGTTGTAACAAAATTCATTAATTTTAACAGTACATGTATCCCTTGATATCTTGGAATTAAAGAAAAAGAAATAATGAATGTACATTGCAAAAGGTGCAGTTGCAGGTCAGAGGGTCAGGTCATCTCAGTTAGTCTTAACAGTATTGTAGCTGATGTCTACAATATTAAAAGGAAAGTGTCAAGCATTTTTACTGCACATCAGCTAAAGCATGCTGGGAAACTCAGTCTGGCCCAAAAACATAGCTTCAAGACGATAAAAGTACAGCAATCATTAAACTCCTTCCATCTATTTTATTTGCAGTGTTTACTGTAACTTCTATAAGTTAGATACAATTAAACAACTGATTTTTACACAAAAAAAACAAAATCACATGTAAATAGTAAAATTGAGTTGAATCCCATTTTTGGCCTGAAAACTATGGGCCTGTTAGGCATCAGTGTTGGAAAGCTTTTTTTAAGGAATGGCTAAAATACTGGAATACATTTAAATACACAATACTATGAGTTTGTGCCAGGGTGGTTTATATTTAAAGTGGACCCGTCACCCAGACCTAAAAGTCTGTATAATACAAGTCCTTTTCAAATTAAATATGAAATCCAAATTCTTTTTTTTATTAAAGCATTCATAGCTGTTGTAAACTCATTTAAAAATCTCAGCTGTCAATCAAATATTGTCTGCCCCTCCTCTATGCCTAGGCATGGAGGGCGGGGCAAGCAATTACTTTCACTTTCCATTCAGCACTTCCTAGATGTCACTGCTCTCCCTACATTCCCCCAGTTCTCTTCACCATTTACTTGTGTAGCCAGGGCATGGGGATGGACATTGGGTCCCCCATTCTGGTGCACAAACAAGATTCTGAGATGATGCAAGGCTTGTCTTAATAACAGTGTCCACAAAATGGCTCCTGCCTGCTTGTTATAATTATGAGTCCGAGACTGATGGAAACAAGATTCAAATAATTTATATAGTGTAATTAAAGTTAATTTTGCTTGACTAACATGATAAAATAGGATTTGAAATAATTTTTTTGGGTGACGGGTCCCCTTTAAGAAATTTTACCAGACTAATTGAATTGCTTTCTATGAGGAGGTGAGTAGATATTCTGGGGGCAGCGGATGTGATCTAATAATATTTTTCTAAAGCATTTTATACAGAACCACACAGATGAAATTATGGAATACTGGTCTGAAACATACAGTAATAGGACACATGTATGCTAGCAAGTGTGTGAGCAAAGTGTCATTTCGAGTGCAATAAATATTTTTTTTGCCACAACACAGCATTTTCTTCAGAATTCCAGTGTCCTTGCAGTTACAAACATACATACAATGAACATGGAATAGCTAGTACATACATGCACTGATTTATTCTGTGAACTGCAGGCAGTGGTGTAACCATTAATGAAGCAGACTGTATGCCAGCTGGGGGTCCCAAGGGGGATAGGGGACACAGAGGGGTACTGACATAAAATACAGTTTCAGTAAATAAGTATGAAAAATGTCTTATGCTCAAAGTTATATTGAGCATAAAATAAAATAATATTGCTTTGGGGCCCAGTAAATTCTATTTGCATTTAGGGATGCACCGAATCCAGGATTCGGTTTGGGATTCGGCCTTTTTCAGCAGGATTCAGCCGAATACTTCTGCCAGGCCCAACCAAATTTGAATTTGCATATGCAAATTAGGGGTGGGGAGGGAAGTCACAAAACTTTTTGTCACAAAAGGAAGTAAAAAATATTTTGCCCTTCCTACCCCTAATTTGCATATGCAAATTAGGATTCAGATTCAGTTCGGTATTTGGCCAAATCTTTTGTGAAGGATTCAGGGGTTCGGCTGATTCCAAAATAGTGGATTCGGTGCATCCCTAGTTACATTAGATGGAAGAAAATTAAAAAAGAAAAATAAATGTTAACCATACATAGAGCAGACTTCTTTGCCCATTTATAACAGCTCACTTGATTGTGTTTGTATATAGAGTTATATGTATATAGCTGCCATTTAATTTATGGTGCTTGTAAAAGAGTATGGAAAATGTGAGTTACCCTCATCATTGTAATCCAAAGTGAGTGTTATGACTGCCAGACTAGGACCATTGTATAACTTTGCAAGAGGCAAAAAAGATCCAAAAAAGATATTTTATAGGCATTTCAATCTAAATATGATTTGAACTTCACTGCCAAAATCTGTAAGACTGTAAGATTTTCTGGGCAGGGATTTGAAAGGATAAACATATATTTAATGTTTTTTTTAAATTTGTGTTTTTGACTCTTTGTATGATGGATAATTCTCTGTCGCCATCTAGAGCCTGTTTAGATGTAATGGGGACCCAGATGATTTACTATAGTCTAACTCCTTTAAATGTATGTATGATTATACATGGTGGCACAATTTAACCAATAATCTGTGTCAAGGGATGCAAACAAGGGGAACAGCACTATAGGTAAGGTGTAGCAGAACAGACCATCAGTGTTGACTAACCTGCAGCACTTCAGTTGCTGAAGTATATCTGGATCCCAGCTCCCCCATAAATATGAATAACGGGTCCCACAACATCATTAATACATGATAACCAACTATGGCATGAGCAAAAGAAGCATAAGATGGCATAAAATTGGGTTCAAAGTGGTGCTGGAAAGGTAGGTAATAAACGTATACCCACAGTAAGTTCTGTCCTACATGTAATCTTTTCAGTACTGTAACCTTATTCTAAATCTTAAAGGAGAATTCAACCCTTAATAAAAAAAGACCCTCCCCCCCTACCATGCGCAGACCCCCCTCCCCCCCAGCCTACCTTCCCCCCCCCCCGGGCAAATGCCCCTAATTTTTTACTCACTCCTGCATGCAGATTCTGGCCTCGGAGTTCACGGCAGCCATCTTCTTCTTCTTCTCCAGTAATCTTCTTGTATTGACGGCATTTTCAGCACATACGCAGTTGGAGTAAGTTTCCAGGCCCGTGCGCATGCATCGAAAGTCACGAAAATTACCAAAAGCTCGGAAATCTGAATTTTCATGACTTTCAGTGCATGCGAATGCGCAAAATTTGAATTTTCATGAAAATCCGATTTCGTAATTTTCGGTAATTTTTGTGACTTTCGGCACATGCGCAGTGGTTCGGGACTGGAAATTTACTCCAACTGCGCATGCGCCGAAAAAGACAGAAGAAAGAAGATGGCTGCCATGAACTCCTAGGCCAGAATCTGCACGGAGGGGTGAGTAAAAAATTAGGGGCATTTGCCCCGGGGGCAGGTAGGCTGGGGGGATCTACCCAGGGTAGTGGGGAGGGTTTCCTTTTTATTACACGTTGAATTCTCCTTAAATTGAGTAGACTGAACCACGATTAGTGGGGAAAATGGGAAAACACTATTAACAACTTGCTATTAAAGGGGTTGTTCACCAAATTTTAGTATGATGTAGGGAGTGATATGTGAGAAACTATGCAATTGGTTTTCATTTTTTTTATTATTTGTGGTTTTTGAGTTATTTAACTTTTTATTCAACAGCTCTCCAGTTTACAAGCTCAGCACTCTAGTTGCTAGGGCCCAAATTACCCTAGCAACCATGCATTGATTTGAATAAGAGACTGGATTATGAATAGTGGAGGGTCTGAATAGAAGGAAAAGTAATAAAAAGTAGCAATAACAATAAATTTGTAGCCCTGTAGAGCATTTGTTTTTTTAGATAGGGTCAGTGACCTAACCCCTTTTTGAAAGCTGGAAAGAGTCAGAATAAGAAGGCAAATAATTAAAAAATATATATTTTAAAAAATGGGCGTGGTCAAAAAAATTGACGTGCTCCGCGCGGCTAATCTTTTTCTCCCTCTTTCTGTTTCCAAAATGTTGGGAGGTATTAAATAATGAAGACCAATTGAAAAGTTGATTATAACTGACTATAACATACCAAAAGTTAACTGAAAGGTGAACCACCCCTTTTTTTTACAATGAGTAGCTAAGCCGTGCCAGCACCATCAGGATTTAACCCCCTCTTCCATGTTTGCTGGCCAGCTGGTGCATGTAAAGGCTTGAACTCCCATAACTGTATGTATGTCTGTGCCGCCACATTCCCAGGGCAGATCTGCGCACAGGCCAATCTAGAACTGCAGTATGGGATGCAATCATGTGCACTTCTCCACTGGTCACTTTTCTTTGTAAATTGCTTTTACCTTCCAGGAGCCTCTGTTCCCACCTCTAACAACATGCACCCGGGCTGATAATCTGTGGATGCTTTAAAGGAGAATCAACCCTAAAGTTAAAAACTCCTACCCCCCTACCCTACATAGACCCCCTCCCCCTAGCCTAAGTGTTACCCCGGGCAAATGCACCTAATGTTTTACTTACCCCTTGTTGCACATTCGGGTATCGGAGTTCATGGGCGCCATCTTTAGCCACTTCGGTAATCTTCGGAATGAGACCGGTTATTTTTGTAGTCAGACCAATAGATGTTGAATAGGCAGTGTTGGCCTCTGTTGAATAGTAAACTAGTAATCAGGTCCGGACTGAGAATTAAAATAGGCCCTGGCATTTCAGGTACACAGAGGCCAAATCAGCCCACACAGAGGCCCAAACAGCTCCCCACCAGCCCACTAAATACTGACTTTCTATGGCACCTTATAGCAGCCTCTCTGGCATTTGCCAGAACCCACAGATTGCCAGTCCGGGCCTAATGCATCAAGTACATCATTTTAGGATATGGCCAATTACAAAATGCACCAAAAATTGCCTGACAGCCAAACAAAATGCAAATTTGCATATTTCAAAGAGCAAAATCCCTTCCATCAAATTTAGCACATGAAACAAAATGTCACATACCCGTTATCCATTGTCCTAAAGTCACAGTATATTAAAGGTTCAGATCTGGATTGACGAGGCTCTCTGGAGATTGAATTTGACTGAATCCAAACCCAATCTGGAATTCAGTGCCTCCCTATATTAAACCCCTTCACCATAAAGAACTTTCTTTGGGGCCCTGTTCTAAAAAGAACCCTAAGCAGCACAGGGACCCATTTTTGGGTCCAGTGGTGTCACTACCGCTAGGTGCAAGGGGTGCCCTGAAATATTTCTATGGTGCTGGTCAGTTTTAAAGGACAAGTAAAGTCGAATTCCTTGGGGTAGGCAATTTTTTAGCATACCTCCCTCTTTTGACAGCTCAACCCGCAGTCCTGCGTTTGTACTGGAAAGTCCTGATTTCTCCGCACTGAACAGCCACAAAAGATACAATATTTCTAACTTAAATAGCTCTTGGCAGAGAGCCCAGAATAGATACTATAGATAAATGTGTCCCTTGGGAGACAGCTTAAAGGGCAATCCACCTTCATTAGTTAAACTGTAATAAAACATAAAAACTACAGAAATGTGTTCAAACTTTCATAACCTGGCAAATCTTGTAAAATGGGCATGGTAATTAGAGCGTGTGGCCGCAAAAAGGGGGTGTGGTCAATAATTTTCAACATGCTCCGCTACAAATTTTTTGGTCCTTCTTTCTGTTTCCAGAATGTTGGGAGGTATGTTTTTAGACCCCCCCCCCCCCCCCAGTAAATTAAAATTATTTTTCTCCCTGGGCTGGTGCTCTTCATGAGAAAAAAACACGTAGGACTATGGTTCTTTTTATCCAAGCAACAAGCTGCCGTCTAACCTCTATTAATCCTATGTGCCTACCTAGTAGTATAATAACCAGTTTAGTAACATTTTTGGATTTTACTCTGCTGCACATGTACAAATCTAGTGTGGTGCAAGTCAACCCTATGAAATGCAGGTAAGAAGGCAGCATAGTGAGACAGAATACCAGGTTGGTTTGTATTTTTATGAAGAGGTGCATTATCCCCGGGATGGGAAGTAGTAAAGGACAAAGAAAGTATAAATCAATGTTAGGCACCCCATGATGATTATGATTGCTAACCTCAAACCCTGTGGACTATCATTCTGACCCACAGTTTATTTCTTCCAGTGCCACACCACCATGTCAGTGGTCCTTTACTGCAGTTCTGCACTATGCAAATGCAGATTATAGTGAAAATCACCCACTTTACTATACTAGGCATGCTCTCTGTCCCATCAGAACATGGCAACAAGACATGAAAAGGACTGAACGCAGGGAGGGTGAAATATTGAGATAAGAGAAGCACTGAGTTTAACCTCTGGAGGGTACCTGATTTACACTTTCCTTGGCCTTTAATTCAATTAAATCTAAGGTCTAGAGCCGCGGTCCCCAACCGCTGGCCACGGCCAAGTACCGGGCAACAGACAGTCTTCAACTGGGCTGCCAAATTGGACGCTGACCCCTCCCGATCCCCGTCAATCCCCTCCCCCGGCGACGGCTTCACAGGCAGCGCAACACTTCGCCAGGCGAAAATTCGCTAGTTCACTAATATGCAAAGTTGTGTCCAGGGCCCCAAACGCTGACGAAGTTATGCTAGCCATAATTCGGCAAGCAGAGCGAAGTTGCGCTACCGTTGGCTAATTTGCATTTGGCAAGAAGTTAAAGTTGAATAGACGTATATGTTGCAGCAAATACATTACACTACACAAGCCCAGGGTAGAGATGTTATATTGCCCTTCACATGAGCCCACTGTAAAGTCAATGTTCCATACGTTAGGAAATGTAGGGGAAAGCCGGTTACCCAAAAATATTTGTACGCTCTTTTGCAGCCTATCACCTTGAAAAAAGGAAATGAACCCAGCGTTCTTTGGGACTTAGAAAGAAAAATTTTCACCTCAGGTTTGCTGACACGAAACGCGTTAGTTGTAATCCCCCTCCACTACTATTTTAATGCGCTTAATAAAGCCAATATTTTGATATCCAAACGCCTGACTCCGTAACTGCTTTGATCGGCGCTCCGCAGCGGTACCATTGAAGTATATGTGAAGCCGGCTAGAAGGAGCCGATGTATCACGAGAGCTGCGGCTCAGCAGGAGCCGGCGTGCCACGGGTGAGCTCCGCCATTAGCCGCATCGTCCTTTTGTTTGTTGGTTCACCTTCAAACAACTAGTTGTTTTCATATAGAATCCCCAGAAATAATGACTTTTTCCATTGACTTTCTATTATCGATGTGTCACAGTTTTTCTATTATTGAAGTGTAAAGTGTCATTTTTCTCCTTCTGAAGCAGCTCTGGGGGGGTCGCCGACCCTGTATACTATTCTAAATGGATACATTTAGTTGATACATCTCTTATCTTTGCTGAGAAATGTATCGACTAATTGTTGCAAAATTGTAACCGTTCAGAATTTGCTCCTGAATTACTGAATTACTGAATTACTGAGCTGCCAGACTGAAACACTAGAGACATGAACATTAAACTTTAAACTTGGATTTTGGAAAAACAGTATAAAACAAATTACGAAAAGTAATTGAAAAAAGTCTTTATTTCTGGGGAACAATCTGAAAACAACTGAACTGAAAAAAGTGTTTGGAAGGTGAACAACCCCTTTAAGGGCACTAATATATATTGTTATTGCTACTTTTTATTACTCATCTTTCTATTCAGGCCTCTCCTATTTTCCAGTCTCTTATTCATATCAATGCATGATTGCTAGGGTAATTTGGACCCTAGCAACCAGATTGCTGAGATTGCAAACTGTAGAGTTGCTGAATAAAAAGCTAAATAACTCAAAAACCACAAATAATAAAAAATGAAAACCTACTGCAAATTGTCTTAGAATATCCCTCTCTATGCCATACTTGGGGGGGGGGTTATTTATCAAAGGTCGAATGTTAGAGTCTTTCATACCTCAAATACCTTCATAACTCACAACTCAAATTGCATCTTTTTTGGAAAATAAGTTAAAAAACTTGATTCTGTAAGTTTGAGTTGCAAAACTCTAAAGGCAGAGACGCGCTCAGATTCATCGACAAATCTCCTCTTCTTTGGGCGACTGATCTCCCCGATTTGCCTTTCCGCCAGCTAGAATCTAAATCGTGGTGGGATGGCACTCGGAGTGCTTAGTTTTTATGAAGCAAGACGTCAGTCAGTGAGTCATTACAAAAGAATCGTTTGGCAGAGAGGAGTGGACCTGCTGTGTGCGCTAGAGGGGAGCAGTGACTCGAAGTCGGTCTGAAGAGACCTGTCTGCTGTTTCCTGCTGGGCTTTTGGTAGCTGCACAGGTACAGATTTGGGGGCAATGTTTATTGCTGGCACAAGTACAGATTTGGGAGCAATTTTTATTCCTGGCAGAGGTACAGATTTGGGGGTAATACTTATGGGTGGCTGCTGGCACAGGTACAGATTTGGGGGCAATGTTTATTTCTGGCTGCTGGCACAGATTTGGGGGCAATATTTATGGCTGGCACAGGTACAGATTTAGGGGCAATATTTATGGCTGACTCAGGTACAGATTTAGGGGCAATATTTATGGCTGACTCAGGTACAGATTTGGGGGCAATATTTATGGCTGGCACAAGTAAAGATTTGGGATTAATGTTTATTTCTGGCTGCTGGCACAGATTTAGGGGCAATATTTATGGCTGGCACAGGTACAGATTTGGGCCAATGATTATTGCTGGCTTCTGGCACAGGTCCAGATTTGGGGGCAATGATTATTATTGGCACGGGTACAGATTTGGGGGCAATGTTTATTTTTGGCTGCTGGCACAGATTTGGGGGCAATATTTATGGCTGACAGGTACAGATTTGGGGGCAATATTTATGGCTGGCACAGGTACAGATTTGGGGGCAATATTTATGGCTGGCACAGATTTGGGAGCAATGTTTATTGTTGGCACAGGTACAGATTTGGGGGCAATGATTATTGCTGGCTGCTGGCACAGATTTGGGGGCAATATTTATGGGAGACTGCTGGCACAGGTACAGATTTGGGAGCAATGTATATTGCTGGCACAGGTACAGATTTTGGGGCAATATTTATGGCTGACTCAGGTACAGATTTGAGGGCTATATTTATATAAATGAAAAGTTGAATTAATGTGTTGTAAGAAAAACTGTAATATTAAGGTGGGAAATGGTAATACAGGACAGGGGGTGCTAATTGTAGCCTTTGCCTCAGGTGCCAAACTACCTTGTCCCGGCCCTGCATCATGAAGGTTATTAACATCCTCAAACAGTTCGAGGGACCTCTGCCGCTCACTCCTACTTGACCTCGAAAGGTTTTAGATGGTGTATTTTTGGATTTGAGTTTTTGCCAGTGTAATAAATCTCCAAAAACTTGTTTTTTTTTCCAAAAAAACCCAAACGTTTTCTATTCTAAACCCAAAATTTTGTGAGAAAAACACAACTCGAACCTTAACAATTAACCCCCCTGAAAGTGAACAAGCCCTTTAATTACAGTTTCTTCTTTTCTCTGGTTGTGACTGTTGAAAGAATGAATCAGAAGTCAGGTCTCCAGGTCCGATGATTTAAAGCTGGTTTTTGCCACTTTGTTTTAGAAGTCAAATCCAGCTCAATATAAATTACCTTTGAAACGTTCATATAGTTATTAAAATTGCATTTTCTTGGCTAAAGACTTTTAATATCCTCCCTGAAGTAAATGACCAAATCCTAGCTTTCCCTCACGGACGGTATGAAAGTTACCCGCGCTGATAAACAGCACAACTTCCGTCTAAAGCTGGCCATAGACGCAAAGATCTGATCGTACGAATCGAGGATTCGTACGATTTTCGGAACGTGTGTGGAGAGTCCCGACATTTTTCGTCCGGCGGAGATCGGTCGTTTGGTCGATCGGACAGGTTAGAAAATTTCTGTCGCCTGCCGATAATATCTCTGCGTGTATTGCCGATCGTACGATTTTCAGAGGGAGACTGTCACTAGTGTTGTCAGACATAAGTATCGTACGATTGCTGTCAGGGGCAGAACATTGGCTGATCTGTTCTATTTGATCGGAATGGTAAAGACTTTGATCTGAATGGTTAGTGGAGGGTCGGGAGATGGGAAAGTCCGATCGTACGTTGATTCGTACGATCGGATCTTTGCGTCTATGGCCAGCTTAAGAATCACTAACAATAGAGCCCGCCACAGACAACAGCAGCGCTCTTTCTTCTCTGTCGCGGAGTAATACATGAAAACGATAGCGCTGTAAAGTAGTTCCGAAATGGGCGTGGCTTGGTGGCTTCTTTCTTTTGCTGTGGTGCGGAAGGATTTGGAATTGATATGCAGCGCGGCCGTGGCCTTTTCACACAACGTGCGGCCTAGCTGGAATAAAGGAGACGGGAGTATCCCGGGTGTGAGGCGCCCGGCTTGCCCAGAGGAAAGAGGTGTTTTGACAGAGGCTGAGTTCCGGGAACTGACTCGGTAAGACTGTGGGTAAGGCTTGGGTTTTATGAGTGAGGAAAGATGCATTAGTTCTTACGACGCTGCCGTGTGTGTCTCTGTGCGGAACTACTAGGCCGCAGGCCCTGAGATTGGGCGCCAGAGCCGTACAAGATAACAGGGCCGCGTCGTGTGTTAGCCAGCGTTATCTGTTCTGCTGAATGGCGTGGCGCTAAATTACACGGCCTAGATCTTCTTTCAGCTAAAGCCTTATTTTATAGTGTAGTACAGGGAGTCACGTGGGGCTGTGTGTGTATGTGCGCGTGTGATGGCGGCCGGATGTAGGAAGCTGAGGTACAAGGACGACTGTAGGTACGGCGCAAACGTGTCTTTGTCCGATTGTGGCTTTGGACCGTGCTATGATCTGTGTAGCCACCATTCTCCCTCTGGTGACTGTTCAATGCTGTCTGGGACGTGATCTCTGTAGCCATTCTCCTCCCCCCCCAGTTTCTCCTTATGGAACCTATGGGAATGTATATCATTGCTGGAATCTCTGCAGCCGGAGTTTTCTTCCAGTATTTGCCTTTATATAGTTACCTATGGGGATGTATAATGCATGGCTGTGCTGAGAACTGTTGCCTCACTGTAGGGGCGTTCTCTTCTTGTGTGTGTAAATTTGTAAAGTGTTGGTGGAGGGGGGGGGGCGCAGTGTAAAGTTGTTTACATTTTTGCTGCTCAGTGGCTTAGGGTCAGGCCACACAGGGCGTTTTGGCGAGATTTGGTCGCCTGGCGACTAATCGCTTTGTTTTCGCGACGACCAATCTCCTCAAACGCCTTCCCTGAAAATGCGCCGTCTAAAATGGAAAAAAAAAAAAGCCGGTGCTAATCACACACGGCGATTCGTTTTCCGAAGTTGCCCGTTCGTTCATTTTAGCCGGCGCAGAGTCAGGGAAGGCATGTAGGGGAGATGTTCACCGCAAAAACGAGGCGATTGGTCGCCAGGCGACCAAAACGCCCTGTGTGGCCTGACCCTTAATAACGGATCATTTATTTTAAATGTAAAGGTCAAGGAAAGTCAACTTTCTCAAGTGAATTTGTTTTAGAGCAGCCCTTCTTTAAGTCCAGCCACTTAGTTTACAGCCCCCTTCACAGGGAGTCGCTGTAGGACAGTGTCCCCCCAACCAGTAGCTCGCGAGTAAAGCACCCCATAGACGCGACGATTCTTCTTTGGCGAACGACCGATTTCAACGCAGTATGTTCAATCCTTCAAATTATCATGCGGTTAGTGGGATTCGAACGATCGTACATCTTACGATTTTTCGGCGGTCATCCGTCAGAGGATTGATCGGCCAGGTTTAAAAATCTTTATCGGTCCCAGTGCAATCTATCTATGTCTGTAGGGCCAAGCAGGCAGCTACCCTTCAGTTTTGCTGGCAATATCGCCTGAAATGGTCTAGTTGATGGACACATCGTACATTTAAACCATCATTTCGAGATAATTGTGGTTTCATGAATCTTTACACCTATGGCCAACTTAACATGTTGCTCACCAACTCCTTGGATTTTGCTCCCAGTGGTCTCAAAGCAGGTGCTTATTTTTTAATTCCATGCTCGGAGGCAAGTTTTGGTGCACAAAAAACAGTTGTACTGCCAAACAGAGGCGCCTGTAGTCTGCCAGTCCACATAGGGACTACTAAATAGCCAAGCGCAGCCCTTATTTTACATCCCCATGGACTTTTTCATGTTTGTGTTGCTCTCAAACTCTATTTTTTTTACTTCTAAATGTGGCTCACAAGTAAAAAAGGTTGGGGACCCCTGTTGTAGGACATGGTGGCTGCTAACCCCACTGTTCTTATAGCCCAGAAAAGGAGCTGGTGGATCGATTCTTGTCAAGGATAAAAATACAATATAAAGATGTCTGCACTAAAAAATTGTCACTAACCCTGCATAAAGATCTGACTGTGTGCCAGTTCACTTGCAAAAAGTGCAAACATGCACTAATGAGGAGTTCCGGCTATAGACAAATACCAGTGTTCCCACTCTCACACAAGCACATACTTCTTTCAGCAGTATAAAATGGGTGTTTAAAATAAGGTGCAAAATTCGGTATGTGAGGGGCAATACGGTCATACTTGAAACTAGGGATGCACTGAATCCAGGATTCGGTTCGGGATTCAGCCTTTTTCAGCAGGATTCGGCCCAGCTGAACCGAATCCTAATTTGCATATGCAAAATAGGGGCAGGGAGGGAAATTGCGTGACTTTTTGTCAGAAAACAAGGAAGTAAAAAATGTTTCCCCTTCCCACCCCTAATTTGCATATGCATATGCAAATTAGGGTTCGGTATTCGGCCGAATCCTTCGTGAAGGATTCGGGGGTTCGGCCGAATCCAAAAAAGTGGTTTGGTGCATCCGTACTTGAAACCGGTTGAGCTAGTATGTAAACCTACTTATACAGGCACAGTAAAAAGCAGAGTTTACTTATAGTTGTTGTTCACCTTTGAGTTAACTTTTAGTATGATCTAGAGTGATATTCTGAGACAATTTGCCAATTGTTTTTCATTTATTATTATTTGTGCTTTTTGGGCTATTTAGCATTTTGTCAGCAGCTCTCCTGTTTGCAATGTCTGCAATCTGGTTGCTGGGGTCCATATTACCCTAGCAACCATGCAGTGATTTAAATGCCACTGGAATGGGAGAGGGCCTACATAGAAAAATAAGTAATAAAAATATAACAATAAAATTGTAGCCTTACAGAGCATTTGTTTAGATGGGGTCAATGACCTCCATTTGAAAGGAAGTCCGCAAAAGAATGCAAATACTTGAATGCCATTCTATAAAATACTAAAGTTAATTTAAAGCTGAACCAGCCCTTGAAGAAAATAAAGCACATATTGAGTTTTTGATGCACTGAATTGTAAGCAAAGTGGCATTATTCGACTGCCTGTTCAACTGCTTAAGGTTTCATGAAACTGTTTCAATGTGGGTGTAATGTGCATACATTATATTTTGTGTTCAAGTTATTTTCACAAATTTTTCTTGGTTTTTTTTTTCCACATTTTGTACAGGTCTTCACAATGACACAGTTCTTACCTCCAAACTTGTTGGCGCTCTTTGCCCCTAGAGATCCAGTACCATACCTCCCTCCTTTAGATAAACTGCCACATGAAAAACATCACAATCAGCCATACTGTGGGATTGCTCCATACATAAGAGAATTTGAGGTGAGTACACAGCTATATGTATCGGCTAAATAATTCATACCAGCAAATGTAATTATATCAATCTAATGTTATTGTCCATAGGACCCTCGAGATGCTCCCCCTCCAACTAGAGCAGAGACCCGCGAGGAGCGTATGGAAAGGAAGGTGAGAAATGTATATTGATGATACTGTGTATTTGGCAGCATAGATGGACATTACATGCCTTGTTGAGTTTATCTTTGCTTGCAAACAACACTAGAAGTTTCTGTAGACTTCCTTAATTATTTTAAATTGTCATTTGTTTTAAAGTAACAGTAACATTAAAAAAGTGTTTTTAAGTAATAAAAATATAATGGTGTTCCCCTGCACTGGTAAAACTGGTGTGTTTGCTCCAGAAACATTAATATTGTTTTTATTAATATGCTGTTGTGTAGCAATGGGGGCAGCCATTCAAAGGAGAAAAGGCTCAGATTACACAGCAAATAAGCTCTGTAAAACATAATGGTGTTATCCGTTATCCACTATTTAACCTGTGCCATATAGCCTTGTTTCAGTTTACACCATTGCTACACAGCAGCTTGTTTATATGAACTATAGTAGTGTTTCTGAAGCAAACACATCAGTTTTACCAGTGCAGGGCAACACTACATTATATTTTAATTACTTTAAAACACTTTCACTTTTTGGTGTTACTGTTTTTTGTTTTTTTTTAAGAAAATGCATTTGTGGTTTAAAGTAGGGCTAAGCGATGCCTTCACCAGGGGATCTCATATACAGAGCAATTTTTGGCACAAATAATTGTCGGCAACAAAAAAAATTCAAGTGCCATTTGAATTTTCGTGTGGAAACCATGGGATTGGACATTTAAATTAAATAACCTCCCAGTTGAATTGAGTATTCGAATTTAAAAAAAAATGAATTCGACCTTTGATAAATGGGTCTCAAAAGTGTTTTTTTTTTTT
Organism: Xenopus petersii; assembly: GCA_038501925.1. Taxonomy (NCBI): domain Eukaryota; kingdom Metazoa; phylum Chordata; class Amphibia; order Anura; family Pipidae; genus Xenopus; species Xenopus petersii. The sequence continues at coordinate 19,963,702 of CM076684.1, read as the reverse complement.
GATGAAAGTAAACTTGTCTGTTGTACTAAAATGAACCTGCAGCTGCTTGTACTGCTAGAGAAACTTGAGATTTCAATGTTACCTCAAAACCTTTTAAATCAATTTAACAGCGAAGGGAAAAGATTGAAAGAAGACAGCAGGACGTCGAGAATGAACTTAAAATATGTAAGTGCTGATTCATGTGACATTTTATGCTGTTAGTAGTTTATAGCTGTTTTCAGTCAATCGTACATATTTAGAAGCTGTGGTTTGTTTTTTTTTTTTTTAATTCTGTAATTTTTCACCTTATAGGGGATCCACACAATGATCAGAATGCTCAAGGAGATGCCTTCAAAACCCTGTTTGTTGCAAGAGTGGTAAGTTTTGTTTGTGATTTTGTTGTTCTCTTTTACAATCATTTTGTCATGATCGTAGCTGTCCAGAAATTTGCCTGGCATTTACCATTTGTGTGTAAATAGAGACCGAGAGAGACAGACAGATATTCAATTGAGAGAGACACAGATATTTAATTGAGATAGAGACACAGATATTCAGATGATGGAGAGACAGACTGACGGACAGATATTCAGATGATAGAGTAGAAAAGAGATGGATATCTATATATTTTTTTTCTTTAAATTGAAAAGTAGGCTTCATTACATCATCCCTCTGCTTTCATTGTGAAGCAGCTGCTCTAAGGCATAGGACAATGGCAGCCAAAAGCCCCCTTTGCCTGTCAATATTCTTTGCTAGTGAGTGGCAACTGTTCTGTTGTGTGAACACAGGCCTCCACAGCGAAACTCTCAAGGTAGTGCGCCTTCTTCAAGCTCCTCCTTAAAGCATTTTTCATGATCTGAATGATGTTTGCTTTACAGAATTATGATACAACAGAGTCCAAGCTACGGCGAGAGTTTGAGGTGTATGGACCTATTAAACGGGTAAGGACATCTTATTATGCATCATGTTCATTTGAGCTGAATACAGCGAGACAAGCTATTCTAGTTTTATTACATCACCTATTTTGACTGGCTCTTTTAGGCCATTGAGGCTGCACAACCTGCTGCAAATAGAATAATTGGTTTAGAAAGTGTTTCCAAATTCTAAAAGCAGTAAATCGTGTATTGTGGGGTTGGTAATTTTAGGCTGATGGATGCTAAATGACTATAAAACCCGTGCCTTTGTGTTCATATAATGGCAGCTTTACACATCTCTTGGTTATATAATCTGTGCTTCCAAAGGTTACCAATCCGTTTTTATTTACAAATGTATTGTTTTTCTGTTTTAGATTCATATTGTATACAATAAGGGATCTGGGAAACCTCGTGGATATGCTTTCATTGAGTACGAACACGAAAGAGATATGCACTGTAAGTTTCTTATTCTCAAACAAAAAATTATCCATTTTGTTAGATATTTTTTTAAACGTTTTTTTACTTTGAAAGCCCTTTGCAATGAAGGGCTGTGTTTCCAGAAGGTAAGTAACTATAAACCATTCAGGTGGGCACTCGAATTCCAGGAATCCCCACTGTAACACTCAGCATTCCCTAAACAAGAGGTTCACCTTCAAAAAAACTTTGCATTGAGTAGAAAGAAAGAGTCCTAGTATGACGTACGTACTATGTTTTTTTTTTTTTTTTTTCTCACTGTTTTTCTAAAATGTAAAAATAAAATGTATCATCTCTTTATAGCAGCTCAATTGGATCACAGACTGTCTAAACTGTTACAGTTTGATACATTAGTTGATAAAGGTCAATAGTAGTGCTATTCTTTTTAAAAATGTAACGTTTTGAAAAGGTGAACAGCTACTTTTAACAAATCAAACAATTTTTAATTTCATAGAGCTTGGTATAAAGGATTATCCCAAGTGTGAATAAAATTGGATTAAACATTTTGCACTTTTTTTGTTTTTGTGCCCACCTATTGCTTCTAAAGGTAAAAACATTTTAATTTTAGTGAGGTAGGAATGGGGACGGCTTCCGGATTACTTTTTTTTTTCTTTTATTTCTTTCTTTTCTTTTTTTTTTTTTTTTACATTTGGCCATTAGTGTTTTTTTTTTTTTTTTTTTTTTTATCCTATTGAAAACTGCACCAATGACATTGCTTCAAGGGATGTTGTATAGGTTGTTTTTAGCAGAATAATGCTCTATGCAAAAAAGCCTGTACAGTCACATTTAGGATATTTATTGCAAGACTTACAGTGCTTTCTTTGCTGTTACTTTCAACTTTGGAACTGAAAGGTATGCTTAAAGCAGTGGAAAACTGAAATCTATAGAGCTTTATTTGATGCTTCAGAGTCACCTCCTACCCACTTGGGATTTCTGTAGTCCGGGTCCTACCAAGAATGGCTTAGAGGAGGGGCAACATTATTATGTTCAGGTGCCAGGTGTTAAATTTCTTGAGCAGCTTGTTCATGTCTGCTCCAAGAAATATCTGGCTGCTTTTCATATAGCCATTTTTGTTAAGAGGGGAAACTTGCCTCTCCCGTCTGTGTGAATGCATAACTGTTGCCCATCCTTTATATATTTTTTTTTTTTATTGCATAATGTAGAAAAAAATCTTATCTGTGACAGTGCAATTTGAGGGGGGTGTATTAATTTTGTGTTCTTATTGCCACTGCAGCCACCATTGTGATGGCAATTGTCACTGCTGGCTTGCAGCTGAATCTAATGCTCCCCTTTACAACATCTCATTGTATGGTTGGTATAAGGGTTTGTATGATGGGTAAGACTTTGCAGCATTTACACACACGACACAGAAAATCAACTAATTCACCTTGAACAATTCCCACATTGTAAGGACATTTCTTACTACATCAACACACAGACCAATTTATTCGCAGGGAGATGGTTTTTCTTTTTATATTGGGGCAATATTTACATATACTTTAGCAAATATTGGGACAACATGACTTATTTCCCACCTTTCACATAAGCAGTTTTATTGAACAAAAAATTCAGCACTCCTACAGCTACTCATCTATAGCTCTATGTTCTGGTAGGGGGAATGGACCGGATCCACTATTTTGGATTCGGCTGAACCCCAAATCCTTTGCCAATTCTGCCGAATTATGAATCCTAATTTGCATATACAAATTAGGAGTGGGAAGGGGAACACAATTTTTACTTCATTATTTTGTGACAGTCCCTCCCCACCCCCAATTTGCATATGCAAACTAGGATTTGCTTTGGCTGGGCAGAAGGATTCTGGCGAATCCTGCTGAAAAAGGCCGAATCCTGGATTCGATGCATCCCTAGTAATAGGACTGGCCAAAGTAGACTTTTTAAATACTAAGAGAAGCCCATTTATCAAAGGTCGAATTCATGTGATTTTTTTTTTCTTTTTAATTCGAATATACTCTATTCGACTGGCAGGTTATTTAAGAAAAAAGTCGAAAAATTCAAATCATATTCAATTCGTACGAATTGAGTTTTCTCCAAATGGCTCAACGGACCTCTGCCATTGACTTGTACATGAACTCTGCAGGTTTTAGCTGGCGAATATTCAAATTAGGACTGTTTCCATGGTCAAGGCGTGATAAATCTCACATTCGAATAGGGGGAATTAAAATCCAAATGTGTGAATTTTAAATGTTGAAAATTCGAGTTTCACTATTCGACCCTTGATAAATCTGCACTAGTGGATTTTTTTTTTTTTGCCTACATAGTATATTGGGCTACACTGATTTCTTCTGGGTTCTTTCAGTTGCTCTCTTCATACATATTTTAATACTGACAAAATAGTAAGGGTCTGGAGCATATACTAATCCCAACATAGAAATTACTTAAATTTACATTTCCATTCAGACTACTTTTATATGCTGTAACATGAAAATCATTCTTGGATATTCCAAAAGGCAACAATGTTTGCTTTCATTGAATGAATATCTACAGTATTTTACCTTGGTGCCCAATCAGTAACCATAAACCACATTACATAACACCAACAAAACTCATTTTTAAATACTGTGTAAAGACAATTTTGCATTTAGAAGGAAACCATACTTTTTAGAACAGTTTCAGGTGAGGTCTGCTGTAGATTACATAGTACTTGTTAGTTGGTAAAGTGATCTGAATGCTAGTACAGACCAAAATCTCTTCTAATGTTGAAAGAAAACCACTATAAAAGAGCAAAAGTTGTACAGGTATGGGACTTGTTATCCAGAATGCTCAGGACCTGGGGCTTTCTGGATAATGGAACTTTCCGTAATTTTGATCTTCATGCCTTAAAGGGGTTGTTCACCTTCAAACAACTAGTTAGTTTTGGATAGATCACCAGACATAACAACTCTTTACAATTACTTTATCTTTTCTATGTGTCAACATGTTTCTAATATTGAAGTGAAAGTGTCATTACACAACTTTCTAAAGTGGCTCTGGGAAGGGTGGTCGCCGACCCTGTAAATTGCGCTAAATTGATACAGTTGATCCATTTCTAATGTTTGTCCCTGCTGAGCAGAATCTCTGGTTTTCATTACGGGCAGCTGTTAGAATTGATACAATAGTTGCTAATAGTCCAGAGATGCTGCTGAGAAATGTATCAACTAAATGTTGCAAAATTGTGACAGTTTATAGAGTCTGCACCTGAATTACCAGATTCAAACACCAGAGATGGGAACTTTCAACTTTAAACTTAGATTTTGGAAAAACGATAAAAAAAATAAGTAATGGAAAGTAATTGATAAGTCTTTATTTCTGGGGAATAATCTGAAAACAAGTCAACTGAAAAAAAGTATTTGGAAAGTGAGCAACCCCTTTAAGTCTACTAGAAAATCAAGTAAACATTAAATAAACCAAATAGGCCGGTTTTGCTTCCAATAAGGATTAATTATATATTGGGTTAGAATAAATACAAGCTACGGTTTTATCATGGAGAAAAAGAAAATTTGGCTAAAATTTGGGAGACTCCTTTTCCATAATTCTGAGCTTTCTGTATAACAGGTTTCCGGATAACTGGTCCTATACGTTAGCGCAATATGGCTTGAAGCTCTATGGCTCTTTTGAGCAGACTGTAAGGGTAACAGTGTTGCGGCTTTTATGAGCAAATAGCTGCTAATTATGGTATGTCTGGCGACCTACCATGTTAAACAAGCCTTAACCAGCTCTCTGTTAATTAACAGTAATATTTAAGCCAGACTCCAAGGCCTTCCATATTCCTCTGCAGAGTAAGTAGTAACTTTGGAAGAGGTAGTAGTTCCTATTAGTATAGCTTCCCTCTAACACAGATCATGGTTGTTCAGGAATGACACAGTGTTGTCATGTGAAAGGTAGGTCACAGTTTTAGTTCTTAGTGGTAGTAAAAAAAACTATAGTCTTATCACACTTGGTAGTTGCTCCTGTGCAACTGCTGGTGAAAAAGATTGGTATACAGTGAGGTGGTAGGGCCCAGGTAAGCCACCGCAAGTGGATATTCCTTTTGCCTTCTCATTGGCGTATGATGCTACAATCAAATACAGGCAGTTAACGAACCACCAGCCAGCCGGCAATGATATATCTTCGCTTTCTAAAGGATGAAGCTGGAGACTGTGCTTGGATGGAGTGGGGTAGGTGTGGGAAACTAGATTTGGTGTATGTTTGTCCACCATATGGCCCTTTTGCAGTCGGTGTAAATGGATTTGGTATGTAACAAACACCCGAAGTGCTGGGAACTTAAAGGCAGTTTTGGGGGGGTTTTTTTGTTACTGTTGGAACAGTCCCTGGTACCTCTGTCCATTTTAATAAAACGGGCATCTGCTTTTGTTCTCCCATTCATCCATTCTCCTTGGGATAGCTTTATTTATACATGTTCTTTATTTTTTGTCAAAATTTTTTTTTTTTAATGCAATTCCCAACCTATTTCTGCCTTCCCAGGGGTCCCGCAACATAAACTTTTAAAGATCTCTGGGACAGCTTGCCCTTTATACACTAACATTGCATTTGGTTAATTGGCGTTATTAAACATTTGTCAATGCATGTAAAGGTGATTTTCCACTTTTTCCCCTTCCCCCCACCCCTCTATTTGAAATTTCTTGCAATGGGTAGGCAATAGTTGTATGTGGCTCAATCTACTATATTGAAACCAGGGTAGTTAAGAGGTGGAAGAAATGATGGATTATGCTGTGGGGCATGGTCTTAACGTTCTGCAATATGATCATAGATCATGCCATTGCTTGCTAAAAAAAAAATTGAGCCAAAAGCTGGAGTCCGTGTGATACTGGCGACCACATTCATCTAAGCAATCGGTCAATATACTGTAACCATGGAAAAAATCGAGGCAGCCGAGGCAGGTAAGACAGTTTCTCAGCTGCGAGAAATTCGTCCATTCAAATCCAGTTTAAATAAATAAAAAAAAACAAAACGGAACTTCCCGAGGTTCAAACATCTTTCCAAGATATCGTCATGAAATTCGTTGAATTTGAGGCGGTAATTTGAAAGGTTTTGTAAGTAGTTTTAACAGGTAAATATTTTTACTTATTTTAGTGGTACTGTTTTATGGCGTTAGCAATGTGTGAGTGATTATAGGGGGCTGTAAACGCACTGCAGTATAGAATATCTCACTATGGCGATTTGTTTGGCAATGGAGCGTACTGTTCTTCACATTCAGCTTAAACCTTAACACATACTGCCAGTTGATATCCCGTAGAAGGCAATGGTTTGTGATGTATGTGTATATCCTCATCTACTTGATAGCTGAACAGCCTAAGCAAGACTTGAAGATTTTTGTCTTATAGTTGGGGTTACAGAAAGAAAAGAAGGGGGATTAAATAGGAAAGTGATGTAAATTACGCACCCAAAAAGTTATTACACACCATATACATTAAGATGTGTGATTTATGGTGGTAAATCTTTTGAAATATAAAAAAACATTTTAAATTTGTTCATATATGAAGACTTCCAAGATTTTTTATTCGCAATATACGTAAGTTATGAAAGGAACGGCAAATAATTTTAACATGTTTTTCTTTCAGCATGGTTGTAAAAGAACTGGGGGATTAAAGGGGGCATTGGGGTGTTGGTGATGAGTTTTTGAAAGGAAATGCTACTGCTGGATAGCTCATTACATTGCAAGTTGTTCAGCTCTAGGGGTTAACAAGTTAGGCCTCACCACACACACATGGATATTAACAACCTCTGCTATTTTGTCGGTTTTATATTGAAGGTATAAAATACCTCTATCTCATGGTTGTTGCTTATTGTATTTTTGTGCTCCTGTGTCTGTTCTATCCAGGTGGAGAACACATTCAATTGTTCATACAAGTCTAAAACTCTTTAGGAAACCCTGACCAATGCTGTCCAGCAGAGCATTTACTTCTCTTCTCCAACACCTTTGTATTGAAGGTTGAAGTGCTAATGCAAGATTTGTTACGTTTATAGTAGAAGCTCTGCATATTTTAGTTAGCAGTCTTGTTCTATGTGAAAGGCTAAGACTGTGTGCAGTATGGGAGGGGGGGGATTATTGTGTGCATTTAAGCTTATTGTGTCTGTTCTGCCCTTCTGGCAATGTTGTGTTACAGCGGCATACAAGCATGCAGATGGGAAGAAAATAGACGGAAGACGTGTGTTGGTCGATGTCGAGAGAGGACGTACTGTGAAAGGATGGCGCCCACGCAGGCTAGGTATGGACATCCATCTCGGATTACTGAGGGGTTTACTTGGATCCGCTCTAAAGGATCAATTCTTAAAGGGATGCTGTCAAGGGGAAATTTTTTTTTCCCAAACGCATCAGTTAATAGTACTGCTCCAGCAGAATTCTGCACTGAATTCCATTTCTCAAAAAAGCATACTGAATTTTTATATTTAATTTTTAAATCTGACATGGGACTAGACCTATTGGCAGCTTCCCAGCTGTCCCCAGTCATGTGACTTGTGCTTCAGTCACTCTTTACTGCTGTACTGCAAGTTGCAGTGATATCACCCCCTCCCTTTCCCCCCCAGCAGCCAAACAAAAGAACAATGGGAAGGTAACCAGATAGCAGCTCCCTAACACAAGATAACAGCTGCCTGGTAGATCTAAGAACAACACTCAATAGTAAAATCCAGGTCCCTCTGAGACACGTTCTGTTACATTGAGTAGGAGAAACAACAGTCTGCCAGAAAGCAGTTCCATCCTAAAGTGCTTGCACTTTATGAAAGCGACCAGGCAAAATTACCTGAGATGCACCTACACATCAATATTACAACTAAAAAAAAATACACTTGCTGGTTCGGGAATTACATTTTATAGTGAATTATTTGCAGTGTAATTTAGAAATACAAACCTACATCATAAAAATCATGACATAAACAGACCGAAAATGTCTGTACAGCACGAAAAAGGGATTGTTGCAATCTTGAATATAAACCTGCATTGTAGATAATTGCCCTCCATGAGTTGGCGTCTAATATAATTATTGCAACCCATTCTCAGTGCAGTTCATTAATATAACGGAATGAGTCCAATAGCATACATGTGCTGTGAAGAACTTCTAAATTGTGCTATATTCTCTCATTTTGAAGGTGGTGGTCTTGGAGGCACAAGAAGGGGAGGAGCTGATGTCAATATCCGACACTCTGGCAGAGATGATACATCCAGATATGATGAGAGGTACTTAACCACTGATCTTTTTATCTTCTTCCAGATCGTATTTAGTTGGATGTCATTTCTGTGATGGAAGTGGTGTGTTCTTCCACCTAGGAAACTGGCAGCTGCTGTTTCCAGTATGGAATAAAACTGTTACCAACTGCCACTTAAAAGAACAGTAACACCAAAAAATAAAAGCAGTTTAAAATAATTCAAATATAATAAACTGTTGCTCTGAACTGGTGTTTCCTTCAGAAACACTACTTAAGTTTATATAAAAACTCTACTGTGTAGCCATGGGGCGGTCATTCAAGCTAAAAAAAGGAGAAAAGGCGCATTCTACGTAATAGATAAAAGACAAAGCTATGTAATAGAATACAATGGGATTCTACAGAGTGCATCTGTTATCTTCTATGTAACCTGTGCTTTGAATGGCTGCCCCATGGCTACACAAAAGCTTTTTTTCTATAAACTACAGTAGTGTTTCTAAAGCAAACACACCAGTTGTACCAGTGCAGGAAAAAGGTACATTATAGTTTAACAATTAAATTATTTGGTGTTACTGTTCCTTTAAAGTAAAGCAAAAGCTGCTCTACTGTTACTCATCTTAAAGGAGACATATAGGATAATGAAAAACCCTAATTTTGTAGGCAATTGAGTACTATATGGTGTCGCTTTTACATGGTACTAAAAGTTTATATTTTTAGAAATTGCCCCTTTATTGGAGCTTCCTATAGATGTTCTCTGGTCCCTGTCTGTGTTTCAAATGAGGGGTGGGCGTGTCCTAATGGTCCCTGCCAGAAGCACAGGAGGGGGACAGCCAATCACAGCCTGCCGTCACACAAGCAAAGACAGGCTTCAGTTCCTTATCAGATCCTGCTAGCTGCTGATTAGTTCCTGTTCTACAGTGCAGTGAGAGCCGCCTGCACAACCTGGGGATTCAGGGAGCAGGAAGAGAAGGGAGTGATTAGTAAGGTTTTTTGAAGAAATATTCAATAAAACTGCCTGAAACACTACTTTTAAGCAAAGTTCTTCTATATCTAAATGAGTATAATGCACTGGTAAATTCTTATTTTTTACAGTGTCTCCTAAGTGCTGTTAGTGTAATAAGGGTCAAACTGGCCGCCAAGTAAAACATGGCTGCTTCAAACAAACACCAGTGATTCAAATTTATTTTTCTGCCTTTAGATCTGGCACCTTTCCATGTACAGTATAGGCATATCTGATCACTGATGCAAAAAAAATTATTTTTGTATTTGATAATTATTGCCTCTTATTTATTAGGGATCGTGATAGAGAGCGGGAACGGGACCGCCGTGAAAGGAGCCGTGAGAGGGAGAAGGAGCCGAGGGAGAGACGCAGAAGTCGTTCTAGGGAACGTAGAAGAAGATCACGCAGTCGAGAAAAGGAAGAAAGAAAGCGTAGCCGGGAGAAGAGCAAGGACAAGGACAAAGAGAAAGATAAGGACAACAAGGACCGAGATCGCAAGCGTCGGAGCCGTAGTAGAGAGCGCAAACGTGAGCGAGACCGTGACAGGGAAAAGAAAGAGGAACGTGTTGAAGCAGAAGTACCTGAGGCTGATGATGCCCCTCAAGACGATGCACAGATTGGTGATCTGGGCATAGATGGCATAGAACTCAAGCAAGAGCCTGAAGAAAAAAGTAGAGAGCGTGACCGAGAGAGAGACAGAGAAAAGGGAGAAAAGGACAGGGATAAAGACAGAGATCGTGATAGGGACAGAAGGCGCAGCCATAGAGACAGGGATAGAGAGAAGGATAGGGATAGGGACAGAGACAGGGACAGGAGGCGAGATAGGGACCGCGATAGAGAGAGGGACAAGGATCACAAACGAGAGCGAGACAGAGGTGACCGCAGCGAAAAGAGAGAGGAGAGGGTTCCAGATAATGGTATGGTTATGGAACAAGCCGAGGAGACCAGCCAAGACATGTACTTAGATCAAGAATCCATGCAATCTGGAGATGGTTACTTGTCTACAGAGAACGGCTATATGATGGAGCCTCCCATGGAGTGATCTTGTTTATAATGAGGGATTCCCCTTCCTCAAATGAACTTCTCTTCCACAGCCAGATCTGTGTGCATTCAGACGCTCCCCTCCAACTATGTCCGGACTTATTCATTCATACAGTTATACATTTTTACTTTAAAGTCACACCGAGTAACCATACTGTTTAACACAGATCAAACTACATTCGTCTTGGTTTTTTTTATTTTTTAGGTGGGTATGTTTTACAATACAAGTATGTAGCCATCATCCTTGAACTTTTGTAAAGTTGCAAACATTGCCTTTTGTTTTGTTTTAAATGGCCTCATGAGAATAAAAACATTTTTAATGTTTAAAGGAACTGATTTCTTCTCCCCCTGCCCCCCCCCCCCCATGTCCTTTGTGCTTGTATGGGAATAAGTCTAAATATATACAATTCTATACACGTTCGTTATTCATTAGAAGCTGTTTCTTATTGACCACATTCAGCTTCTGGGGCCACTCCTTTTGAGATCTAATGTTTGATCCTTAATTCACAAGACAAACGGTCTTGTGAATTAATCGGTCATAGAGCCAAGAATATCTGTGCATGCATCCAAAATCTCCCCCTTTAAAGGAGAACTAAACCCTAAAAATGAATACAGCCAAAAATACATTTTAAATACTGCACTTTTTTTTACTAGCCTAAAGTTTCAACTTCTCAATAGCAGCAATGATCCAGGACTTCAAACTTGTCACAGGGGGTCACCATCTTGGAAAGTGTCTGACATTCACATGCTCAGTGGGCTCTGAGCAGCTGTTGAGAAGCTAAGCTTAGGGCTCGTCACTAATTATCCAGCAGAAAATGAGGTTGGTCTGTAATATAAGCTGATGCTACAGGTTTCCTGATTATTAAATTCTGATGCTAATTGCACTGGTTTCTGTGCTGTCATGTAGTAATTATCTGTATTAATTACTAATCAGCCTTATATTGTGACATTTTTATTCTATGTGTACTGTATATTGTGAGTGGGTCCCTAAGCTCAGTAAGTGACAGCAGCACAGAGCATGTGCAGTGAATCAGCAGAGAAGAAGATGGGGAGCTACTGGTGTATCTGTGGTTGCTTGGCCTGACAGACACTTAACACATAATGTACAATGTACAACATTTGTATCCTACTTCTTTAGTTACATTTTACTTCTTTAACGGTGTTCATCTTCAAACAATTAGTAGTTTTCAGATAGATCACCAGAAATAACGACTTTTTCCCAATTACTTTCTATTTTCTATGTGTCACTGTTTTTCTAATACAGTCCAAAAAACAATGTTTTCTTCAGCACACCACTTACTGTTTCAGGGTGCATCCACTCCCAAGCTGCCTCCAAGTCAGCCAAATTCCTGATCTTGAATAATAGGATATGAAGCACCCCATCCTCAGGCTTTGCCTTTAAAACATTTTCACACACAGGCTTTTCAGGGGGAAAACCCCTTCCTCAGGTGCATTACACACACAGTGAACTTCATGCTTTAAATGCCCCTTACATCATGTGACCATTCACCAATTTCATTAACCCCTTAACATCTTAATACAAAAATCCTTATTCCATAGCCATACAGTCTCAATTCATTTTAGGTGCATAATTCAATACCTGTAATACATAAATAATTTATCTTAGTAAAAAGTCATTACAGTTAATACATCATACAAATTGATCCAATATCAGAAAAATTATTTTAAATACTATTGTTATAAAAAGCATTGCAAACTAACATTTTCATTTAATGCCATCGGCTTAAGAGAATCTAGTCGTTTTATCCACACTGCCTCTTTTCTTAATAAATGTTTCCGTACGTTACCTCCTCTGATGGAACTTACTTGCTCTAATATTGTCCATCTTAATTGCGACACTGTGTGTTTACTATGAAAAAAATATTTGGCTACTGATAATTGAGAGATTCTGTCTCTCTTTTCTTCCTGTTTATTTCTTTCTTCCAGCTCAGCTGTATCATTTCTTATTTTACTATTATGTTCATTTAACCGAGTCTTAATGGATCTACTCGTCTGCCCTACATATGTTAATCCACATTTTAACATATATATTACTTCCTTACTGTTACATGTAAAGTGCCCATTAATCCTAATGGGAAAACCTTTTGTTGGATGTGCTATTGTCTCCCCACGCATGATTCCATTACAGTGCGCACAATCCCCACATCCAAAAGTGCCATTTTTAAGGGGTGCCAATAATCCCATATTCCTATCCTTCTTTAGCCTTTTTTTAGATACCATTTCTCCTATTGTTCTCCCTATTCTATGTGAGAATAAAGGAAGATTTTTGAATAGTTTACCCATTACTCGATCCGTTTGCAATATTTTCCAATTTTTTAAAATTATGCGTTTTACAAACGGTGTTAGCCGACCGAAAGTTGATACAAAAGGAATTTGTTAGTTTTGGTTTATCTCGTTTCTTTTCTTTAATAATTCATTATGTTCCAAACTTTTTATTTCTTGTTTTATCTGTTTTAATTGGTTTACATCATAACCTCTCTTTACAAATTTAGTGATCATTTTCATTTCATAAGCACTATCTTTGGAAGTATTCCGTTTAACTCTGTTTAGCTGACTCCAGGAAGGCCCTTAAATGCACCTGGTGGATGACAACTTGATGATAATGGTACAGTATTACAATCTGTGGGTTTATAGTGCATAGATGTTATTAATCCACTTTCCTCAATACTCACTTTTAAATCCAAATATGCAAGTTCTTTGTCCGAATATTCATACCGTATATACTAGAGTATAAGCCGAGTTTTTCAGCCCCCAAAATATGCTGAAAAACTCTACCTTGGCTTATACTCGGGTCAAGCGCAAAAACGCCTAAGAATATTCGCCGGCGCCTAAGAATAGTCATCCAAAAACGAGATTGAAACTTACCAGAAGCTGCTGCATTTCTCACCCTCGGCTTATACTCGAGTCAATAAGCTTTCCCAGTTGTTGGAGGTAAGATTATACTCGGGACGGCTTATACTCGAGTATATACAGTATGTAAACTTCATTGTATCATGTATTTGATTAATATCCTTAACCATACACTCAAATTGCTCAGTGGTCCCGTCCCATGTCAAAAAAATGTCATCCACATAGCGCCTGTTTTTCTAATATTGAAGTTTAAAGTCGTCACTGAAATAAAAAAAGCCAGCGCCAAAGGCACGGGAGACAGACAAACAGGCAAATAGGGTAATATTGTTTTGCGATGTTGCCACCTCTTGTGTGAGAAACAGACCAATTGTTTCACCATATATGTGTTGCCCTCCTTTACTATCAACCTCAACCAAAGGGTTAAAGAGACTCTCCTTAAGAGCTTGTTTAGATGGGTACTCACAAACAGGGAATATCAACTTGCACGTAAAATCATGACGCGCTTCTCCTTGTGTAAACTGTGAATCAACATTCAGCAGCGAATAGTGTTTAAAATACCTTTTTAATATTTTTAAAAACAAAGCTTAAAATACACTCACATGGCAAAAGTTTATAGAAAGCATATCTAACTGTTCTAAATTGATAAATTTAGTTGCGGCATTTATCTTTGTCCCTGCTGAGCAGAATCTGGGTTTCATTACAGGCAGCTGTTAGAATTGATACAATAGTTGCGAATACTCCAGAGATGCTGCTGAGAAATGTATCAACTAAATGTTGCAAAATAGTAATAATTTAGAGCAGGGGGTGCCCAAAAGGTAGATGGGGATCAGTAGATCTCAAGAGTCTGTCAACAAACAGCTTGTCAATCAGCCTCCTGTTTCATGCTTTTCATTCAGATATTTATTAGGTTACGGTTACATAAGACATAGTTAAATATAGCAATATAAATTCTCTTATAAATCAATATAATATTTAAGTAATATTTTCCCATGGAACAAAATGCTAACAGTGTATTTATGGCTGTAGATCATAATGGGACAACCTCACTTAAAGTAAGACCCGCATTAGTATGGGCACTCCTGGTTTAGAGTCTGCGCCTGAATTACTGAGCTGCCAGGCTCAAACACCAGAAACCGGGATATTCAACTTTATTTGTCTATTTCTGGGGAACAATTGCTGAACTGAAAAAAGTGTTTGGAAGGTGAACAACCCTTTTAATAAAGGGCCCCCAGCTTATCAAAGACCTTAAATCTATATTATATTATTTAATTTCACCTCCCCTTTAAAATCCATGGCCAACGAACCTTGTGCTATGGGAAAACCCTACTTTGGAGAAATAATAGGTCTAATATTCACCAGTTTTATGGTCACATTATGCTGCCGTGTTTGCACCCTAGAGAGAAAAGCAACATCCACATGAGGGTTTGTAGCTTTGGTGTAGAAGCACTAGGTTGTCTCTTATCCAGGGTGCACAGTGGGTATATCATTGGCCCCAAACACATGGTTACATTAAGAAGAACATTTGTGAGAAATACATGGGTACCTGTACTGCAAATTACCTTTGTAGGCTGAAATCCACATTAACATGCCCCATGATTCTCCGCATCACTGCACTACACTCCTGCCTCTGGTTACCACCCTCTTCAACATGGTTGGCTGACTTTTATTTTCTACAGCTTCTCACTTTCCAGTTCATGTACTTGCTGTCCTTTATTTTTCACCTTCCTAGCCTGATTCTGATCAATAAGGAATACAAATGGTAGAGCAAACTGACCCTATAGGAAATGGTGAAATCATAGCCTTGTCCCCTTGCTAATTAGCCATGCTGTGTATTACATATGTGTTTAGTTTTAAAGGGGTGAGATGGCAACCCTGTTTTCAATTGGTCTTCATTATTTACTTTTTATAGTTTAAGTATTTGCCGCCGCCTTCTGGCTCTTTCCAGCTTTCAAATGGGGGTCACTGACCCCATCTAAAGACAAATGCTCTGTAATTGTTATTGTTACTTTTTATTCCTTATCTTTATGTTCAGGCCCCTCTCCTATTCGTATTCAAGTCTCGTGTTCAAATAAGTGCATGGTTGCTACGAAAATGTAGACCCTAGCAACTGGATTGCAGGAAGTGCAAACTGGAGAGCTGTTGAATAAAAAGCTAAATAACTCAAAAACCACAAATAATAAAAAAATGAAAACCAATTGCAAATTGTCTCAGAATATCACTCTCTGCATCATACTAAAGGTTAATTTGAAGGTGAACAACCCCTTTAAGGTAGATCTCATGACGAAGGCCAGGTAGCAAGAGTGGATCACAGGGTGACAGTCTGGTAACCCCTAATCTATAGTTAATATATTGCTAGCTTACAAACACAGGCACAACTAATAAAAATCGACCACCAACAGATAATATCCAGGTGCTTCAATCCCAATGGCTCAAATCCTATTGGAGGATAATATGGCGTATGTTTTTCTTGTGTACGGTGTCACACGGTGAGAAACTGACCATATGATGAATTTTTGGTACTGTTTCTATAAAACCATTATATATATATATATATATATATATATATATATATATATACATAATACACAAAAGCCATGAATATCCTGTAAATGATATCCTTATAAACGGTGAGTTCTGATGTCATCAGTTATAAACGGTGAGTTCTGATGTCATTTCTGTCATATGACTCACTGAAATTTGTGTATTATAATAAATAATGTACCCCCAGTTGTAAAATATGAGGATATTAGAAGTTACCTCGGAGTTCCATGACCCGTATAAAAACACTCGGCCTTCGGCCTCGTGTTTTTATGTGGTCATGAAACTCCTCGGTAACTTATAATATCCTTATATTTTACAAGAGGGGGTACTTTATTCACTATATATATATATATATATATATAATATAATTATCAATATATTTACATTTATATTGCTACTGAAAAATGCCTTACCCTTTAAACAAAACAGGGATTGTTTGTCCATATATTGCAATATATTTAAGTTGGCCAACTACGTCAAAGTCATCCCATATCTGGCCAGTCCTATGCTTAATTTCATCTGATTCATTAAGAATTCTATTGCTTCATTGTACATTTTACAAAGGGACTAGGTTTTACCTGCAACTTACTTGCTGCTTTCAAAGTAAAACTCCCAAGCTTGGCTGCCCTTTTATTAGACACCAGTGGGATCACCTGACTATAGCTGGGAAGGGTGGGAGCTACAACATGGAGCTGGTCACTGTCGGCAGCGGGGACCACCGCCGAGTCCTCGGTGTGGACGCCCGCTGTGCTGCTCCTTCCTTTTCAGTGCCAGCTTCCTCTAAGGCGTGCGGCGCATGCACATCCATTTCTTAAAGGCGCAGTGACACTGGCGTGTGACGTCAGCATGCAATGGCGCCAAATTCAAACAGTTTAAAAGGGGAATTCAGTGTGTTTAGGATTGCCGGTCGTTAGGTTCAATTTGCCTTGTTCCTGGGTGCTTGATAACTTGTATTCTGATTGATCTACTGTGTTTTGACCCTTGCCTGCCTATTTGACTATTCTGACCTCTCCAATCCTGATCCTTTGCCTGTCCACCGACTATTCTACATTCTCCAATCCTGATTCCGGCCTGTCCGACGATCCTCTGCTTGTGCTGGCCAGGCCTGCCTGTTCCTGGTGGTGTTCTTCCTGCCAGTATCCTGGTGAGACGATCGTGCCCCTTTGCTCGTCCAGAATCGTTTGCTTTGCTCTTCTCTCAAATAAGACCTGGAGGCATCCAATTAGCCGAGGGCTCCTCCCGAGGTGAAAGGCGGCTGTTAAAGGCAAAAGTGAGAGCCGAGACCAGCGAGCTTAGCTTGGGTTCTGGATATAGGGTGGCAAACGTGACACATTCCCACAATCCTCTGCACATGCCGCTCCTGTATTTTTCTTGGCCTGCCAGACCTGGTTTTACAGCAACTGTGCCTGTGACCTTCCATTTCCTGATTACATTCCTTACAGTTGAAAGTGACAGTTGAAACTTCTGAGATAACTTTTTGTAACCTTCCCCTAAACCATGATACTGAACAATCTTTGTTTTCAGATCTTTTGAGAGTTGTTTTGAGGATCCCATGCTGTCACTCTTCAGAGGAGAGTCAAACACAAGCACAACTTGCAATTGGTCACCTTAAATACCTTTCCTCATGATTGGACACACCTGCCTATGAAGTTCACGGCTTAACCAGCTAATCCAACCAATTTGGTGTTGCCAGTAATCAGTATTGAGCAGTTACATGCATTCAAATTAGCAAAGTTTTGCACAGCCAGTTTTTCACATTTGATTTAATTTCATACAACTGAATACTGCTTCACTAAAAATCTTTGTTCAGAAAACACCCAGATGTTCCTGGGAAATGAAAGACATACCACTATCTTTATTGTTGAAAGTGAAGTAAATTACTATGCAGGCTGAGAGGGGTTCCCAAACGTTTTCATATGACTATATATTATAGTGTAGTAACCAGTTAATAATTAAAATTAAATTTTGCTGGGGGATAAAAACCTATGCACATATGCAGGAAACAGGCAAGGCAACTATTTTTAGCGGAGGATTTTATTAAATTAAATATATATTTTTCTCTTTAACATTTATAACATGAATTCGTCAGAGAGTATCAGTGTGAGCAAGGCAGAGCCTATACATTTAAAAAAAAAAAAACCCTTAGAAATAGATTACATTATGTACAGTTATCATTCCAATAAATTAGGATTAAAACAAAATATTTTATTAGAAGTACTGTACAGGTTATCTTCCACTTAGTTTCCTCAAGTTTAGCACTTGAATAGAAGCAGGCATATTTTTCACTACTACTAATAAGCAGTATTTTACTGAGGCCTAGGGATAATCATTCATCCCAGGCGAGTACAGTACAACGGAGCGGCATTTGCATATAATAAGCTTTGCCTTCAGTATCTTCTATAAAGGAAACTAGGAGAAGGATAAACCATACTTGTAGATGGGCTTTACTTACCCTTTAAAATATATATATTTTTTAAATTCAGTAGAAAGCAAACAGGCCTTTAATATTCTTCTGTGAGTTTATTCACAGGTACCATTGTATTGATGCATCATATAATTTATTATTGCTCTAATACAAATATTGTGATTAAAGGTGATGAAGATAAACAATTGAATGTTAGAGAAAAAAATCACCTTTAAAATAACCTTTAAACTGACAATACAACCGTAATAAAGTCTGCAACTGTCTCTTATGTGGTTGCTAGGGTCAGAGACCCTACCACTCAGCCTTACGTCCAGAATGAAGGGTGTTGTACAGTGGCTGAATGGATAGAGAAGCAGCGGAAAATCAGAATAGAAATATTTCTGGTTGCCATTAAAGGGGAAGTAAAGCCTTCCAGACACCTCCCTGCACAGTCCTCTTGCTTATTACCAACTGGCTTAGACCTGACTGCCAAGGAGGGGTGAAAAAAACTGTATGGAGAATCAGAGGCACTATTTGCATCAGTTATGAACCCTCTGGTAAATGGCTGGCTGGCTAGCACTGATGACATGATACTGGCAGTGTAAAGCTGCTAATATAATGAACTTTCTAAATAAAATGCAAAATTTCTCACTTATATAAAGTACGTCCCCTTTAACCTTATCAACCAGAGAGCATTGTATGTTTCACTTTGTAGAAAGGCAAAATGACAATTTAAACCCCCGCCCCATAAATTTATTCCACTTTGGTTACTAGAACATTAAAGGTGTAAAAAAAAAAGTATAGTTCTAAGCAACTTCCCAATATGTATTAATTAATAGTTATTTGTGTATCTAATTGTTAATTCTGAGTAAGCTCTCCGCCAGCCAAGACTCCATTTCCCACAATGCCTTGCACTCTTCTGTAATTTTCCTACACAGGCCTGTTAATCACAGAACATGCAAGGCACTATGGGAACTGGAGTCATAGCTGAAGGATATGTTTGCATTCAGGGGCGTAACTACAGAGAAAGCAGACCCTGCAGCTGCAGGGGGTCCCAGGAGGTATAAGGGCCCCATGAGGCTCTAATGAGGCAGTAATATTATGCCACTGTTTCTATTATTTGGGTTTCATTTTAAAGCTGAACCCCCACTTGAAGCTTTCCTTATGATTACAGGCACATTCAGCATATTTCATCTTAAAGGAAAACTATACCCCCAAAATGAATACTTGAGCAACAGATTTATATCAAATGAAGTGGCATATTAAAGAATCTTATCAAACTGGGATATATATTTAAGTAAATATTGTCCTTTTACATCTCTTGCCTTGAACCACCACTTCTTGATGGTCTGTGTGCTGCCTCAGAGATCACCTGACCAGAAATACTGCAGCTCTAACTGTAACAGGAAGAAATGTGGAAGCAAAAGACACATCTCTGTCTGCTAATTGGCTCATGTGACCTAACATGTATGGTTTGTTTGTGTGCACCATGAATCCTACAATCCCAGGGGGCGGCCCTTATTTTTTAAAATTGCAGTTTTATATTTATAATTACCCAATGGCCCATACTACTAAAAAAGTATATTATTATGAAAATAGTTTATTTACATGAAGCAGGGTTTTACACATGAGCTGCTTCATGCAATATCCTTTTATAGACACCTACATTGTCTGAGGGGTATAGTTTTCCTTTAAAGGCAATTTTAGCAATATGTGGTTTAGGGTTTAGACTCTCAATTGGCCAGTTATTCGTACAATTCATCTCAGGGATGTCCAGATTGTTGCCCTTTAGGTGTGATTTATCTGCAGTTCTTACAACTCCCCCGACAGCTTGTACTCAAAACGTTATGGTTTGTTGTGTATAAAGAGCACTGAGGTGAAATGGTTAATACCCCCTTTATTTGAATAATATACTAGGGCAGTAACAACACCCTGATAAGCAATACTACAAGTAATTTAACAAAGAAGGCACAGCTAGATTTAGCACAATTTTGACACTATGAACCAATATGCTATTATATATTTCCTGCAGGTTTTATATGGCCCTATGGAGCTAGTTGTCCCCGTTGAGCCTTAATCCATCTCATGGCACCATTACATTCTAGACCTTGAACAGACTCAGTGACTAAAAGCCACAAACCCCAAGTGCTTAACTGCAACATCCATATGTTGGTGCCGCCCTAGGGTTGACAACTGTCCAGTTTTGACCCGGACAGCCCGGTTATTTGAAGGGTCATCTGGGTCAATAATACCTGCTCATTTGTCCAAATTTGGAAAACTGGTCAGGATTTCCTATGACTGATGTGGTGATCAGCCAATTGCCACGTCATAGCTCCGCCACTGACATCATGACCCATCACGTCACAGACCCGCACCCATTATGTTAAGGCCTGCCCCTGGACAGAAGGTGGCAACCCTATGCCCCCCATCCCCCACAGAATGCCACATATTAAAATCAATTTGTTAATCATCATTAATAAGACAAGAGACTATGCTAAAACTTAAAGGAAAACTATACCCCCAAAATGAATACTTAAGCAACAGATAGTTTATATCAAATTGAATGACATATTAAAGAATCTTACCAAACTGGAATATATATTTACATAAATATTGCCCTTTTACATCTCTTGCCTTGAACCACCATTTCGTGACTCTATCTGTGCTGCCTCAGAGATCACCTGACCAGAAATACTACAACACTAACTGTAACAGGAAGAAGTGAGGAAGCAAAAGGCAGAACTCTGTCTGTTAATTGGCTCATGTGACCTTACATGTGGTTTGTATGTGTACACAGTGAATCTTACAATCTCAGGGGGCGGCCCTTATTTTTTAAAATGGCAATTTTCTATTTATGATTACCCAATGGCTCATACTACTAAAAAAGTATATTATTATGATAATGGTTCATTTACATGAAGCAGGGTTTTACATATGAGCTGTTTTACTCAGTATCTTTTAATAGAGACCTACATTGTTTGGGGGGTATAGTTTTCCTTTAAGGCCAGAACCAGTTGCCCTCCATCTGTGGGTAAACTCAAGCCCTGTGCTTTAGGGATGTAGGGAATGATATAGTACAATAGATGAAGGTCTACAGGCTCATTGTACCATACTATTTCACAGTATCTGTGTTATCATGCTTCTACCTTATTCACAATTTGCAATAAATATTGTATTATTCACTCTACTGAAACGTAATAAGTGCTTACAGAACGGAATGCTACATAATAAGTTCTAACGGACAGCAAAGAGCACTTGGGGAAAAGACTGCTGCATAGGAACATGCCTCAAATTCTGAAACTGTTCCCCCAGACTCATGCCAACCTGGAACAGTGTGGGGTATAAAATAACAGATAATCTATTGAATACAGATCCATCACTAATATAACTTCATTTATACTGTGCCAGGTAATTACTACTTGAATAGAGATGACTTTAGATAGAAATGAATAGAGGTGACTTTAGTCTGGGGATTCTTAATAATTTGAACCCCAAAAGTGGGACCTCGTCCTATTTAGGGTCGGTCTCCATGATGCCCTTTAATCCAGTGCAGTATATTCCTATAAAAGCCAATAGTAAAAGTGAACCACATATGTAATTCTAAACAGATTCTGGGTTCTGAGAGTAAGTGTATGATTGTTAATGTTTTTCATTGCAGCCTGCCATCGCCACTCCCTAACCTGTGCATCTGAATAACATGCAAGATATGAGATGGGACACCTACGTGTCTTCCTATGCCCACCCCTAATGAATACAGTGCTGCCTAGTGCCTAATACAGACAGAGCTGTATTCACGAGTGCAGCCTCAGGTCTATGTGCTCAAAAAAGATGCGCAGAGACCTGAGACAATAGTTGTAAATGATCCCTATAAAATACAAGATCCATGGGGGGAGTTACAAGAGTCTATGGTTCAGCTTGTCTAACGTAATACCTTATGTACAGCTGTGCCACTCAGAGCAGTGGGCTGGCCTAGAAATCAAAGATGGCGGCATACAAGGGCTGGGCTAGACATTTTTTCAGCTTGTAATTTAAGAAATTATTTGATTGGTGGAATGAAAACTTAATTGACAAACATTCAAAAAACAAATTATATTTAAAATAGTTTCATCTTTAATATCGTTGCTATATATATAATATAATGAAATCTCTATATCCTGAAACTTTTTTGATGTAGCCAGCAATACTGGGGGATGAAACAAGATATTCATTAGCACCTAGAGGGAGCTGTGGATATCAGGATTTGAGTAAGTATTTATTTAAATCCAAGAAGTATTTATTTAAATCCAAGAGGGACTTACTCATCGTGGACGAGAATCTTACATCCCTGGAGGATAAATCCGATAATTATATTCCATAAAATACTTTGCCACTTAAGGTGTGTTTGTTTGAGGTTTATTATATCAGTATCACTCTTTCACCCTTCCCTAAAGCTCTTGATTTCCAGTAGTTGAAGAACTTTATCTTCTAATAAAGGGGTTTCCCATTGAGGACCCACGGTCATTACTGAACTGCAGTTCCCAACATTCCCTGGAAAGCTGAATACTCCTGCCTGCTCCTATTCTAAACATTTATGGTCTCTGAAGGAGATTTTTAATTGCCATCAAATCAATTAAGGCAGCATAGAATGTGCATCTGGAGAATAATTTGCACAGAGGTTAATTGATAAAACTTTTTTAAAAAATCAGGCACAATAGAGACTGTTTGTTCTACGCAGCAGCAGGTAGTTTTGTACAGCAAAGCATCGGTACCCTGTCTGGGTTAATAATCCCCATTCTGCAAAACTGGCATCAAGAGTAAAAATCCAAAGACTGTGTCACATGGCATCACGGAATGGGATCGAGAAACATCATTAGTAAATGAATGAAATGAAGTAGAATGCTTGTCAACTGAAATGTGCCTTTAACGTTAAAAAACCCTATTTAACTCTGCATCCTATATCTTCTTTTTTGCTGTAATTGTTAAAATGAGTTATGTTATGCTTTTTCCTATTTACAATGAATGCCCTGGAGGAGCATTACTGCTCATTGTGCTTCTTTCATTACACTTCCCTGATTGTGGTTCGGAAGCACCAAAAGATGTGCATCAGAAGTAGTTTGGTGACTGCCAAGATTCCTAGGAGGAAAGCCAAGTATCAGATGCCAGCATCTTCTTATTAACAGGATGGTTATTCATAAGGCATAAAAACCAATTAAGGCACAGGAATAACTGCCCGGCCAAAGGCACTTGATTAGCATTTAGTAAAGTCTTTTTTTTATGTCCAATGGTCCACTGATTCTTGTGGTCGGTTAGAGATTGTCTTTTTGGTAATCCCGCACAACGCTGGCATTTTCATAGATGAGATCACCACCAATCTGATTTTCATAAATGTTTTCTTCCGGAGGAGTTTCAAGCAGATCCAGCATACATTTATTCAGGAATACATACTGACTCTGAAATACAAAAACACCATTAGAAAATATAACTTCCAAGCTCCATTTCCATGGAAAACCCTGTAGCCCAACATTTAGCACAGCCCCCAGAAGTCGCATATACAGGTATAGGATCTGTTATCCAGAATGCTCGGGACCTGGGGCTTTCCGGATAAGGGGTCTTTCTGTAATTTGGATCTTCATGTCTTAAGTCTACTAAAAATAATGTTAACATTAAATACACCCAATAGGCTGGTTTTGCTTCCAATAAGGATTAATTTTATCTTAGTTGGGATTAAGTACAAGTTACTGTTTTATTATTACAGAGAAAAAGGAAATAATTTTTAAAAATGTGAATTAACTGATTATAATGGGGTCTATGGGAGATGGTCTTTTCGTTATTCGGAGCTTTCTGGATAATGGTTTCCGGATAATGGATCCCATACCTGTACTGAATACATTATCCACCTACCTCTGTCTGCACCATTAAGGGACGGTTCAGTCTCATCTTCTGAACAAAGCCATATATTCCAATACGCTGTTCCTTCTCCATCTTCTGGATCAGGTAATCCAGGGCAATCAATGTCCCAGTCCTCCCAACACCAGCACTGCAACAGGAGGTTTAGACAATAATTAGACTGAAACTAAAACCAGGGAAGAAACCCTACAACATGTGAATTAGGAATAAATAGAATACATGATTATTAATTGATACACAAACCAACAAATGTTAACATACTTATAATAAGGGTCAACCTTAACACTTGTACATATCTAGGAGGGTTGTGAGCATCCCACTACTGGTCTGTCTCCAAAACATTTCAGAGAAGAAATTCCTAGGGCCAAAGAGGTGATGCCAGGCCACATGATTAATTTATTCCTAGCTAGAGCAGGTGGCATACTCTTGTAAATGCAGAAGCAGTTGGTGGAATGCTTCTCATGCAGAAGAGTATCCAAGTGTTGGCAGTTGGAAGATGTCCTAAGAGATGAAGCTTCCTTACTGAAGACTAGCAAATGAGTTGGGCATCCTGCAGATAGTGGATTCACCCAAGGGCACTATCAATGTGGACCTTAAAATCCTTCTACTGGAACTGCCCAATACGTCTAGAACATTTTGCATTAACCTGTTTATGTCTCATAGGGCCAGATTCAATTCATTGAGAAAAGGTTATCTCCTGGTTTATCACATGAAAACTCATGGATAGGATTCATTTCGAGGAGAAAAAAAAAATCTTTCTACAAATTCAGTTCCAGTTTCTCCCCATAGACTTCAATAGAATTTCACTTGATAAACTGTGAGATGTTTTCCTGAATTGAATTGCATTTCATATTGAATCTCTCCCGTGATTTTTCACAGGATAAAACCTTTTTTCTCACTGAATTGAATCTGGCCCATAGTGAGATATATAGGGGGATAATTGGGCAAAAAGCTTGCTTCTGACCCACAAAACACAAATATCAATTAGACCACAAGAAATAATAAACTAAACAGAACTCAAACGATTCTACAGATACCCTCTATTCAAGTGTTCCTAAAACCTGCTGGAGTTGGGGTGGAGGTCACCATTCTCCACATTTGATTGCCTTATCCTCTTTCTGGCACCCAAAGCCTATCCAACTGCAGATCAGGGAAAGATTTTTATCCTGTTATAAGGAGAGTCATCTTTTGTTTTGCAGTGTTAAATATAATGTCCTGATATGGTATTTATCTAGATCATGTCACAGGTTCCTTTTTATTGAGAAAGATCTCAATTTAGCCATGGCCCCTAAGCAAAAATAAGCACCAAACCTTTGAACAACATGCAAGTATACAACATGCAAGTATACAGATAAACAAACTACAAAGATTTGAATCATGAATTTCACTGCACAAAATCATTTCTCCTTCAGTATCACCCACCTGCAGTGAACAATCGTGGGTCCACTACTCCTTTTCTGGTCCATGTAGTCTCGAACAAGGCTCCGAAACTGGACGATGGCTGTTGTGTTTTCTGGAACACCGTGGTCGGGCCAGACCGTAAAGTGAAAATGACGAGCATACTTATTGCCCTGTTGCTTGGCCTAGACAGGCAAAATATCTTGGTTATGGTTTCTTGATATTTTGAGGTTATACAAAGACAAAAGACAGCTTTAGACCAGAGGGTTAAAGAAATTAACTGTCGAATTTATCAGTCTAGTGTTATACAATAATGAAACAAATATACAATTGGTTGTTATCGGTTAACTGGAGCAGAATAATTACTGTTACTCAACAACCACTTAGATATCAGAATTCATTGGACATGCATTAGAAGAACCAATGGCAATGTTTAAATAAAAGGGAATTAGAAAATGTATTACTAATATAAAATACAAATTTTTATTGATGAAAGGTTTTTAAGGAGATTGCATGCTGCTAAGAACCCTGGAGGCACAAAGATTTATATCAGCATTGAGGTAAGCATATAACTACATGATTATATCAACTTAAGCTTAGATAAGTAAAAATAATGCCCATTCTCAAGTTATATACCCCAAGCCACTAAAAGACAAGCAATGAATTCTCTAACAACTGATGCATCTAAAGGCCAGAACTGGAATGTTATACAGGAGACCTTCGTTGCAATTCAGATCTGCAATAAACTTGTGATGACTTACATGCTTAATGGAAAAATCCCGTATTGTCCAATCAGAAAGGATGGTTTCTGAGGTTACAGTCACGGTGATGTCTCCGTAAGTGCATGGGGTATAATCCAAAGGCCAATAATGGTCGCATTTCACCTTTAAGAGAAGAAGAAGAATATGAAAGAATGTTCCTACAACCCAACAGGTCCATAGACAGGTAGGTGTGATTGATAAGAAGAGATAGAGAGCAACCTACCCTGCCATTCTCCGTGCAGTTGGTCAACATTACAATTGTACTGACTTGATTTTCCCAAACCATCCTCCAGAAGTCTGTGCTTGTGTTGGGCAGTGGACCTTGGGAAGCTATGAATTCTTTTGAAGAATTGTAGCCCTAAATGAAACAAGATGATTTCAAGGAACTTCGTTAAACTTGTTAAGTATCTGCAAGGGTGTATACTGGTCTGGCATCCCTGGTAGTAATGGAGATAGAGGTAAGTAAATGGTTCCCTTGCTCAAGTTGTATTCATAAATAATGCTCTTTTTTTTTTTAAGATCAGTTGAGTTAGGTTCCTGTTCACTCCAGTTAAAGGAGCTGAAAAGTCCAGTTTTGACTTACAAAAAGTGCAATGCCAATGATGGGCACTTTGTTTTGGGATGCTGTACCCAGAACAATTAAATCCCTACTTAAGATGACATTGGGCACCTTGGATGACAGCAAGCATACCCAACAAAAGCACTTACGAACTAAATAGTGATTTACCAGTGATGCCACTGAATAGCAAGTGATAAAACAGTGGTACAATAACACTTACAGGCATGTAGTTAGCATTGATATAATCCGAAGTGTTATTCCCATCAATTTGGTTGAGTTTGACTCTGGAGTGGTCATCTAAAATGGGAACAGCAAAAGAAAAGCAATGAATATAAAAAAAAAGGTCTGTACTCCAGCATTCTTTCCTAAATCCCTTTCCTAAATCTATGACTTCCATCTATCACAGGTTTCCCAGGATTTTCCCTATTAAATGTCTTTCCTGCAAAAGGAAAATTTGTAGCTTGCAGTCTGGCTTTAAGACACTTTGTTGCTATGAGTGGTCTCTAAATACATTGTGATTGGACAGAGCAGGACTTCAACTTAAAAATCCAACAGCAGTGGAGTTGCTAGTTTGCCTGACAATTGACCATTGGTTATTGGTCAGTGTAAAGTGGAAAACTTTCAGTCACTGTTTAATGTGTTTGGCCACCATACAGGGAAGGGAGACCAGGAAGGGAATGGGTATCCATACATCTTACTATATGATGTGTAATAAATGGCAGTATCTGTTAATTCCATTGTATGATGCTCTATAGATGCCAGTACCCATTAATCCCACTTTATAATACACTATACATGCCTGTACATATAATTCTCTGTAGAAACCTATACCCATTGAAGTCATTAAAAACCCACTCTTTTTCAACTATTTTATCTTCCATAAAATATACAAAATGTCTAAAAATGTACCTATTTTCAGTGCTCAAGTAAAGGGCATGTCTCTGAGTCAACATCCCTAATCCAGAAGGTAAAACCACTCAAAGGTATGACCCATCTTATTACTTGTGTGGGGTTATTGGCCAACCCTGATTCGCTCTCAAAGAACATGCAAGTTGGTTACCAGGCAAAGATTAGTTCACACTCCCCATCTGTGTGTGTGACTTAATAGTACAAAAAAACTTATCTGTGTTTATATATTCCAAAAGCTGATTAATGTATGGTCATCTTAAAGGACAAGGAAAGAGAAATACACTGGAGGTTGCCAAAATGTTAGGCACCCCCAAGTAGAGTCCTGCAGCGGGTCAGGTATCCGTGGGTACCCGCGAAAACCTGCGGTACCCTGCGGGTTGCGGGTAGAAGTTCTGGGTGTGGGTATAGATATGGGTCGGCGGTCCTGCAGGTTTGTGGGTCTCTGGTCGGCCTGCAGGTCTTCTCAATTTTTACTTCCTTCACGCCTACTTCTGATGATGTCACATATGGTTTACAATGACAGCACTTCCTGATTCTTGATGGTCAGCGGGTCGTGGGTACAGGTTGCAGATAAGGTACTTGCGAGTCAGGGGTCCAAGAAGGTAAGAATGCGGGTTGCGGATTGCAGGTTCCGCAATCCGCAGAAACCTGCAATCCGCAGGTTGGGTACGGGTTCCAAAACATGGACCTGTGCAGGACTCTACCCCAAGTATATAAAACTGCTAACTTTATTTGCATATTGGTTTCTGCTGTTTTTTATTTATTTTGGTATATACATGTACAATAAAAATTCTGCCAAATTCTTACATACTCTTGGAATAATTACCCAAAGGGTAATTGAGGTTTTAAAAAATAAACCTCTAGCCTCTTTAATGGTTGCTTCTCGAGTCAGTGAAAAAATCGAATGGGTTAGGTGAGGGGCCTGGGCAGGTGGTAATGGATTAGCTGCCAGGAACCCTACAATAAACAATTCACCATTGGGGTGAGGGTAATGAGGATTTGTTCATGTAACTTGTTGCAGGTGGTACATATTCTAAAGGGTAACTGGTGAATTATGTGTTTCTAACAAAAGTTTTTTTTGAATTCTACTCACAAGGCAAGACGTTGGTGAATCTATTCTTGGATCTGTTTTCTGTGAGTTCTGCTGCTCGTTTAGACTGGTCGGTACCTACAGTGCTGAGTTGCTGTTGGTTGAAGATATGAAAATGATTTGTTATTAATAAATATTATGCAAAATACTTTTTTTTCATTCATTTGGCTTCTTACAGATCATCATGAGTTACACCCCAGACATCACAAGCTCAGGCTGAACCCTTGCATACATTCTGAAATGTATCCCTCACAAAATTTGTTGGGTATCAGTGATTCTCAAAGAGGAACTCTCATTTCAACAGACTCACAATGTTGGCACATGTATAAATATGAGTTGACAATACATCTTGATAGTATTGATCATATATTCATATACAATGTTATTACTTGAGCACAGTTAATATCTCACTACTAACTGCACCTCTCCTCCATCAAAAGTTCTGGGCCTATTAAGGATGTCTAAGATGATGTCTTCATCACACTATCCCAGTTCATAATACTGGGGGGGGGTGCTCACATGGTCCCGTCTCGCGGGAGCCTCCCACATCCACTTGTTTATAATACACAATAAATACATGCTTTAATTGGACAACCAATAAAATGTGAGTATCCCTCAATGGACCTTTCTATTTTCACTAGCCTTGGAGTTTGTGGGTTGTTCCTGCATCATAACATGGAGCCTGGGAATAAAGAACTGATTCAGTTTAGAGCTTTGAAGTTTTTGAGTGAAGGTAAATAAAGTCACAAAGGTGGTTAGAAGATCCCTGGTGACACCCGATATCTACTGGATCTTCTGCACTTTACCCCTTGCTTGGCTCTATGCTAATAGAGAAACCTTTGCTTCGACCAGTCATCCGTAACCAGTGGCTTATGAACCACACACACAGGCTCATTTATCAACACTGGGCAAATTTTCCCATGGGCAGTTACCTATAGCTACCAATCAGTGATTACCTTTTTGAAGCCAGCTGCAAGTAGAACAATGAATGCAGCAATCTGATTGGTTGCCATGGGTTACTGCCCATGGGCAAATTTGCCCAGTATTGATAAATGACCCCCACTGACTGCTGACTGTGGTACTGTCACAGCATTTATTTGAATAGCTAAAGGTTTAATTATGGTTTCAATGGATTATTGCACAAAACTAGCACAATCAGGACATTATTTCATATTAAAACAACACCCTTAAACATAGTTTAGATATAAAGCCTGACACATTTCATGCCTACATGGGGCACTTAGTCATTGGCTCATAGGCATAAAACACATCAGGTTTTCTATCTACACTATGTTTAAGAGTGTTGGAACATTTCAATAATTACCGAATGTACAGCATATATTGACTGAGGTCCTGATTGTGCCGGCTTTTTTTATGCAATAATCTCTTTGTGTTCTTCCTAAACTGAATATGTGGGGCATGTGCACCTGGACCGCCCCCAACGTGGTGAGTCTACCTATTGTTCAGAATAACCTAGTTCACCTTTACAAGTTTACTTATGATTTTAATGGACTGACGTTGAACTGTCTGAATCTAATGTCTAGATATAGTCGCTCCATCTGAATATGTGTAATTCACATTCAAACAGTGAAGTCATCAAGTTGTTATAAGCAGACTGCACATACCTGATACTCTTCTGCGAATCCAAAGTCACTATCTGCGTGCTGTCTCTGGTAATAATCTGGAAACGCTGTTTTAATAACTGATGGGACTCTAGGAAGAAAGTGAAAACCAGTTTTAGCAAAAAAAAAAAGTCTAAAAAGGCATTTTTAAAGGGCATGTAAAGTCTAAAATAGAATAAGCCTAGAAATGCTGTATTTTGTATACTAAATATAAACATGAACTTAATGCACCACAAGCCTAATGAAACAAATGATTTATGCTTTCAAGTTGGCTACAGGGGGTCACCATCTTGTAATTTTGTTAAACATCTTTGAAAGACTAAGACTGTGCACATGCTCAGTGTGGTCTGGGCTGCTTAGGGATCGTCATACACAATAGAGCATTAAGTTGACATCTGCACAGTCCTGTTACCTTTTTATCTTTATTTTATCCAAACTGCGGGAACCTTGTCCAAATTTGTTATTTAAGCCTCTGAGGAGAAAAGAAAAACAAAAAACGTTTTTAATACATATTTTCAGAAGCACTGTGGGTCACACTGAGCAGATTCTTGCATGGAGGAGAGTTTCATGCCCATCTTATTCACTTCCCCCCCTCCCCCATATTTACACCATGGTTTGTACTGAATTTTGTTTGCACATCATAATCCTTGTTTAAATTACATTACAATATCTTCTTCTGGATATTCACTTTCTATGGGATTCACTTACCTATGCAGTGACCTGTGCAGTGTGTGCTATGTCTGTCATAGTTAGATTATATTTAAAATGCAAAGATCTAAAAAGATCTGTCATATATACTGTATATATATATATATATATATATATATATATATATATATATATATATATATATATATATACTATTATTATATACTATATTCATCAGTTTTACACCTATATGTATGTGTCAAGGGACAGAGGAATGTGTGCTAATGGACTCTGATCCTATGTAATAGAGGAACAACAATCAACTGATTATATATATATGTATATATACATAATTACTTGGTAAGGACAGGGTCCTTGATAAAGGTCCCTGTGTGGACCGAAACGTCACGTCGGCTTGCATGTGATTTCACAATACAGATTTGACTGTATAACAAGAGATCTCGGTGTTGCTGGTTGCTTGTGTATATATATATATATATATATATATATATATATATATATATATATATATATATATATATATATAGATAGATATATACTGACATATTGTCAGTTTCTCTGGATCCCTCAGGTCATGTGACTTGTGTTCTGATAAAACTTCAGCCACTCTTTACCGCTGTTCCCCTCCCTTCCCTCCACAACAGCCTATCAACAGAACAATGGGAAGGTAACCAAATAGCAGCTACCTGACAATTCTGCTGAAGAATTTCTTTGCATTGCTAAAAATTCCTCCCTACCCCACCTAGTGGTAGACATGAGAATAGCACCAAAGCATGAAAATCCCTGCACTGCAAACACGACCCATGTCGTGGTACAATACAATGAGAAGGGGAGAAACAATAGCTTTCTCAAAGCAGTTACATCCTGAAGGGCTGGTTCTTCTCAAAGCTCAGAATCAGGCACAATGCACTGACATGGCTCCTCCACACCAATATTACAGCTAAAAAATAAATTTGTTGGTTCAAGAATAACATTTTAAATAGTAGAGTGAATTAGTTTCAGTGTAAACAATGTAATTTAGAAATAAAAAGTAAACTATAAAAATCATGTTCACCTTCCAAACACTTTTTTTTCCAATTCAGTTCTGTTTTCAGATTGTTCACCAGAAATAAAGACTTTTTTTTCCAATTGTTTTCCTTTTGATTTTTACAGCATTTCCAAAATTGAAGTTTAAATTATAATGTTCCTGTCTCTGGTGTTTCAGTCTGGCAACTTAGTAATTCAGGAGCAAATTCTGATCTATTACAATTTGCTACATTAGTTGTATCAATTCTAACTGTCTTTAATGAAACTCAGGGATTCTGCTCAGCAGGGCCAAATAAAATAAATGTTCCAACTAATGTATCCATAATGTATTAGTTAGGGCAGCGTTCCCCAACCTTTTTTTGGCCCAGGGACCGGTGTAAAGGCAACATTTTTTTTAAGGACCGGGGGAGTGTCGCACGTAAGGAGGGGGTCGTGGGGGCCAACTGCGCCTCAAATTTGGGCATGCCGGAGTCCAAT
Organism: Xenopus petersii; assembly: GCA_038501925.1. NCBI lineage: Eukaryota > Metazoa > Chordata > Amphibia > Anura > Pipidae > Xenopus > Xenopus petersii. Next base: position 19,930,944 of record CM076684.1, on the reverse strand, counting down.
TCGGCGCACCACGTTAATTGTGGGCTAGGCACGGCTGCCCAGTTCAGGACTGTCAGTGGCCCAGTTCTGGGCCACGGACCGGTGGTTGGGGACCCCTGAATTAGGGGTCAGTGACCCCCTTCCCAGAGCTGTTTAAAAAAAGACATAAGTTAAAAAATTAATATCTAAGCTTCAATATTAGAAACATGTTAACAAATAGAAAGTAGTTGAAAAGGTCTTTATTTTTGGTGAACTATCTGAAAAAGTGAACAATCCCTTAAACACGTTGGGCAAATTGGGCCAACATTATACAAGCCCCAGAATTTTAGAGCAATTTCAACTTTTATATATTCACAGAGATTCCCAACCAAAGGTATTTACTGACCTCCTTTTCTTCACGACAAAAAAGGCCAGCAGCCCCACAAGAAGCAGGAACAAGAGCACGCCAAATATGCTTCCAACAATAACTCCTGCGGATAAAAATAAGATTATGATCGTTATAATTAACTGGAGACAGCAATGGGACAAAGCTGAGCAGAACTGAAGATAGGAAGCATAAAGTAATAGCAGAGGGCAGCAAGATGGTTACAGTAACTCTGTATATTATCATTACTCGAGCTGCTACCATACAGTTCAACAAGTTCAAGTTGAAGGACAGATCTACTTTATATAAATCATGGGCAAATAAGGTGGTTTTGCCCCAAGTATTTGCTAACTAAAGATGCCTCAACAATGGGATTCCTCCATTCAAACCACTTTTAACCCACCTACGTCATCCGTAGCACAGAGTATGGTAACAGAGGCCTGTTTTTCATTTGCGAAAGACGTTACTTTGATTTTGTATTGCCTTGCGGGCTGTAAATTTGTCACTGTCACGTTCTTACAATCCGATGCTGGTATTGTTTCCTTGACATTGTCATCAGCTAGGATTTTAATTGATGTGAATGAACCAGTGGGGCAGAAAAAAATCACACTTAGTTTGTACCCTCCATTGATTTTAGAACATTCGATCCCCGTGACAGTATTCGGATCTGGGAAAAAAATAACAGATATCATTTAAGCACATTTTTGGTTTGTACAAAAAGTAAGGTGCCATTCCATTAGTTACACAAACAGGTTTCCTTCCATCTATGATCATTATATGATAAAGTGCTGCATTCTCTTTGGCTCTTCAGGCTCCTAAGTCTATCATTTATGATTGTTACCACTGAATCCATACATTTTGTTTCTCATCCTATTTTCTCTTGAACTCTTGATTTAAAAGGTTCAATTTTATGAAGGCCTCCAAGCTGAAGCCTTTGGTATGCAGTATATTATACCAAAGACTATAACTTGGAGGCATATGTTCATGTATATCATGTGACAAATACTCCTTGACTATTGTGAGTGGTCTATAAGTCCTACTAGAGAGTGGGAGAGAGAAATCTGCTACCTAGGGGTTATCAATTCAGAAGATGCCATACTGGTACTTGCATTTACTAATTTGTATGTGCCATATTTTATATACTAAACTTATTGCACCAGCCTAAAGTTCCAGCTTGTCAATAGCAGCAATGATCCGGAACTTCAAACTTGTCACAGGGGGTCACCATCTTGGAAAGTGTCTGTGACACTCACATGCTCAGTGGGCTCTGAGCAGCTGTTGAGAAGCTAAGCTTAGGGCTCGTCACTAATTATTAAGCAGAAAATTAGGTTTGTCTGTAATATAAGCTGATGCTACAGGACTGATTATTAAATTCTGTTTTCTGTTCTGCCATTTAGTAATTATTTGTTTTAATTACTAATCAGCCTTATATTGTGACATTTCTATTCTATGTGTACTGTATATTGTGAGTGGGTCCCTAAGCTCAGTAAGTGACAGCAGCACAGAGCATGTGCAGTGAATCAGCAGAAAAGAAGATGGGGAGCTACTGGGGCATCTTTGGAGACACAGATCTTTACTGCTAAAGGGCTGTGGTTGCCTTGGGCTGGTACAGACTTCCAAAACATAATGTATAACATTGTTGGCCTACTTCTTTAGTTAGGCTTTACTTCTCCTTTAAAGGAGAAGGAAAGTCATTTTTACTAGGGGGTGCCAAAAGTTAGGCCTCCCCCAAGTGATCCCATTTACTTACCTATCAGGAGAAAACTGCCCTGGCCCTAGATTTTTCCAGCGAGCAACATGGACAATCCTCTTCTGGCTTCTACCTTCTTCTGGCAGCTGCACATGCTCAGTAGAGTGAAAAGTCAAAATTTGAACGAAAAAGCTGTTATTTCATTCTACTGTGCATGCATCTGCCTCGGGAAATTCAAAGAAAGAAGAAGCAGGAAAACGATTGCTCCATGATGCTCGCTGGAAGAACCCCGGGCCAGTGCAGTTTTCTCCTGATAGGAGCACCGGTCTGGGGTTTCAGGTAAGTAAATGCTAACATTTAGCACCTCAAGTAAAAAGGACTTTCCTTCTCCTTTAAGCAGAAATGAAAGGATGGAGACACAATTGCAATGGCACAACTATAAAGTGCCAGGAGTGCATTTGAACTTTAATGCACCTTGTTAATACATGCAACTATTGCAATACATTTTTAGCTCAACTGCACGTGTGACTGTGTTCAGAAATGATCCCTAATAAATATTTAACTTAATATTCACATTTATTCTACCTACACAATAAGGGGCCAATTCATTAACTTCGAGTGAAGGAATAGAAGAAAAAATACTTTGAATTTCTAAGTGTTTTTTGGCTACTTCGACCATCGAATGGCTACTTCGACCACGCCTACGTTCGACTATTCGACCATTCGATAGTCGAAGTACTGTCTCTTTAAGAAAAAACTTCGACTCCCTAGTTCGCCACCTAAAAGCTACCGAACCCAATGTTAGCCTATGGGGAAGGTCCCCATAGGCTTGGCTAAGTTTTTTTGGTCGGAGGATAATCCTTCGATCGTTGGATTAAAATCCTTCGAATCGTTCGATTCGAAGGATTTAATCGCTCGATCGAACGATTATTCCTTCGATCGTTCGATCAAACTATTTGCGCAAAATCCTTCAACTTTGATATTCGAAGTCGAAGGATTTTCATTCCCAGTCGAATATCGAGGGTTAATTAACCCTCGATATTCGCCCCTTGATGAATTTGCCCCTAATTGTCTTTTCTCCTGGTGCCCCCAGGTTTGTTTTTTTTTATTTTGAAATATGCCGACACAGCATAGTCCTTTGGCATTCATTTCTTTTTGTTAAATACATCAGAGCAGTACATATGAAAGGAACAGTAGTATTTTATATTAACAATACATACCCATCTGTATTTGTTTGGTGACTGGTTCGCTGTATGTTGTTATTATAGTATCAGCTGCTGCTCTGCGACTAATCCTTCCTGAGCTCTGTGTTGTGGTTGAGGAAGCACTATAGCTTCGTATGGTTAATTTGTAGGCTGTGCCAGGAATTAGACCATCCAGAGTCCCTTGGTTTATACTTTGGCTTGTTACGTTTTTCGTTACATTGTGTGTTCCATCCTCTGCCTCTGCCTTGATTTCAATTCCACTGTAACTGCCCCCTGAAGGGTTTATCCAGATGACAGTCACAGTACTGTTGGTGATAGTGACTGTAATGTTACTCCCAAGAGGCTCTGGGTCTGAAAGAAAAACATTGGTCAGTTCGGATTAACCATTCAATTATAGTTCACACAGAGTTGTGTATTTCCATTTTTGAAGTCTGGCAGTTTGGTACAATTTATATTTGTTTCTGTGTATCCTTCAATCTTATCTGGGGGGGGATTAAAACACCAATAAACTCTGTTCAGCGATGAAAACTTTAGCGTCAGTAATTTTCGAATGTCACAAATATTCTTTTTTTCAGAAGAGCTGGTGGTTTTTTCAAGGGTCAAAGGAATTAACAAGGCAGGACATTTTTCTATGAAATAAACCAATCAAAGTGTACTTGAAACAGCACCCAGGCCATAGTTTTAGGGCCACCACTAGGCGGGGAAAAGCAGGACTACAGCCAGGAGCCTGGACTTCCAACAAAGGGGGTGGCCATGGTGGGGTTAAAGGAACAACAACATCAAAAAATGAAAGTTTTTTTTAAAGGAGAAGGAAATCTCCAAGACAGTTTATTGCCAACAGATTAGCCACAATAGTACAAGCTATAACACCATATCCATTCTGCAGAATTCTTTACCATACCTGAGTAAACAGCTCTAGACACTGTCTCTGTTTGTTTAGGATAGAAGCTGCCATATTCGCTTGGTGTGACATCACTTCCTGCCTGAGTCTCTCCCTGCTCACTTACAGCTCGTAGCTCAGATTACAGCAGGGATGGGAGGAGGGAGGGAGAGAGGAGCAAACTGAGCATGCTCAAGCCCTGCCCTGGTTGTTTAAGCTGAAAACAGGAAGTCTGATACAGAAGCCCATGAGTACACAATAGAAGGAAAGAAATGCTGTGTTTCTTTTGACAGAGGACTCAGAGCAACATTACTTTGAGGGTTTACTGGTGTATTTTTATAGACCTTTCTGAGCTTGCTAAATTTTAACCTTTCCTTCTCCTTTAAAGTAATATTAATATAATGCAATGTTGCCCATCACTGGTAAAACTGCTGTGTTTGCTATCAGAAACGCTATTGTTTATATACTGTAAATAAGCTGCATATAAGCAGTTAGAAGATAAGCTCTGTAGAACACAATGGGGTTATCTGTTATCCACCATTTAACCTGTGCCATATAGCCTTTTTTCAATTTACGCCACTGCTACACAGCAACTTGTTTATATGAACTATAGCAGTGTTTCTGAAGCAGACACATCAGTTTTACCAGTGCAGGGCAACACTACATGATATTTTCATTACTTTAAAACACTTTCACTTTTGGGATTACTGTTCCTTTAAGGTGGCATGGGGTAGGCTTTGGGCAAATCTGGGGCATGGACATGCAGGCATAGTGGGCCTCACTATCCCCCATAGAACCCTGCATAATTTGCTTGATATAATTGTATCTGAAGGAGTCAACACTTACTTCTTTGCAGAAGATGAGGATTATAGGTGGATAGAGGATTTGGCATAAACTACCTGTTGTCACTGTGGTTGAGAAGGACAGGAATGTATTTATATGTTCATCCTTGTCCCACAGACCTTACTATGTAAGTGGGTGGATAATTTACACAGATTAAATGGCAGTGGTTGAGGCGTAAGTGTCAAGACTGAATTAGATACCCTGCCTGATCTTTTAAAGGAACAGTAACATCAAAAAAATGAAAGTGTTTTCAAGTAATAAAATATAATGCCATTCTACACAGCAGCTTGTTTGTATGAACTATAGTGGTGTTTCTGAAGCAAACAGACCAGTTTTACCAGCGCAGGGCAACAGTACATGATATTTCATTTACTTGAAAACGTTTTTTGATGTTACTGTTCCTTTAACGGATCACAATGAGGGGTTTTACACTGGGGCAGCAGATCTTGCAGCTGTTGTTGATGCAAGTGTATAGAGGGATTTGTAGAACCATACAAATCTATATTTAAGGAACAGATCCTTTGTTAAAAAGGTTTAAAGGACAAGGAAAGTCTAAAATAGAATAAGGCTAGAAATGCTGTATTTTGTATACTAAACATAAACATGAACTTACTGCACCACAAGCCTAATCAAACAAATGATTTATGCTTTCAAAGTTGGCCACAGGGGGCTGTCATCTTGTAACTTTGTTAAACATCTTTGCCTGACCCTGACCCTGCACATGCTCAGTGTGGTCTAGGCTGCTTAGGGATCGTCATAAACAAAGCTGCTTGAGTTCTGCATGGCTGGGAAGTAAGGCGGGGGCTCCCCCTGCTGTTCATAAGTATGATTGTTTCCCTGCTCAGCAGTTAGGGACCATCTGACAATTCCTATCCACAGCAGTAAATGAAGGGAGAATTTCACTGCATACAATCAGGTTTCTTATAAAAAACGGTACACATTTTTTAATTAAAGTATATTGGAGATAGGTTACTTTTTCATTAAAGAAAGTAGAAATTGGATTTTATTTTTTTGCCTTTCCTTGTCCTTTAACAGCTCTGAAAATATTTTGCTCTGGGTCCTGAAAACTTCAAATTACACCACTGATCACAAATGACCCAAACATCAGCAGTATGGCTACTGGATAAATGTGTAATTGTATTTTAGATGTAATTGTGTTTGTAGATTCGGGGAGATTTATTCGCCCGCGACTAATCGCCTCTTCTGTGGGGGCGACTAATCTCCCCGAACGGCTTCCCTCTGTCTTCCACCTGCAACGAAGTTGCCCGAATTTTTATTCACGAGGAAACTTCGGGCGACTTCTGAAAACAAAGCACCGCGAGTGCCATGCCACAGGCTATTTCTAGCAGGCAGAAGACAGGGGGAAGCCGTTCAGGGAGATAAGTTGCTCCAAAGAAGAGGCGATTAGTCGCCGGGTGACTAAATCTCCCCGAATCTCCAGGTGTGACCTTACCCTAAAGAGTAGCAGATTGGGTTATACTGTAAATAATGGGGTCCAGCACTGGGCAATTTTAATGAGGCCTCTCATTAATAAGAGCAGCATTGTCTCCAATTTACAAATAAGCTAAAAAGGTATAATAAGCGTAGCCCTTCCATGAGAATAATTTAGAAAAAGTAATTTATAATCAGCTTACTAGTCTGTAGATATGTCATAGCTTCCACACTAGTCACGTTATTGATGACAGAGATGACGGACACATTGTAACGGTTTCCTGCAGTCAGACCGCCGATAACCGCTGTGTTGCTTGTTGTGCTGCTTCGATTTAATGTTCCAGGTTTTTCGTTCCATAATACAGTGTAAGTATAATTTTTATTATTGATATCAGTGGGTGGCGTCCAGCTGATGGAAAGTGCTGTGGTGTTAAGCGGATTTCCACTAACATTGGTAGGTGCATTAGGGGCTGTCAAGAGAAAAAAATATGCATGACATGTTGAGAGAAGCATACTGGTGCCCTTCCCCTAGAAATATATGTATGTACTACATATGTATATATATGCACTTTATTAATGAAGAGTCAAATATCAATTTGAAACATGCACAGTCACTTTAAACACTTATTTGTTCATCCTCTGATGAAGCAGCCAATAGCACGAAACGCGAGTGGCCGACATGAGGTAGGCAGACCGTGAGGGAACACTGTCTTGTGGTGTGATATGCTAAAAGTTTATGATGAACTAATGTGATTTACATTATTATTAATGAATTGTACAAATAAATGTTTTAAGTAACTATGCATATTTCAAATTTATATCTAACACATGGCAGTGGACCCATAACAGCTCTCAACTACAAGACAGTATATACACTAAAGTTAAATTGTTTCTATCAATGTAGAGTCGGAACACTTTAATATGCTTCATTCATGTGGTTAAGGGGAAATCAAAGTGTTTTAAACTGCTTGGGGCCTTCCCTTCCCCCAATGACTATAATAGGTTTACTTCATCACTAGGACAGGGCTCCTCTTCTTTGTAACAAATGCCCTGGACCAGGATACTTTTTTTGCACCACTTTCTATAGTGGTTCCAGGAGTTTCTTGGGCTACCGAGGAGGACACTTATACAGTACACACCTGTACTGTGAATCTCCCCAGTCTGGACCAGCACAGGGCAAAACGGGCACACCTGGCAAAATAGTACTCGTAGAAGGTGAATTTTTCAGAAAGAGTTGTCCTGGGGTAAAAGGATAGCAATTTTAGTCACTATTGGGTTTTTTACAAATTGGCACCTTAAGTGATTTTACCTTTTCTTATCTTTTAAGTAAATTAACCTCTAAGTTGGTTAAAGGAGAAGGAAAGCTCCAAGACAGTTTATTGTCAACAGAGTAGCCATAAGAGTGCAAGCTAGAATGCTATATTTATTCTGCAGAATACTTTACCATACCTGAGTTACCAGCTCTAGACACTGTCTCTGTTTGTGTAGGACAGAAGCTGCCATATAAGCTTGGTGTGACATCACTTCCTGCCTGAGTCTCTCCATGCTCACTTACAGCTCTGAGCTCAGATTACAGCAGGGATGGGAGGAGGGAGGGAGAGAGGAGCAAACTGAGCATGCTCAAGCCCTGCCCTGGAGGTTTATGCTGAAAACAGGAAATCTGATACAGAAGCCCATGTGTACACAATAGAAGGAAAGAAATGCTGTGTTTCTTTTGACAGAGGACTCAGAGCAACATTACTTTGAGGGTTTACTGGTGTATTAATATAGACCTTTCTGATATAGCTTTATTCATTTTAGCCTTTCCTTCTCCTTTAAAGGAGAATGAAAGGCTTGGTGCACTTGGGGGTGCCAAATGTTAGGTGCCTCTAAGTGACTGTATTGACTTACCTGAAACCCCGGGCCGGTGCTCCTATCAGCATAAAACTGCACTGGCCTGGGGTTATACCAGTGAGCACCACAGAGCGATCCACTTCCGCACTTCCGTCTTCATCTTTCTTCAAAATATTTTTCTTTTTTTCTATGTCTGTAGTTAATTTGGCCAGATCAGTAGCACTTCCAATGTATTTTAGTACATTTTTATGAAGCCATGGAGTGCTCTCACAATTTTTCCTTTTTGTACTTTGTATTGTAGCAGATTTATTCTGTTTGGAAGTTTAGCAGCTAAGCTGCAGGCCAGGCTTCCATGTGGTTGTAGCACCCCCACACCTGTCTCTTTAAATGGTGGAACAATTCCTTTGGAAATGGGTGTTGGTCTGGGCAGTTTCTCTCTCTCAAAAGCTGCAAGCGGGGGAGGTTATCTCTCCCCTTTGAAAGCTAATGGCAGGGGAGGACTAAGCCCTATGATGAAAACCAATGCCCAGGTCGGGAGACCTTATTTTTCAGGTAATGCTCCTATGCCGGGAGGCTTTAGCATTTGAAATTATGACCAGAGGTAAATAGTTAGGGACCGCCATATGGGTTTTACCTTGACGTGGTATGGTGGCTTATCAATCTTATGATCATAATTTTGTAACTAAAAAAAACCCTGTCTTTGTAAATACATGCATCTGCATAGATTACTGATATGATAGGGGACAAAGGAATGTGCATTGATCAATTTTTCTTTTTTTCTATGTCTGTAGTTAATTTGGCCAGATCAGTAGCACTTCCAATGTATTTTAGTACATTTTTATGAAGCCATGGAGTGCTCTCACAATTTTTCCTTTTTGTTCTTTCTTCAAATATCCTGGTGCAAACACATGTGCAGTTGAACGAAATAGCCGACTTTTTAGTTAAAGTTTTCGTTCTACTGCGCATGCACAGCCGCGCGAAGAAGGAGGAAGATGGAAGAAGAATGCTCCGTGATGCTCACTGGTATAACCCCGGGAGTGTCACCCGAAAAAATAATCCAAATCCTATTTTATCACATTAGTCAAGCATAATAAACTTTAATACACTGTATAAAGTATTTGAATCCTGTTTCCTTCGGTCTGGGAATTCATAATTATAGCAAGCAGGCAGGAGCCCTATTGTGGACACTGTTATTAAGACAAGCCTTGTATCATCTCAGAATCATCTCAAAATCCCCCACTAGAATGGGGGACCTGATGTCCATTCTAATACACTGGTTGCACAATTAAATGGTAAAGAGAACAAGGACATGTGTTGAGAGCAGTGACATCTAGGAAAGCACTGCGTATCTTATCTTGTTTTCATGTATTATATGGATACACAGACAGACAATGCTTTTTTAAAGGAACAGTTCAGTATGAAAATAAAAACTGGGTAAATAAATAGGCTGTGCAAAATAAAAAATGTTTCTAATATAGTTAGTTAGGCAAAAATGTAATGTATAAAGGCTGGGGTGACTGGATGTGTAACATAATAGCCAGAACACTACTTCCTGCTTTTCAGCTCTCTAACTCTGAGTTAGTAAAGGGATTCTGTCATGATTCTTATGTTTTACTTTTTATTTCTAAATTACCCTGATTACACTGCAAATAATTCACTCTACCATGTTAAATTTAATTCCTGAACCAACAAATGTATTTTTTAGCTGTGATATTGGTGTCTGATTCTGAGCCTTGAGAAGAGCCAGCACTTCAGGATGGAATTGCTTTGAGACAGCTATTGTTTCTCCCCTTCTCGTTGTATTATACCAAGACATGGGCTATGTTTGCAGTTCTAATAGTGGTAGACATGAGAATATCATCCAAGCAGGAAAAAAGCAGGGGGTTTTCTGCTTTGGTGCTATTCTCATGTCTAGAAATAGAAACAAATCCTTCAGCAGAAGTGTCGGGTAGCTGGTACCTGTTACATACCCATTGTTCTGTTGACAGGCTGCTGATGAGTTGCTGGGGAGGGAAAGGTGGGTGATATCACTCCGACTTGCAGTATAGCAGTAAAGAGTGACTGAAGATTATCAGAGCACAAGTCACATGACCTGAGGGCACCTGGGAAACTGACAATATGTCTAGCCAGATTTCAAAATTAAATATAAAAAAATCAGTTTGCTCTTTTAAAAATGGATTTCAGTGCAGAATTCTGCTGGAGCGGCACTATTAACTGATGTGATGTTTCCCACTTCTAAGCAACTTTTCAATTGGTCTGCATTATATATTTTTTATAGGTTTTGAATGAATTGCCCTCTTCTTCTTACTCTCTCCAGCTTTCAAATGGGGGTCACTCAGGTCTATTGTCACTGCTACTTTTTAATATTAATTTCCTATTCAGGCCCTCTCATATTCATATTCCAGTCTCTCATTTAAATCAATACATGGTTGCTAGGATTACTTGGATCCTATATATATATAAGGACAGTTTTATAAAAACTGGTTCGTAAGCTGCAGGTACAATTACTTGTACTTTATATTCAGAATTACACTTGCACCCACCTGCCATAAATAGTCAATTTTGGAACAACTACACTCTAGTCCCTGTGCATAAATGAATGCCATGCAATGCAATCGGCAGCTGTTTCCATGTACTGTATATATCTCTCCTTTAATAACATCAGATTCTGCTTTGATAGCAATGTCTTTTTATATAAAGATTAGTAAAACAAATGTACAGGTTAGATTGGCATCGATAAACAATGTTAGTTTGCATAACTCTCAGGAGGCAATAAAAAAAAGTTGGATTCAAATATGGCGTAAAATAAATGGCCTATTTATAGAATTCAGTTTTGATCCTTAGACTTGAAATAATGCAGTTACCTATTACAAAGAATTCTGAACAAAATTTATAACGGTAACGGTGTGTATTTTTTTTATGCCAGAATAATGCCATAAGGGACAAACTCAGTTGGAAAAAGAAGCACTTCTTTTTAAACACCAGAATTTTATACTCAACTACACACATATAAATCCGTAGATTGTGAGAATTTAATTGTGTTCCATTCTCCAGTACATAACAGTTTTGGGGCAAATTTCAACACATTCAATTTTACCTCCGTAATTAAGCTCAACTTCGCATAGGTGTGGGCTACAAATTCTCTTTGAAACTTACATTGTATTTTTTATTGAGTTTTTACTGAATCTTTTTTATTTTTTTGTAAATGTGTTGCATTAAAAATATCTATTACATATATTATATCTATTATATATATATTATCAAACACAAGTTATAATAACATTATTTCAAAAAGTTGTTTCTATCACTTTTAACTATGAATGACGTGTATGGCTATAGGTATTTTGACTAAGTGAATATGTAAATGTAAAACTGCTATTCTAAACACCTTTGCAATTTACATTCGTTATTTCTTTTTATGATTCCAAGATATTAAGGGAGATATGTACTTTTAATATGAGTTAATTTGGTTACAACAGCACCACCTGCTGGTCATTTTCCCAACAGTTCAAGAACTTGTCATTAGAAAGAAAGAGGACTGGTCTGATGGCGAGAAAAGTTATCTGAGGATTCTAATGTTTTTCCTAAACCGAGGAACATTTATTCATATAAACAGTACATTAACTTTTCTCACGTTTTTCCTACACTGAAGAACATCAAATCAGCCCTCTTTCTTTCTTTTAACAAGTTCCTAGACTTGATTACGGTTCGAAACTGATCAACAGGCAGCGATGTTGTAAGAAAATGCATTTATATTAACAGTACATAATTCCCTTAATATCTTGGAATCCTTTTATAAAAAAAGAATTAACATAAATTGAAAAATTGCTTAGAATAGCACTCCGAGTTTACATTCACTTATTTTAACAGTTTATTTATCCTTTAACAGTGGACATAGCTGCTCAATATACAGGAGATACCTGTGTTTATAATGCAAAAAAAATAGGATTGGTGAATAGATCAGTGGTTACTAATGGTGACAATATTATTAACAGTGGTGGCACATGCCAGACACAAGAATCCCAGTCTAGAAGGAAGGTCGTTAGTTAAGGGAAATTACATCATATGTTTGCTCTTACCCTACACGCTCTACATGTAATACATGAATCCTGACACAGCACATACATGGAATTACACACATATTTACATTATTTGCTTTTGACACGACAATCATAAAACAGAAAGATGGACCTACTTGTTGTTGCGGCGACAGATACAGCAGAACTTGTTATATTATCCCATGTCACAGTATATACAGAGAATGAGTAGGTTACTCCCGCTTTCAGATCTTTCACTTCTGTACTGTTGGTGTTACTAGTCGTGTTCAAAGCTGTGCCACCATCAGACACCACCATGATCACATATGTATAAGTGCTGCTGTTGGTATCATTAGGAAGGGCCCATGATAAAGTCACTGAGGTTGTTGTTCGGTCTGTAACGGCCACATTTTGTACAGGTGAGGGTTCTGGGAAATTGAAGATCAAAAGTAAAATCAGTTATTAATCTCATCATTTTTATATTCATGTAAATTTAATGTATAGAGTAGGACACTCAACCTGGAAATCCATAGGTCAGAAATATCCTTCCAAGATTTTCTTTTACTGTTTCCCCCAAAAAGACCATAAATGCCCAATTAATCAGCACATAATCGTGACAATACAGCTGTGCTGATAAGTGTTCCTATAAACTGCTCATTGCATAGAATCAGTGTGGCTGATTTACCTACAATTCAGATACCTTTAGCAAATAGTAAAGGCAGAGACACACGGTCAGATTTGGGGAGTTTAGTCGCCCGGTGACAAATTTGCTCTTCTTTGAGCGACTAAATTCCCCGAACTGCCTTCGCGCCGGCTAGAATGTAAATCTCCGGCGGGATGGCACTCGGAGCGCATTGTTTTTCTTGTGAGGCAACTTTGAACGACTTCGGAAAATGAAGCGATCCGATTGGTTGCTTGCTAGAATTAACTGCGCTGACATCTAGCAATGAGCAAATGTTTTGCCAGGCATGGATTTGTTGTGATATTAAACACTTCAACGTCTGCAAAACCGCTGTGAAATTTCATCACAAACATATTTGCGGCATAAAAAAAGCAAAAGAAAAATGTTGCAAGAATAAAATGCTCCTTAAAGGAAAACTATACCCCCAAACAATGTAGGTCTCTATAAAAAGATATTGCATAAAACAGCTCATATGTTAAATCCTGCTTCATGTAAATAAACCATTTTCATAATAATATACTTTTCTAGTAGTATGTGCCATTGGGTAATCATAAATAGAAAATTGCCATTTTAAAAAATAAGGGCTGCCCCCTGGGATCGTAGGAGTCACTGTGCTCACAAACATACCAACAAACCACATGTTAGGTCACATGAGCCAATTAACAGACAGAGTTCTGCCTTTTGCTTCCTCACTTCTTCCTGTTACAATTATAGTTGTAGTATTTCTGGTCAGGTGATCTCTGAGGCAGCACACAGACCATCACGAAATGGTGGTTCAAGGCAACAGATATAAAAGGGCAATATTTACTTAAATATATATTCCAGTTTGGTAAGAATATTTAATATGCCACTTAATATGATATGAACTATCATATTAAGTGTTCATTTTGGGGGTATAGCTTTCCTTTAATACAAAAAAGGCCATTACATTCAATGTATTTTGTGCAGGAAAAAAACACCAATTGTGGCAAATATTTTCGGAGAGTGTCACTTGCCTGGTGACATGGCAGTAGGAGCTACTGGCACAACCTGCTGATGGAAACATAGTGGAACATGTCAAGTACATATTGGCAGTAATTCAAAGATTACCTAGCATGAGTATTTGCTCTCTACACATACACTTGAAATCATTAGACACTTAGTGGCACTTAGAGGAGGACAAAAGCTTAACTAAAGAAGTACGGCAGACATGCTGCACATTATGTTTTGTGTTTCTGTACCAGCCCAAGGCAACCCCAGTCAACAGTAAAGATCTGTGTCTCCAAAGATGCCCCTGTAGCTCACCATTTTCTTTTCTGCTGATGCTCTGTGCTGCTCTCACTTACCCACTCACAATATACAGTACACAAAGCATAGAAATGTCACAATATAAGGCTGATTAGTAATTAATACAGATAATTACTACATGGCAGCACAGAAACCAGTGCAATTAGCATCAGAATTTAATAATCAGCAAACCTGTAGCATCAGCTTATATTACAGGGGAAGCTCATTTTCTGCTGGATAATTAATGATGACCCCTAAGCTTAGCTTCTCAACAGCTGCTCAGAGCCCACTGAGCATGTGAGTGTCACAGACCTACAAGATTGGATAAACCAGGACATTTTGCTTTATCTGCAATTAGATAAAAACAGCCTGGAACAGCACAAAAGTACTGCAAGGCAGCATGCTCGGGACCAGGTAATGTGTACCCACGTTAGAAGCATCTGCAAACAAGCTCCGGAACGCAGATTAAGTAAGGATATCCCTGGTCTGGATGGGTTGGTCCTTGAGAAGCCCCATCAGGGCCAGATTTACATAGTGGGTGCCCCTAGGCCCACAGCCGTTCCTCGCCCCTGTCCCCCCCTTTATTTTTGCAAATTTTCATCATCAATGGGGATTGGCGCATGGGAAATTAAAAAAATTATTGTATCTCCAGCGCATATCCAGTGTTTTGAACCAATGTGGGTGTGGTTGAGCAGAATGCCACCCCCCTAAAATCCTGCCACCCTAGACCTGGACCTAGGTGGCCTTTCCACAAATCCAGGCCTGAGCCCCATCCCACATACTAAGTCCCTTATGACGTTACTAAATGGTGGTTTCAACGAATGGTGTAAAACAGTTTTTTTGGAACTGTTTAAAAGCAACCACCTGTCTTCAGTTGAAAGTTGAACTGTTCAGCAAGACTGTTTGAAAAATATTTTTCTTCTTTTATCGGGACTACTGTGCAGAACTGTGCAGCATTTCAGGACTCCCATTGCTACTCCGGGGAGAGGAAAAGTTGTATTTTCTGTTATGGCTATTTTCTTTATCATATATATTTTAATAAATGTGTTTTCGACACTAAGTTGCCTTATGAAGGTGTATGTTAATAATAATAAAAATAAAAGCGTTTTTGGCATTCATTTATTTGTTTTGGTTATTTTTTGTGAGCATGTTCTGCTTGATTCTTGTGTTCTGAATGATGAAATGCATATTTGTTATGTGAGATGTCATGCACGAGGACGTGCTTTACATAACCGGGCGCGAGTGTAAGGTGGATGAAAATGGTGTTATACAAAAAGTACAGCGAATGATGGTGTAAATGTAAGAAAATGCCTGTTATGTGTATGTGTGATTTTGAATGTTGGAAATTATAGCGTTAAAAGTGTATTTACAGGGTCTGGCCAAGAGAGGACAGCAGGTTCCCACCAGTTATATAATGGTTATATAATAGTGTTATGTAAAATGTAATATTCTCCCCGGCCACTAGAGGGAACTAGAGGGCAGTGGTATAAAAAAGTAGGTTTTGCCCAGGGAGGGGTTCTTCTGATCACATAGGTTTAAAGAGACAGGTCTTTGACAAGTGTATGAAACTAGGTGTCTTAGTCAGTGATGGCTAGTTAGTAAGGGTAGCTGGCACCCCAACCAGGAGGAAGTGACTTAGCAGCCGTGGCTCAGCCACAGTGAGGGAATAGTGTGTAGTTAGGACAGTGTGGACAACCCAGGCCAAGATGATGGGAAATGGGAAAAAGAATACCCGGAAATGTCAGTGGGCATTGATGCGGTGTCGGACTGTCTGAAGCAGGGAGGCGACACAAAGGAAAGACCTGCCGGGGCGAGGTGGAGGATCATAGGACATATGATGGACTACCTGGCCGTTAGGTGGTGCAAGTAAAAGGCCTTCGGCTGGGTTTGCAAGTCTGGTTTATTGGTGGCAGATAAAAGACCTGTACGTTACAGAAAGATTGTGCAGAATCGATGTTGTGAGAATTTTTGAATGACGGTATAAACAAATAAAAGGGTTTTTTTTTTTAGATTTTTGGTGTATTGTGCCTTTTGTTGTGATGGCACACATCAGGAGCGCCCTCCCCCGCTCACTGGACCCACTACAATTTGCATATCGGGCAAACAGGTCAACTGAGGATGCCATATCTTCTGTACTCCACCTCTCACTAACTCATCTGGACAAGAAAGACTTTAGCTCAGCATTCAATACCATCATCCCTCAAAAGCTGAGTGGGAAACTAAGAGAGCTGGGATTGAGTACCTCTTTGTGCAACTGGATCTCGGACTTTCTGTCAGAGAGGCCTCAGTCTGTTCGTATCAGTGACAAGGTTTCCAACACCATCAGATTGAGCACAGGAGCTCCTCAAGGATGTGTTCTCAGCCCGTAGTTGTACACATTGCTGACACATGACTGCATAGCGAGACACAGCTTGAACCACATCATCAAGTTCGCCGATGACACAACTGTGGTGGGGATAAAACTAAAGAGATGATTGTCGACTTCAGGAGAACTCGCCCTGCTCACACACCACTCAACATCAACGGCTCCACAGTAGAGACAGTAAAGATCACCAAATTCCTGGGAGTCCACATCTCTGATGACCTCTCTTGGACCACCAACACTGCCTCCATCACCAAACAGGCTCAGCAGCGTCTTCACTTCCTAAGACGACTGAAACGGGCCAGCCTTCCGCCTCCCACCCTCACAGTGTTCTACAGGGGCACCATAGAGAGCGTCCTGACAAGCTGCATCTCAATCTGGTACAGTAGTGCCAGCTCTGCTGACCGGAAAAGTCTACAGTGGACTGTAAGAGCAGCTGGCAACATCATTGTGGCTCTTTCATCACTGCAGGACATCTTCCACAAGCGCTGTGTAAGAAAGGCCTCCTGCATTGCACTGGACTCCACACAACCCCCACACGGACTGTTCACGCTGCTCCCATCCGGCAGACGATTTTGCAGTATTAAAGACAGAACAACCAGGCTGCGCAAAAGCTTTTTTCCGCAAGTGATCAGACTCCTCAACTCACTGCCTGCCCTCCCACTACATTCCAGACACACCTGAACTGTGAACTTAACTTTGTGAACTGTTAGTTTATTTGCACAATTCTAAAGGTTTACACATGTATATATCCAATTTCTGCCTATATATTGCACATTTCATGTTTACATATTTATTGTACATTTTTAAGTGCCTTTTTGTGATATGTACTAGTTGGAGCCACGTCGTCTCGTCTCACTGTGTATTCGTATACTGCTGAGATGACAATAAAGTTTACTTTGACTTTAAACTCTCTGATGGGCCCTTACACATTATCATAAAACAAAAAGTTGGACCTACTTGTTGTGGCCTTGACAGATACAGCAGAACTTTCTATTTTATCCCATGTCACAGTATATACAGAGAATGAGTAGGTTACTCCCGCTTTCAGATCTTTCACTTCTGTACTGTTGGTGTTACTAGTCGTGTTCAAAGCTGTGCCACCATCAGACATAACCACAATCACATATGTATAAGTGCTGCTGTTGGTATCATTAGGAAGGGCCCATGATAAAGTCACTGAGGTTGTTGTTCGACTTGTTACGGTCACATTTTGTACAGGTGAGGGTTCTGAGAAATTAAAGATCAAAGTTAAAATCAGTTATTAGTCATCGTTTTATCTTCACATGATTATTTGGCTTTAAACTGCCTGAAAATGGCAATTCAACAATTATTTAGATTGATTTTATGTGACTGTACACAATTGTGATTTATGACTGGAATACATAAATTATCATTTAAAAATATGCACAAAAGTGGAGATTAGTCACTATTATAGGCAATTTTTGTTTTTGCATAACTGAACAATATTATATAAATGTGCCCCTTAGAGACATAGCTATAACGGCTTGGAAAATATTTTACTCCAAAAACAAATATTAATCTGTAAATTGTGTTAAATACTGTAAGTCTCTGTTATCCTTACACTTGAATGAATAATAGAATGAATCTATTAGAAAGCTCTGATGACACACTTATAAAGGTGCGCAGATTTACATTTATAGTACATTTTGGGAGTGGGGGGCTTTTACCCTTTCTAAGGTTTGACACTCACATTACATTTTAACTTAAATATTGTTAGCTTCATTGTAGTGAGCAGAATGTATATGTTGGGTGTATACACACACACTGTTCTATTTACAGTTCTACAGAATATGTTGGTGCTTTATAAATATGTGTTCATTTTAACTCTTGATTTGGATTTACAATCTGTAAAATTCTAATAGCACAAACTGCTCTACATGTTAAATAATGAACACAGCAAATACACAGAGTTACCCACATATTTACAGATCAGTGGTTACTAATGGTGACAATATTATTGACAGTGGTGGCACATGCCAGACACAAGAATTCAAGGCTAATTTTATGGAAAGAAGGAAGGTCCTTAGTTAAGGGAAATTACATCATATGTTTGCCCTTTCCCTACATGCTCTACATGTAATACATGGATCTTGACACAGCACATACATGGAATTACACACATATTTACATTATTTGCTTTCTACACACAACAATCATAAAACAAAAAGTTGGACCTACTTGTTGTGGCCTTGACAGTTACAGCAGAACTTTCTATTTTATCCCATGTCACAGTATATACAGAGAATGAGTAGGTTACTCCCGCTTTCAGATCTTTCACTTCTGTACTGTTGGTGTTACTAGTCGTGTTCAAAGCTGTGCCACCATCAGACATAACCACAATCACATATGTATAAGTGCTGCTGTTGGTATCATTAGGAAGGGCCCATGATAAAGTCACTGAGGTTGTTGTTCGACCTGTTACGGCCACATTTTGTACAGGTGAGGGTTCTGAGAAATTAAAGATCAAAGTTAAAATCACTTATTAATCATCTTTTTATCTTCACATGATTATTTGTCCAGACAGAGTTGCTTAGCTCATAGGGGCCATTTTTCAAAACTTGTGGCTGGTCACGACTGCAAAATCACAAAACACATTGGCAAGTCAGGAATCACAATTTAAATTCTTTGATTTTGCATTATTTAATATAATGGGATAAAAAAATGAAATACCACTTGCTGAAACCCCCTTTGATGCCCTAGATGTCAACGGGAAGAGTATCTCAGAATTTTGGCAATTTTATTTTTCTGGGAAAATGCAACAATCATGTTTGCTCAATTGGCTTTAAACTGCCTGAAAATGGCAATTCAACAATTATTTAAAATGCTTTTATGTGACTGTACACAATTGTGATTTATGACTGGAATACATAAATTATAATTTAAAAATATGCACAAAAGTGGGAAGTCTCAGTGGAGATTAGTCACTATTATAGGCAATTTTTGTTTTTTGCATAACTGCACAATATTTGATAAATGTGCCCGTTAGAGACATAGCTACCTGTATAACGGCTTGGAAAATATTTTACTCCAAAAACAAATATTAATCTGTAAATTGTGTTAAATACTGTAAGTCTCTGTTATCCTTACACTTGAATGAATAATAGAATGAATCTATTAGAAAGCTCTGATGACACACTTATAAAGGTGCGCAGATTTACATTTATAGTACATTTTGGGAGTGGGGGGCTTTTACCCTTTCTAAGGTTTGACACTCACGTTACATTTTAACTTAAATATTGTTAGCTTCATTGTAGTGAGCAGAATGTATATGTTAGGTGTATACACACACACTGTTCTATTTACAGTTCTACAGAATATGTTGGTGCTTTATAAATATGTGTTCATTGTAACTCTTGATTTGGACTTACAATCTGTAAAATTCTAATAGCACAAACTGCTCTACATGTTAAATAATGAACACAGCAAATACACAGAGTTACCCACATATTTACAGATCAGTGGTTACTAATGGTGACAATATTATTGACAGTGGTGGCACATGCCAGACACAAGAATTCAAGGCTAATTTTATGGAAAGAAGGAAGGTCCTTAGTTAAGGGAAATTACATCATATGTTTGCCCTTTCCCTACACGCTCTACATGTAATACATGGATCTTGACACAGCACATACATGGAATTACACACATATTTACATTATTTGCTTTCTACACACAACAATCATAAAACAAAAAGATGGACCTACTTGTTGTGGCCTTGACAGATACAGCAGAACTTTCTATTTTATCCCATGTCACAGTATATACAGAGATTGAGTAGGTTACTCCCGCTTTCAGATCTTTCACTTCTGTACTGTTGGTGTTACTAGTCGTGTTCAAAGCTGTGCCACCATCAGACATAACCACAATCACATATGTATAAGTGCTGCTGTTGGTATCATTAGGAAGGGCCCATGATAAAGTCACTGAGGTTGTTGTTCGACCTGTTACGGCCACATTTTGTACAGGTGAAGGTTCTGAGAAATTAAAGATCAAAGTTAAAATCAGTTATTAATCATCTTTTTATCTTCACATGATTATTTGTCCAGACAGAGTTGCTTAGCTCATAGGGGCCATTTTTCAAAACTTGTGGCTGGTCACGACTGCAAAATCACAAAACACATTGGCAAGTCAGGAATCACAATTTTAATTCTTTGATTTTGCATTATTTAATATAATGGGATAAAAAAATGAAATACCACTTGCTGAAACCCCTTTTGATGCCCTAGAAGTCAACGGGAAGAGTATCTCAGAATTTTGGCAATTTTATTTTTCTGGGAAAATGCAACAATCATGTTTGCTCAATTGGCTTTAAACTGCCTGAAAATGGCAATTCAAGAATTATTTAAAATGCTTTTATGTGACTGTACACAATTGTGATTTATGACTGGAATACATAAATTATAATTTAAAAATATGCACAAAAGTGGGAAGTCTCAGTGGAGATTAGTCACTATTATAGGCAATTTTTGTTTTTTGCATAACTGCACAATATTATATAAATGTGCCCGTTAGAGACATAGCTACCTGTATAACGGCTTGGAAAATATTTTATTCCAAAAACAAATATTAATCTGTAAAAATTGTGTTAAATACTGTAAGTCTCTGTTATCCTTACACTTGAATGAATAATAGAATGAATCTATTAGAAAGCTCTGATGACACACTTATAAAGGTGCGCAGATTTACATTTATAGTACATTTTGGGAGTGGGGGGCTTTTACCCTTTCTAAGGTTTGACACTCACATTACATTTTAACTTAAAGATTGTTAGCTTCATTGTAGTGAGCAGAATGTATATGTTGGGTGTATACACACACACTGTTCTATTTACAGTTCTACAGAATATGTTGGTGCTTTATAAATATGTGTTCATTGTAACTCTTGATTTGGACTTACAATCTGTAAAATTCTAATAGCACAAACTGCTCTACATGTTAAATAATGAACACAGCAAATACACAGAGTTACCCACATATTTACAGATCAGTGGTTACTAATGGTGACAATATTATTGACAGTGGTGGCACATGCCAGACACAAGAATTCAAGGCTAATTTTATGGAAAGAAGGAAGGTCCTTAGTTAAGGGAAATTACATCATATGTTTGCCCTTTCCCTACATGCTCTACATGTAATACATGGATCTTGACACAGCACATACATGGAATCACACACACATTTACATTATTTGCTTTCTACACACAACAATCATAAAACAAAAAGATGGACCTACTTGTTGTGGCCTTGACAGATACAGCAGAACTTTCTATTTTATCCCATGTCACAGTATATACAGAGATTGAGTAGGTTACTCCCGCTTTCAGATCTTTCACTTCTGTACTGTTGGTGTTACTAGTCGTGTTCAAAGCTGTGCCACCATCAGACATAACCACAATCACATATGTATAATTGCTGCTGTTGGTATCATTAGGAAGGGCCCATGATAAAGTCACTGAGGTTGTTGTTCGACTTGTTACGGCCACATTTTGTACAGGTGAAGGTTCTGAGAAATTAAAGATCACAGTTAAAATCAGTTATTAATCATCTTTTTATCTTCACATGATTATTTGTCCAGACAGAGTTGCTTAGCTCATAGGGGCCATTTTTCAAAACTTGTGGCTGGTCACGACTGCAAAATCACAAAACACATTGGCAAGTCAGGAATCACAATTTAAATTCTTTGATTTTGCATTATTTAATATAATGGGATAAAAAATGAAATACCACTTGCTGAAACCCCTTTTGATGCCCTAGAAGTCAACGGGAAGAGTATCTCAGAATTTTGGCAATTTTATTTTTCTGGGAAAATGCAACAATCATGTTTGCTCAATTGGCTTTAAACTGCCTGAAAATGGCAATTCAAGAATTATTTAAAATGCTTTTATGTGACTGTACACAATTGTGATTTATGACTGGAATACATAAATTATCATTTAAAAATATGCACAAAAGTGGGAAGTCTCAGTGGAGATTAGTCACTATTATAGGCAATTTTTGTTTTTTGCATAACTGCACAATATTATATAAATGTGCCCGTTAGAGACATAGCTACCTGTATAACGGCTTGGAAAATATTTTACTCCAAAAACAAATATTAATCTGTAAAAATTGTGTTAAATACTGTAAGTCTCTGTTATCCTTACACTTGAATGAATAATAGAATGAATCTATTAGAAAGCTCTGATGACACACTTATAAAGGTGCGCAGATTTACATTTATAGTACATTTTGGGAGTGGGGGGCTTTTACCCTTTCTAAGGTTTGACACTCACGTTACATTTTAACTTAAATATTGTTAGCTTCATTGTAGTGAGCAGAATGTATATGTTAGGTGTATACACACACACTGTTCTATTTACAGTTCTACAGAATATGTTGGTGCTTTATAAATATGTGTTCATTGTAACTCTTGATTTGGACTTACAATCTGTAAAATTCTAATAGCACAAACTGCTCTACATGTTAAATAATGAACACAGCAAATACACAGAGTTACCCACATATTTACAGATCAGTGGTTACTAATGGTGACAATATTATTGACAGTGGTGGCACATGCCAGACACAAGAATTCAAGGCTAATTTTATGGAAAGAAGGAAGGTCCTTAGTTAAGGGAAATTACATCATATGTTTGCCCTTTCCCTACATGCTCTACATGTAATACATGGATCTTGACACAGCACATACATGGAATCACACACACATTTACATTATTTGCTTTCTACACACAACAATCATAAAACAAAAAGATGGACCTACTTGTTGTGGCCTTGACAGATACAGCAGAACTTTCTATTTTATCCCATGTCACAGTATATACAGAGAATGAGTAGGTTACTCCCGCTTTCAGATCTTTCACTTCTGTACTGTTGGTGTTACTAGTCGTGTTCAAAGCTGTGCCACCATCAGACATAACCACAATCACATATGTATAAGTGCTGCTGTTGGTATCATTAGGAAGGGCCCATGATAAAGTCACTGAGGTTGTTGTTCGACTTGTTACGGCCACATTTTGTACAGGTGAAGGTTCTGAGAAATTAAAGATCAAAGTTAAAATCAGTTATTAATCATCTTTTTATCTTCACATGATTATTTGTCCAGACAGAGTTGCTTAGCTCCTAGGGGCCATTTTTCAAAACTTGTGGCTGGTCACGACTGCAAAATCACAAAACACATTGGCAAGTCAGGAATCACAATTTTGATTCTTTGATTTTGCATTATTTAATATAATGGGATAAAAAATGAAATACCACTTGCTGAAACCCCTTTTGATGCCCTAGAAGTCAACGGGAAGAGTATCTCAGAATTTTGGCAATTTTATTTTTCTGGGAAAATGCAACAATCATGTTTGCTCAATTGGCTTTAAACTGCCTGAAAATGGCAATTCAACAATTATTTAAAATGCTTTTATGTGACTGTACACAATTGTGATTTATGACTGGAATACATAAATTATAATTTAAAAATATGCACAAATTTGCAGAAAACCATGGGAAGTCTCAGTGGAGATTAGTCACTATTATGTGCAATTTTTGTTTTTGCATAACTGCACACTATTTGATAATTGTTCCCATTAGAGACATAGCTATAACGGTTGGAAAATATTTTACTCCAAAAACAAATAATAATCTGTAAAAATTGTGTTAAATACTGTAAGTGGGGGGCGTGGTCTGACCACTGATTTGAGCACACGCATTTTCAGGAGCTACTCCAAGTAACCCTGCAATCATCCTGATACATCTGCCATAACCTTAAAAAACAGAACCAAGACTATCCACCTGGCGACCCCTGCCCCAGAGACACCTAATAGGGCAAACCAGAGCACAAAAACGGGCTCCAGAAGCTGGGTCCGGCTGGAAAAATTTGCCCGGGAAACCTCCCAAGATGGCAGCTCCTCTGACTAAGAGGAGCCCAGCTCCAACCCGCCAACGGACATGGCTGAAACTGAGCCACTATCAATAACCTCGCAAAAGGGGGACACAGACACAGTACCTGCACACTACACGATGTGATGGCAGAAATCCGTGCAGCTAATACCTCTTGCATAACACTTCAATCCAAAACAGAGGAAATCCGCGTGGATCGTGCAAAAGCGAAGGGGACGCACGACAGTGGTGGCACGTTTAATTCCTGGTGGCATCCAAGTAGCTGAGGGCTCCTCCCGAGGCCAAAGGCGGTCACACTACAGGTGAAGCACGAGCCGAGACCAGGGTGCTTGGCATTTGTTCTGGTGTTGGGTGCTGACCGTGAGCACGTCCTCATACTTGCCAAGAGGTATATCAGATCATGCCCCTCTCTGATTGCAACTTAGGCTTCCCTATAAGATTCCACGTCCCCGACCCTCCATTAACCCAACGTGGTTGAATATTTTGGATAACAAAGAGGCAGTGGAAAACAGCATTACCGATCACACAATTCAAAGCACTTAATCTAGACCCACTGATACTGTGAAATAAGGATAAATGTAAAAGCTGGGGTGCCCTTCCGATAGGACCTGCAGGGAAAATTCACCTACTGTAATTAAGATGTTCTTCTTGCCTAAACTGCTCTATGCCCTATGGCACTCACCGGTCTATGTTCCCAAATCTATGTTTATAAGCATCAATGCTTTAATGAACAAATTCATTTGGGGTACCTCTAGAGCTAGACTGAAAATCACTACCCTGATGAGGTTGAGGGACAAAGGGGGTATGGCCCTACCAGATACCCATCTGTACTATTTGGCCGCCCAGCTGACACACCTTTCCCCAATGATTCACCATGAAATCTCTCCACCGCTGCACCACCTGTGGAAATGTATAACTGGGCTCGAGACTAACCCATGGCATGCCTTGTTGCTCAAAAGGCCCATCAAAGACACTTCCCCCTTAGTCACCCTACAGGCAAAAGTGCTATCTCAAACCCATAAACTAGTAAAAGTAAATGGCTACTTGCCACAGATCCCTATTTGGGGGAACCCAGAATTTCCTGGCCTAATGGTACACCACCCTACAAAGACCTGGGTCAGGTTAAACCTTACCACACTGGGCGACCTATGGGAAGATAACCAACCCATTCCCCTACAGACCTTAAGAGATACGAGACAACTACCAATGTCTCAATGGCTAGAATATCGTAAGGTCATTAAGGTCTTGACGAAAAAATCGCGGACAAAAACAATAACTCTGGCTAATTCTCCCATTATGGACACTCTGATGAAGGTCAGCCAGAGGGGTAAACTTTCAGTGATCTATAAGCAACTTCATAAAGTAGTACACACTGAGCGTGAGATAACCGATAGGGCCGCCTGGGAGAGAGACCTAGATATCATAGCAGATGACCAGTGGAAGATGGTTTTCACCACACCTATGACAGTTTCTATCTCACAAAGGCATAGGATACTCCAGCTATACATGATCCGCAGGGCCTACTATACTGCACAAAGGTTATATGAAAGTCTTACAATCTCCCCTGTGCCAAAGATGTAATGTTGAGGTAGCTAGCTTGATAAACACTTTGTGGGAATGTGAAAAGCTGCAGATATATTGGAGGGAAATCTGTACATGGTTTTCCAATGCCACCCCGGGGTGGGGCACCGGCAGTGCCAGAACCTGTCTCCTATTGCTTGATCTGTACACCTGTCTGGACAAATTCACCATAATTTTTTATTACAAAAGCTCTCTTTCAGGCCAAGAGGCTAATTACCCTGCATTGGAAGGACACCTCCTCACCTTCATTTCATGAATGGACTACAGCAATGGACGATGCAGCTGCAATAGAGAAAGCTGCTATGGACAAAAAGGGGCAAATGTTGAAATTCCTCCAAATCTGGCGCTGCTGGACGGAGAGCCTGGGTGGCATGACTCCCCCCTCCCCGGGTGGCAGATAAACTTGAAGTGGCTACTTATTGGGAAAGGGGTTAACTTGGGTGCCAAAACAGGTAGCTCTTTAGGCCTATATTAACCTGTATTTGAAATGTATAACCTGAAAAATTGTTCTACACACCCTCTTTGTACATTTGTTTATTATCACGAAATGTAAAAATGCACGCATGCATATCTGCTCTGTCTTTTTCAATGTTCAATAAAACCCGATTTGAGCAAAAAAAATACTTTAAGGGGCCCATTCACCAAGCTCGAGTGAAGGATTCGAAGTAAAAAAAAAAAATCGTTCAAATATTCGACCATTCGATAGTCGAAGTACTGTCTCTTTAAAGGGAATCTGTCGTCATTTTAAACTTTTTTTTTTTTGCATTTTTATAAAAAACACACATCCATAAACACTGTCTGGCAAATAAAATGTTAATCCACAAATCCATGCATAAGTTATTTTAGTTTGTATTTTGTCATGGGGGCTTCCATTTTTGCTCATTACACATTCATCCTCTGCTGCTCTTACAGCAGGCACAGCATTACCTGTGTGATTGGAGGCAGCCACTCTGTAATGAAAAGCCAGGTCGCACTACGACATGAGAATCTAGCTGTACACTCCCCCTCCCCTCTCTGCCCGTGTGTGATGTTTGGAGGAGAGAGGTCACATGGTTTGCAGGGAAGCAATTACTTTCACTTTCCTACGTCCTGCTCTACAGCTGCACTAGCAGCCCCTCCTCCCACAGACACTATCAAAGCTCCTGCCATTCTGTAAGTTTGTTCTCTGCTTTCCTTTGGAGGGGGGAACTTTCTCTCCTTGCTGCCTTCCTAGTTAGTTTTACTGGTTACTAGATGAAGTAAAGGAGCTGTGAGTTCCCTCTGCTATCCACCTCACACACACTGCGCTCCTTTCCTGCCTGCAATACTTCTTTTTTCATTAACTACTTACTGCCTCCTTTCTCCTGAGCTATTTTAACCCTTTCTAGACTTCCTCCTAAGTTTTCCTGGTTTTCAAGTATGTCCTTATTTTATCCTTTTTTCTATTCCCTGTCATCAGTCCTGGGAGTGTACTCCTGTGTTTCTCCTGTGTTTCATTTTTGTGTAAACTAATTTAAAAAAACTATCTATATAAAATATTTTTTTTCCAGTGCCCAAAATGAATTCTGTGTGTGTGTGTATATATATATATATATATATATATATATTTTTTTTTTTTTTTGAAACGTAAGTGGGGGCAGTGATCACAGGACTATCTTATTTCAGTCCTTCTGAAGTGGTGTCAGTGAGAGCTTATCTCGATTCCTGCCTATTGTTCAATTGACAGGCTCAGCAGACAAGGCTCTATTTACATTACAGCAGCTTGTAGGAGGGAGGGGTAATGACATCACTCCAACTTGCAGTGCAGCAGTAAAGTGTGACTGAAGTTTATCAGAGCACAAGTCACATGACCTGAGGGCAGCTGGGAAATGTCAAAATGTCTAGCCCCATAGCAAATTTTAAAATTAGACATAAAAAAATTAATTAACCCTCGATATTCGACCCTTGATGAATTTGCCCCTAATTCTCTGTTATCCTTACACTTGAATGAATCCTACATGTCTCAGTCTTGAATCTGTTAGAAAGCTCTGATGACTCACTTCTAAAGGTGCGCATATTTACATTTAATTTCAGAGTAACGCCATCAGACTTGTGCCATCATTTCACAGCCTTATTTTGTTGCACCCAGTGTAACTCAAATTAAATGAGTGAATTTTCCATTCGGCAACACATGTTTACAAAATCATTCCATAACTTTATAGACACATCTAACAATAACAATCCTAACATACATACATATACAGTATGTTAATTAATGATGTGCGGGCTGAGCCAATACCCATGGGTCAGACGGGTTTGGGCTGACCTCAGCTCGCCATTTGTGGGTCGCAGGCGGTTTTGTGTTGAGCTCTTCTGCCTGCACTTCCCCCCCCCCCGTACTGCCTTACACTGCCAGCTTCCTGTTTTATAGGCTCACACTTGCCCCACCCCTTTTGTTGCATCATCTGCGGGTTGGGTCGTCATTGCTCTATAAATAGAGGGGAGGAGGCGGGTGCAGGCGGGATCAGTTCGGGTGAGGTGTGGGTTGAGTTTTCCTCGACCCGCACATCACTTATGTTAATCTATGAATCCTAACACAGGACATACACAGAGTAACCCACATATTTACAGATCAGTGGTTACTAATGGTGACAATATTATTGACAGTGGTGGCACATGCCAGACACAAGAATTCAAGGCTAATTTTATGGAAAGAAGGAAGGTCCTTAGTTAAGGGAAATTACATCATATCTTTGCCCTCACCCTACATGCTCTACATGTAATACATGGATCTTGACACAGCACATACATGGAATCACACACATATTTACATTATTTGCTTTCTACACACAACAATCATAAAACAAAAAGTTGGACCTACTTGTTGTAGCATTGACATATACAGCAGAACTTTCTATTTTATCCCATGTCACAGTATATACAGAGAATGAGTAGGTTACTCCCGCTTTCAGATCTTTCACTTCTGTACTGTTGGTGTTACTAGTCGTGTTCAAAGCTGTGCCACCATCAGACATAACCACAATCACATATGTATAATTGCTGCTGTTGGTATCATTAGGAAGGGCCCATGATAAAGTCACTGAGGTTGTTGTTCGACCTGTTACGGTCACATTTTGTACAGGTGAAGGTTCTGAGAAATTAAAGATCAAAGTTAAAATCAGTTATTAATCATCTTTTTATCTTCACATGATTATTTGTCCAGACAGAGTTGCTTAGCTCATAGGGGCTATTTTTCAAAACTTGTGGCTGGTCACGACTGCAAAATCACAAAACACATTGGCAAGTCAGGAATCACAATTTTAATTCTTTGATTTTGCATTATTTAATAAAAAGGATAAAAAATGAAATAAAACTAGCTGAAACCCCCTTTTGATGCCCTAGAAGACAATGAGAAGCCTATCTCAGAATTTTGGCAATTGTATTTTTCTGGGAAAACATGAGAAACATGTTTGCTCAATTGGTTTTAAACTGCCTGAAAATGGCAATTCAACAATAACTTAGATTGCTTTTATGTGACTGTACACAATTGTGATTTATGACTGGAATACATAAATTATCATTTAAAAATATGCACAAAATAGCATCAGCTTATATTACAGGCCAACCTCATTTTCTGCTGGATAATTAGTGACGAGCCCTAAGCTTAGCTTCTCAACAGCTGCTCAGAGCCCACTGAGCATGTAAGTGTCACAGACACTTTCCAAGATGGTGACCCCCTGTGACAAGTTTGAAGTCCTGGATCATTGCTGCTATTGACAAGCTGAAACTTTAGGCTGGTGCAATAAGATCATTATATAAAATATGGAATTTTTAGATATTTATTTTTAGGGGTTTGTTCTCCTTTAATTAGAATGTAAGTATTTTGTTTTGTTCTACTGTATTATCCACTAGACAGTACATTTTGGGAGTGGGGGGCTTTTACTCTAAGGTGCGCGCTTGATGCTCACATTACATTTTAACTTAAAGATTGTTAGCTTCATTGTAGTGAGCAGAATGTATATGTTGGGTGTATACACACACACTGTTCTCTTTACAGTTCTACAGAATATGTTGGTGCTTTATAAATATGTGTTCATAGTAACTCTTGATTTGGCCCTACAATCTGTAAAATTCTAACAGCACAAATTGCTCTACATGTAAATTAATGATGTACGGGCTGAGCTGATACCCATGGGTCAGACGGGTGTGGGCTGACCCAGATGGGTCCCAGGTGTGTTCATGTTGAACTTTTCTGCCTGCACTTCCCCCCCCGTACTGCCTTACACTGCCAGCTTCCTGTTTTATAGATGCGCACCTGCTCCACCCCTTTTGTGACATCATCGGCGGGTTGGGTCGGCATAATTCTTAAACAGAGGGGAGGAGGCGGGTGCAGGCGGGATCAGGTTGGGTCAGTTGTGGGTAGAGTTTTCCTCGACCTGCACATCACTTATGTTAATGAATGAATCCTAACACAGCACATACACAGTTACCCACATATTTACAGATCAATGATTACTAATGTGTAACACGATTTTGGACTATTTAGGTGAACGGGGTAAAAAAACAGCTAGTATACTAGAGCATCGGTTATATTTGACTCTAAGATTTAAGGCAGGGCCTTCACAAAGTGGAAAAAATGAAAGTGTAGTATAGTGCAACTACAACTCCCACAGACTACTGTGCATGAAATGATAAAAGAAGAGGGCACCAGGAGGTTCTTGCAAATCAAACAGAACAGAATTATTTATTTGTCAGAGACAAATGATCCACAGGGTTACATTTACAGTGTAAAAAGGCATAGGCAGAATAGCTATTCACAAGGCTAGGAAAATATATCAGAGACTTCTGAATGTGAATGTAGTCAAGTGTAGTGGCAGGAAGTGTTCATAAAGCCTCCTGGCCAATAACTGAGATATGTAAATTACAACTAACTACATGGGCATCTGCCCAGCAACTAGGGAGATCAGGAAGTGTAGGGATTTAAAGCCATAGGGGCACATTAACCCTATGAGTCCCTACAAATGGTGACAATATTATTGACAGTGGTCGCACATGCCAGACACAAGAATCCCTGACTAATTTTATGGAAAGAAGGAATGTAGTTAGTTAAGGGAAATTACATCATATGTTTGCCCTTACCCTACACGCTCTACATGTAATACATGAATCCTGACACAGTACATACATGGAATCACACACATATTTACATTATTTGCTTTCTACACACAACAATCATAAAACAAAAAGATGGACCTACTTGTTGTAGCATTGACAGATACAGCAGAACTTGTTATATTTTCCCGTGTCACAGTATATACAGAGAATGAGTAGGTTACGCCCGCTTTCAGATCTTTCACTTCTGTACTGTTGGTGTTACTAGTTGTGTTCAAAACTGTGACACCATCAGACACCACCACGATCACATATGTATAAGTGCTGCTGTTGGTATCATTAGGAAGGGCCCATGATAAATACACTGAGGTTGTTGTTTGGCCTGTAACGGCCACATTTTTTGCAGATGAGGGTTCTGAGAAATTAAAGATCAAAATTAAAATCAGAGTTATTCTGTTTTATATTAACTTCCTTCATTATATGTAGATAGATGGACAGAGACAGACGGACAGACTATTATAGATATACAGATTATATTTAGATACATAGATATAAAACTATGTATGTTCTATGTATGTAATTCATTTCTTTGTATAAACATATTTTTTTACAGCGCTGCTGTTGGCACTCTAAAAAATGCATGTTAATAATAATAATAACAATAATAATAACCCTGTTAAAGCACAAACCACGCTGGGGCTGTCCAGCTGGAGAAATGGAAGCATTGGCACTTTATAAATACACATTAATAATAAGAATAATTATAAGATTAGGATGGTCTCTCTCAGCAGGGCACAGAGTTGGAGGGTTATCTTAGCCATCTGTAGTAGTAACTCATAGAAGGGTCGGGCAGCTGTCTGGCACAATAAGGAGCAGAAAGCGAATGAGTGACTGACAGAAGGCTGAGCAATTCTGTTAAGAATCAATGAGTGGAGTGAATACAGGGGTGAGAAAAACATTTTGACTTTACAGGTAGTCCACAAGGTCAAACTGGGCTGTTGGGACTCTGGCCTTGGCCCTTGTGGGCCCCATGGCTCCCAGCAACCCAGGGCCGCTCCCCACACTGTGGAATTGTGGACGTGTGCACCACAAGAAAGAAGTGCAGTTTGCAGTGTGGTGGGGAGGGGCGTTAAAAAACTGGCGGTCATGACTAGGTGGAGGGACCCTAGGCCGTAGCTACACTGTGTGCAGTCAACTCCAAGAGGGTAGAAGTTACTTTTATTATTTATGTTTCGCTTTATATATACTACTATATCTATACACACACCAATCAACTCACAAGTGTCAAAATGAATTTTGAGATGGTACAAGCCTCAAGGTTATTCATTAGATTGTGAGAATCTGTGTTCCATTATCCAGTATACAACAAGTCAGGAGGTTCTACCCCTTTCTCAGGTAAACAGTTGACAGAACAGAACACGGTTATACTGTAGGCTAACCGTCCAATGGAGCACAAATTGGCATGGGCAGTCTCCAAGTTCTCTCTGAAACATATATCATATTATAATTGTTGGTTGTGTGCCACAATTTGTTTTCTACTGCATGAAATCCAGCTCTGCAGGTAATGTACGAATATATATATATATATATAAAACTTCTATACTGGTAAAATTTCTGTTACTAGTCACATTCCATGGTGTGCTTTCATATAATGGTAAATGCTGCTGTTTGTATCAGTTATTTGAAAGAGTTAGAAGGAGGTGGTAAATAATTCAAAAACTATAAAAAATTAAATAATGAAGACCAATTTAAAAGTTGCTTACAATTAGCCTTTATATAACTTACTAAAAGTTAACTTAAAGGTGAACCCCCCGTTTAAAATAGCAACATTTGTTATATTGCAATGCAATTTTTTTATAACTTTATACATTTTTCCAACACTGTTATCAACAGACAATGTCTGCATTGGACAATTCAGTCAGTTTACATCATGATATTTATAGCAACAAAGGTCAGCTGGATAAGGGATCTTTCTGTAATTTGGATCTCCATACAGTATGTCTGTTAAAATTAATTTAAACATGAAATAAACTGACTTGTTTTGCTTCCAATAAGGATTAATGATATCTTAGTTGGGATCAAGTACAAGCTATTGTTTCATTATTACAGAGAAAAAAGTAATTGTTTTATTTATTTATTAGAATGATTTGCTTAACAGATGCCGTAAGAGATGGCCTTCCTGTAATTTCTGTAATTTGAAGATTTCTGGATTCCGGGTTTCTGGAAAAGAGATCCCATATCTATACATGAGATGGTTCTGAGCATTTTGTTGCCTTGTATTTTTATTTTATTGCTCACAGACCAAAACCCAATGCAAGATTGGGAGGCCCATTTATAAAAGGTCAAATTTCGAATTCATGTTATTTAAGAAAAAAATTAAATATCTAAAACTCGTACGAATTTTACCGACCCGAAAACTCGTCGAATTCGAAAAAATGTGACTAAACTTGATTCCAGTTTTTTCTCCAAAAAAAACTTGAATGTCAGGAAGGCTTCAAATTGGTCACTGGACCTCTCCCATTGACTTATACATGAACTCGGCAGGTTTAAAGTGGCAAATAGTCAAATTTGAATTATTCCCAGGGTATAGGTTTGAGAAATCTCCAAATTCGATTTAAAATTCGAATCGATGTTTGGACAATTCACAATTCGAATTTGAGAGTTTTGACCCAAAAAAAAAAAATTTAAATTTACTATTGGACCCTTAAAGGGGTGGTTCACCTTTAAAGGAACTGTTCAGTGTAAAAATAAAAACTGGGTAAATAGATAGGCTGTGCAAAATAAAAAATGTTTCTAATATAGTTAGTTAGCCAAAAATGTAATGTATAAAAGCTGGAGTAACTGGATGTCTATCATAATAGTCAGAACATTACTTTCTGCTTTGCAGCTCTCTTGGTTTCCACTGATTGGTTACCAGGCAGTAACCAATCAATGACTTGAGGGGAGGCCACATGGGTCATAACTGTTACTTTTGAATCTGAGCTGAATGCTGAGGATCAATTACAAACTCACTGAACAGTTATGTCCCATGTGGCCCCCCGTCAAGTCATTGACTAACTCGGAGTTAAAGAGCTGAAAAGCAGGAAGTAGTGTTCTGGCTATAATGTTACACATCCAGTCACTCCAGCCTTTATACATTACATTTTTGGCTAACTAACTATATTAGATACATTTTTATTTTGCACAGCCTATCTATTTACCCAGTTTTTATTTTCACACTGAACTGTTCCTTTAAGGTAACTTTTATTATGTTATAGACTGACCAGTTCTTTTCATTTTGTTTTCATTATTAATTTTTAATAGTTATTTGCCTTTTTCTTCTGCGGCATTCAAATGGGCGTCGCTGACCCCTTCTAAAAAAACAAATGCTCTGTAAGGCTACAAATGTACTGTTATTGTTACTTTTTATAACTGATCCTTCTATTCAGACTCTCTCCTATTCATCTTCCAGTCTCTTATTCAAATCAATGCATGGTTGCTAGGGTAATTTGGACCCTAGTTACCAGATTGCTTAAGATGCAAATTGAAGAGCTGCTGAATAAAAAGCGAAATAACTCAAAAACCTTCAATAATTAAAAACAAAAACAAATTGCAAATTGTCTCAGAATATCACTCTGTACATCGGGGGTCCTCAAACTTTATAAAACCATGAGCCACATTCAAATATAACAGAAGTTGGGGAGCAACACAAGCATTAATAACTCTCGGGGGAGTCAAATAATGGAATTTGGTAGACCCAATGTGAACTGGCAGCCTACAGGAGGTTAAACTTGACAGTACACCTGGTTTTTATGAAATTAAAACGTGCTTTCAAGCCTGGAATTAAAAAATAAGCACCTGCTCTGAGGTCACTGAGAGGACCATCTAAGGGGTTGGAGACATGTTGCTCGCGGGCCACTGGTTGGGAACCATTGTTCTACATCATACTAAAAGTTATCTCAAAGTTGAACAACCCCTTTAATAAATCTGCCCCCTTAATCTTGTCTTTATGACAGGTGTATACTTCGATAGAAATGCAAAATTAATTTACTATGGGTAGGTGTGAAAGTGCTATATTTCACACAAGAGTTCACACATTAAAACCTATGCAGAAGGTGCATGATAAACCTCTGTACAGCTGGTTGCTAAAAAAGGGACACAATTGGTAAGCATTGGTGCCAGGATCTAGTCAATTACAACCCAGAGGCAAGTTATCTCTCAGCAAACCAGCAATCTACTATCATTACCTGACTGAGCCGTCACTGGTGTTCCTCCATGCCATATCAGAAATATCTGTCAAGGAAATTCAATATATTCTGTTAGTTCATGGATAGAAAACATAACAACATAAATGCAGCATATATACAGTTCATTGTTATAGTACTTCTAAGCAGACCCGGATTTGTGGGAAGGCCATCTAGGCCCGGGCCTAGGGTGGCAGGATTTTAGGGGGGCGGCATGCTGGCCAACCACACCCACATTGGTTCAAAAACACTGGGGATGTGCAGGAGATACAATCTCCATGAAAATTTGCATGAATAAAAGGTAGGGGACAGGGGGGGCAAACATCAGTGGGCCTAGGGGCGCCCGCTATGTAAATCCGGCCCTGCTTCTAAGGCATCGTTGTGCCATGACTGGTAAATTTAAACATCTCACGACAATAATTGACCTATGGCATTGGGAAGGTGTGATCTCTATATCTCATGTTGCTGTTACATTCTTTATTAGGGAGTATTCGTACACACACCTACCGACAGTCTTCAATTCGTTTGCTACAGTGAGTGGGGGGGGGGTTAGTAACTCATAATACACAAGACCTATGAATAACCTGTAAGTTATATTTCTCAAGATAACCTAATAAACTGGAAAAGGATTATTGCTGCAAAAATACAATCAGCCATTAGATGGCACAGTTACTTTAAGTATGAAACAATCCGCTATTTAGGCAGGAAAATGTGAGCAGCAGTCTGTATGGTCTTTGGTGGATGCTACAGGTTCAAGGTGTGTGGTCCCCCTTGCATCCCAGTAGATCTATGGATAGGAAAAGCCCAGTAAACTATGGGGCAAATTTCTAAAGGGCTAAGTGGCTAACGCTAGCGAAAATTCACCAGCATGACGTCATTTAGTTACTTTGCCGATTTACTAACGGGCGCTGGCGTTAATTCGCTAGCGAAGTGGACCTACTCTGGCGCTACTTTGCACCCTTAGCCAGGCGAAGTTGCGCTAGGGCGAAGGGACGTAACTACGCTTATTCACTAACGCATTTTACTGAATGTCACCTCTTGCGCCAGACTTGCCTTCGCCACCTCAGACCAGGCGAAATGCAATAGAGTAAATAGGACTTGCTTCAAAAAAAGTTGACATTTTATCTAATTCCCAAAAAACGCTGGCGTCTTTTACTTTTTTAAGGGTGATAGGCTGAAAAAGATCGTAATTTTTTTGGGGGGGGGTACCCTCCTTCCCCCCTACATTTCCTAACATATGGCATCTAAACTATACAGTGGGCACATGTATAGGGCAAAATAACATCTCCTATTTTATTTTATGAAGTTTTCCCAGGCTTGTGTAGTGTAATGTATTTGCTGCTACACATACATCCATTGTACTTTAACTTGGCGCAGTATGCAAATTAGGCATCGCTAGCGTAACTTCGCCTTGCTTGACGAATTAAAGCTAGCACAACTTCGTTACATTTCGCCTCCCGGTGTGCAATTTAGGATTTTAGCGGCGCCCTAGGGAAACTTCCCTGGCAAAGTGCGGCGAAGCCAACTCTGGCGCAACTTCGAAGGTAAGTAAATTTGCCCTTATAAATACAACTAAAGATATTACAAATAAAATTTGCTATATTTTGCAATGAAGAAGAGCCCCAATATCATTTCATGATATTAAAGGTGGGTGCAGACACATGGCCGAAGCTTTTTCTTCAAAATTCAATCAGCAGGAGGGGTCTGGTGCTATGTTTGCCACCCGGTTGGTATTTCAGCAGCCTAGCTGGTAAGACGCTGTCTAAGGCTAGGGTAAGTATCAAATATTTGCTGGCAATGTATATTGCTAATAAGTATAGGCACCCATAGATATCTCACAATTTTCCCACTACAGACAATCTTATCCAATTGTTCCCTCCATCTAAATCAGCAGAGAAAGAGGATGAAATATTTTGCTACCACTTGCAGGTATTGCAGAAGAGAACTTATAATTATATATTAATATATAGGGGTTGATCTCTCTCAATTGTCATGGTTCTCTACCTATGCCATTCTGCTCCCCTTCAGTCTGCCCAGCCACACCATAATCTGCCTTAAACATCCTCCTATTATGTCATCTCCCGTCTCCTGGGTTTAATTTATGGGAAAGAAACTATAGCATAGAACTACCTGGGGGCTCTGTGTCTCCTTAAAAAGAGAACTTTTACGGAAAACCCAAAGGAATTAAGGCGTAACCAAATATTTTAAAATGATACAATTTAATTATTAAACTTTTCTCCCTCACATCTTATTTTCTAATTATTAACCTATAATGATATGTTAATGGCATAAAAACATTACTTTATAACCCTGCAAAGAAGATGGGACGCTGACTGTAACAAAGAAATGGGCATGTGATAAACATTAGGGCCTTACTGTATCTGCAGTTCATACCTTAAGGGCAGAAACACACGCTCAGATTTGGGGAGATTTAGTCGCCCGGCGGTAAATCGCCTCTTCTTCGGGGCTACTAATCTCCCCGAACCGCCTCCCACCGCCTAGAATCGAAATCGCTAGTGGGATCAGAGCACTTCGTTTTCTGAAATTTTTTATCTGCAGTTCATACCTTAAGGGCAGAAACGCACGCTCAGATTCGGGGGGATTCAGTCGCCCGGCGATAAATCGCCTCTTCAATCGCCGGGGGGATGGCACTCAGAGCGCTTCCTTTTCCGAAGTCATCTGAAGTCTCGGACGACTTCAGAAAATGAAGCGAATCGATTGCCATCCCACTGGCGATTTACATTCTAGCCCGCGGGACGCAGTTCGTGGAGATTAGTCGCGCTGGGCGACTAATCTCCCTGGATCTGAGCGTGTGTCTCTGCCCTTAGGCAGTAGTATAATTAAAGAAAGCAGTGCTGATAAATCTCAATTGCTTTATTATGTGCCAGGCCCTTGAGCAGTCATTTGGTACAAGAAACTTGTATTCTTATATGCCTTGAAACCACCTCATACCTATAGATGTCATACTTGTCGGCTTATTCTATATTTCCCAAGCTATGATATAGGATATAAATAGGATAAATATCACAATAAGTATCACTAGTTATTGCTGTATAATTTTTCATGGATGATGCACATCAAAAATGGCACCATTATTGTGAATAAAAACCATTAAAGGGGGGTTTCAGTTAACTTTTATCTTTCTATAAAATAGAATGAACTTTGCAACTAACCTTCATCATTTCTGTTTTTTATAGTTTGTGAAATGTTTGCCTCCTTCTGACTTTTTCCAGTTTTAAAAAGGAGGTCACTAACTCGTCTAAAAAAACATATTCTCTGTAAGGCTCCCCCATAGGCTAACATTGGTGCTCGGTAGGTTTTAGGTGGCGAAGTCGGTAGTCAAAGTTTTTTTTAAAGAGACAGTACTTCGACTATCGAATGGTCGAATAGTCGAACGATTTTTTGTTCGAATCGATTCGATTCGAAGTCGAAGGTCGAAGTAGCCAATTCGATGGTCGAAGTAGCCAAAAAAAAAACCTTCGAAATTCGAAGTATTTTTCATTGTAATCCTTCATTCGAGCGAAGTAAATGTGCCCCTTAGCATTGCCGGCCATCTCTGTTCCTCTGACTGAAGGGCAATGTATCAGAAACTACTGTAGGTATAAACCAGAGATAGGGATTCTGGAATGTGACTGATATCAAACACAGGCTATCTGGTTGTTAGGCTCAGCTCCCCTCCATTATCCCTGATTATTTAAACATGTTCCTGACAAAACGTGAAATGAGGAAGTACAAATGAATGTATCCTTCACATGAACTCTGTACCTTTAGTAACATGCAAAGCATGAAATTTACAGCACTATTCAAATATATAGCACTGCGGCTTTGAAACTTCCCAAGGATCAACATTCTCCTCTTCTAAAGTTCATAAACATCAATATTATTCTTTTTTATAGCTCCAACATATCCCACAGCGATCAGTCCTTACCCCAGTGAGCTTACAATCTTAGGTCCCTATCATGCACATACACACTATGTGAGTTTTATCAGGAGCCAATGAACCCACCTGTATGTTTGGAGAGTGGGGGGAAACCAGAAGAAACCCATTGGGAGAACATACCAAGCAGAAAATATCAAGAATGTTATTTATATCCTACGAGGTTCTGCATTTTAGGCCCTTGACTGGTCAACTTATCTGTGACATTGCCTTGATAATCATACTGTATTTACTGTATTCTAAGTACAGGACTGAGGGGAAAGCCCGGGGAAACATATAAAGCCTGCATGTGGGTGGAAGGGTGTGCCTGTGTATAGAACAAGTGTACAAAGGTTTATTATTGAAATGATCCTGGCTGGTCTGCTTCTTTTATGTTGCTTTTTCCCCAAAACCCCATAAAATAAAGGCTGCAAACAACTCCAAATTGATCCCTGGACCTCTCCCATTGACTTAAACAGCAATTCGGCAGGTTTTAGGTGGCGAATAGTCAAATTTGAGAGTATGATCAATCTCGAAAATCGAATTAGAATTTTTTTAAAAACTTGAATCGAGTCCCTAGTCAAATTTGACAGTTTTGACCATAAAAAAGTAGAAAATTCAATTCGAATTTTCAATTCTGCCCTTGATAAATCTGCCCCTTGAACTGCAAGTTTTCATGGGCCGACTCCTCTTAATTGAGGATTGTTTTTGCATGTTGCAATATTTTACCAGTGTACGATGCTATTAAAACTTTGTTCTCAAAGGGGTCCCATCTAGCAACACCCATTTCTGACTAGTGCCCCTAGGCCTCTCTAATTACAGGTATGGGATCTGTTATGCAGAATGCTCAGGATTTAGGATCTTCATATCTTAAAGGAACAGTAACACCAAAAACTGAAAGTGTTTTAAAGTAATGAAAATATCATGTAGTGTTGCCCTGCACTGGTAAAACTGATGTGTTTGCATCAGAAACACTACTATAGTTCATATAAACAAGCTGCTGTGTAGCAATGACGGAAATTGAAAAAAGTCTATATGGCACAAGAATAGTGGATAACAGATAACACCATTGTGTTCTACAGAGCTTATCTGCTGTGTAAAGCTGGCCATAGATGCAAAGATCTCATCGTACGAATCAAGGATTCGTATGATTTTCGGAACGTGTGTGGAGAGACCCAACATTTTTCGCCCGGCAGAGATCGGTCGTTTGGTTCGATCGGACAGAAAATTTTTGTCGGCTGCCGATAATATCTCTGCGTGTATTGCCGATCGTACGATTTTCAATGGAAGACTGTCACTAGCTTTGTCTATCGTACGATTGTTGTCAGGGGCAGAACATCGGCTGATCTGTTCTTTAACTACTTTATTTGTTCGGAATGGTAAGACTTTGATCTGA
This sequence comes from Xenopus petersii, assembly GCA_038501925.1. Lineage (NCBI taxonomy): Eukaryota > Metazoa > Chordata > Amphibia > Anura > Pipidae > Xenopus > Xenopus petersii. The sequence goes on along the minus strand of CM076684.1, from coordinate 19,890,276 downwards.
ATGTTTAGTGGCAGGTCGGGAGATGGGAAAGTCCGATCGTACTTTGATTCGTACGATCAGATCTTTGCATCTGTGGCCAGCTTAACTTTAGCCTTTTCTCCTTTGAATGGCTGCCCCCATTGCTACACAGCAGCTTATTTATATAAACTATAGTAGTGTTTCTGAAGCAAACACACCAGTTTTACCAGTGCAGGGCAACACTGCATTATATTTTCATTACTTTAAAACATTTAAATTTTTAAACCCAATAGACTGGTTTTGCTTCCAATAAAGTTTAATTATATCTTAGTTGGGATCAAGTACAAGCTACTGTTTTATCAAAGAGAAAAAGGAAATCATTTTTATAAATGTGGATTATTTGGATAAAATTGAGTCTATGGGAGATGGGCTTTTCATAAATCGGAAGCTTTCTCGATAACGGGTTGCCAGATAACGGATTCCATACCTGTAATCACATTTACAAGTTTGTGAAGGATAATCATTGGTTGGCAGGTTGGGAACAGGGTGGTTTCCACAGCATGGTATTGATAGGGCTGATTTGTTGTTGGACAGCTGTATAGATCTCATTTACAACATTATTAGGAATAGTCATTTCTGAAAGACTCTGAGGCGCAAATTCACTAAGCGCCGAACGCTAGCGTTAATTCGCTAGCGTTTGGCATTTTTCGTTACTGCGCAAATTCGAACGCTGGCAAAGTTTCGCTAGTGTTACTTCGCACCCTTACGCCAGGCGAATTTTCGCTAGCGACGTAACTACGCAAATTCACTAACTTGCGCAGTGTACTGAACGCTACCTTTTACGCTAGACTTCCTTCTCCACCTCAGACCTGGCGAAGCACAATAGAGTAGATAGGGATTGTTTCAAAAAAAGTCAAATTTTTTTCTAAGTCCCAAAAAACGCTGGCGTGTTTTCTACATGATCGGTGATAGGCTGAAAAAGATCGAAAATATTTTTGGGGCTCCCCTCCTTCCCCCCTACATTTCCTGACTCATGGCAACTTACCTAGACAGTGGGCACATGTGTAGGGTAAAATAAAATTTTTATTTGGTGATTTGAAGGTTTTCTAGGCATTTGTAGTGCTATTATGTGTTCCTCCATTGAAATTTGAATTTCGCGCCGTATGCAAATTAGCCTTCGCTAGCGTAACTTCTCTTTACATAGCGAATCAACGCTAGCGCAACTTCGCAACCTTACGCTACCCCTGTGCGCAACTTCGGATTTTAGTGAATTTGCGGAGCGCTGGCGAAACTACGCCTGGCGAAGTGCGGCGTATTCAAATCAATGCATGGTTGCTAGATAGGTTTGGACCCTAGCAACCAGATTGCTGAAATTGCAAACTGGAGAGCTGCTGAATAAAAAGCTAAAAAACTCAAAAACCATAAATAATAAAAAATAAAACCAATTGCAAATTGTCTCAGAATATCACTCTCTACATCATACTAAAAGTTAACTCAAAGATCAACCCCTTTAAATACTTCCTGGGTCAGGCTGCTTTTGTACACATATTTAAAAAAACATTAAGGTAAAGATTTATCAAGGGTCGAAGTGAATTCGTGGGAATTTTCGAAGTAAAAGAATTCAAAGTAATTTTTTGGATACTTCGACCATCGAATAGGATACTACTATTATTTATATTTAATTCAAATTCGATTCAAAGTAAAAACAGTTAGAATATTCGACCATTCGATAATCGAAGTACTGTCTCTCTAAAAAAAACTTCGACTTCAGTATTTTGCCAAATTAAACCTGGCAAAGTGCTATGTTAGCCTATGGGGACCTTCTAGAGCATTTTTCTAAGTTTTTTGAAGTCGAAGTAAAATTGTTCGACCTTATGATAAAATTGTTCGAATTGTTCGAACGATTTTACTTTGAGCGCAGAATACACAAATTCCGATGAATACAGTTTGAATTTGATATTTGAATTCGAAGTATTTTAATTCGTTGGTCGAATTTCAAAGTATTTTTTACTTCGAAATTCGACCCTTGATAAATCTGCCCCTAAGTGAATAATAGAATAGGGTCTGTTTTGTCATGTATGACCCAAGAGATAGATTCTTTTTCAGCATATTATATTTCTGTAAATGGATAGCAGGAACCCACTCTGGGTTGGTCTGAGCTTTCCATAGAAATCCTATCATCCCATTCTTTATAGCTTCCAATAAAAGGTGTCTTACAGCTTTCTCTTTAGTGCACAGAATACACGGATTTTATACCATAGATGCTTTGATGCTGTGGAGATATTAATTGAATTAGAAAGAAATATACTATACACCTGCATGATGGGATTTTTACAGCTACCTGCAAAACCTTTATACATTTCACTGGAACAAGCAAAATAGATTTATGGTATATTTACATTGTTTGGTGCAATAGATCCCCCCACAGTCATGTGTGCCTCTAGTATAGAAGCCTCTCCTCAACTGGTGTTTATAGAATATGCCTCAGCCAGAAACCTCCTACTCAACCACAATCTGACCTAGAAATGTGTGACCACATGAATCCAAATATTAAAAAAATGATTTCCTTTTTCTCTGTAATAATAAAACAGGAGCTTGTACTTGATTCCAACTAAGATATAATTAATCCTTATTGGAAGCAAAACCAGCCTATTGGGTTTATTTAATGTTTATATGATTTTCTAGCAGACTTACCAAGGGTCGAAGTGAAAATTCAGAGAAAAAAAAAATCGAATTTCAAGCTATTTTTGTGTACTTCGACTAGAGAATAGTCCAAATTCGATTCGTATTTGAAAAAAGTTGAAAATTAGAATATTTATAACTTATCATGTACTGTCTGTTTAAAACTTCACATCTAAAACCTGTTGAATTGCTGTTTTAGCCTATGGGGGACCTTCTAGAACCTATATGGAGTCAATTGGTGGACTTTGAAAAATGTAAGCTTTTTTGAAAATACTTCAAATCGAATTCGATCTTACTTCAATTCGAACGATCAAATACAGCCTATTCACCTGCAAAGAAAAAACCCTTTGATTTCAGTTGGTCTTTTTTTATTCGAATTTCGAAGTTATGTGAGTTCAAAAAAACTCCCATTACTTCGAAATTTGACCCTTGATAAATCTGCCCCTTAATGTATGTAAGATCCAAATTGCAGAAAGATCAGTTATCTGGAGAATCCCAGTTCCCAGAGCATTCTGGATTACAGGTCCCATACGTGTACATCACAGAGAGCTGCCCTACTGCTTTTGCCATTAAAACTTTCATATAGTAGGTTATACGGATAATGGGTTTCTGGATAATGGATCCCATACCTGTAGTATTTCCTACATTGCATATGACAATCTTTATTAAGAAGACCAGGAGATACAGTGAAAACAGGGACTTACCTACAGAATGTGCAGAAGCTGGGAGTGATGTTTATATAATTGTTGTTATTATTATTATGAATAATAATAATAATAAATACAACATGTATTATGAGTGCCAACATATTGTGCATCACTGATAGGTAGCACTGTTATATCAGGCAACTGACGGGGAATTCTGACAGATCCTAATTATTATCTGTGATATTGTGCAGATACCCAGAAACGACATATTGTTGGGGTCAGAGAGGAAATATTTGGGAACCATTGATCTCTGATGTGGGGAAACAATGTCTGCCAGTTATTCTTTTATATACATCTGGAGCTAGCTGTTACCAGGGGCCAACAATATCTGGGATGAAAAAATAAAATGTTAATTTATGAAGTGGAGACATACACTAAAGGTGGCCATACACGGGCCGATAATAGCTGCCGACAGACCGAGTCGGCAGCTTATTGGCCTGTGTTTGGGGACAGATGTCGATCAGACGGGACTAAATATCCCGTCGGATCGCGGCCACATCTGTTCGTTGATGCGGCCCAGCGATCTGACCGCCCTTTAGCCATCGTTAGGATCCGATCGTTGGGCCCTAGGACCCACAATCGGATCAGCCCGATATTGCCCACCTCAAGGTGGGTATATCGGGGAGAGATCCGCTCGTTTGGCGACATTGCCAAACGAGTGGATCTCTCAGTGTATGGCCACCTTAACCCAGTCTATAAAAGTTTAGCTATTGAGCCCCCTGTTAGAGAAACCTCAGGTGTTGAAATAATCTTCCCTGTCTCCTTTATTCCAAGACTGGGGGAAGCACAACTTCCCTTTATAGTTGCCCAAGGCCCATAGGAAACTTTCAGGCACCTGGCCCTCCACGTTTATTTTTGTAGCATCAAAACACCCCAAAATACCTCCTACTGCCTCCCTTACTGCCTATGAGAATAAAAATCTGAAAAAATACACGTCATCAATATAATTGGTGGGAGACCAGTGAGAACTAGGATAGGAAATCATTTTGGGCCTGCATGTATAAAACCATACCTCCCAACTGTCCTGTTTTTCACTGGACAGTCCTGATTTTGACAGCTCAGCCCGTGGCCTGGGGTTTGTTACTGAAATGTCCCAACTTTCTCTTTGATCTCCTGCACTTAACAGCCAGAAAAAAGTTACAAAGTTTCTAAAACTTAATTGGCTTTTGGCAGAGAGCCCAGAATATGTGGCAGGTGCACTTTGATACATTTGTAACAATTCTAGATAAGCAAAGAAATAATTGTGACAATTTAAGAAAAGCAGGTCTTTTGGGGAAACTGTGAGTTGCAGCTTAAAGCGCAATTCACCTTCATTAGAAAACTGTTATACTACATAACAACTACAGAAATGTGTTCAAACTTTCATAACCTGCCAAATTTTGTAAAATGAGCATGGTAATTAGGGGGTGTGGCCACAGAAATGGTCATGGTCAAAAACATTCGCCACACTGGGCGCCGCAAATCTTTTTAGCCCTCTTTCTATTTCCAAAATGTTGGGAGGTATGATAAAACTCCACGTGTGACATAGGTTCGCCAGGTATAGATTAGTCAGATGGAAAGGCAAAATGTTACCAATGTAGGGAAGCAAATAAAATGTAAAAGATATACCTAATTATGGAAATAAAGAGGCCAGTGATCAAAGGCTCATATACAGAACTTTCATTCCATATTGAGTTCATGTAAATGTATTGGAATTACTGTCCCTCAACCGGACAAACCAGTTCTAATTTCTGTCTTTAATTCGGTGAGTCAACGTGTATGGAATGTACCCGCCTTGTTCATTCGGCTCGCTGCTAATTCCATGTTACACTCCTTTCTGACCTTTAGGGTTTTACGTCTGAAATAGCTGAACGCACCTTTGAGTGTTAATTGGGCAGCAGATAAACATTGTTTGTGAACTTGCCAGTCTGCGGAACAAGTGTTTAATTTGTTAAGTTACATACATACTGTAGGTACAGGACAAACAATGTTAATTCCGGAAGAAAAATTACGCTTATGTCTAAGTACCCGACTTCACTCCGACTCAGAAATGAAACTAATGCCTTAATGAACCCAAAAGGGCAGTCAAATAAGTCTGAAAGCTCTGAAATGCTGTCTCCCATAGACTCCATTTTATCCAAATATATTTTTAAAAATAATTTCTGTATTTCACTGCAATAATAAAACAGTAGCTTGTATTTGATCCCAACTAAGATATCATTATCCTTATTGGAAGCAAAATCAGCCTATTGGGTTTATATAATATTTACATGATTTTCTAGTAGACAATCCAAATTAAGGAAAGATCTGTTATCTGGAAAACCCCAGGTCCCGAGCTTTCTGGATAACACATCTCACAGCTGTAATACATTTGTATTTTATCATTTGCCCACAGGCTTACAGTTAGAGATGGGCAAATAAATTAATGGAATTCAATGAATAAAGTCATGAATTTGCGGTGAAAATTCGCCTGCGTCAAAAAATTTTGGACGCCCATTGACTTTAGCGCCAGCAGCAAAATTGCCGCAAGTGCCTTTTTTGGACTCGAGTGTCAATTTAGATTTTCACAGTTTTTTTTTTGCAAATTTTTCACTTTGTCGCAAGTTTTTCGAGAAATTCACGAATTTTTCAGCTAAGCAAAATGGGAGAAATTCGCCCATCACTGTTCACAGTCTTTAAATCTAATATACCTGCCAGTACTATTTCTTCAAGGAGGGAATAACCCCTCTTCTGTACAGAAATAACTAACAGTGAATAGAATTATTCGATGTAATTACATGTTTATACAGATCTCATCTTCTGCAATGTAACTGCAATGTAAACAGTTCAAACTTGGCAACACTTGTCCCCAACTTACTACTTAAATCATATTCAAATCACATAATTACAGTCGGAGGATGTAATCCCTATTAAAACTTTGTAATTATATTAGCTTTCCCTACAGTACCAGATTGAGTCTTAAAAATCAGAAATAATGGCCTGGCTAAACAGAATGTAAGCTCTCCAAGTAGTTGTGGGCGTAGGCCAGAAAGCTCTGAAGCCTTGATCACATTTACAATTAAAAGTACCATGTTCTGTGGCAGCTACTCGAGATTTCTTTGAGCTAAGTCTTGTACTACGAAAGTAGGAGTCCTGTAATGCTGACTTTAATTGTGTTTAATGTGAAAAAGAGATATTAAAGGGATATTGTCATGGGAAAAAATGTGTTTTTTCAAAATGCATCAGTGAATAGTGCTGCTCCAGCAGAAGTCTGTACTGAAATCTGTTTTTCAAAAGAGCAAACAGATTTTTTTATATTTAATTTTTAATCTGACATGGGCTAGATATATTGTCAGTTTCCCAGCTGCCCCCAGTCATGTAACTTGTGCTCTGATAAACTTCAGTCACTCTTTACTGCTGTACTGCAAGTTGGAGTGATATCACCCCCCTCCCTTCCCCCCCAGCAGCCTAACAACAGAACAAAGGGAAGGTAACCCGATAACAGCTCCCTAACACAAGATAACAGCTGCCTGGTAGATCTAAGAACAACACTCAATAGTAAAATCCAGGTCCCACTGAGACACATTCAGTTACATTGAGTAGAAGAAACAACAGCCTGCCAGAAAGCAGTTCCATCCTAAAGTGCAGGCACTTTCTGAAAGCACATGACCAGGCAAAATGACCTGAGATGGCGACTACACACCAATATTATAACTATATAGCTAAAAAAAAACACACTTGTTGGTTCAGGAATGACATTTTATATTGTAGAGTGAATTATTTGCAGTGTAAACAGTGTAATTTAGAAATAAAAAGTATATCATAAAAAGCATGACAGAATCCTTTTAAGCACGTTTACTGGACGCAAATGCTCACTCCCCTCATCGTTTTTTACTTTTAATATACTTCAAATATTTTTGGGATTGGCCTGCGCAAGTCAAGCAATCAGTTTCTCAATTTTCTTTTGCCATGATTGCTGCTTTACAAAACTTGCCCTAGTATTAATAGGTCCAAAAAGGATGTCTATTCCCTCTGACTTTTGGATGTTAAATGTTTGCACCTTCCTTCCTAGTAACTTGTTATAATTTACATGTATTTCAATGTTACACCCTAGAAAGGGTAGCCTTTATGCCCCGCATTATTGTAAATGCAGGTCACATGAGTCCTCCTTCCTCCTGTACTGGTATTCAATGTTGGACTGGGATGCCAGGGGCCCACTTTCCAAACTATTATTCTTCTTCTCCTCACTTAACCTATTTTATAATTTATACTCTTATTTATACTCTATTCTTCCATTATTAAGCCTCTTTTTTCCCCATAAAGAAATAGGGAATGAGCCTGAAATAAGCCAAATGGTTAGAAGCAAGAGGCCCACTGACAACTGGGCCCACCGGGAGTTTTCCTGGTATCCGACACTGCTCGTATTTGTTCTTGGGAATGCCTATAGCCAATTGTCTGTGATACCCCAAAACAGCTGGAATAGTATTCTAGAAGCCTTCACCCAAACCATTTATTCCTAAAATACAACACTAGCCCACTCATTGTAGGTCTGAAGTGATTATCACTGTATTATATAGTAGCTTTAGAAGATACAAAATGTCAGGGTGATGTTCTAAACAATCTTTTTAAAGTGGAAAAAAATCAAATGCAAATGCAGCCATCCTTAATAAGTCTAAATGTGTCTATGCTGGAACCCAAGGGTCAGGATTTGGTTTAGTTGAGCACTAAGAATTCGTCCGAATCTGAATTTTTAAGAATCTTTACCAAAATTCAGGGTATTCCTAATCAAAGCTAGTTTATGATTAAGCACATTGGGGATAACTTACCCACATAGGTGCCAAATTGCACAAGTGCAGGTGCAAAAAAGCAACATCAGCAATTAATTTTGTACTAGGAGTTAGAAAATAAAAACAAAGGCCTACCAGATTGCAAAGGCATTTCTGGAGCTGCTGCCGCCCCCCACGCACGCATTACCTATTTGGCATCGGAGCAGGTTAATGGGGGCTGCATCGTTAGTGCAAAAAGTACAATAGAGCTCTCTGCACTTGAAGAGCCAGATTTCCATTTAAAAAATGGAAATTAGGCTACTTAAAGTCGAGGGGTTCCCGTGCAGGAAATCTGAGTTTGTTGGGAGTAAGTCAATAGGGCCCAAGCCTAGGGCAGCAGGAAATAAAGATTGCATTTTTATAGTTCCAATGCATTTCATAATTGTTTTGATGATTTATGATTCAGGGCAGGGTTAGGTATATATATATGTGTATCTAAGGCTGGGACATGTGTGGCATTTCCCCACTCTAGGCTTCATCATTCCCCCTCAGGGTTAAGTCACGCGATGCAGCCTGCCACCACCCTGTGTGTCACAATCATGGCATCCCATCGGTTTCCTTACATGTAACTAGAATTAATTATGTCTCTACACTCCTAGTCAGTAGTTAAGCAGAAAGGCTTTAGGCCTGCCAAAACTACGCTCCTCTTTTGCTGGTCTAAGCAGAAGCTTTTTTGACATTATGGTTGTTATTTATTAAAGGTCGAGTTGGGTTTTCCCAAAAAAATTCAGGTTTTTCAAGGGTAGCTTCAGTAAAAACACGAATTTTTCGGGATAAAAAAATCAAATTGTTCGAGATTAATTATGCCCCGAAGCTGCAAAAAGCCCAAATCTGAAAATACATGAGCCAAAACCTATCAAAGTCATGTAGAAGTCAATGGCAGAAGTCCCTTGAACTATTTGAAGATGTTTTTAGCCTTCGTGATTTTCGGGGTTTTTTTTACAGTGGTTTGTGCTCGGAAACTCAATCAATTTGAGGTATTCCAGGTTTTTTTCAGCGATAACTCAATCAGTTTTTCCCAACAATTGCATTCAATCGAGTTTTTTACATAAATGAGCAAACATTCGAGTTGTGAGTTTATTCGAGGTAGAAAAAAACATACATACTCAAGCTTTGATAAATAACCCCCTTAGTGTGTGTAAGTGTGGGGAGTTCTAGAACTGTCAATATTTCTAATCACAAATACAATCAAACAAAGAAAACCTCGTTAAGAGTCATAGAAAGGTGTGTCACAGTAAAATGCTCCGTTGTACGGTGGTTGGTTGTCTTTATTTAGCTTAATTTCAGATGTTACTCAGAAATGTGTGCACTGGAAATAATCTTTTCAAGTTTCTGGTGTTTATTCAGCTTTCACATCTACCTTCTTATATTATAGTGACCTGTGAGTGAGCTGCATCCTTTTTAGAATGCGGAGAGGTTAGCCGATGCACCTTTACAGGCCCAGATTTCTGATTTGGGCACCTCTAGGTCAGAGGGTCCTGCCACTGCTCCTCACAACCACCCCACCCCACAAACACATGTCATACCTCCAACATTATGGAAGTAAAAAGAGGGACAAAAAATGTTTTCACACATGTAGCGCAGACATTTTTGACCACACCCCTTTCTGTGGCCACACCCCCTAATTACCATGTTTGTTTTACAATATTTGGCAGGTTATTAAAGTTTGAAAATTAGGGATGCACCGAATCCACTATTTTGGATTCGGCCGAACCCCCGAATCCTTTGCAAAGGATTTGGCCGAATACCGAACTGAATCCAAACCCTAATTTGCATATGAAAATTAGGGGTGGGACGGGGAAACATTTTTTTTACTTCCTTGTTTTGTGACAAAAAGTCACGAGATTTCCCTCGCCACCCCTAATTTGCATATGCAAATTAGGATTCGGATTCGGTTCGGCCAGGCACAAGGATTCGGCCGAATCCGAATCCCGCTGAAAAAGGCCGAATCTTGGCTGAATCCCGAACCGAATCCTGGATTCGGTGCATCCCTATTGAAAATATTTCTCCTTATCTAAACTGTGTTTTTGTGTCTCAAAATTGTTACAAAGTATCTTATTTGCACCTGTTAGCTGTTCTGGGCTCTCTGCTAAAAGCCAATTAAGTGAGAAACTTTGTTTCTTTTTCAGGCTGTTCAGTGCAGAGAAAAGAGGGACTTTCCAGTACAAATGAGGGACTGTGGGTTGAGCTGTCAAAGTTTCCACTGGGGTACTGGAGATTAGGCATACAGCAAATTTAAAGAGCTGTCAAATCTCCTGTTCTTTTGCAAAAATGAGAATGCAGCTGGGCAGAATGTCGCCCCTATAATCTTGCTGCCCTAGGCCTGGGCCTTTGTGGCCTGCCCATAAAATCCAGACCTGCACCTTTATGGGGAAAACCTTTTTATATAATGGCATCATGGAGAATTACAGTAAAAGAATGCATTCGTAATCATTATTTCAATACTCCTAGTCAATATGTGCCTGCAATAATACAACATCTTAAAAGGAAAACAAGTTAATAATGCTGCTCCAGCACATACCTCCCAACTGTCCCTTTTTCAGAGGGACAGTCCCTCTTTTGACAGCTCAACCCGCAGTCCCTCATTTGTACTGGAAAGTCCCTATTTTCTCTGCACTGAACAGCCAGAAAAAGAACAAAGTTTCACACTTATTTGGCTTTTAGCAGAGAGCACAGAAAAGCTAACAGGTGCAAATAAGATACTTTCTAACAATTTTGAGGCACAAGAAAACTGTTTAGATAAGGAGAAATATTTTCAAACTTTCATAACCTGCCAAATTTTGTAAAATGAACATGGTAATTAGGGGGTGTGGTCACAGAAAGGGGTGTGGTCAAACAATTTCGCTGTTCGACATGCAAAAAAATTGTTGTCCCTCTTTTTACTTCCAAAATGTTGGGAGGTATGCCAGCAGACTTCTGTGCTGATATCCGCTTTCAATAGCCCAAACAGATTTTTTTATATTTAATTTTGAAATCTGACATGGAGGTAGACATATTGCCAGATTCCCAGGTGCCCCCAGTCATGTGATTTGTGCTCTGATAAACTTTAGTCACTCTTTACTACTGCGTTGCAAGCTGGAGTGATATCATATCCCTCCACGAACTTGTTTGGTTAGGAATTAAATTTTACATGGTAGAGTGAATTATCTGCAATATAAACAGTGTAATTTAGAAATAAAAACTACACCATAAAAATTAGGACAGAATCCCTTTAAGGAGAGATTTACGCCACCAGGATGAAGGATTGTGTTCCAGGTTGCAGGTAAGCTGCACTTTATCGAACGCCTTAATGGCAACAGAAGTCATGATGGAAGACTCCAAGCAAGATTAGGGCAATGGTTACAAGTCTAAGTTCATTTAGAAGGACAGATAGACACTCAGTGAGATACGGTTCCTTCCAAAGAGCAAGAATTATCAGCTTCAACAATAATCACAGAACTACAACACAATGCCTGGCTTTTATTCACCCACTCTGTGAAGCCACTGCTCCATGTAACTAATATGTCATGGTGGAACACAGTACCTTGTACTTGATCCCAACTAGTATATAATTATTCCTTATTGGAAGCATAACAATCCAATTGGGCATGGAGATCCAAATTACAGAAAGACGGTAAACTCCAGGTCCTGAGCATTCTGGATACCTGTACATATAATCATCATATACAGTTCCAGTGCATACTAAAAAACACAGTCCAAGGTACAACTTCACCTTGAAAAATGTCCTGTTTATGTCTACAGCCCAAGATTTACTAAGGTAGATATGGGTAAATATAATGGATATAAAAGACTAGAGGACAGATATGTTGAGATTAATGCGCAAAATACAGTACAGGTCACAATGAGACTTTTTATATTTGCATGTAATCTGAAAGTTCTGATTGGGAGAGATTTTGCCAAGCCCTGCAAGGCCTTTGACCTTCACAATTATAAAGCTCCAATAAGGGAACAATGTCTCTATAGAAAACAATTTATGGAGCAGGAACTGCCTCGTATATATATATATATATATTACATTTCAGGAAGTATTTTATTCACTTATTACTGATTACATTCCTTTGTGGGAACAAATAGACGCTGATAATCGGTGGCCTGGTGCTTTCAGTATTAATAAAAATGTGAAGGAATTGAAACTGGCAGTAAATAAAACTAAATGAAACGCAGAACACAATTAAGCAAAAATCCCATTTCATTCCATTTTTCTATTGTTTACTATTGCCATGCTGAGGATTTCTTAGCGATAAGTCTGTGACAGTGTCTGTGGTCTGAGCACAAGATCGTTACTACGTCTATGTCCTCATAACGCTCCATGTTTTGAAGACTAAACCAAGTGGTATATATTCACGTCGCTTGTCCTTCCACAGAGACTTAGAGGTTCGCACAGTTACACCCGGTATCACAGTAAAACCAAGGGGCAGATTTACTAATGGGCGCAGGCGTAACTTCGCTAGTGAAAGAGACAGATGCAAGCGTTCATTCAAACTATCGCCAGGCGAATTTTCGCTCTGGCGAATGGACATTACTCCGCAAATTCACTAAGATGCGGATTTTACGGAACGTTATCTGGTTCACCAGACTTGCCTTCGCCAGTTCAGACCCGACGAAGTGCATTGGAGTGCACAGATCTTCCTCACTCTTCTGTTACTTACATCATATTTTTAGTGGAAAAGGTTTCTAAGTCCTAAAAAACGCTGGCATCTTTTCCTTTTATTCAGAGTGATAGAATGCAAAAGTCCTAAAATTTTTTTTTGGGTAACCGGGTTCCCCCATATATTTTCTAACATATGGAACATTAACTATACAGTGGGCTCATGTGTAGGGCATTATAACAACTTTATTTTATTTATTAAGATTCCCTGGACTTGTGTAATGTAATGTATTTGCTGCAACATATACGTCCATTCAACTTTATAATTTCCCGCCATATGCAAATTAGCCTGAGTGAAGACCTCTAACAAAGTTGCGCTAAGCTTACTTCAGCGCATCTTCGCTTTGATTGCCAAAGTAATGTTATTGAAAATTCACCAGCGTTTGGCGCCCTGGACGCAACTTCGAATTTAAGTAAATTAGCGTTGTCTGAACAAATTTTTTGGCTGGCAAAGTGTAGCGATAAGTGCGAAGACGGCGCTGGCGAATTTTCGCAGGTTAGTAAATTTACCCCCATGTCTTTAGTCAGAGGCTGTATAACAGCAGAAACACTAAGGGGCAAATTCACTAAGATGCGAAGTTGCGCCAGATGAAACTTCGCCGCACTTCACCAGGCGTATTATCGACAGTGTTCCGCAAATTCACTAAAATCCGAAGTTGCGCACAGGGGTAGCGTAAGTTTGCGAAGTTGCACTACCATTAATTCGCCAAGCAAAGCGAAGTTTCACATTTCAATTAACTTTTAGTATGATGTAGAAAGTGATATTCTGAGACAATATGCAATTTGGTTTGATTTTTGATTTTTTATGGTTCTTTTAGTTATTTAGCTCAGCACCTCTCCACAAATTTTAACCAAATGCCATCATTTATTTTTTAGATGATTTTATTGTTTAAGCTGAATTTAATATGCAAAATGGGATCTGGATACAGGGTAGCAATCAATATTTGGATAATCCAAAAATGTTCGATGATGTGTGAGTGAGCAACCATTTGGGTTATTTGGTGTGCTACTTTGTGGACATGGTCTTAAAGGTCTTGTGGTAACATGGGTTTAAAGTGGGTGTGGTTTAAAAACAGGGAGTGGTCAATAAATGTAAAGTCATGCACCTGGGATGTAAGAATATCCAAGCCACTTATACCCTTAATGGGACTGCACTAGGCAAATCCATTATGGAAAAGGACCTTGGAGTCCTTGTAGATAATAAACTTGGCTGTAGCAAGCAATGCCAGTCAGCAGCATCAAGGGCAAATAAGGGCTCGAGCTGTATTAAAAGGGGCATAGAGTCAAGGGAGGAGGGGGTCATTCTTCCACTGTATAGAGCACTTGTAAGGCCCCATCTAGAATATGCCGTACAGTTTTGGTCTCCATCACTCAAACAGGACATTATTGTATTAGAGAGGGTACAGAGAAGGGCAACTAAGCTGGTAAAAGGTATTGAAAATCTTAGCTATGAGGAAAGACTGGCCAAATTGGGGATGTTCACGCTGGAGAAGAGGCGCTTAAGGGGTGATATGATGACTATGTATAAATATATAAGGGGATCATATAATAATCTCTCTAATGCTTTATTTACCAGTAGGTCTTTCCAGCTGACACAAGGTCACCCATTCCGATTAGAAGAAAAGAGGTTCCGCCTAAATATTGGGAAGGGTTTTTTTACAATGAGAGCTGTGAAGATGTGGAATTCTCTCCCTGAATCAGCTGTACAGGCTGATACATTAGATAGCTTTAAGAAGGGGTTGGATGGCTTTTAGCAAGTGAGGGAATACAGGGTTATGGAAGATAGCTCATAGTACAAGTTGATCCAGGCAGCGTCGGACTGGGCCCCCGCTGTCCCAGCCCCTCTCCCCCGATGTCCGGGCCCCCAAATAAAAATGAATCGTTGTGCCGGTATCACATGTTCATGCATGCGCACCAGCGTTTGCGCACACACGCTGGCGTGCGTCCGGACGTTCACGCATGGGCGCTGGCATGCGGCCAGTCATTTGCGTATGCACGCGGGGGCCCTGGAATATAGTTACCCGGTGGGCCCCCCCATGTCCAGTCCGACCCTGGATCCAGGGACTAGTCCAATTGTCATTTTGGAGTCAGGAAGGAATTTTTCCCCCTCTAAGGCAAATTGGAGAGGCTTCAGATTGTTTTTTTTTTTTGCCTTCCTCTGGATCAACTGGCAGTTAGGCAGGTTAAAAAAGTTAAAAGGTTGAACATGATGGACATGTGTCTTTTTTTTAACACTGGCTTCCATTATCGGCCCTCCACCACATAGGCCAGAAAAATTCCATCCCTCGGCACCACAGAAGTTAAACAGTACTGCCTTAAGTCTACTAGACAATCATATAAACACCATGTTATTAAACCCAATATGATTGTTTTGCTTCCAATAAGGATTAATTATTTCTTAATTTGGATCAAATACAAGATACAGTTGTATTATTACAGAGAAAATCAATAAGCTTTCTAGATAATGGGTTTCTGGATAACTTATCCCATACATGTGCTAATTGTCTTTTTTTTCACCCATTATTCTCTTTACTCTCCAACGTGCATAGAAATATCACATCCACAAATACAAAAGGAATATTTGCGCCATCATGTGCAAGCCTTCACCCCTGTGTGATGTGTAATGTCACCCAAAATCACCTGCAAGGGTTCCCGGCACAAGATTCAGTGCAGATGCTTCTCCTCATATAAGAGTGAGGTTTCTGTTTCAGCTCATGGAAAGGTCAACTCTAATCTCAATATGTTTTACAAATAAAGGCTTATACCACAAGTACTGTTTATCAAACACAATTTAGCTCTGTCACTGAAACAATAAGTGAATTGAAAATGTCCAGGATGGAATGTGCCCGAGCTTTAAGGTGCAGTATAAACTGTTTTGGTTGGTTGTTTTTTTTAAAAAAAAAAATCATATTAGTAATTTACTTGATTAAAAATTCAGGATTTTGAAGAATTATGTACAGTTTGACTGCCCACTATACTTTCCCTAGAGCACTCGGAGTTCTCTCCTTAGTAGAGTAAAGCAAGGCTCAGTGATCTACTGTTAAGCAATCAGGTCTCCCAACTGACTTTGCTTTAATAATGTTTCTAGTTAAACAGACACATTCATCTACTGATGCCCAACACCCAAAAGATCCTTGTTTATTAAGGGTTAGTTCAATAAATTTAAATACTCATTTTAAATATTATACAGGTATAGGACCTGTTCTCCAGAATGCTTGGGGGTGGGGGGACTTGGGGTTTTCGGGATAATGGATCTTTCCATAAATTAGATCTCAATGCCTTAGATCTACTAAAATAAACGTTTTAAACATGAATTAAACCCAATAGGATTGTTCTGCCTCAAATAAGGATTAATTATATCTTAGTTGGCATTCAATAAAAGATATTGTTTTATCGTTCATTAATCAAATTTGAATTATTTGATTGAAATGGAGTCTATGGGAGATGGCCTTCCTGTAATAACAGATCCCATACATGTTATTACAAAACATATATATATATAACCAAAGCAATGGTGCACTCAGTAGACAAAATTAATACCTGGGTGCCAGCATGGGAAATAAGCAGTGAAAAAGGATTGTGGGACTCACAGGGTTTTAGTGGAAAAAACAAAAAAATGTTTTATTATTAAGCAATAAGAAACTGGAATATGAATAGAAAGATGAGTAATAAAAAGTAGCAATAATAATAATAATAGTAATAATAATAATAATAAATGTTTAGCCTTACAGAGCATTTGTTTTTAGATGGGGTCGGTGACCCCCATTTGAAAGCTGGAAAGAGTCAGAAGAAGAAGGCAAATAATTCAAAAACTATAAAAAAGAAAAAATAGAGACCAAATAAAAAGTTGCTTTGAATTAGCCATTCTATAACATATTGTTAACTTAAACCACCCCTTTAACGACAAAAGAAGGGTAACCAACCTTGACGGTTTGAATTTATATGGTTTAAAAAGTAACTTTTTCAGTTATTACAGCAGCCACTAAAGAAAAGCCTGGTAAGATTATATCCATATTTAAAAGAAAAAAGCTTTGTAAAGAAATCTCTCATCAACCAACAATAACAATTTCTATAAACCACTAGTAAAAATATTCAGGAGCAAGATGTGAAGTACTGATAATGTGTTGAGCACATGATATGCATAACCAAAACGCCCCGTGATTCATTTATAGACACTGGGCAAATTTGCACTTGGGCAGTATCCCATGGCAACAAATGAGGTGCATGTTTCATTGTTCTGTCTGCAGCTACCTGAGAGCTAATCATTGATTTGAAGCTATGGGTTACTGCCCAGTTGCAAATTTGCACAGTATTTATAAATGAGCTCCCCTGTGTATATAATAAGGGCTCTTACACACGGCGGTTTTACCTGCGATGCCCTGCTTTGCGATTTCTTCTGTTCAGCCACAGGGGAGCGCAGGAGTAGACGCAGTCAATTATTGTGAAGGGGGCTGTACTCACACAGACGCATGTAAGCGGCAAACGCAGGTGGGACGCAGCATGTTGCATTTCACCTGCGTTCGGCGCATACATATGTCTGCGTGAATACAGCCCCCTTCACAACAATTGACTGTGTCTATTCCTGTGCTCCCCTGCGGCTGAACAGAAGAAAGCCCAACGCAGAGGAGCGCAGGTAAAAACACCCGTGTGTAAGGGCCCTAAGGCTATAATGATATTGTCCAGTAACTGTAGTTTCCTTTTATTGGCCTGATGCTGTTAGAATAATGAAAGCAAACATCTCATTGGCACCTTACTAAACACACTAATGAGTATTTTCTTGACATGCCATAAAACACAACAAATATTTTGGGCCATGTTCGGATCACAGCAAGAAATGCCCCGATCCACTTGAAAGCCTGCTCGCCTCAGTAAGGCACACGTGGGAGGTACAGTATTAGTGCTCGTAAAATGCTCTTAACTTAAAGGAACAGTTCAGTGTGAAAATAAAAACTGGGTAAATAGCCTGTGCAAAATTAAAATATAATTCTAATATAGTTAGCCAAAAATGTAATGTATAAAGGCTGGAGTGAACAGATGTCTAATAAAACAGCCAGAATCCAACTTCCTGCTTTTCAGCTCAAACGAAAAATGTCGGGACTCTCCACACACGGTCCAAAAATCCTACGAATCATCGATTCGTATGACCGGACCTTTGCATCTATGGCCAGCTTAAATGTCCAAATGACAAAAACTCGAAAAATTAAAGTTTTGTTTTTACTATAAAATCCAAATTTTTATCCAAAATAAAAACTCAGAATTTTTCAGGATTTATTAAACCCTGCAAAAAGTTCGAAAAAAACCCAAAAAATCATAATACAATACCATTTTTAGTACTATTTTTTCAAGTTTTTCCCCAAATCGATTAATTTGTGCTGTTTTAATAATAAATAAGGTCAAATCGTGGATTCTAGTTTGGTCTGACTTTTTTAAAAATAAAATATCAGAAGTTTGGATTTTCATAAATAACCCCCTAAATGTAATTTCCGTGTCATACTTTCGGGTCAGGAAGGAGAATACCTTTCTCTGTGATTCTCTTGTTTTGAGGTTACAGCCAGTACTAAGCTGCTATGTACAAAATATCTGCAGCTAAAAATAGGTTCCTCCTGTTTATTATACAGTGGGTGCAGTACTCCAGAGGTACCAAGCTCTTCTTTTCTCTTTTGGGTTCATGTAGGGATACTGCCAGTTTCTGGCAGGGCCAGTGTCAAGGTTTAACATGTGCCCTGGGCATCACAGAGCACCCTTAGGACAGTGGTTTGGTTTTTAGGCAATTTTAGTTCTAACGCCTCCTCTGATGCTGACATTGTGCCCTAGCGCCCACGGCTCAGTTAGAAAAATAGTTTTTTTTAACCATAAAGCAGGTCCTTCAGGAGTATCTAGGAGTCCATATTCTAGCAACATCACCCCTCAGCTTGAATCAGGATTGTCCATCCACCAGTCACCGCTCTGGGACCCTCGAGGAGAGATAAAAGCCCCCAGTTTGGGAACCACTGCTTTAAGGGGGGGAATAAGAGTGTTCTACCTAAAAGTCGCCATAGACGGAACAATTACGATCTTTCTTGGAAAAGATCTCTACAAGAAAGACCGTTCTTTCAATACACATGTTTAGAGCTGAATAGTCAAATATACAGGGAGAAACAATAGAATTCTACCTGTATCTGACAATTCAGCACTAACATTGGGCGATGTTTGGGTCCCGTCAAAGGCACCCGATAAAAATTTTCCATCCAGCCCTGATTGACGAGCCGATCGATATCCAATTCTTCTGCCAATATCGGTTGGCTTGTTTCCCACCATACACGCACCGAATATCATACGAAAATGTGTTTCATATGATATTATCTGTGCGTCTATGGCCACCTTAAGGCTAAGGCCACACTAGGCGATAGCGCCGCGATTTGACTCGCGGCGACTTTTCGCCGCGACTTTTAAGCCGCAATCACTGGGGAAACTTTTGCGCTGGCGTCTATGGGGAATCGCGAAAAATCGCCAGCGTAAAAACACACGCGGCAATCTTTTTTCTACTGTCGCTCGAAATTGCCTCGCTATGCGATTTCGAGCGACAATAGAAAAAAGATCGCCGCGTGTGTTTTTACGCTGGCGATTTTTCGAGATTCCCCATAGACGCCAGCGCAAAAGTTTCCCCAGCGATTGCGGCTTAAAAGTCGCGGCGAAAAGTCGCCGCGAGTCAAATCGCGGCACTATCGCCTAGTGTGGCCTTAGCCTAAGCAAGACTTCCAGTTTAAGATAATATTCTAGCTCTCACTAGCACGTATCACTGCAATTATGTAAAATGGAAATTACTGGTTGCCCAATGATCTGTTCAGCCTTTGTAAAGGAAAGTTATCGTTACCACTATACATGGTATATACTCTAAGGACAGAATAATGCAAAGCATTGGTACTGACATATTACATTGCTATGTCAAAAAGGCAAGGTATGGGACCTGTGGGTTTTCTGGATAGCGGATCTTTCCATGTTGGATCTTTATACCTTAAGTCTACTATTATTTAAACACTACATAAACCCAACTCTCTCTCTCTCTCTCTCTCTCTCTCTTTGCACCAAACGAACTGATTGGTAAAAATGCCATTGTTAATCATTAGAAAGAGACAAATCAGATATAAGTAGGCAAACATGCCTACACCTCCCCTTGGATCTAAACCAAGCTCTTTCTGGCTCTCATTTATTTACTTAAACAAAATGCCTGTAGAACACACTGCTATGTTGTAATACAGGCTACTGTAGGACATATTGGCTCAGGTACCCTGTTATTCTGTTGTTGCAGAGACAACACATTACTTCATCTAATTTACTCTGTAATTAACTTTCTGTCTGCACCATTATTCCATGCATGCAAAAGGCACTAGGAAGAATGGGCCTACTGTATTTAGGCAAGTTATCATGGATTCCCGATAAGAAATAATGAACAAACACTTCCGGCTTTGCTTATTCACGCCCTTAGAACTTCTTCTTGTGTTTCCAGAAACTCAAGTTCCTCTTAATCATAAGACTTTTCCAGCGTACAGTCTGTTTCAGTAATTCTCATTGTATGGGTCTGGACCAAACAATTGCCTCCCTGTGCTGTTTAGGAGAGGTCACCGTGAATCGAGAGAAATTGTCTCCAATAATAGACCAGAACTCATTTTTTTGGGTCACAAAGCTGTCTTTCTGAGAAAATGTCTATTTTGTTCATGTTTGTTTTGTTGCTGTTTATTTTGTTCATGTTTATTTTGTTGAGGTTAAGACGTTTTTAGGAGGATGAAAAGTCAGTGTAATCAGATTAAATGTGCCGACGTGCTCCCCGAAGCACTTCTGCTATGAAACTAAATTAGCTGGTAGAGAGGAAGGGGATGTGCACCAAAAATAGTAAATTTGAATAATGTAAGAGAAGGCTTTCCGGGGAGATTAGTCGCCCGAAGAAGAGGCGATTAGTGGCCGGGCGCAGCGGCGATTCTGACTAAGGAGCCGTCTGAGCGGCTCCTGCAATGCCGCCCCCCCTCACCAACTTACGCGTCGGGAGGGGAGGCAGAAACACTATTGCGGAGAGCGCAATTGCCGGAAATTCGGCTCTTAAAGGTGCAGGAGCGGCTTTTTGCCTCCCCTGGAATCCTTTCAGGTGCTGCCGCCTGAGGCGAGCGGCTCAGCTCGCCTCATTGGCGGCGCGCCCCTGGCCGGGCGACTAAATCTCCCTGAATCTTCCGGTGTGTCTCTTCCCTGAGATTTTTTGTAGAATTAATTGTAATCCAATGCAATACAGGTATCGGGTCTCTTATCTGCAGACCCATTATCCATAAAGCTGCAAATTAAGGGAAGGCTCCATTTTAAGCAAATAATTCTCCTTTTAAAAAATTATTTCCTTTTTCTCTGTAATAATAAAACAGTGGCTTGTACTTGATGGGAATTGAGCTGCATGAATCCACATTGGTGGCAAAACAATCCTATTGGGTTTATTTAATGTTTTTAGCAAACTTAAAGGTATGCTGATTCAAATTATAGAAAAATCCCTTATCCGGAAACCCCAGATCCCGAGTTTTCCGGATTACACATCTTATTTATTCACGGATTTGGTTACCCCTTTCTGTTCTCTGGTTCTGACTCTCGAAACAATGTAGCAGAAATCAGTTCTCATCCAAGTAATATTAAAGTAGGCTTCCCTTAATTAAATAAATAACTAATCACCGATCCCCCCTAACATAGCGATTCTCCCATAACTCATCTGACGGCATCATAAAAGCTGGGAAAACGAGGAAGAAAATAAAAAAAACGGTTTCAATTGCTCAGCAAGATAAGCGTTAGTCATTTAAATTGTTTTATTGTTCTATATGGCGAAATAGAAATATGTAAATGGTTTGGAAATACTTCGCTCTTGTCGATGTAGCTGAAGCAGAATTTGAATACTTCCCCTTTCTGTATCATACTAACCGCAATAAAACAAAACCCTATTGTGATATACTTACAGATATATAGGGATGGTAGGATATATATATATATATATTGGTGATTGCATCCCTAGAGCTTGTTACGTGGGCACGTCTGATAAGGGCAGTGGTTTATTGGTAAGCCATAAGCGAGAGAGAATGTAGTCAGTCGGAGGCAGACATAATCCTAAATTTACACTGACCACATACAGTTATCCGAGATATGTCCTGTTATGATCAAACCCCACTTAATTTGTATAAGCTGAACCCCTTTTAGGGCCACACATCTGCATGATACAATGAGGAGGTCACATGTATAATATAAAATGAATTTGTTTAGATATTTTAGGCCTATGGCTGTGTGTTGAGCGAGACCCCAGGCCTCTAGTATCTATGGTACAGTTGGGGTAGCGACGTGACCGGTATTTTACAGTCAGATAAATGATGGGGTGCTTTATGTGTTCGGTATAGGTACAGTACCGTAAATACATCTGTGTATAAATAAAGAAAATCGAATGTTTGTGCTCCTATAGGCTGAGCTATTTTAAAGGGAAACTAATGCCTAAAATTAAAAAAAATGCTGTATTTTACAGAGTGAACTGTACCAGCCTAGATGTTCAGCAGTTTTATAATTTGGCCTTCAAGTTATCAGCTGCAGCTCCCCATCTTCCAGGGTTGGGATGGACCTACAGGAAACCGGGTAAAAAAAAAGATGGTGGACCCAGGCCCTTTTGGGCCCCACTAACCCAGACTCGTGGGAGACCCTAGGTGCTGCTCACTGACTTCCCCCACTGGCTCTGATCACACTCATAATAATAAAAAACAAGCTACATGTGGGGGGGCTGGCAGAGGGGGTGTGTGAGGGCCCCTGAGACAGCAACCCCATGTGGGCACCAGTCCCCCAGTCTGATGCTGCCATCTTGTAGGCCATCTTTGCACTGCACATGGTCAGAATGTCCTGGGCTGCTGAGACACTTAGGGGCAGATTTATCAAATATTTCAAGTGAAAAACGTTGAATTTCTAGCTATTTTTTGTGTACTTCGATTAGGGAATAGTCATACTTCGATTTGAATTTGGAAAAACGCCTAAATTCGAAGGTCGAATTTTTTTGAAGTACTGTCACTTTAAAACTTCAACGTCAACCATTTGCCACCTAAAAGCTGCCGAAGTGCTGTTGTAGCCTATGGGGGACCTCCTACGACCTGTATGGAAGCAATTGGGGGAGTTTCGGAGATCGAAGGTCTAAGTTAAAAAGACTTCGAAGTACGATCGTACGATTCGAAGTAGTCCGAATTCGGCCCACTTCGACCCCACAAAAACTGCGACATTCATTCGATTGGTCTTTTTGAATTCGAAGTTCGAAGTTTTTTTAACTTTGACCTTTGATAAATCTGTCCCTTAGGGGCAGATTTATCAAGGGTTGAAGTGAAAATTTAAATTTAAAAATTTGATTTTCGAGCTATTCTAAGGGGCATACTTATCAAGGGTCGAATTTCAAATTGAAAAAACTTCGAATTCAAAAAGACCAACTGAAATTAAGTTGCTTTTTTTTAGGTCGAATAGGTCAGTTTTCGATCAAATAGGTCCGTATTTGGGCCGAATTCGAATCATACGAATTCACTGTGAAGTTTTTCCAGACTTTTGGTCCACGACTCCAAATAGGATCTAGGAGGTCCCCCATAGCCTTAAACAGCAATTTGTCATGTTTTAGATGGCGATTGGTCAAAGTCGTAGTTTTAAAGAGACAGTACATGATAAATATCGATATTCGAATAGTCTAATTTTTTTAAATTTGAATCAAATTTTGGACTATTCGATAGTCGAAGTACACTTAGGGGCAGATTTATCAAAGGTCGAGGTGAATTTTCGAATGAAAAAAAGTCAAATTTCGAGCTATTTTTTGTGTACTTCGACTAGGGAATAGTCCAAATTAGATTAAAATTTGAATATAGAAATTTATCATGTCTCTTTAAAAATTCGACTTCGACCATTCTCCATCTAAAACCTGCTGATTGCTCTTTAAGCCTATAGGGGACCTCCTAGAACCTATTTGGAGTCATTTTGTGGACTTTGACATAACTAAGTTTTTTGGGGCAAATACTTTGTTTCGATTTAGATCAAATGCGCCAAAACTTCGTTTCGAACGATTCGAATACAACCTACACATCCGAAGTTAAAAACTTTGATTTTTTAAAATACATTTTGATTGGTCTTTTTTTATTCGAAATTTCAAAGTTATGGGAGTTCAAAAAAAACTCCCATTACTTCGAAATTCGACCCTTGATAAATCTGCCCTTAAGTTTAGGGGTTTCTGGTTTCAGAGCTGCCATGTAATGGGAATCTAAATGAATCACTAAGCCTTGTAATGTGACATTTCTATTCTATGTGTACTGTATATTGTGAGTGGGTCCCTAAGCTCAGTAAGTGACAGCAGCACAGAGCATGTGCAGTGAATCAGCAGAAAAGAAGATGGGGAGCTACTGGGGCATCTTTGGAGACACATATCTTTACTGTTAAATGTTTGTAGGGCAATTGGGCTGGTATGGAAGCCTAAAACAGAGGGTGTGACATTTCTTATTTTTTTTTGTAGAACTTAGGTTCACCTTTAAATTCCTGGATGAGTCATATGAGCAGACTGACACCAAGCTGGCATAGCGATGATGCGGTTTATTTTTTTTCCGTGCAGTTGCAGAACTGTCAATGACTTGAAAACAAAAGAATAAGAGGGGGTTCAAGTACAGGAAAGGAAAGGGCTGGGCCAACCGACAGCTTTAAAGGGCAAGCTCTGGACTTGCCAGATTACAATCTGCCTGACTGAAAAGAGTTTTCATGTGTTATCTCTGTAATATTGTCGGGTTATTTATGGAAGCAGTCTATGAAAACACTCTCTATAGCGTGCACAGTGACGTGGGCGACTTAATTGCTCTGCTTGTGACTGTAGACCGCACATTTGACTTTTAATGTTTTTTTGTGTTTTTATTTTGTCTTGTTTGCTGTATAGAATATATATATATAATTATCTGACAGTGAGCATTCCGGCGGCATGAATGTAATTAAAGTCTTTGAGGAAACGAATATTAAAGGGATACCGTCATGGGAAAACGTGTTTTTTTCAAATCGCATCAGTTAATAGTGCAGCTCCAGCAGAATTCTGCACTGAAATCCAATTCTCAACAGATTTTCTTATATTCAATTTTGAAATCTGACAGGGGGCTAAACATGTTGTCAGTTTCCCAGTTGCCCCAGTCATGTGACTTGTGCCTGCACTTTAGGATGGAACTACTTTCTGGCAGGCTGTTATTTCTCCTACTCAATGTAACTGAATCAGTCTCAGTGGGACTTGGCTTTTACTATTGAGTGTTGTTTTTAGATCTACCAAGGAGCTGTTATCTTGTGTTAGGTACTTGCTATCTGGTTACCTTCCCATTGTTCTTGTTATGTTTTGGGTAGCCGAGGATGAATAGAGTATAACCGTGCTTTATTAGCAGGCTCATGCAGGCATTACACAACAGTAACTTTCACTTTAAATCTGATGCACAGTATAAGTCTGGGCACAGTGACATCTACAGGCCATTTGTATAAACACCACAGTTCTGTTGTTAGGTTGGGATGGGGAGGTGGGGGTGATATCACTCCAACTTGCAGTACAGCAGTAAAGAGTGACTGAAGTTAATGAGAGCACAAGTCACATGACTGGGGGCAGCTGGGAAACTGGCAATATGTCTAGCCCCATGTCAGATTTCAAAATTGAATATAAAAAAATCTGTTTGCTCTTTTGAAAAATGGATTTCAGTGCAGAATTCTGCTGGAGCAGCACTATTAACTGATGTGTTTTGTAAAAAAACATGTTTTCCCATGACACTAACAGGGCAACCAAAGTCCGCACTACTTGTATGATTCACACAAATGAAAAAGTATTTAGTGACTCATCTGCTGCTGGGGAGAAAACCACAGATATCCGGACGTGCACCTATACACCGTGACTGTAATAGAACCTACCCACGTGGGCCTGCAGTACATTCTTATTATTCAACTTTTTGGAAAAAGTAAACAGTTCTCATACCTTTAGATATGACATATGTTCTGTTTAGAGGAATTCCAACATTAAAGGGGGTGGATGGTTCACCTTGTTAACTTTTAGTAAGTTATAGAATGGCCAATTCTGAACAACTTCACTTGGTCTTCATTATTTATTTCTAAAAGTATTCAAATGATTTGCCTTTTTCTTTTGACTCTTTCCAGCTTTCAAATGGGGGTCACTGACCCCATCTTAAAATAAATGCTCTGCAAGGCTACACATTTTTTGTTATTGCTGCTTTTTATTAATCAGGTCATCTCCTATTCATATTCCAGTCTCTCGTTCAAATCAATGCATGGTTGCTAGGGTAATTTGTAGGGATGCACCGAATCCATTATTTTAGATTCGGCCGAGCCCCCAAATCCTTCACGAAAGATTCGGCCGAATACCAAACCAAATCAAACGATTGATTAGTCGGAACGATTAGTCGGATCAGAATCCTGCTGAAAAGGCCTAATCCTGGCCAAATTCCAGAACCGAATTCTGGATTCGGTGCATCCCTAGTAATTTGGACCCTAACAACCAGATTGCTGAAATTGCAATTATATACTGGGAGGCACGGAAGGGGTCATGAGCCTTTATCAGTTCCCTTTTCTTTGTGTACTTCCCCAAAGTCGCTGGCCTGCTCCCCACTAGTAGTTACACCATTGCTGGTGAGGCTATACATCTCTTTTCCTAAGTGTGTGTCCAGAAAACCTGCCATAAAGCAAGAAAGGATTGCTGCTCCTGTTCCATAAAGCAAGCTACTACAGTGTCAGGAGTACCAGGAAATATTATATTCCATCTTCCAAAGTAAATACTTTCCACAAAAGTTGTACTACTATTCAACTTTAGTATAATATAACTTTATACTAGGGATGCACCGAATCCACTTCACTTTCGCAAATGATTCGGCCGAATACCGAACCTAATTTCCATATGCACATTAGGGATGGGGAAAACATTTATAACTTCCTTGTTTTGTGACAAAAAGGCATGCAATTTTCCTCCCTGCCCTAATTTGCATATGCAAATTAGGATTCGGATTCAGTTCGGCCGGGCAGAAGGATTTGCCCGAATCCGAATTCTGCTGAAAAAGACCGCATCCTGGGTTGAATCCCGAATCGAATCCTGGATTCAGTGCATCCCTACTTTATACATTTTATTTCAGGCACAAGAATGCAGCATTCGTTTAAATTGGTGACTTTGAGAAACAAAATACATACAGCTTATTCTTTGATGATAAAAATCAACTAATTCATATAATGTGCTCATTTGTTGATGGTTTAGGCTGCTGTGAGTGCAGAGAGTAGGAACACGGAAAGTTGAAGTGAAATTCACAAACCTATAATAGCAGGTGTAACTAAATATTTTTCCAGCCACACCTACTCTTGTATTCTGTGTTCTGTTTATTAATGAGAAAGGCATTATGTGAGTGAGACAGGCCAACTGGAACTACAATGGTGCCAAATGAAAAAGGAAAGTGTATTCTAAAGCTGTAATCTGTTTGGCAGATTACATCTTTGGTTTGGTGGGGAAGATAAGAAAACAAACATTTCCAGAGACTATTATCCCACTGTTACTATAGGCACCATCTCTCCCTACTATACCTGCTATCCCACAGTCACACTCCCTTCCCAGAGACAATTATCCACTGTTACTATAGGCACCATCTCTCCCTACTATACCTGCTATCCCACAGTCACACTCCCTTCCCAGAGACTATTATCCACTGTTACTATAGGCACCATCCCTCCCTACTATACCTGCTATCCCACAGTCACACTCCCTTCCCAGAGACTATTATCCCACTGTTACTATAGGCACCATCTCTCCCTACTATACCTGCTATCCCACAGTCACACTCCCTTCCCAGAGACTATTATCCACTGTTACTATAGGCACCATCTCTCCCTACTATACCTGCTATCCCACAGTCACACTCCCTTCCCAGAGACAATTATCCACTGTTACTATAGGCACCATCTCTCCCTACTATACCTGCTATCCCACAGTCACACTCCCTTCCCAGAGACTATTATCCACTGTTACTATAGGCACCATCTCTCCCTACTATACCTGCTATCCCACAGTCACACTCCCTTCCCAGAGACTATTATCCACTGTTACTATAGGCACCATCCCTCCCTACTATACCTGCTATCCCACAGTCACACTCCCTTCCCAGAGACTATTATCCCACTGTTACTATAGGCACCATCTCTCCCTACTATACCTGCTATCCCACAGTCACACTCCCTTCCCAGAGACTATTATCCACTGTTACTATAGGCACCATCTCTCCCTACTATACCTGCTATCCCACAGTCACACTCCCTTCCCAGAGACTATTATCCACTGTTACTATAGGCACCATCTCTCCCTACTATACCTGCTATCCCACAGTCACACTCCCTTCCCAGAGACTATTATCCACTGTTACTATAGGCACCATCTCTCCCTACTATACCTGCTATCCCACAGTCACACTCCCTTCCCAGAGACTATTATCCACTGTTACTATAGGCACCATCTCTCCCTACTATACCTGCTATCCCACAGTCACACTCCCTTCCCAGAGACTATTATCCACTGTTACTATAGGCACCATCCCTCCCTACTATACCTGCTATCCCACAGTCACACTCCCTTCCCAGAGACTATTATCCCACTGTTACTATAGGCACCATCTCTCCCTACTATACCTGCTATCCCACAGTCACACTCCCTTCCCAGAGACTATTATCCACTGTTACTATAGGCACCATCTCTCCCTACTATACCTGCTATCCCACAGTCACACTCCCTTCCCAGAGACAATTATCCACTGTTACTATAGGCACCATCTCTCCCTACTATACCTGCTATCCCACAGTCACACTCCCTTCCCAGAGACTATTATCCACTGTTACTATAGGCACCATCTCTCCCTACTATACCTGCTATCCCACAGTCACACTCCCTTCCCAGAGACTATTATCCACTGTTACTATAGGCACCATCCCTCCCTACTATACCTGCTATCCCACAGTCACACTCCCTTCCCAGAGACTATTATCCCACTGTTACTATAGGCACCATCTCTCCCTACTATACCTGCTATCCCACAGTCACACTCCCTTCCCAGAGACTATTATCCACTGTTACTATAGGCACCATCTCTCCCTACTATACCTGCTATCCCACAGTCACACTCCCTTCCCAGAGACTATTATCCACTGTTACTATAGGCACCATCTCTCCCTACTATACCTGCTATCCCACAGTCACACTCCCTTCCCAGAGACTATTATCCACTGTTACTATAGGCACCATCTCTCCCTACTATACCTGCTATCCCACAGTCACACTCCCTTCCCAGAGACTATTATCCACTGTTACTATAGGCACCATCTCTCCCTACTATACCTGCTATCCCACAGTCACACTCCCTTCCCAGAGACTATTATCCACTGTTACTATAGGCACCATCCCTCCCTACTATACCTGCTATCCCACAGTCACACTCCCTTCCCAGAGACTATTATCCCACTGTTACTATAGGCACCATCTCTCCCTACTATACCTGCTATCCCACAGTCACACTCCCTTCCCAGAGACTATTATCCACTGTTACTATAGGCACCATCTCTCCCTACTATACCTGCTATCCCACAGTCACACTCCCTTCCCAGAGACTATTATCCACTGTTACTATAGGCACCATCTCTCCCTACTATACCTGCTATCCCGCAGTCACACTCCCTTCCCAGAGACTATTATCCACTGTTACTATAGGCACCATCTCTCCCTACTATACCTGCTATCCCACAGTCACACTCCCTTCCCAGAGACTATTATCCCACTGCTACTATAGGCACCATCTCTCCCTACTATACCAGCTATCCCACAGTCACACTCCCTTCCCAGAGACTATTATCCACTGTTACTATAGGCACCATCTCTCCCTACTATACCTGCTATCCCACAGTCACACTCCCTTCCCAGAGACTATTATCCACTGTTACTATAGGCACCATCTCTCCCTACTATACCTGCTATCCCACAGTCACACTCCCTTCCCAGAGACTATTATCCTACTGTTACTATAGGCACCATCTCTCTCTATTATCCCACTGATATTATAGGTACTACATAGTCTGTCACTATTTTGTTTCTGCATTCCAAAAATTAATGGAAAATTAGTGATGCACAACTCATCCGAATGGGTTATATCAGTCTGGCACATGTACCACAAGCAGGGCAGAAAAATGAGGGGATATAAAAGGTTAGAAGAATGTGCAATCTGAACAAATCACAGAGCAGAATACTTAGAATACTGTTAATCAGGGCAGTAAACGCCAAGTTTCATAAACATTATCTAGTCCTTTCTCATTGTGCAGCTCACAGTTTATCATAGTTCTTGCTCTGAAGTAGCGAAATTACAGATTAAAAATAAACAGACCTGTTTCCATTGGAAACATATCTTGGAGGAAATGGTTGCAGGGCAGAGCAGATTATGTGCATTTTGCAAAAAGTTTCATGTTCCTCTAAATTCTGTTAAAGGGAAACAAACTTTGATGGTGGTGGGTTATTCTTAAAGAAAATGGCAACTTGGGAAACTGTTTGTACACATGTAAGCATTTGATTGGGCTGTTTTTTTTTTTTTTTTTTTCAAATATACTGGGTTACATACTGTACAGTGTTGCCAATTCTTAGTACCAGCTGTAACGTTAAAAAGAAGTAATCAATATAAAGACTTGCATGGATATAGTTAATTAGGTGTTCCTACTTGGCCCATGCCCCATAGAGAATTCTCCTGAAAAAACACAGAATATGGAACCTTGTCCAGAATGCAATAAAAACCCGTTGGGCCTTAATGGGACCTACTGGCCCAGTTCTGCTCCCCTGCTCTTCACCTGCAATCTGGACCCCCAAACTCATACCCTGCCTGGGACCATCAGACATAAAGTTAAGGAGGGGGAGGCTAAGGGGTGCACAGAATTGCCCCTTTGAATCCCACAGGGACATCAGTAGCTGCTAGAAATTGGTTTCATTATTTTCTCTGGGGCAAGTGGTTTATGATGATTCCACAGAAACTAATGAAAATGATTTTTAGGAAGCCTCAAGCTAGGCAGTGGGGCTCAAGGTGCAACACAGCTTAGAGGCAGCGTATCTCTCAAGGCTATTTTCAGCTATTTTCAGCTATTTTCAGCTATGAGATAGTTTCTATCTCATTCTCATGATGAGCTTTGCACAGTCGCAAGCTTAAAGCAAATTCCAATCTGATATATACATATAGGAGTAACTTTTTAGGGCTGCCTTTTAACTGCTTCTTCAACAGTTTTCCAGCCACCGAGGCCCGCATTGCACAAACACCGTAAACAGAAGAGAAACTGGCTTTTAATACAATACAGGTTGCTATAAAAAGAAGCGAAACTGTGGCCTGTTAAACAAATGACTATTCAGTGTGTAGGAAGGCTGAACGAAAGGAAATAATACCCAAGCATGCTTTTCTGCACATCAAAGAAACATTAAACCCTTAAACTTTCCTGCTTTATTGCGTATGGGTCCGATGCATACATATGGACTCCGGGTATTTTATTATTTATGAAAAATGGAACAAGAACTGCAAGAAATGGGCACAAGGAGCTCTGTATTTGTGCATTTTTCATATTCCCCTCATCAGCTCTTTGTGCTTCTAGATTGGAACAAAGAGAGGGATCCTTACTAGGAGGACTGGAGAGAATAGTTGCACCTTACTCTGAATGTAGCACTGCGTCCTGTGGTAATCATGTGGGTGGCATGTAGGTGCCAGTAATCTGTGCATAGGCCCATAGGAGGTGAAATGTTGTGCTCTTTAGTAATCTAGTGCTTTTTCTCCTGGCAATGATCACGTATGAGTTATAATTCTTTTATGCCAGGGATAGCTGGAGTTTTTTTTTATTTAAGTCCCCTTTGAATATGCAGATAAAGGACCTCCCTTAGCTTATAACAAGCTTAAAAGTGTGGTTCACCTCTAAGTGAACGTATAGTATCCTATAGAATGGCCAATTCTAAGCAACTTTTCAATTGGTCTCCGTTCTTTCTTTTTTTTTTTATTGTTTCTTAATCATTTGCTTCTGGAACTCTCTCCCACGGTTTGTCCGACTTTCTCCCAACCTTTCTGCTTTCAAGAAATCTCTTAAAACGCACTTCTTTCGAGAAGCCTACCCTCACTCTGCTTAAAGTGGACCTGTCATCTACACATAAAAAGCTGCATAATGAAAGTCCTTTGCAAATTAAATATGGAACCCCAAAATGATTTTTCATTAAAACATCCATACCTGTTATCAAGGTGTTTAAATATCTAAACTGTCAATCAAATATTACCTGCCCCGCCTCTATGCCCAAGGCATAGAGGAGGGGCAGTCAATTACTTTCACTTTCCATTCAGCACTTCCTACATGTCACAGCTCTCCTCACATTCCCCCTTCCCTCCTCAGGCTCTATAATTGTGTAGGGCACTGCACATGGACATTAGGTCCCCCATTCTGGTGCATACACGAGATTTTGGGGTGAAACATAATTTTCCTTAATAACCGTGTCCACAAAATGGCAGCTGCCCGCTTGCTGTGATTGTATAATTCCAAGACAGAAGGAAACAAAATGTAAATAATAAATGTGGTGTAAGTAAAGTTTATTTTGCTCAACTAACATGATAGAAAAGAATTTGAAATTGTTTCTTAGGGTGACAGGTCCTCTTTAACTACCAAACGCAACACCACATACAGTACCACATTTCTCACCCACTTAATTCGATCTTGCCCACTCCCACACCTTGTGTGTTATTCCCTTCCCTTTAGATTGTATGCTCTTTTGCATAGGGCCTTCCTCACCTTTTGTACCAGTATTGATTGTGATGTATGTAACTCCATATGTTCTATGTATAAAATTCATGTAATTTAGTTGTATAATCACATTTACTTTACAGCGCTATGCAATATGTTGGCGCTATATAAATACATGTTAATAATAATAATAATAATAATTTGCCTTCTTTTCTGACCATTTCCAGTTTTCAAACTGTAAGGCTAAAAATGTATTGTTATTGGTACTTTTGTTACTCATCTTTCTATGAGATGGGAGAAATTTGCCCATCACTACTGCCCAAGGCAGTGGGGATGGCTCTGCAGATTGGGAATGGCTGCTCAAACATTTAAAAGCACACAAATTTATACGCAAAATTCAATTTTGATTTGGACCTACCCACCGCCATGTCCATAGGGTACACAGAAATGACAATTTAATGCACACAGCTTTTTAGCAATCTAAACATACTGAAATCTCAGTTAAAAGAACAACGACAGAAAATGAATTTCAATTTCATAGGTGCTAAGATGACATGTATATATCTATCAAGAATGATTGACCATACTATCCCACTAGCTAAATTTCTTGTTTAATGTGTAACTAAAATCAATGCCCTAATCAAAGGTTACAGGGCGCCAACGCCCAATTGTGTCAGTTTCCTTGAAACTTTAAAATGGTTTGTTGTATGTGAATATGCTGAACTGAGAAGATGCCAATGCGACCACTACACCCTGGGGTCCCCGTGGTCTGTTTTGCTATGTCCTTATCAAAATGGATTGAATTTTTTGAATAAATGTCCAAAAAAATTACTTTTTTTTTTTACAGTTCACTATATATGCAAGATTCAAACCAGCACTTTTAGGAGATGAAAAACAGGATAAGATAAAAATGTACAAATGCAAATATAAAATGATGATACGTCAGAAATACCTTGTTCTAGGACAAGGGTACCCAACCTTTTTTTACGCGTGAGCCACATTCAAATGTAAAAAAAAGTTGGGGAGAAACACAAGCATGAAAAAAGTTCACGGGGGTGCCAAATAAAGGATATAATTGGCTATTCAGTTGCCCTATGTGGACTGGCACAATACAAGTGGTTCTATTTGTCAGTAAACCTGGTTTTAAAACAACCAAAACTTTTCTCCAAGCCTGGAATTGAAAAATAAGCACTTGCTTTGAGGCTACTGGGAACAACATCCAAGGTTTTGGGGAGCAACATGTTGCTCACAAGCCACTGGTCGGGGATCATTATTGTAGGAGAATCAGTCATCCAGTATGGATTCCTTATTACTGCCATAGCCTTCTGTGGAGCAGAACATTAACAACAGGTATAAATACAAAGAGAGCAAGAGCATAGGGCTCTGGGAACTAATAAAGATCCTCATAACTGTTTCTGAAAACTCTTCCTCCTTATTTTATAATTATTATGTCTGCTTGGCTGTAATAATAACCACCTCATTATCAGCCTCAAGGCTTGCTTCTTTGACCACGTTTTACAATCCACATGACTTACTAGGTGCAATACAGCAGTATATATTTTTTATAGTAATAAAACAGTTGTAAATGTTGTCCTTTAAGGCCAATTCTTTCACAGTGTGATTATTATTCTCATATATTTATGTGCTCCCGTGGGTCAGTTTTATACTGCAACTATGATGATGCCTTATCACTTTGGAACTGCATAGCTTCCACGCATGGTGCATGATGTTATAGGTAAAATCAGTGGCACAGGAAACTATTAGTTCCACATTGGCCGCTCAAGATTGTTTCGTGAACGCTTAGACATCCATCTAATGACCTGTTTATACAATATACAATTATTTATACAACAATTAGTTGCATTGTGGCCTCATTGGGACAGGAATTAAACCATCCCAATATGGGATACATTTATCAAATAGTGAAGTTAGTGATCCCCACAGTCCTCTAGAGTGAAATTCCGCCACTCTCCATTTATTTCTATGGGTTTTTTAAAAGAGTATTTATCGATTGTTTATCCTTTGATAAATATGACTTTCAAAATCCCATAGAAATGAATGAAGTGGCAGAATTTCACTCTAGAGGACTGTGGCGATTTCTAACTTCACTTTTTATAAATACACCCCATGGTTTCTTGGATAGTTTATGGCAAAACCCACACACAATGATTAGCGACGGTACATCTGTGGCAGTGATGTGTGGGTCACGAAAAACCCAACCCGCAAAACCTTAACCACACCGGATCATAACCCGCAAACTGTTGCCATTAGGAGCTGCCCCCAACCTGTACCCACGTCTTTTGCCTCTGTACGGTACTTCTGTGTGTTCCTCTGGTTCCCAAACAGGGAATATTCAGGAGCAGTAGAGAAGTTACTTCTCCAGTCTAACCTCACCAAACCCTAACTGCAATGGTTGGCCAAATTGCAGCCAGAACCCTCCCAGTGGTCAACCTGCAGGTTATCGTGGGTTTCAGGCAGTGTCGGACTGGGACACCATGGGCCCATCCAAAATTTTGACCAGGGGCCCACCAATTAATCTTAGACCAGGGGCCCACTCTTCCTCTCCTTTCTTCCTCTCCTCGCTCAACCTCTATTATCCTTGTCTCTTTTCTTTACATACTAAAATCTATTTTTCCAACTATTTAGCCTCTTTGTTCTCATAAAAATAGGGAATGGCCATGAAATAGGCCAAATGTTTAGCAGCATGAGGGTCCACTGACACCTGGGCCCACTGGGACTTTTCCTTGTATCCAGGTGGGCCAGTCCGACACTGGTTTCAGGTCAACCCACACATCACCAATCTGTGAATTACAAAGTTACCTTCTGGTGCCTCATTATATCCGAAAACCTCTATTGTGTCACCAGAATTGCAGAATCCATACCATGTCCCTAAAAGTAATATCCAGGACGTTTTCACTTTCCATGATAAATGTCACAGTGTTGAGTATGTCAGTGCCTTCCAGTTTTTTACCACTTTATGGGCACAAATGTTATTGTTATTGAGATTTTTATGGGCATCCCTTGGAGGGGTGACACCAGACCAAGGACCTCTACTTGGAAAACATTGGTGAATGTGATAGAAGAACCAGCACTGCCCATTCTGGAGTTTATTGGATCTAACTGAGAAAGAGGTCATCAGTGTAACCAGTACTTTATCCCAGAATTTTAAGGTAAAAATGGCTTCTTTACTGGTTTATTGGCTAAATCCATATCTCACATAACATTATAGGGAGAACTAGGCTTTATGGAATATAATGGCGTGTCCACTAGGTTATTAAAACCAATCATTATTACACAAGGGCACATTGAATGGGCCTAAATATCTAGGCTCAAGACAGAACAACAAGCAGCATTCCTCCACCAGGTTAGTTTATAGAGACGATATGGTTTACACCTCTTGACTTTATCTAATCTGAGCAAAAGTCCAACCAGGAAACACATTTCTCCTCTATTTAAGG
Source organism: Xenopus petersii (assembly GCA_038501925.1). Taxonomy (NCBI): domain Eukaryota; kingdom Metazoa; phylum Chordata; class Amphibia; order Anura; family Pipidae; genus Xenopus; species Xenopus petersii. The sequence continues at coordinate 19,854,251 of CM076684.1, read as the reverse complement.
TCAAGTTGTGTGAGTAAAAGTGTAAGGATTCTGGGAATGCTGTTCTGTAAATATTGACTTCTTGCTGCACAGAGACATCCATTCAGTGATACATACAGTCTTCCGGCCCTTGAACAACTCTCTTATTTTACTAACTAACCAAATTCTACACTCCCGTCTTCCTTCACTGTAATCTTTCCATTTCAAAGCCTTGAAAATTTAAATTTTATTTAATGGAATGTTTTATGAAAAACTAAGAAAATGTTTAAAATATAAAGTTTTATATTTAACTTTTTTATTTCAATTGCTAAGAGGAACCTTCATAGAACTCTAGGGATGCAGCCTTTTTGCTATTTTTACTTTATTTTTTTTATTAACAAGATGATGACTGTAAATTCTTTGCGGAACGTTGTAGGCTTTCAAAGGCAATTGTCGGTGTGTGCAGACCTTGAATTGCTCCCTCTTCATATTTACATAGAGATACTGCTTAGCTACAGACTACAGACCTAATTAAGCACCTCTTCCCTGTCATTTTTAAATATCAATATAATAGGAATTTTACTGTAGCTACAGCCAGAGATAAGACCACTTGTTTATTTACAGATGAAGCCTGTATGTTTCATTACTTGGCATTTCACACCAGTGTCAGATATGGTGGTACCATAAATCAGCAGTTAGATCTGTGTATCAAGCACTGTCTGCTCTATGTGAGTTTCCTCCTGGTACTCATGGTTTCCTCCCACACTCCAAAACCATACAGGCTGATTCACTGGCTACTAGTGTGTGTGAATTTGTGATGTGCGGGCCGGCCCGATACCCACGGGACCTGCGGGTCGGACAGGTTCGGGCCGACCTCGCACTTGTCTTTGCAGGTGCGGCGGGTGCGCCACCTTGAACTGCCAGCTTACGGCTTTATAGCAACACACCTGCTCGCTACACCCCTTTTGTGATGTCAACGGCGAGGCAGTGAGCGTCTATAAAAGGAAGGCGGGGGTGGGTGGAGGGAGGGAGGTTGGGCTTCCGGGCAGGTGCGGGTCGGGAAAAACGCGACCTGCACATCACTAGTGTGAATGTTATATGGACCTTAGATTGTAAGCTCCATTGGGGCAGGGACTCATGTGAATGATGTAAGGGAACAACTAATGTACATGCCCCACAATCCAACCTTATCTACCATACAGGCACCCATTGGTCTGTGCCTAGGGTTGGCAGCTTTTTGGATGTAGCCCACAGACGTGATCACATTGGGTCAGTGGGAGAAAACTTGGTAGGCCCGGGTCCTTATGTGCCCCACCGACCCAGACCTGCTCCCTGCTTAAAACCTTGTGCTCTGCCAATGACCTCCTGCCCAGCCCCAATTTTGGAGGTGAAAAGTGGATCCCAGACTCCCCAATCCGACACTGCCCACAAGTGCCTATGTGGTAGATCTAAAATGACCAAAATAATCCCCCCGGCCCACTGCCGGATACTTGCTACTAAATCTGGTGGCTGATTTATTTCCAGTGAGCCAAGGGCAGCACGGGATTTGAATACAGACCTGACTATGGACTAGGGCTCTTGCACTAAATATTAGGTAATCATACCGTAGCCCTAAAAACAAAAGGAGAAGTTTACCAATGAATTAACTTTTATTATGTTACAAATAACATTTATCTAAATATTTTTTTTTTTATATATTTTGTGGTTTTCTAATTATTTCCATTTCCATTTCCATTTTGTCTCTCTACAAAGTTTAATGGAAAATGATATGTGGTTGCTAAGGTCGCTGACCCTCAGCAACTATAAATCAGCTTGATTGTATTTGAGTATCTTTCTGTTCAGACCCTTTGCTATTCTTACTTCATTCCAGTCTCTAAACATGACCTAGCAACAAGAAACCGGCTTAAATACTAGATTGCTGCAGGGTAAAACAAAATTGCACCCATTGCAGATGGCATTTAAAAAAAATTCTTGACCCATGCCAACCCTTACCCACCCCAGCCCAATCCACCCATCTCTGATGTCACAGGAGGGGGCAGGATGGATTGGGGTAAGTCTATAAAAGCTAGTGCTGGCCCACACTCCTCTATAATGCACTCATGTATAATTGTATTTATAAAGGGCTGCAGGATACTGTAGGATACAGAATAAAATATACACACCACAAGGACATGCAAAGAATAACCATGTGGTAAAATACACATTAGGAAGGAAGTCTGTGCCCCCTAGAGCTTACAATCTATGCATGATGTATATTATAGATCACAGACAGTTTGCAAAGGGTCTTCTGTTGATTGAAGTTGCCATATGGATGAATGGGGGGACAATTTCTAGATTTTCAGTCCCACCTCCTGGGCAAGTTACAGGTGCCAAAATGACAGTTGACCTACTACTATAGTGTAAAAAAAACACAAGTCCCTACCCTGTATGATCAGGGCCATGAGAAGAGCTACATGGTCGGACTGGACTGTAAAGAATATCCTAGTGGAACTGAACATTCCTTTATGCCTACCCTTGTACATACCTATATAAAACCTATACCATACGCTACTGTTGCTGTGAGTGGACCATTCTCTGGGGGATAGTCCAGCACTTATATATAACACGTATTTATAAAGCACCACCATATTCTGCAGCGCTGTACAGTAGAAACAGTGTCTACAATAAACATACCAATACAGATCCATAGAGGGAAAAGGGGCCCTGCCCAGTGCAGCTAATGATACAGTAATGAACTCCACAACACGGCACAGGTATGGGATCCATCCCAGAGACTCCATTTTATCCAAATAATTACATTTTTTTCAATTATTTTCATTTTCTCTGTAATAATAATACAGTAACCTTGTACTTGTTCCTAACTAAGATATAATGAATCCTTATTGGAAACAAAACCAGCCAATTGGGTTTATTTAATGTTTTTATTTAATGATTTTTTTTTAGTAGACTTAAGGTATGAAGATATGTTATCCGGAAAACCCCAGGTCCCGAGCATTCATGATAACAGGTCCCATACCTGTATTACAATGAGGCATTCCTCATTTAGATCAGCTACAGTATATACAACCTGTAGCCCTAAGGCTGTTTGGTTATAGAACTACAAAGACATGGCAATAGTTCTGGAATGCTAGCAGCTGCGGTTTAACTGTACCTGGAGGGATGTGAATAGATACACATGGATGGGATCTATTATCTGGAATGTGTGGGATCTAAGTATGGGGACACTGAGAATTAAGGCTACTAAATCATTTAAATAAACCCAATAGGATTGTTTTGTCACCAATGGATATTTCTGTACAGGTATAAGACATTCCCGTATTTCAGGGCTTTCTGGATAATAGATGACATTCTTAAAATTCACTGCCGTTGGCTGGAGAATTAAATGGGGAACAGGCAACAATCAGCACTCCAGCTTTATCACGTTCAGAAGGGGATTCTGGGAGTTGTAGTCTTGACATAGCTGGAGCATCAAAGAATGACTTTCAGCAAAGTGAACAGGTGGGCACTTACCTGGGATAAGAGTAGCAGTGCCTTGCAGTGGGCAGAATTGATGCTGATAAAAGCCATTGGCACATGGAAGAGGCAGCAGTCCCACCTGTTCTGATCCCCCCGGGCTCCTGGAGAGGAACCAGCTGAACCTGTTGTAGTCGCTTCTTGCCCTTCGTCAGTGCGCTCCTAACTTTTCTGCTTGAGTCACTGGTGTATTGTGAGCCAAGGAGCAGCCCAGGCTTGTAATCTCCTTGTAACAATGAGGGCAAAGGGGGAAGTGAAAGGCACAGATCTTTTCTGGCAGCAGCTGTCAAACAATTCCCCTCCTCTGAGCAAGGCAGGACTTTAACCTGTTGCCATTCTTCATTTGAATGGTGGGAACCTCCCATAGTAGGAAGTGAAAAGCCTTGCACTAATGAGCACTGCTCACTTGCCTTTCACCAGCAAACGGGAGAAAGGTGCTTTCTGCAAACACAATCTTCTCCTTAAGTAAACACCGAAAAGTGCCTGGGAATAATATATATATATATCTGTATAAACAGTGTATAGAATACGTGTGCATCTCTGCAGCATCACCTGTCCCTATCACTTTATATATCGCTCAGCAGCTCAGCACTCCCAGCAACACGTATAGAGGGTCGCCATTAGAAATCATGGAGCCCCGTACAACAACATTTTCGGGCCCCCCCTATAAAAACATTGGTGCCAGGGCCCCCCTTACAAGTTAAAAAAAAATGAAGCCTTTTTCGGCTGTTTTCGTGACTTCGGGTCTTTTCGCCGCTTCAGGACTTCAATTTCGGCTGTTTGCGTGACTTCGGGTCTTTTCTCCACTCTAGGACTTCAATATCAGCTGTTTTCCTGACTTTGGGTCTTTTCGCTGATTCAAGACTTCAATTTGAATTTCAGCTGTTTTCATGACTCTGGGTCTTTTCGCCACTTCAGGACTTCAATTTTGTCTGTTTTCGTGACTTCGGGTCTTTTCGCCACTTCAGGACTTCAATTTTGTCTGTTTTCGTGACTTCGGGTCTTTTCGCCGATTCAGGACTTCAATTGAGGCTGTTTTTGTGACTTCGGGTATTTTCAGCGTTCAGGACTTCAATATTAGTTGTTTTCCTGACTTTGGGTCTTTTCGCTGATTCAGGACTTCAATTTCGGCTGTTTGCGTGACTTCGGGTCTTTTCACCGCTTCAGGACTTCAATTTCGGCTGTTTTTGTGACTTCGGGTCTTTTCGCCACTTCAGGACTTCAATTTAGGCTGTTTTCGTGACTTCGGGTTTTTTCGCCGCTTTAGGACTTCAGTATCAGCTATTTTCCTGACTTTGGGTCTTTTCGCTGATTCAGGACTTCAATTTAGGCTGTTTTCGTGACTTCGGGTCTTTTCGCCACTTCAGGACTTCAATTTAGGCTGTTTGCGTGACTTCGGGTCTTTTCGCCACTTCAGGACTTCAATTTAGGCTGTTTTCGTGACTTCGGGTTTTTTCGCCGCTTTAGGACTTCAGTATCAGCTATTTTCCTGACTTTTGGTCTTTTCGCTGATTCAGGACTTCAATTTCAATTTCAGCTGTTTTCATGACTTTGGGTCTTTTCACCACTTTAGGATTTCAATTTCGGCTGTTGTCGTGACATCGGGTCTTTTCACCGCTTCAGGAATTCAATTTCGGCTGTTTTCATGACTTCAGGTCTTTTAACCGCTGCAGGACTTTAATTTCGGCTGTTTTTGTGACTTCGGTCTTTTCACCGCTACAGGACTTCAAATTTGGCTGTTTTCGCGACTTCGGGTCTTTTCAACGCTTCAGGACTTCAATATCAGCTGTTTTAGGGACTTCCGGTCTTTTTGCGGCTTCGGCATTTTAGCTGTTCGGGACTTCAGGAGAGACAGCATGGCTTCGGTGCTGTCCGAGGGGGGGGGCCCGGTTATTTTCGAAGTGCAGCCTTCAGACCCGGGCCCAGTACAGCAGTACCGCCTGTGTCACCCTGATGGCGGCCCGCACGTATTTAATGATAACCCAGAATTGATCATTATCTCCCTAATGACATGGGGGGGTTAGATATCATCTTTCACTTCATCGGTTTATCCAGTTTACTTAAAGGCTTGATAAAGGGCTGGAATAGCCCGAAACGTCGCTCTGCTAATGGCATGAATAAATAACCTTTGATTCACATATCGGAGTGCTGCTGGAGTTATTGCTTTCCAGTTTACTTAAAGTTACACATTTTAAAACTGTAATGGATTTGCTTCCTCTGCCCTGATAAGCTTTCTTATCTCAATCATGTCATTGAATAAAGCTGGCGAGATCTGATCATTAGGCCCTTGGGCAAATGATCAGATCATAATTGATGCAATGGCAACTGTCGGATCAAGGACAGCATACAGGGCCAATCATCACCTTTAAATGAGAACTAAATCCTAAAAATAAATACAATAATATACTGAACCTATTGCACGAGGCTAAAGTTTCAGCTTGTCAATAGCAGCAATGATCCAGGACTTCAAACTTGTCACAGGGGGTCACCATCTTGGAAAGTGTCTGTGACACTCACATGCTCAGTGGGCTCTGAGCAGCTGTTGAGAAGCTAAACTTAGGGGTCGTCACTAATTATCCAGCAGAAAATGAGATTCCCCTGTAATATAAGCTGATGCTACAGGGCTGATTATGAAATTCTGATGCTAATTGCACTGGTTTCTGTGCTGCCATGTAGTAATTATCTGTATTAATTACTAATCAGCCTTATATTGTGACATTTCTATTCTATGTGTACTATATATTGTGAGTGGGTCCCTAAGCTCAGTAAGTGAAGCAGCACAGAGATTGTGCAGTGAATCAGCAGAAGAGAAGATGGGGAGCTACTGGGGCATCTTTGGAGACACAGATCTTTACTGCTAAAGGGCCGTGGTTGCCTTGGGCTGGTACAGAAGCACAAAACATAATGTACAATGTTTCTAGCTACTTCTCTAGTTAAGTTTTAGTTCTCCTTTAAGTTAACTTATGTTATGTTATGGAATGGCCAATAATTCTAAGCAACTTTTCAGTTGGTCTTCATTATTTATTTTTTATCTTTTTTTTTTTTAATTATTTGCCTTTTTCTTCTGACTCTTTTTTCAGCTTTCAAATGGGGGGGAGGGTCACTGACCCTATCCTAAAAATAAATGCTCTGTAAGTCTACAAATGTATTGTTATCGCTACTTTTTATTACACATATTTCTATTCAGGCCTTTCCAGTCTCTTATTCAAATCAATTCATGGTTGCTAGGATAGTATGGAGCCTAGCAAACAGATTGCCAACAGACAATAGGCCACAGGTTACGGCTGCATGGGTGGGGGTATCCCACAAATTTGATTCCCTGAGTTCAAGATAGAGCCCTGCCTCTGGCCTGTAAAAAGCTAATAACACAGTTTAGTTCATGTATACAAGTGACACAGCATACCTCCCAACTGTCCCTTTTTTGGAGGGACAGTCCCTCTTTTGACAGCTCAACCCGCAGTCCCTCATTTGTACTGGAAAGTCCCTCTTTTCTATGCACTGAACAGCCAGAAACAAAGTTTCTCACTTAATTGGCTTTTAGCAGAGAGCCCAGAACAGGTAACAGGTGCAAATAAGATACTTTGTAACAATTTTGAGACACAAAAACACAGTTTAGATAAGGAGAAATATTTTCAAACTTTCATAACCTGCCAAATTTTGTAAAACAAACATGGTAATTAGGGGGTGTGGCCACAGACAGGGGTGTGGTCAAAAAATTGCTACGCTACGTGCGGGAAAATTTTTTTTGACCCTCTGTTTACTTCCAAAATGTTGGGAGGTATGACACAGGGTGCCGCCATATTGCTTGCATTTTAAAAAATATCCTGGGATTTTTAATACAGCTACAGCTGGAGAGACACCATTCCCTCCCCCTAATACACTGAAGCTCTGAGTTGTCAGTATTTGGTATATGCTGTGTGCTGCCATTTTTGTTAAGGGCAGTGTAGTAAGTTCCAGAAATTGACTTGCCCAAGCTTGTGTTGTTTTGCCTCCAAGCATTGAAGTGAGGTACAGGCAATGTTCTCTCTAATTGTGAGACCTGGACTGCCAATCTAGAAACTCTGACAAGTGTTAGAGCAGCTGCTATAAGTCGCCTTAGACAAGTAATTTATAGTAGGCCTGTGGGGGGACTTGAAATGCCAGGGCCTATTTTTGAATCTCAGTGCCAGTAGTGTAATTAATAGCATCCTGCTCTTTTTATATGTCTCCTTCCCTCCTTAGGGTTGCCACCTGGCCGATATTTTACAGGCCTGGCCAGTAAAAATGATGACTGATCCCAATGTTATTAATAGGAAAAAAGGGTAAATATATAAGTGCCTTAGACCTACTTTATAGGTGGGGGGACTTGTAATGTCAGGGCCTATTTTGAATTTCTCAGTCCAGACCTGTCAGGACACACAACTAATTTTTTTAGAAGTCACCCTGATTTAACCCTCCCTCACCTGGTCACCTGCAGTAACAGGCCTGTCATCGACTGCACCTATATATCCTAACTCACCCACTCCATTGAAATACATAGAATTTTCTAATCTTTTGAAGCAGGGAGCACGCTGGAGGGCAGGAGGCGGAACTGAGATGCACCTACAGTATATCACTTGGCATCTCGGAAACTGTGGTATGCACAAAGACTTTACAATTTATTACTGATTGAAAGCCAAACACCTCTCCCTGCCCACAATGGTGAGCTTAAAAACTATTTTCTTTTTTCACAAAGCCAACAAGAAGGAAAAACTAGATGCAGGGCTGTTTGTGGCCATTCTATAACATCTGTGCAGCACTGCAGGAAAGCAGATCTCTCTAGCACATAGCTCTGTTCCATGCAACTAATTAGAAGAAAAACAAGTTGCTCATTAGTAGATGCCACAGCACAATTCTGTATTGTTGTGTGGCTAAGATTTTAATAGGATATTAAAGGGCTGCCACATTCAGGGATTAGATGCTGCATGAAATCTAAGTCTCGCCTGTATAGTATTTTATAGTAAAAAAAATACTGCTGGAAATGCAGATAGAAATATATGCAGTTCAATTAGCTGTTGTAGTTTGGTCTCCCTCTTCAAACAGGAACATCTGTGGTGATACGTAATGTGATCAAAGTGGTACGTTAGGACATGTGCCTGTGGTTCAGCTTACACAGAATTTTTCTTGCACATATTTTTAAAACGCACTGTGGTTTTGTTTCCCCTGCCTTTATCTAGCGACTAGCCACAGTGGCAGAAACATTCTAACCAGCTCGTTTATTAATAAGCACTAGAAAAGATGTCTTTCTCAGGCAGACCTTAAGGGTAGGACTACACGGCCGACTTGATGCGTTTCCGCCGGATCTGACGCTGGGCGACAAAACGCCCGCATGCAGCATTTGCATCCGACAGTCATGTTGCATCGGACGAACGCTGTGACACCATTCGACTTTTGTATTACTTAGCTTGTTTTCCGTCGCATCTGACTTGATAAGGGCGTTTTGTTGCCCAGCATTGAAACCGACAGAAACGCATCCAAGTCGGCCGTGTAGTCCTACCCTTAAAGGGGAAGGAAACCTTGTTGGCGCAAAAACCCTCCCCCCCACCTGCCTCCTCCCCCCTGGCCTACCCATCCCACTGGGCAAATGCCCCTAACTTGTTACTTACCCTTCTGCGCAGGTCCAGTCCAGGGAGTTCACAGACGACATCTTCTTCCACGCGATCTTCTTCCTGCTTTGAACGGCGTTTTGGCGCATGCGCAGTAGGAGCATTTCGCCGGTACGATCTACTGCGCATGCGGCAAAAGTACATTGTGACTTTTGGCGCATGCGCAGTAGATACGTACCGGCGAAATGCTCCTACTGCGCATGCGCCAAAACGCCGTTCAAAGCAGGAAGAAGATCGCGTGGAAGAAGATGTCGTCTATGAACTCCCTGGACTGGACCTGCGCAGAAGGGTAAGTAACAAGTTAGGGGCATTTGCCCAGTGGGGCGGGTAGGCCAGGGGGGAGGAGGGAGGGTGGGCAACACACGGGAGGGGGGGAGGGTTTTTGCGCCAACTAGGTTTCCTTCCCCTTTAAGGTGTCCATACACAGAGAGATCCGCATGTTTGGCGATCTCTCCCTGGTATGCCCACAGTGAGATGGGCAATATCGGGCTGATCCAATCGCGGGCCCTAGGGGCAACGATCGGATCAGAATGGAGGCAATATTGACGGTCGAATCGTGACAGCATCAACGTACAGATGCGCCTGTGATCCGAAGGGATTTCTAACCCTGCTAGATCAACATCGATCGATGGGGAAGCCCGTTGGAGGGCCCCACACATTGGCCAATAATCTGGCTACTCGTCCTGTCGGCAGCTTATTAAGCCAGTCACAAAGCATGTTTTATCGTAGCACTCAAATTTATTGTTAAGATGTATTTCTATATTTAATAAGGCTTAGGACTCATTTGTGTATTTGTGCTGCCTTTGGTTTCTAGGAGGAAACATACGGTTGAGGGTGCCCTTAGGAGAATGTTTTGTCGCACGTGTGAAATTGCCTCCAGTATGGGCAGCGAAACGCATAAAAATACCTTTTTATTTTGATTCACATCAATCGCCCAAGGTAAAACATTTGAATAATGAGTAATAGCCACCTTCTGCATTTTTGTGCCATTGTGCAATGCAAATGTTTTACCTTCAGCGATTCACGCGGCTCATATAATGGAATGGCATTTTTGGATGTTGGAGGCGATTTTAGGTAGAGCAGAAGGCATGTGGCTGTTCCATCAGATCAGTTCCAAAACTGTCCCACCTATAATAACAAATAATAACTATATAATACACAAAAGCCATGAATATCTTGTAAATTATATCCTTATAAACGGTTAGTTCTGATGTCATTTCTGTCACATGACTCTTGTGTATTATAATAAATAAAGTACCCCCAGTTGATAAATATGAGGATATTAGAAGTTACCTCGGAGTTCCATGACCTGTATAAAAACATTCGGCCTTCGGCCTCGTGTTTTTATGTGGTCATGAAACTCCTCTGTAACTTTTAATATCCTTATATTTTACAAGAGGGGGTACTTTATTCACTATATAAAACACAAATATACGAATAAACGCTGCTAAGTGATGTCATCAGTTATCATCGGTGCTTATTGATGTTATTGCTGTCACATGACTCACTGCAACTTGTGTATTATAATACATAATGTGTACCCCCTGCTATAAAATACAGGGATAGCAGAAGTCACCACAGAGTTTTATGACCTGTATTATTGGCCTCATCCCTTTATGTGGCCATGGGACTCCTCAGTGACTTATAATCTCCTTTTATTATAGGAGGTACATTTTTAACTACATACTATATCCCAGGGACTTTCAGAGAGGATCCCTGATTCTGTTATTTGCTTATGAGTCTATTAAAATAGCAGACATACATCAAACAATACAATAAGGAAATAGATACAGTCATGCCTCATGCCAATGGAATGCCTTTTTTTCCAGAATTAATTTCATTTTATTTCTTTCTCAAGCTCCGCTATAAATAAAGTATAATCAGTCATTGTTTTTCCGTTGCTGGTACCATCCGCCCCCACAGTTCTGCAGACATTTGTGGCCACATTAATAATTGGAACACATGGAGGGTCCTGGAAATGATGAAACTGGTGGGTGCACATTTTGTTACTTATTGGGTGCTGCAAAAGAGCATCTTTTCAAGTGTGGGTGTTTGTGGCTTTCCTGCTTTCTTTAAATGAGATTGAGGGTCTTTGCTCCTTTCACTGGATTTGGACAACGGGTAAATGCCAACCTGTGAATGCTCCCAATTTCTCATGCAATAATGGAAGCGTCTGTTTTTGCTAAAGGAACTCTGTCTGGCAAACGTACATCAAACAGGCTTTGGTTACAAAGCAACACTTGATGTGCAGCAGCAGCAGACAATGGCATGATTATTATTATTGCCAGGACAGAACAGGTGTCTCTGGTTTTTCAGTCTCATTCATTTTCCCCTCATTCTTCTTTTTGTGCCTAGGGAGGTCTGACCTGCTTTCTGAGCTAGCTAGGGTTTCCAAAACAGAACACAATAATCAGGTTAAAGCCTCGTTAGTGACTTAAAAGGGACCTGTCATCCAGGCTTAAACACCTATATAATAAATTAATTACAGAGATCCCGAAACCCACGGAAAATCTCTTTTCCATATATTTAAACACTTCTAAAGGCCCCCACAGCCCGATAAAAGCTGCCGACAGACCGAGTTGGCAGCTTATTGGCCTGTGTGTGGGGCCATCCGACGGGCTTCTCCAATCGATATTTGGCCGAAAGTCAATTTCGATCAAGCAGGTTAAAAACTCTCATCGGATCGTGGCCGCATCTGAGCGTTTATGCTGTTCTGCAATCCGACTGCCCTCAATGTGGGCATATTGGGAAGAGATCCACTCGTTTGCCGGATCTCTACGTCTATGGCCGTCTTAAATCCTCCAGTGCTATCTTTATAGACTCATGCCCATCCCCTCCTGTGGCATCAAAGATGGGCTGTCAGACACAGGTATATTTAAATTATAAACAGCCGGGAAAATAACATATTGAACATGTCAACGGTTTTCTCAGTAAACATATTTCTAATGGGGCTATTGACATGAATTTCCACCAGATGTCTGTAACAACCCAAGTAATGAACACACACAAAGAAATCAAAACAAATAAATCCATAAATGATGTGTAATAAAGTGAAATGACACAAGGGATAAGTATTGAACACACTTACTGAAATGTATTTAATACATAGTATTAGTAGAAAGCCTTTGTTGGTAACGACAGCTTCAAGACGAAGAATAAATTGAGAAACTAGTCGCATACATTGCTCAGGTGTGATTTTGGCCCATTCTTTCACACTATCTGCCTTTAAATCTTGAAGGTTCCGGGGGTCTCTTCTATGAACTCTTCAGTTCTTTCCATAGATTTTCAATTGGATTTAAGTCGGTGATTGACTGGGCCATTCTATCAGTTTTCAGTTTTATTTTTTTCTCTGAAGCCAAATGAGACTTTCCTTGGCTATGTGTTTGGGACCATTGTCTTGCTGAAATGTCCACAGTTGTTTCATCTTCAGCAACCTGGTAGATGGCAGCAGATTCTTATAAAGAATATATATAGAGCATATAATACATAAACAGTAGTGGTACAACAGACCAGATGAGGTTCAGATTGATATGGGGTGGGTTTGGGTCAGCACAGGTGAAGAAACTATTGATCTGCATGTTATTAGTCCTCTGCCAAATCAAAAATGTTATCTGCCTACTAAGGGTAGGCAGAAGAAGGTAGGCACCTGCCTAGGGCGCCATGATGTGGGCTAGTGGGTGATACCTTTTAGGAGTCTTCTGCCTACCCCTAGTCTGGACTCTCTTGCTTCATTTGCCGCTTGTCACCATGCAGCCGTGCCATGCACATTAGCACATGCACATGGGAAGGGGGGTGAGGTAGCCGGTCAGGTTGCTCAAGGCCCTGTCAGCTTGGCCACCTCTGGTTCTATGCATATTGTTTACATTGGCCAGTTTGTGGTGCATCGGCAGATGAGGATGAGGAAGTGAAGAGGAGTTGCAACTGAGGACCAGAGTTGGATTCAAAATAAGCCCTAACATTTTAAGAACACAGAGGCTCAACCAGCCTTTCTACCATGCAGCTCCCCCTGCTGTTCCCATCCTTTCTGATTTTTACATGAAGAATCAAAGAAATAGAAAGGTGGCCACACCAAGTGTTGTACCTCGTACTCTGTCCATTGGTCAGGCACAGAGTGCACAGTCAGCCCATGTTACTCTCTAAGCCAGAAACTTCTGACCCAACAGGGAGACTGATTGAGCCAAATGAGCAGATACTTGCAGGTTTGACAAGCGTTAGGCAGCAGGGAACCCTCTGTAGGTTTTATACACAGACCTTGATGTCTAAGTAGAATGGCATAGTTCTCATATTAAAGACCAGAATAGAAAAATGCAGTAAAGGTGTGTTGTTTGCACATGCTCAGTTCTACCTTTTTATGCTGCTGGATGATTAATCTATGGAAACCAAACCATAATTATTTACAGGTTATATTGAGTATATAATAAAGAGTGCGGCCAAAGTTCACTATGTGCACACTACTATATTTATGTACTTATTATAATCAAAAACTGTATATAGTACATGCTGTTTGCTTTATCCAAGGCATTATTCTGAATATCTGACTAATCAATCTGTTTTTGACCACTAGAATTGCTGAGACAAGCGACGTGGTAACTCTCGTACTTGTGTATAATTAAAATGAATTAGAAGGAGAGGGAAGGAATGTTGTGAGCTCCCAACTGTATCTGTTTGGAAAAAAGTCACCATAACAACTTAAATTGCAGATAGAATTATTTTTCTATGAACTTAAAGGGGCGGTACACCTTTACGTTATGAATGGCTAGTTAAATAGGAATGGCCAGCTCTAAGCAACTTTTCAAGTGGTCATTATTTATTCTTCTGACTCTTACCAGCTTTCAAACGATGAGCCACTTTTTATTACTCATCTTTCTGTTCAGTCCCCCACCTATTCATATTCCTGTCTTTTAGTCAAATCAGTGCATGGTTGCTAGGTAATTTGGGCCCTAGACAACCAGTTTGCTGAAACTGCAAACTGGAGAGCTGCTGAATAAAAAGCTTAATAAATCAAAAACCATAAAAAATAAAAAATGAAAACCAGCTTTTCTCAGAAAATCATTCTACATGATCCTAAAGTTAACTTTAAGACAAACAACCCCTTTAATTAGAGTAGGGCCTATCCAGTTCCATTCCCAGCCTCAAAGCCATAGATGGCAATGAGGAACCTGAACTGCCAATATCGCAATCCTTTTACAGTGCCCTTTAATTGAGCTGGAGTTTGTACAGCGCTGTGCAATATGTTGGTGCTCTAAAAATACATGTTAATAATAATAATAATAAACAAAAGTACATAAATGCTATCTGAATTTCCAAAAGAGAACATCATATATATATTTTATTACATGGCCTGCATTATTCCTGGAAGCATGATAGACTCGTAGGGACCATTTACCCGTAAGCTTGCAGATTCACTCTGCCCCTCCCCCACTGTGTTCCATTTTGAATGATGAATGATGGCCTTAAAGCCTCTCTGTTTTCGATGTAAACAAGTTCTCTGGATTCCATACTATTGGATAGAATGAATTGCATCACCTGGGAGCTCCTGAGATGCTCCAAGAAAATGCCAGAGAGAAAACTGATAAATTAAAAATATAAAATCAGTTTTGGACAAAAAATACCACTCATTCTTTCCTCCTAATCTGTCTTTCCTTTTAATGACAGTGCTTCGAAAAGGTTAGTGGTGGCGGCCGATGGATTAGGCCTCCCGTATGGTGTACCAGTGCCTAAATTTGAACAGGGATGAAGGCTGCTCTTCTGCTCTTCATGAAGCATGTGCGTTCCACTGTGGAATGCACAGCCATCTTGGATTTCTCAGTAGCATACAGCAGGCAGACAGACAGAGAGAAAAATTGTTGCCATTATCCATTTTACTTTACATTGGAGTTAATATCCTCATGCCATTATTAATTTTGTACAGTAATTATAGTGTACTAGACATTAAGCCCGTTAAATTAACGGGCGCTAGAACATATGTAACGACGGTCTGTGGTGCACATGCGCAGTAGCGCAATCCCACGGACACAGGGAATGGACGCAGAGACACTTCAACTTTATTATATAGGATTATCTGGGTTGTGTTTTTAGTAAAATGGGTGTTGTATTTAGTGCCTCTTTGCCTGGGACCCACCAAGATCTTAAAAAGGCCCTGACCCCACTGATCTCAGCAACAAATAACCAAAAATTCTGAAATTTACCAAATAATTCTGCTTATCTCTACTAGCAATACTGTGTCAGAACCTCAGGTGAGGTCCCAATATATTAACAGGTGACAGGTGGATTCCTAAACCCAAAAAGTGTTGCTCCCCACTGACAGTGGAACAGAAAGCAAATCTAATTTCATATTTCTTTTTTTTTTGAATGGGACCCAGTTTAATTCTATTATGATAACCCACTTTTGCGTCGCATTCCATAGGTTAAAAATCCCTGTTCTAGCTCTATCAAGACCTGCCTCCTGGCCACTGATATGGTGTGAGCTATGTTCACCACCAAGGAGTGGCCCTGTGCATATCATACAAAAGACACTCAATGTGATTGCTGCTCAACAAACAATGTAAATGTACCAAGCATAGAGGGAGGGCGTATCCTCGAGTGTTATACAGCACTAACAATTGTGTGTCCTGTGACATTGTGCAACAGCCGTACAGAAACACTGGATCATGTGCTCCGGGTACTGACGCCACACAATGAGCACAATTTCCCATTTCCTCCTTTACTGAGTGTAGTACCTGAATGTTGTCCCTCCCTGCCTGGAAAAGCATCATGCTACATTCTATATACCCAAAATACATTGGAAACTCCCATGATTCTTATTTATGCTACCCTTGTGTTTATATGAACCATATATTGTTATTATTCTATATAAAGCTCCAGTCTATTCCCCACTGTCAATTAAGGCAGGGGGGGGTTATTAAAAGTTAGAACTAAAGCCTAACTAAAGAAGTAGCCAGAAATGTTGTACATTATTTATTTGTGCTTCTGTACCAGCCCAAGGCAACCACAGCCCTTTAACAGTAAAGATCTGTGTCTCCAAAGATGCCCCAGTAGCTCCCCATCTTCTTTTCTGCTGATTCACTGCACATGCTCTGTGCTGCTGTCACTTACTGAGCTTAGGGACCCACTCACAATATACAGTACACATAGAATAGAAATGTCACAATATAAGGCTGATTAGTAATTAATACAGATAATTACTACATGGCAGCACAGAAACCAGTGCAATTAGCATCAGAATTTAATAATCAGCCCTGTAGCATCAGCTTATATTACAGACCAACCTCATTTTCTGCTGGATAATTAGTGACGAGCCCTAAGCTTAGCTTCTCAACAGCCAATCAGAGCCCACTGAGCATGTGAGTGTCACAGACACTTTCCAAGATGGTGACCCCCTGTGACAAGTTTGAAGTCCTGGATCATTGCTGCTATTGACAAGCTGAAACTTTAGCCTCGTGCAATACGTTCAGTATATTATTATATTTATTTTTAGGATTTAGTTCTCATTTAAAGGTGATGATTGGCCCTGTATGCTGTCCTTGATCCGACAGTTGCCATTGCATCAATTATGATCTGATCATTTGCCCAAGGGCCTAATGATCAGATCAGCCAATATTTCCCACCTCAAGGTGAGCATAACGATGAAATATTCACTTGTTTGGCTACTCGCCAGCTTTATTCAATGACATGATTGAGATAAGAAAGCTATAAACCGATGAAGTGAAAGATGATATCTAACCCCCCCATGTCATTAGGGAGATAATGATCAATTCTGGGTTATCATTAAATACGTGCGGGCCGCCATCAGGGTGACACAGGCGGTACTGCTGTACCAGGGCCCGGGTCTGAAGACTGCACTTCCAAAATAAACGCCCCCCCCCCCCTCGGACAGCGCCGAAGCCATGCTGCCTCTCCTGAAGTCCCGAACAGCTAAAATGCCGAAGCCGCAAAAAGACCCGAAGTCCCGAAAACAGCTGATATTGAAGTCCTGAAGCGTCGAAAAGACCTGAAGTCGCGAAAACAGCCAAATTTGAAGTCCTGTAGCGGTGAAAAGTCCGAAGTCACAAAAACAGCCGAAATTAAAGTCCTGCAGCTCCCCATCTTCTTTTCTGCTGATTCACTGCACATGTATATACAGTACACATAGAATAGAAATGTCACAATATAAGGCTGATTAGTAATTAATACAGATAATTACTACATGGCAGCACAGAAACCAGTGCAACTAGCATCAGAATTTAATAATCAGCCCTGTAGCATCAGCTTATATTACAGGGGAACCTCATTTTCTGCTGGATAATTAGTGACGAGCCCTAAGCTTAGCTTCTCAACAGCTGCTCAGAGCCCACTGAGCATGTGAGTGTCACAGACACTTTCCAAGATGGTGACCCCCTGTGACAATTTTTAAGTCCTGGATCATCGCTGCTATTGACAAGCTGAAACTATAGGCTGGTGCAATAAGTTCAGTATAAAAAAAATGTCATTTTTAACCATATTCATTTTTAGGGTTTTGTTCTATTTTAAGGGACATGCTCTGCTAGCTGAAAGTAAGGGTTGGCTGAAGGTTGGGGGAATTCCTGTTAAAAGTATAAATGATGTATTATATTGTGCACCAATTATTAGACATTGTAGTACATTATATACATCTGGGATTTTCAGCCTATGGACTGAAGCTTCTCATGATACCCTCTGACAGCTCAAGGATTCTGAGGAGCCTCCTCCTCCGTCTATAGTTATATACACAAGCCCACACCCAGGGGCGTAACTACAGAGGAAGCAGACCATGAGGTTGCAGGGGGACCAGGAGGTACAGAGAGCCAATTAAAGCTCTAATGAACGAGCAATTTCAATATATCTTGGTAGACTAGGTCAATTTACCAATATTTTAAAACTGTAAATTCAATTTGCTGTGGGTAGGGTTGCCACCTTTTCTGGAAAAAAATACCGGCCTTCCCATATATTTATCTTTTTTCTCTATTAATAACATTGGGATCAACCATAATTTTTACCGGCCAGCCGGCCAGGTGGCAACCCTAGCTGTGGGACCCAGTAACATTAATTAAACTACAACCCATACCTATCCCTTCTATTCCACACTGGGCAGTTTCCATTAAATAACCTTTTATTCTGTTGCACTTGCAAAGGGCTACTGTATATAACTGACACCCTACCGGGGCAAGGAAATACTTTTGGGGTTATTTATTATACTCGTTTTTTTTTTTCTGGCCGAGGTTTTTTGGGCAAAATCTCAAATTTCAAATCAAACCAGAAATCCACCATCTCAAACCTGTCAATGTCACGTACAAGTCAAGGGCAGATATGCCTTTTACAATTAGAGGATGTGATCTGTGCTGGGTCTTGTCCGATAATCAGAAAAATTCTGGGTTTTTGGGTGATAACCAGAAAAGGTCAAGCGATTCGGGGGTCAAATCCGAAAAAACTTGTATGATTTGGGTTTTCACTCGATTTTATTCGCACATGCACAAAAGAAGCCGCGTATGCGTGAAAGGAGCCACGCGCATGTGTGAACATCGCTGTGCGACGCCACTAATTGTTTTTTTTTGTAGGGCCAGGAGATCGAAAGAGGAGGTCTGGCCCGGCGGGTGCTCATGAAGGCCGGGGGCCCACCAGGTTTTTTCCCAGTGTCCCTCCGGGCCAGTACGAACCTGATAATACTGTAAGTGGCAGACTTATTAAGGGTCGAATTGAAAATACGAATTTTTATGGTCTAAACCTGTGATCCCCAACCAGTGGATCATGAGCAACATGTTGCTCTCTGACCCCTTGGATGTTGCTCCTAGTTTATTTTTGAATTCCTGTCTTAAAGGCAGTCTTTAGTTGCATAAAAACCAGTTGTACTGACAAACAGAGCCTCCTGTAGGCTGCCAGTCCACATAGAGGTTATCAAATAGTCAATCACAGCCCTTATTTGTCATCCCCAGGAACTTTTTGCATGCTTGTGTTGCTCTCCAACCTTTTTTATATTTGAATGTGACTCATGGGTAATAAAGGTTGGGGGCCCCTGGTCTAAACTGTCAAATTCGACTAGTAAATTATCCAACCTTGATTTTCAAGACTTATCAAACTCTGGCCCTTTAAGAATTCGAATTCGACTATTCGCCACCTAAAATGAGCCAGATTCATGTATCAATGGGAGAGGTCCAGTGACCAATTTGAAGATGTTAGTAGCCTTCCTGACATTTAAGGTTTTTTTCGGAGTAAAAAATTTGTTCCAAGTTTGGTCAAATTCGATTAGAGCTTTCGGGTCTGTAAAATTAGTCCGAGTTTAAGAAATTTGATTTTTTTTTTAAATAAATAACCCCCCAATCAAATTAAGAGGAAAATCACATTTAAAAAAACTCACATGATTTAGACATTTGACCCTTGATAAATGTGCCTCTAAATGTAAGTAGGGATGCACCAAATCCACTATTTTGGATTCAGCCGAACCCCCAATCTGAATCCTAATTTGCATATGCAAATTAGGGGTGGGAAGGGGAAAACATGTTTTACTTCCTTTTTTTGTGACAAAAAGTCATATGATTTCCCTCCTCGCCCCTATTTTGCATATGCAAATTAGGATTCGGATTCTGACGGGCGGAAGGATTCATTCGAATCCTGCTGAAAAATGTTGAATCCCGAACCGAATCCTGGATTTGGTGCATCCCTAAATGTAAGTAGCTATTCTACATCTGGCCCTGCATGTTGATCCTTTTTTTGGGCAGAATGGTAAATCGTCCTGAGCCCTCAAGCTTTACAGGTGTCCCTTGGGGAGAAGAATGCAAATAAAATAACAAAGGACATATAATGTGTAACAGTTGTATTACAGATTTTAGCAATCCCCCCTGAAAGCCACTCAGATGGGGTCAGGACCCTTTTTTCTCTATAAAAACAGAAAGTTATGCAACAGTGGCAATACACTTTAAAGAGAGATAATTAAACAAAGAATCAATACACTGGCTTATGACCTTACCAAGCAGATATTAAATATTAATTGAAATTACAAGTTCCTTTCTGGGGAAAGATCATGGACCTAAAGAAGGAACTCAATAGAGTTTTTGTTCGCTGCATTTTATAGTCCTTTGTTTAATGAATGTTAATGTTTGGTTTAGGTTCCCTTTCAAGTTTTCCATTGGATTTGTCCATGATAATATCGGTGAGTTGCAGCAATCCTTCTGCTTTGCTTAGTATAACTCAAGGGGAAAAGCAGAAGTTGGGGAGGAAGTAAGTGGTATTTTTTTCAATCTTTTTTTCGGTGGGTAATAATTGTCATTGGAAACTAATATATGAGAACATAAATCACATTTGTCTGGGACGGGGGTGACACAGAAAACAAATCTCCTCTGTCAGGAGTTATGTTTATAATAACTGAAGAGAACGGTGGACGTTATAGCACGTCATTTCCAAGAGCAGGAATGTTAAAGGATAAGTAAACCTTTAAAATAAGTGAATGTAAAATTGTTGAGGGTGCTAGTCTAAGAACTTTTGCAGTGTACATTCATTATTTATTTTTCTTTTATTCCAAGATATTAAGGGATACATGTACTACATGAATGAATTTTGTTACAGCAGCGCCACCTGTCATTGGTCATTTTCTGACCAGTCTGACCACAAAGTAGTCAAGGAAGTTGTCATTCGTACGAATGGTGTCCGGAGTGCTTGCTGATTTTTTTCTGCACTACAAGGACTTCCCTTAAAGTACAAGTTCGGGGGCGATGCACCCGGACCACTCATTCAACTCAGCGAGTGCAGCACCTCCCTTATTTAATCCGTGATTGTTTACATTTGGTTATCCAGAAGTGCAAGATCTGGGGTATATACACCCAGGTCATCGTAAAAACAGGGTGAGCATGTATAATATGTATATGTACATTTGGAAAAACATATAAACTCCGCCTGCCCAAAAATTATTAAGTGGACATTTTTAGAGCTTCATATAATTTGCAATTCATAATTGATACCTTGGAGCTGAGCGATATCATCTCTTGTGAAGGAAGTTGTCAGAAGAAAGAAAGAGGCTGCTCTTATGTTCTTCTGCTTAGGAAATGTTTGATAAAGGTTTTTATTTTTTCTTAAGCAGAACATCAGAGCAGCCTCTTTCTTTCTCCTGACAACTTCCTTGACTACTTGGTGGTCAGAAAATGTAGGTGACGCTGTTGTAACAAAATTCATTCATGTTAACAGTACGGGGCCGATTCACTAACTTCGAGTGAAGGATTCGAAGAAAAAAAAGTTCGAATTTCGAAGTATTTTTTGGGCTACTTCGACCATCGAATGGGCTACTTCGACCTTCGACTACGACTATAACTTCGAATCGAAGGATTCGAAGTAAAAATCGTTCGACTATTCGACCATTCGATAGTCGAAGTACCCCCTAGTTCGGCAGCTAAAAGCTACCGAAGTCAATGTTAGCCTATGGGGATGGTCCCCATAGGCTTTCCTAAGTTTTGTTGATCGAAGGATATTCCTTCGATCATTGGATTAAAATTCGATTCAAAGGATTTAATCGTTCGATCGAAGGAATAATCCTTCGATCGTACTATCTGCGCTAAATCCTATGACTTCGATATTCGAAGTTGAAGGATTTCAATTCCCAGTCGAATATCGAGGGTTAATTAACCCTCGATATTCGACCCTTCATGAATCAGCCCCTACATCTATCCCTTAATATCTTGGGATTAAAGTAAAATAAATAATGATGTACATTGCAAAAGTGCTTAGCATCCTCATCAATTTTACATTCACTTATTTTATAGATAGATAGATAGACACACTGATAGAGAGTATGATGATAGATACATGATAGATAGATAGATAGATAGATAGATAGATAGATAGATAGATAGATAGATAGATAGATAGATAGATAGATGGCAGAGGATAGATAGATAGATAGATGATAGATAGATAGATGATAGATAGATAGATAGATAGATAGATAGATAGATAGATAGATAGATAGATGATAGATAGATGATAGATAGATAGATAGATAGATAGATAGATAGATAGATGATAGATAGATAGATAGATAGATAGATAGATAGATAGATAGATGATAGATAGATGATAGATAGATAGATAGATAGATAGATAGATGATAGATAGATAGATAGATAGATAGATAGATAGATGATAGAAGATAGATAGATAGATAGATAGATAGATGATTGATAGATAGATAGATAGATAGATAGATAGATGATAGATAGATAGATAGATAGATAGATAGATAGATAGATAGATAGATAGATGATAGATAGATAGATAGATGATAGATAGATAGATAGATAGATAGATAGATAGATAGATAGATAGATAGATAGATAGATAGATAGATGATAGATAGATAGATAGATGATAGATAGATAGATAGATAGATAGATAGATAGATAGATAGATAGATAGATGATTGATAGATAGATAGATAGATAGATAGATAGATAGATGATAGATAGATAGATAGATAGATAGATAGATAGATAGATAGATAGATGATTGATAGATAGATAGATAGATAGATAGATAGATAGATGATAGAAGATAGATAGATAGATAGATAGATAGATAGATAGATAGATGATAGATAGATAGATAGATAGATAGATAGATAGATGATAGATAGATAGATAGATAGATAGATAGATAGATAGATGATTGATAGATAGATAGATAGATAGATAGATAGATAGATAGATAGATGATAGAAGATAGATAGATAGATAGATAGATAGATAGATGATAGATAGATAGATAGATAGATAGATGATAGATGATAGATAGATAGATAGATAGATAGATAGATAGATAGATAGATAGATGATAGATAGATAGATAGATAGATAGATAGATAGATAGATAGATATTGATAGATAGATAGATTGATAGATAGATAGATAGATAGACAGACAGACAGACAGACAGACAGACAGACAGATGATAGATAGATAGATAGATGACATCTATGTTGATCTTGCCAGTGACTGGCACTCAAAATATCCATTTCCTCAATCACCTGCCTGTAAATAAATTCTTTGTGTAGGACAAATCCAAGGCAGTGGCTTTGACTGAAATTTGATTTATTGAGGAGTGGATACAATAAATGAATAAAATGTCAACTGTTCAAAACACATTACAAATCAGATGGTGATAACACTCTATATGCTTTTCCTGAGGTCACTTTGTCGACTTGAAATATTAAAGGAGCCATATAGCGCAATATTACAATCCAGAATAAAGGAGACGGTTCCGGTATCAGTCCAGCCCTTTAGGGCAGAGACACATCTCATTTTCTTTGGGGCGACTAATCTCCCCAAACTGCCTCCCGTCAGCTAGAATGTAAATGGCCGGCGGGATGGCATGGCAATCGGTGCGCTTCATTTCCTGAAGTCGCCTCACGAGGAAACTTCAGAAAACCAATCACTCTGAGTGCCATCCAGCCAGCCATTTAGATTCTAGCCGACGGGAGGCAGTTTGGGGAGATTAATCGCCCCAAAGAAGAGGAGATTTGCTGCTGGGCGACTAATCTCCCTGAATCTGAGCGTGTGTCTCTGCACTTAGCAGTGAAGATCAGTTTCCTTTGTGGGGGGGGGGCAGCTACAGCACTGCATCATTTAACTAAAAAATATATAAATATAGTACCAAGTGCAGAATTAATAATGTTATATTTCCTGCAGCTCAGCACTACCCAACATGACTACATCTGCATTACTACACGTGTCTATATTGGGGGTGAGGCACTCAGTACTAGAAGCTACATCATCCCAACCTAACTCCAAAGAACAAGTATGGAATCTATTATCTGGGAATCCATTATCCAAAAAGCTCTAAATTAAATAATTCAAATTTTTAAAAATCATTTTCTTTTTCTCTGTAATTATAAATCAGTCACTTGTACTGTAGGGTAACAAAGCCACATGAATCCATATTGGTGTCAAAACAATACTATTTGGTTTATTTAGTATTTCATTTTTTTTTCTCAGAAGACAATGCATGGAGATCTAAATTATGGAAACAACCCTTATGCGGAAAACCCCAGGTCCCTAGCATCACTGACTCATGGATCGCAGATACTTTTCAGAGTAGGACATAAACCTAAAAAAAGCAACAAGGAAACCAAGGGAAGTCAGAAATGCTTGGTTTCTCATTGAACTGGAAAGTAATGACAGATAGACACCTGCAGCTGCGTGTTATTATTAAAGGGGAAGTTCATCTGGAAGAAGACTTTTAGCTCAGTGCAGACAGTGATATTCTGAGACCATTTGCAGTCAATCTTTTTTGTGTTTTTTGAATTATTTAGCTTGTTTTATTCAGCACCAGTTTGGAATTTCATTCACTGGTTGCTAGGGTTCAATTTGCCCTAGTAACAAGGTTATGGTTTGAATGAGAGACTGGACGAGGCATAGCATGGGGTCTGAATAGAAAGATAAGTACATTTGGTGTATTTATTACGGATGCACTGAATCCAGGATTCGGTTCGGGATTCAGTCAGGATTTGTCCTTTTCCAGCAGGATTTGGATTCAGCCGAATCCTTCTGCTCGGCCGATCCAAGTCCAAATCCTAATTTGCATATACAAATTAGGGACAGGGAGGGAAATCTCGTGACTTTTTGTCCAAATCTTTCGCGAGGGATACAGTTCGGCCGAATCCAAAATAGTGTATTCTGTGCATCCCTAGTGTTTATTCTTGTGTATCCTGTGCCTGTATATTTTTACAGGTATGGGATCCATTATCCAGAAACCCGTTATCCAGCAAGCTCTGAATTACATAAAGGTCTCCTTCCATAGACTTTTATCCAAATAATCCAAATTTTTAAAAATGATTTCCTTTTTCTCTGTAATAATAAAACAGTAGCTTGTACTTGATCCCAACTAAGATATAATTAATCCTTAATGGAAGCAAAACCAGCCTATTGGGTTTATTTAATGTTTACATGATTTTCTAGTAGACTTAAGGTGTGCAGATCCAATTTACAGAAAGATCCATTATTTGGAAAACCCCAGGTCCTGAGCATTCTGGATAACAGGTCCCATACCTGTAGTGCATTGCGTGAGCATTTCCTTGAGTTTATAGCATTATGTGAAACCCCCTGCATTGTCTTATTTTTTATGCAACATGAAATGAAATGTTCTTGGGGTGGCTGCCATGAAAATCATTCCAAACATAGACAAAAACTTCATGTCATTGCTTTATAAAAGCACTTGTTTAACCGACCTAACTGGACCTCCAGCATGTGTGTTACCTACAACTTGCTCGCACCCGAGGCAGAAGCATGCGGCCCCTGAGGCTGTTGTTATTGGAAGAGCCTTACAACTATTTGAACCAGATCTAGATCGTATATTGTACAAACACAACGTGACAAAGGTGTATATATATATATATATATATATATATATATATATATATATATATATATATATATATATATCTATCTATATATATATATATATATATATATATATATATATATATATCTATATATATATATATATATATATATATATATATATATATATATATATATAAACACAATGATTGGGAAAGCAGTTGCTGCCTTTGGAAAGTGGAAGTGGCTCATGCTGATAGGGGTCCCTTAAAGGGGAACTATTGCGAAAATGTAATGTAAGCTTCATCATACTGAAATAAGAAGTCTTCTGTATACAATCAATAAAAAAATTTGTACAGTTTCTGAAAAAAAAAAATTCACTATTCCTCTCTTAGCATTCTGTCTTCATTTAGCAGTTGGGTGTCAGATGAATGATCCAATATATCTTATAGGGGGGCTCCTTTTGCCTAGAAGATGTATTAGAGCTCACTCTATTAAAATCACCAGACATCATGTCTCTCTACATGCAGGATTTGTGCCACCATCAGTTATTTTGTTAGATTTTGTTTGCACTGGAATAAATTAGTTGAGTGAGCTGTAATACATCTGCTAGGAAAGGAAGCCCCCCTATAAGATATAGTGGATCTAACTGTCAATGAATATCTGACACCCAACTGCTGCATGAAGAGAGAATGAGGAGAAACAGATGATGAGAGAGGAATAGTTTAGATAAACTTGATTATTTCAGATACTGTACAGAATCATTATTATTATTTGGTGAAACTTATATAAAAATGAAGGGGCAGATTTATCAAGGGTCGAAGTGAATTCGAGGGAATTTTCAAAGTAAAACATTTCGAAATTCGAAGTCATTTTTTGGATACTTCGACCATCGAATAGGATACGCCGACTTTGAATTTACTTCGACTTCAATTCGAAGTAAAAATCGTGCAACTATTCGACCATTCGATAATCGATGTACTGTCCCTTTAAAAAAACTTTGACTTCAATACTTCGCCAACTTAGACCTGCCGAATTGCTGTTTAGCCTATGGGGACCTCCTGTGTGTTTTTTAAAAGTCGAAGGACTTTTTGGGAAAATCGTATGATCATACGATAAAATCGTTCAAAGCGTTCCTTTCGAAGTACGATCGAAATACGATCGTACGATGTATAAAATCCTCCGACTCCGAATGTCGGAGGATTCTATTCGATGGTCGAATTTTTGCCGTCGAAATTCGACCCTTGATAAATCTGCCCCTAATAGTCTGCGATAGTCCCCCTAAATTAGTCTCAATTAGCAGCAGATTAAAGAAATCTGAATTTCCACTTTGTCGGTCCTGCTCAGTCATCACTAGACAAGCACATATTCCCCTTTTGGCTGAACCACAGTGGTGAGATACCAACAGCAAGGAAAAGACTTGCCCAGGCAGTTACTCTGTAGCAGCAGGACACAATTCATACATTTACTTGCAGCAGGGAATGGCCAAAGGATCACTACATTTTAATGTCCTGCAATAAGAAGTGTTTGCTCTGTGTCCAAAGTCCAGCCTCTGAATAAACATTGCTCTTTACAGTCTGATAAGCAAACCCACTAGACCCCAGTAGGACAAAATAAAAACAATCTTGCACCTATACTACTCCTCCACCATTGAGCATCTATTGATTTAAAGGATAAGTAAGCCTTTAAAATAAGTGAATGTAAAATTGACGAGGGTGCTATTCTCAGCACTTTTGCTATGTACATTCATTATTTATTTTTCTTAATTTCCAAGATATTAAGGGATACATGTACTGTACTGTATATTTATCCACCCCTTCATTAACAGCTGGAACAGAGGCTCAGATCTCTAACTGCCTCTTGGCATCTCAAATTGGATGAACCAGCGCCACCTCAAACTGAACCTAACAAAAACTGAACTTATCATCTTTCCACCTAAGCCTGGTCCTACTCCCCTATTTACTATCTCTATTGATGGCTCATTAATCCTGTCAACTCAGCTCGCTGTCTGGGGGTCATCTTTGACTCCTCTCTCTCCTTCTCTGATCATATTAACAACACTGTCAAAACCTGTCACTTTTTCTTACGCAATATTGCCAAAATCCGTCCCTTCCTTTCACCTGATACATCCAAGATGCTCATGCATGCTCTCATCCTATCCCGACTAGATTACTGTAACCTTCTACTAACTGGCCTCCCTAACTCCCATCTCTCCCCTCTACAGTCTGTATTAAACACTGCTGCAAAAATTATCCTCCTCTCATCCAAAAGGGTACAGGACCCTCCGCTGCTGAAGTCCTTATCATGGCTTCCTAAAACACAAAGAATAACATAAACTCCTCCCCATAACCTTTAAAGCTCTTCATTCCTCTGCACCTAACTACATCTCATCTCTTGTCTCTCTATATGTTCCTGCCCGAAACCTCCGCTCCTCTCAGAGCAACCGCTTGGTTGTACCCCCCACTACTACTGCTGTTTCCCCTATCAAACCCTTCTCTCTTGCGACTCCTTATATTTGGAATGCCATTCCTGAATCTCTCAGGAGAGAATCCTCCTTCAATGTTTTTAAAACAAAACTCAAAGACTACCTCTGGGAGCACCTGGATAACACCTGAAATGGCACTTATATAACAATGTAACAAACTGTAACTCACAGCACCTTAATACCCCTCTGAATTGTGTCTGTATGTTACCCTCCCATTTAGACTGTAAGCCCTACGGGGTAGGGTCCTCTAGCCTTTTGTTTCCTTGACACTGAGCACTTAATCTGCATTGTAATTATATTTTATATTTATGTGAATTGTATTCTAATAATGCACTTATTGTTACTTTTTATTCCAATGACCCCTTGTTTGTTACTACTAATTTATTGTTTTGTTGTACAGTGCTTTGCCCTCAAGGAGCACTTTACAAATAAAAATATACATACATATATACTGTTAATATGAATGAATTTTGCTACAACAGCGCCACCTGCTGGTCAGTTTCCAACTAGGAAAACATTAGAAACCTTTCTCAAAATCTTTCCTAAGCAGAAGAACATCAGAGCAGCCCGTTTCTTTCTCCTGACAACTTCCTTGACTACTTGGTGGTCAGACCGGTGGAAAAATGACCAGCAGGTGGCGCTGTTGTAACAGAATTCTTTCATATCAACAGTACATGTATCCCTTAATATCTTGCAATTAAAGAAAAATAAATAATGAATGTACATTGCAAAAGTTTTCAGAATAGCACCCTCATCAAATTTTACTTATTTTAAAGTTTTACTTATCCTTTAAAGGGGTTGTTCACCTTTAAGTAAAGTTTTAGTATGCAAATTCTTAGCAATTTTCCTATTGGTTTTCATTATTTATTTTTTATAGTCTCATAATTATTTGCCTTTTTCTTCTGACTCTTTCCAGCTTTCTAATGGGCTTCGCTGACCCCATCAAAAAAACAAATCCTCTGTAAGGCTACAACTTTATTGTTATTGCTAATTTTTATGGAAAGGAGAGGACCTTGCTAGAAACAGCGCCGTTCCGCTCCTTTATGCCGCCTGACGCGGCCTTCCGTTGCCGCCCTGACCCCTCCTCACGTCGCTCACATTTTCTGCGCAGGAGGAGGAGGTCGGGCGCTGCACGACGCTAGTACAGACAGCGCAATTGTGCTCTCTGCACTAGAAGAGCCGAATTTCCCGGTTGAAAACCGGAAATTCTGCTCTTAGTTACCAGGAGCGGGATTTTTGCCGCCGCCTCATTGGTGGAGCGCAATGACTAGAAATATGAGATATTTCTAGTAAGCACTTCCCTTTTTCATATTCCAGTCTCTTATTAATTTGGACCCTAGCAACCAAACTGCTGAAACTGCAAACTGGAGAGCTGCTGAATAAAAAGCGAAATAACTCCAAAACCTGAAATAATAAAAAATGAAAATCAATTGCAAATTGTCCCCTCTACAATATCCCTCTCTACATCAAACTAAAAGTTAACTCAAAGGTGAACAACCCCTTTAAGGGAACCCTAGTTCTCTCAGGGCTGCTGGCGTTGGAATAAGTATCCTGGGCCCAAACGTTCCAGCTGGGACTGAGATGGGATGGGTGTGTTTAGTTAGGGAGCATCTGTGGGTGCTGGAGTGTACTAGGTACAGAGGCACCTTATAAACCATGGAGCCCATGAGTTTGTCAGCATTATATAGTAGAAATGTATTCACAGGCCCCACTGGGGTAACAAGGTCTGATCTTTTTAGCCCCTGGCAAAATTCAAGAAAACAACTGCCAAGACAAGACTTTGCAAACATGTTTTACTGGGAATCCCTACAATCAAAAAAATGTATTAGGAACATAGAAAAGGAAAATAAAGAACATTTTGTGGTCCTTTAATACCAGGCCAATCTTGGAATGGTCAGATGAAGGTCCTGATCCCACCAACCAATTCTTTAAGGGTCATTTATAGTAGAACAGACGTGAGCATACCCAAATGTTATAGAACTACTACTTTTAGCTCAATGTTTGGCCTTGGGATGCTGGGAGTTGTAGTACAACAGAAGCAAGAAGACCCCTTACAGGAAACATTATTTGTGCTCCAGCAGAGAAGATAAATTGGTTTATATAAGACTGGAGCAGGCCTACTATTGTCCAGAGCTGGAGGACAGGTTACACAGTTAATGGATTAATTAAGGATGGGTAATAAGGATGGTTGGGGTGCTACAATTGGGATGGTTGGGAATACACCATTCAGGGGCCCCATAGCAGAGGGTGCCTCCATAAAATTGTTAATTGCAGGTTGTGAAATGGGTGGAGCTTGTGGATAACGGGCTGGGCTTGGATGGATCATGAGCTTGGGTTTGGCATAAATGGAGTGTGGCTGGGGTGGATAAGGGGTGTGGCAATCTATGTGAGGGTTTTTTTTTTTTCCATTGAACCACCATTTTATGTGTTGGCAGGGCTCACCACCCAGGTGACCAGTGGGCCAATAATTGCCCCTCCCTGGAGAAAGGGCCCTTCTAACCTAGTATTATAATGCCCCATGATTACTGATGGTGAACCTGGATCCAAATCAATCAAAGGATGCCAGTGGATGCTGGGAGTTGCAGCTCAGCACTAACTGGAGTGTTTTATGTTTGATGTTTTTGCCCTCAGGTTAGAGATCCCAAATTCCCTCACTAACATGAGCCCAGGTACTGATAGTCTTTTTATTCCAGCAAGCTGCTGCTCATTTCTTCTTCCATATAAAGTCATCCTCAGAGCTGCCAGCGATGGAGAGGGCTATAAACATCTGTCCCCCATAATAGGTGGCCATCACAATAGCACGGGAGTCGGCTATGGGGAAGCAGAATTTATCTACCGCTAGGAAACAGTCTGACACCACAAAAATGAGGGAGCCCAGGGCGGCAGAGACATGTGCCCAGGAAAACTTGTACGATGCCAGGCTGACCCTGGCCAGAGCTCTCCATGCCATGGTGCCAATCAGTGCCGAGTATCCAGGCACCATGTATAGAAAAGGTCCGTGCAAGTACGGCAAAGTGAAGAAGAAGAAGGTGGCGCAGAGTAATGCCAGGAGAATAAATAAATGCAGTCTGAGAGGTCGGAAGCCAAAGGCAGTTATGTACATGAGGTGGGCCAAACCAAACATAACCATACCTGAAAGAGAAGAAATTATGATTAAAGAGCAGTAGTAATTAATATTTGCATTGGAAACAGTTTAGAGTTTAGAGGGGACATGTGCCAACCCACACAACAATGTATATTTTTTGTAAACTGATTAATCCTTGCTGTTTGTTTATATAACCTACATTAGTTGTTTTTTTTTTTTTTAAAAAAGCTAACTCAGAACTTTTACCAGTACAGAGCAGCAGAACATTATATCTAAATTACTTAATGATACACCTACATTTTTTGGTGTTACTGTTCATTTAAAAGGATTCTGTCATGATTTTTATGATGTAGTTTCTATTTCTAAATGACACTTTACACTGCAAATAATTCACTTTACAATATAAAATGTCATTCCTGAACCAACAAGTGTATTTTTTAGTTGTAATATTGGTGTTTAGGCTCCATCTCAGGTCATTTTGCCTGGTCATGTGATTTCAGAAAGAGCCAACACTTTAGGATAGAACTGCTTTCTGGCAGGCTATTTCTCCTACTCAATGTAACTGAATATGTCACAGTGGGACCTGGATTTTACTATTGAGTGTTGTTCTTAGATCTACCAGGCAGCTGTTATCTTGTGTTAGGGAGCTGCTATCTGGTTACCTTCCCATTGTTCTGTTGTTAGGCTGCTGGGGGGGCGATATCACTTCAACTTGCAGTACAGAAGTAAAAAGTGACTGAAGTTTATCAGAGTCACATGACTGGGGGCAGCCTGGAAATTGACAATATGTCTTGCCCCATGTCAGATTTCAAAATTAAATATAAAAAATCTGTTTCCTTTTTTGAGAAGCTGATTTCAGTGCAGGATTTTGCTGGAGCAGCACTACTAACTGATGAGTTTTAAATAAAAACATGTTTTCCCATGACAGTGTAGGGGCCCCTACTGGTTAATCTGCCCTGCAGCTTTAAGGCCCCCACCTTTTTCTTAGTGTGATTGGCCAAGAGGGGTAATGACAACTTCCTGCCACACTGCACTATAATGTGTGTAAGGAGTGGCCTCTTCCACTTTTGCCTCTGGATGGTGATCCAGCTGGATGAGCTCAGGGGGACTGAGTACAGAAGGCCCAGAAGAAGGCATGTGTCCAAGTCTGGGACCAGGCAATCCCGTGAATGAGGAATAGAAAGTGGCAGGTGTAGCTCCCAGTACTAGTACGCTCTAGGAGTGTAAGATAGTCAGGGTTTAGCTAAAAAGAGCAGTTCTGAGCTCCAACATAGGAGTGATAGATTGGAGGTATCTCTCCCAGGCCATATTGCCTGTAGGGTTGCCACCCGGCCGGTATTTTACCGGCCTAGCCAGTAAAACACCTGCCAGGGCCGGGGCCGGTATTAAAAATTTACCGGCAATGTAGCTGCCGGTAATTTGTAATACCCCTTACAAAAGCCCTTGCCCTCCAGTAAAAACGTACATTTCCTTCGGCTTCTGCAATATGGCCCCAGCCCTTTTGCGGCGCTACCCTGTGGCTCGGCCCCTTTTTACGGCACTGCCAACTGGCTCTGCCCTCTTTTACGTCACGGTCCGCCCCTTTATTATCCGCCCCCACCACTGCCCGTTTTTTTTTTTTTTTTTTAAAAGGTGGCAACCCTAATTGCCTGTCGTATAGGGATCCCAGTGAAGAGAGGGAATCAGGAGAGATGATTTCCCTGAGGTTGATCCAGAGACCACTACTGGAATATGTTTTGCAGAGGTGAAGTGGGAGACCTGCCAAGTCTGTCCTAAGGGAGTGTCAGCCTGTGTAAAGTGCATGATATGTGCCTGCGCAATTTTCTCTGATTCACTGTGATGTGAGTACTAAACCTGTGGTCACTTGCTTTGTGCAAAGTAATAAACCTTGTTCTTGTTTTATTAAGAACCTCCTGGCTCCCAAGTCTTTTGTTTATTGCACAGTAGCCTGTGGGAGTTGTAGTTACACTACACCACACCTTTAATCTTCCATATAGCGAAGGCCCTAGCCTGAAGTGTTAGAGTCACGTGTAACCCATGCTCTAGTACTCTAGCTTGTGAATTAACCCCCTATGGCCCAAATAGGTGTTACAAAAGTATCCCTTTACGTTACTGATGCAGCAAGCATCTCCCAATGCTTCTCTGCTCAGTTCTATCAACTGGATCAGAGCAGAAAAGTGCCCCTTTGATACATGCATTTATTACACAACAATTACAAATATCATTTCAAATGCAATTATTTCACATTTTGGTGCAAATTAAAAAGACTCTTCTGCTGGAAACTCTATGAAATCATGCTCACCATGGAGGAAGAATTCTGTCCAGAGCAAGCAGACGTCTCCAGCTGCCGAGAACATCAGCCCCACCAAAATCTTCTTAGAGTACGGACTGAAGCTTCCCAGGCTCAGTGAATGGACCACAAGGAAGAAGCCCAGGCAGAGGATGGGCAAGCTCTTGATAATGGCATGGAACAAGTCCGGCTCTGAGAGCGGCAACCACAAAGCAAAGTAATTGTAGCAGGAAATCAGGAACGGCAGCAGCTTTGGAATAATGCTTCTCATCTGTATAGGAAAGAATTGCGTTACAGCTCGGCTGTGTATGTGCAACCTCTTTATTTGCACAACCTGCTAATACTATAGTACTGGCACAGGCAATGTCCCTGAAGCTGCTCTCCCACTAGTCAAGCACTGTCCAAGGCAGGGATATTATTCACATATATTATCTATATTATGTAGAATGGTTCTGCTACTTTTGAATTATTTGCCTTCTTCCTCTTTGGGTTAATCTGCCTCTTTCCAGCTTTCAAATTGGGGTCACTGACCCCATCTAAAAAAACAAATTCTCTGTAAGGCTACAAATATGTTGTCATTGTTACTTTTTATAGCTCATCCTTCCAATCAGGCCTCTCCTATTCATATCCCAGTCTCTTATTCACGGGTAATTTGGATCCTAGCAACCAGATGGCTGAAACTGCAAACTGGAGAGCTGCCGAATAAAAAGTTAAATAACTCAAAAAACACAAATAATAGAAAATGAAAACCAATTGCAAATTGTCTCAGTATATAACTCTCTACATCATACTAAACGTTAACTCAAAGGTGAACAACCCCTTTAATTATAGGAATTGGCTATTCAAGCCACACTCATCATTCCCATTACAAGGGTCACTATATCATACAGTGATAATTGTGTGTTTCCTACTTTGGGGCGAGAGTTTCAGCAGGATAAGGACCACTTGCAGAGAACCCCGATCTCAAACACCAGTGGGACGAAGTGGAATTCCAATGGGAGACAGACCCGATACCCCAACATCTTGCACATGAATTAAGGCAGGAGATGTTGAACAGGCAGGTCGTCCATGTACTTTTGGCCATAAAGTCTATATTGTAGTGAGCCTCCTCCCCATCATACACAATCCAGGATCACTTACAGTCGCCAGAGATGATTTCCGGTATCTGGAATCCGTCTCTAAAATATCCATAGCCGGTTAGACAGAGATATATCACTCCGGTGTGAGGTTCTTCTCGGCTGAGTAAATGCTGAATGAATGAAACCAATACAAACACTGCCTGCGCCAGATGCACTTTAACCTGCCAGTTGTTGAACTGGACTTTTAACTCAAGCAAAGTGTACTGATAACGGGGTGCTTACCCATCATCTCTCTACATACTCACTAACAACTGCCCCTATCAGGGGACATTAGAGTTACAACAGGGCCCCCTGCTTGAGCCGATAATGGGCCCTCTGACCCTAAGATTGAGAATCATGCTTGTATGTATTCTACACTATATCCAAAAACAAGGCATTGCTGGATTTTCAGCTTATCTAGATCTGTGCAATTATAGATAAATTGTGAGAAACAGAACTTTAGACCTGTGTGGTGGCTGCTGTATCTAGAGGACACCCAGGAGGCAGACATTGGCTTAAATACATGCAATATTACCCAGTCTGCAAGCGTCTGTGCCAACCAGAAGTACAGCGCTGGCTACTTCTATGTATATAAATATATATATACCCCTTTTATAGGCTTATTTTGTTTAGTATTCTTACTGCATTAGTAAATGGGATCCTCAGTGCTTCCCCGGGCTGTTACTCTGCATGAAATCATTTTATGGCCGCCTCCTATCAATATCCTTGACTCATGTCCTGGCACCACTCAACACAACAGATATCAAGTTTAAATATAACAAGCGATTAAGGTTTTGTAGGCCAGAAAGGCTTTTTATGAGATTTCAACTGCTGCTCAAGACAAAGTTGCAACAGCCATTGCTCTGAGGCGCTGCACTTTTACTTTAAGTGCTCACCCCCGTATGATAGTTTAATGGAACATTTGGTCTTTTGGGTGGGCTTCATCTTGGTGAGTTTGAGTCTGAAGAGGGCACCATCTGGATAGGGTTTGTATTTTCCCCATGTGTCTGGGTGGGATTCTTCCAGTTGCTCTAGCTCACTTAGACATTTTATAGAACACAGAGGAAAAGGAATTGACCCAAAATATTTGAGAAGCCACAATACCCTCAAATGCAATAGCAGAAGTGGGGTTAGTACAGGGTAATAACTATAACTGTCTCTCAGTATAGGTTATGATTAAAGACATATAGTATAGGTTATGATTTATTGGCCTGTGTATTGGGTCCTTGGACCTGTCTGACCAACTTCCAGGGCCGCCATCAGGGGGGCACAGGGGGTACTGCTGTCCCAGGCCAGGTCTTTTCAAAATAGCCGGGCCCCCCTTGACAGCACCGAAGCCGTGCTGCCTCTCCTGAAGTCCCAAGGAGCTGAAAAGCCAAACAGCCTAAGTCCCGAAGCAGCGAAAAAGACCCGAGCCAAAGTTGAAGTCTCGAATAGGAGAAAAAAACAGAGGTCACAAAAGGAGCCAAAATTGAAGTCCTAAAGTGGGAAAAAAAAACACAAGTCACAAAATGGAGCTGAAGTTGAAGTCCTGAAGAGGTGAAAAAACCCGAAGTCATGAAAGGAGCCGAAAATTTTGTACGGGGCCCTATGATTTCTAATGGCAGACCTGCCAACATCTATCAGGTGGGTGATGACCACACCAGTGTGTTGATTCGGTCATTAACCAAAGGGTCTGTATAGGCCTCAGTATGATCAGATGAGCTCATTTGGGCACAGCACAATGGTGGCCTTATAGGGTAGAGATCCTAAGGTTGCAAACAGGCAAGTAGCTTTTTGCAAAGGGATAATACTGTGGGTAAGTGATAAGGTGGATTCAGCTCATAGGCCAAATGACCAACAAAAAGGGATATCAATCTTTGTGTAAAGTGTGTAAATGACATATTCAAAATCTGGACAGATACTGAACAAGAACAATTTTGAGATTTTCATCCAACCATCAATTTAAAACTGAGCTACTCTCCCAGTCACATCCACATTCTAGACACAACCATTCACGTCAGGGAAAATACTATTCAAACCAGCATATATCTAATGACAGCTTTCACCCTGACCACACTAAACACTCCATCATCTACAGCCAGGCTTTACAATATAATCGCATATGTTCGGACACTGCTGAAAGGAATCACCACCTCAAAACACTCAAAGCAGACTTCATCGACAGGGGCTACAACCCAATGATTCTAGATAAATACATTCATCCAGTCACCAGGGTTCCCAGAAGTCACCTTCTAAAGTATTAACTAAAACCTGAAATAAATCGGGTTCCCCTATTGGTCACATACAATCCACAACTAAGGACCCTCAGAAAAGTAGCCAGAGATCTACAAGGTACACTTCATAAGGACGAGAGGCTCAAAAGCATATTCCCAGACCCACCACTCCCAGCATTCAGACAGCCTCCCAAGCTAAAGGCACTAATAACAAGAAGTGCCTTATTGTACTCCACCAAAAATGGAACATACCCCTGTGGCAAAAAAGAATGTAAAACCTGCCCACACATCGTGATTTCAGACAAAATATCACTTCCGCACATTAGAGGAATACAGCATCCATGGTCACTACAACTGTTCTTCTTCCAATGTGGTGCACTCCGCCGATTCACTATAACCAATAAAAAAACTGGACACACCAATAGGAAATCATTTTTATGGCCCTCTTCACTCCATAAAGGAGTTAAGAATTTTGGTTATTAAAGAGGAACTAAACCCCCCATTGTGATAAGTCCCCACAGGCCCTCTCCCTGCCTTCCCCCTGAATTGTTTCCCCTCTAGAAATAGTGACCGCACATGTAGAGTGAGCACAGCAGAGCTCACAGGCACCATCTTCTTCTCTTCCGTAATCTTTGTGAAGTGAGCGGCGTATTGGCGCATGTGCAGTTGGAGCAGTCTTCCCGTTCTCGACGACCCCGCATGCGCCCAAAGAGATGTAAATTGCAGAGCTAAAGATGGGGAGAAAGATTACCGAAAAGAAGGCCATGGCACCCGTGAGCTCCGCTGCACTCACTCAGCATGTGCGGTCGCTATTTCTAGAGGGGAATTCACGGCTAAGACTGTGCAGGTGGGAGGCAGGGAAGGGGGCCAGTCTTATCATAGTGGGGGGTTTAGTTCTTCTTTAAGGGCAATTTTAAAACAGATAATGAAAGAAAGGTGTGGGAGTACAACCTAATGGAAATTTGCAATTCTCTGGAGAAGGGACTAAACCTGGTCCTTGGATTTATGGCTAATTATGTAGCTTAAGAAAGGCCTGCACCAGGTCAGAAATACAAACGTGTGGATCTGGATTTAGAGATCATATGGAATTCCTTTTATTCCACACTCCAGTAATTCAGCCCGAATTTATATTCAGCCTCTTTGACCCACATTATCTTGTACCTTATCTTCTTGTCTCTTGCAGATCCCCTGGTAAATGACTTTGACACCTCACACACACATTGATATTGCTTTTTGTTGGTCATTAGTGATGGGCGAAAAAATTTGGCAGTTGTGAATTTTCGGCTAAATACTGCGTTTTTGCTGCCAGTGAATAAAAAAAATCCGCCACATCAAAAAAATTTGGGCATGCGTTATAAAAATTTTGCGCGACAAAATTATTCGGATGCCCATTGACTTTAATACATTTAGGTGCACATATAACACAGGTGTTAAAATTGACACG
This sequence comes from Xenopus petersii, assembly GCA_038501925.1. Lineage (NCBI taxonomy): Eukaryota > Metazoa > Chordata > Amphibia > Anura > Pipidae > Xenopus > Xenopus petersii. Next base: position 19,816,208 of record CM076684.1, on the reverse strand, counting down.
CGTCAAAATTATTTTGACGCCCATTGACTTTTGCAAATTTTTCGCCATTTCGCTGTAAATTTGCAGGGCAAATTCGCCCATCAATATTGGTCATTTGACCTATGAGCTGAATGTTGGATATATACCAGAGAGAACACCACAGCTTTATTGTAATCAGATTGAAAAAGGTACTAAAATGTTCTGAAAGCTTGCTATGATTATATTAGTTAGCCATTAAAGGTATCACCTTTATACCACGTTTGTTACCCTGTAAAAATAGTATTATCTAGTAAGCCAACCCAAATGAATGGGGGGGATCCCCTTGTTGGTGTGTAGTATATTAGCTGTTTTACCCCCTAACCCAAGGGCAGCTTGAGCTCCAGTTGCTGTCGAGAGACGTCATACTACTCCATCCCAGTTAAAGGGTTAGTTTGCCTTTAAAATAACTTATAGTACAATTTAGACAGTGATATTGAGACCATTTGCAATTCTTAACTTTATTAGTTTTTGCTTCTGGGGTCAGTGACTACCCCCCTCCAACATAATAAAGCATAGCAAAAGAGAAAAGTCTGCCCTACGCAAACACCTAAATGAGTAGGAAGTATTCCCAACACCTGTATTTGGAAGTAAACACTTGACAATAGACAGTTACAGGGCAACATCGTCATTAATATTAAATGCTCAGCTGCCAGCTGGTCTACAGTAAACAATCCTTTTCCATAACTGTTAATCTCTTTATTTTACTTGCTATCAGAGTAATTAATCAGTGCAGCTCTCCGTAGCTGACAGACAAAGGGCAAAATACAACACATGCCAGCACTTTATTTGTCGCCATTTAGTATAATGTGGAAAGAAGAAACTCTTAAAGGGCACCAATCATGACCAAAATCATTTACTAAGTAAATACACTATGTGAAAGTTGAAGAAATCCGTTTTTTTTTAAAACAGTTAGAGTTGTTTGTATAATGTAAATGATCAGCTCACTATTCCTTCTGCAAGATCTCCCCTATCTCCCCTGCAGTTCTAGCTGAGGCAGCCATCTTGGATTTCACTGGCTCCTCCTACCAACTGTAGCTCTGAAATCTCGCACATGCTCAGTTGAAATTCCTTGTTGCTTATCAACCCTTCTAAGCTATTTTCAAATCAGCCAAACCTGTGTGTTAGCTGCTGTACAGTAGTGCTGCCCCCTGCTGGAAGTTACTGTGTGCCCTTCATTTGCATAATGACTTTATCAGCAGTGGACAAGAGAGGGAAATATCCTGATACTTCTAGTGGAGGAGTTTACTTAAAGGAAAACTATACCCCCAAAATGAATACTTAAGCAACAGATAGTTTATATCAAATTGAATGACATATTAAAGAATCTTACCAAACTGGAATATATATTTACATAAATATTGCCCTTTTACATCTCTTGCCTTGAACCACCATTTCGTGACTCTATCTGTGCTGCCTCAGAGATCACCTGACCAGAAATACTACAACACTAAGAGGCCGATTCACTATGGGTCGAATATCGAGGGTTAATTAACCCTCGATATTCGACTGTGAACTAAAATCGTACGACTTCGAATATCGAAGTCGAACGATTTAGCGCAAATCCTGCGATCGAACGATCGAACGATTTTTCGTTCGATCGAACGATTAAATCCTTCGAATCGAACGATTCGAAGGATTTTAATCCAACGATCGAAGGAAAATCCTTCGATCAAAAAAATCACAGGCAAGCCTATGGGGACCTTCCCCATAGGCTAACATTGACTTCGGTAGGTTTTATCTGCCGAAGTAGGGGGTCGAAGTTTTTTTTAAAGGGACAGTACTTCGACTATCGAATGGTCGAATAGTCGAACGATTTTTAGTTCGAATCGTTCGAATCGAAGTCGAAGGTCGTAGTCGAAGGTCGAAGTAGCCCATTCGATGGTCGAAGTAGCCCAAAAAAACTTCGAAATTCGAAGTTTTTTTTATTCTAACCCTTCACCCGAATTTAGTGAATCGGCCCCTAACTGTAACAGGAAGAAGTGAGGAAGCAAAAGGCAGAACTCTGTCTGTTAATTGGCTCATGTGACCTTACATGTGGTTTGTATGTGTACACAGTGAATCTTACGATCTCAGGGGGCGGCCCTTATTTTTTAAAATGGCAATTTTCTATTTATGATTACCCAATGGCACATACTACTAAAAAAGTATATTATTATGATAATGATTCATTTACATGAAGAAGGGTTTTACACATGAGCTGTTTTACTCAGTATCTTTTAATAGTTTTCCTTTAAACAAGGCATTCTGGGTAGAATACTCAAAGCAGTGTTACAATCTGAGCATGCTCCTGAAATTTGCATATTAGCATCTCTGTTATAGTCTCAATATGGCCTCCCTCAGTGAAACTTGCAGTTTTTTCAAAAAACTATATATGTAGTTTGATTAAACGTGTTTAGCTTGCACTGGTCAGATTGTTATTATGTGTTTGATTTTGGCTGTGATAGGTGCCCTTTAAGGGTATATTTATGAAAGAGTGAAGTTAGAGGTCACCACAGTGAAATTCCTCCACTCTCCATCATTTTTTTGGGATTATTTTTAAAAAAAAAATTTATCAATGGGTGAAAGTGAAAGTTCATCCTTTGATAAATATGCCTGATAAAATTTCACTCTATAGGACTGTAGCGACCTCTAACTTCACTCTTTGTTAAATATACCCCATTGTATATTGTAGCCTTACTAACCTTCACCGGCCTAATGTTATTCTTCCTCTGAAATGACCACCTGTATTATGCATTAGGATAGGTCCATTCTCCTGGAATCTGCCACCATGTGAAATTGTAATTATCACTTTAGAGGATATGGTTCCTCTCCTCTTGAGTCCAATGGGAGTGACATTTACACCCCAACAGATGAGGCTTGGAATAGCACATGGTCAGGCTCAAACCGACAATCTGTGGATTCTGGCAAATGCCAGAGGGGCTACTGTAAGATGCCATAGACAGTCATTATTTAGTGTGCAGGTAGAGGGTTGTTTGGGCTTCTCTGTACTTGAAATGTCAGGGTCTATTTTGACTCTCAGTCCAGAAGTGGTGATGTTAGCCTCTGAACCACCATATAAAAACCCCACACTTTGATGGAGTAACCAGATATTTTGGATATCTGAAATGCGCTGAAGGCACACACAATAAAGATGAGTGAAAGTGTGTTCCAGGCAGTTTCACTTCATAGACTGTAGTAGCACAGGATAAACCAGACCCGAATATCTATAAAAGGTCCAAAATAAATCCATTCGGTTTTCATCATTCTCATGTACTTTTAGGGGCAGATTTATCAAGGGTCGAATGTTTATAGTAATGGGAGTTTTTTTTAGGGATGCACCGAATCCAGGATTCGGTTCGGAATTCGGCCTTTTTCAGCAGGGTTTGGATTCAGCCGAATCCTTCTGCCCAGCTAAACCGAATCCTAATTTACATATGCAAATTAGGGGCAGGGAGGGAAACCACGTGACTTTTTCTCACAAAAAAAGTAAAAAATGTTTTCCCTTTCCCCTCCCTAATTTCCATATGCAAATGAAAATTAGGATTCAACTCGGTATTTGGCCGAATATTTAGTGAAGGATTCAGCCGAATCCAAAATAGTGGATTCGGTGCATCCCTAGTTTTTTTTTTTTTTTTTTTTAATTTTCATAACTTCGAATTTGAATAAATAAAGACCAAACAAAATCTATTTAAAAATTAAATAATTAAAAAAATTTAAAAAACGTTTGCTGGTGAAAAGGCTGTATTGGATCATTCGAATCGAAGAAAAATCGAATTCGATTCAAAGTATTTTCAAAAAAAAAAAACTTTGATTCTTTTTTTTTAAAAGTCCACCAATTGACTCCATATGGGTTCTAGGAGGTCTCCCATAGGCTAAAACAGCAATTCCGCAGGTTTTAGATGGTGAATGGTCGAAGTCGAAGTTTTAAAGAGACAGTACATGATAAATTTCAATATTCACATTTTTTTCAAATTCGAATCCAATTTGGACTATTCCCCAGTTGAAGTACACTAAAATAGCTCAAAATTCAAATACAATAGCCGTTGGGCAGGAAAAGAATGGCAATTTGGGGTTAATTAATATTAATATGCATTAAACAAAGTTCCACTGAAAAAAATGGACTGGGTGCTGGGTGGGGCTTTTTTAGACAGTTCTGCACATAGCAGAATGGGTAGCAAAGCACTACCAGCTAAACATTATTACAGTGACTTTCCTCTAACAATAAAAGTTATTTCATATAGGCTGTATCAAAGTCCTTGGCCTAAAGATGGGCACCCCTGGTTAATAGCATAAGTGGGGGAAAAAAGTTAAAGGGATTCTGTCATAGGAACAAAATATATATATTTTTCTACAAAATGAATCAGTTGCTAGCACTGCTCCAGCAAAATCCTGCATTGTGATCCATTTTTTAAAAGAGCAGATTTTTTTAATATTGTATTTAAACTTTTAAATTTGACGTGGGGCGAGGTATGTTGTCAGTTTCCCAGGTATCCTCAGTCATGTGACTTGTGCTCTGATAAACTTCAATCACTCTTTACTGCTGCACTGCAAGTCTTATCACTACCCTCCCTTTCCACCCAGCAGAAGGTAACTAGATAACAGCTCCCAGACACCTGCATTGCTTTCAAAATGCTCCCATGTAGTCAATAGTAAAAATCCAAGTCCAGCTAACTTAAACACCATCTAAAGTAAAAAAAAAAAAAAAAAAAAATATCCCATTTTTACTTTCTTTAATGAAAAAGAAACATATCTTCAATATACTTTAATTAAAAAATGTGTAAGAAAACCTGACTGTATGCAGTGAAATTCTCCCTTCATTTACTGCTGTTGATAGGAATTGTCAGACGGTCCCTAACTGCTCTGCAGGGAAACAATCATACTTATGAACAGCAGGGGGAGCCATCACTTTACTTCCGAGCCATGCAGAATTCAAGATTTGTTTGTTTCCCTGTAGAGCAGTGGGCGACTGTGTAAAGATTGGATTTTATTTTTGCCTTTACTGTTTCCAATTCCAGCTGCAGGGACAAAGATCATGGAGCCAGATTTAAACAGATAAACTTTGATTCTATTTGGAGGATTATTTTGCTGCAGCCACTGCTTCTGCAGAGTTGGAGAAAGTTTATATTAAACAATACAAAAACTATAAAATCCACATTAGATTACATTACAACGATCCCAGTGCAGTCTGTATATTCTGATTATTAATCAGTCTTGCTGTATTGACTTCTGGCAGATATTATTTAACTTGTGCTGTTTTGATCATTTATGACGATCCCTAAGCAGCCCAGACCACACTGAGCATGTGCACAGTCTTGGTCTTGCAAAGATGTTTAACAGCGTTACAAGTTGGTGACCCCCTGTGGCCAAAATGCAGCATTTCTTGCCTTATTCTATTTTAGACTTTACCTTCCCTTTAATAAGGCCTCGGCTCATTGACAAACTTAGCCCTTAATCTAAGTCAGGTGAAGTGAATTCCAGCGTTCAATAAATACTCTGACCCATGTAATCTTTTTATGGAACAGCCATGGGCTCCTCTTATGAAGCAGAGTAAGTATCTTACAAAGCATGGGAAGGCTATAAAAAATATAACTAAATGCAATTTGTAGGAAAGGACATTTAAAAAAATAATAAATGGAGCGGAAACAATGGTTACCACTTGTTACATACAGATACTATTGCATTTACAAACCTCTTTACTACATTGTCACACTTAGTTTTCCAGTATGCCCACAGCTGATAAGGTCAATACTTTTAACCTCCTTATAATATGCAAGACCTGGTAATAACATCCTTATAAACAGAGTTAAGCAATGTAATTTGTGTCACATGACTCATTGAAACCTGTGTATGACAAGTAATGTACAGTCCTGCAGCCTCATGCCTTAATATAGTAATGGAAATAATCAGTCACTTATAATACAATAAAGGGTACATTATTCCTTATATCAGGGATCCCCAACATTTTCAACCCGAGAGCAACATTCAGAAGTAAAAGGAGTTGGGGAACAACACTAGCATGAAAAATGTTCTTGGGGTGCCAAATAAGTGCTGTGATTGGCCATTTTGCAGCTCCTATGTGGATTGTCAACCTACATTGAGGCTCTGTTTGGCAGGGCACCTGTTTTTTATACAACCAAAACTTGCCTCCAAGCCTGGAATTCAAAAATAAGCTCCTGCTTTGAGGCCACTGGGAGCAACATCCAAGGGGTTGGAGATCACTGCCTTATATATAATACACAAGAACCATGAGCGTCCTGCAAAGTATAACCTTATAACTGAAGCTTATTGATGTGATGTCACATGACTCCCTGAAACATATGGACCCCTTGCTGTCAAATATAAGGATATTAGAGATCACTTTGGACTTCCATGCCCTGTATATAAAGGTACTTGGCCTTCATCCTTGTGTCTTTATATGGTCATGGAATCCCTTGATGTCTTCTAATATCCTTATAATTTACAACAAAGGGTGTGGGGTTGTATAATAAATAAAATCAGAAGTGTGTCGGCACTCCAACTTGGATAGATTGGGTGCAGGGTGGAAAATGAAATGTACATTGGTAGAAGGTTCTGCACTCCGTATCGTGAAAAAAAATGGAAATGTATTCTCAAGCACTGTACATTCCAACATTTCAGTCCTTGTTGGGAACTTTATCAAGGATCCTTGATAGCGAAGGAAACCTTAGATCCTTCTACATACATGGGGCTTTCACCTTTGTTTGATGTATTTGTCACTCCTCAACCTTGGGACCTGTACCATAGACCTGGTAGTTTAAGGGTTTTGCACAGCATTTTGGCTGTTGCTAGCACTACACTCTTCTGGACAAAGTTCTCTGATGTTGTTCCTCGAATTAGGAATCACAGCTCCAAGTGCTCCTACTGCCACCGAGATCACTTTGACCTCACTTTCCACATCTTCTGTTGCTACTCTTTCAGGCTTTGGTACTTCTCCAGCTTTTCATATTGCTTCTTGACATTGCCATCTCTTGGCTCCGCTACATCCATCACCACCACCTTCTTCTGGTCCTTGTCTTCTACCACCACAATGTCCACTTCCATCTGGAGGCCCCACAAGATCTTAGCCCCGTTAATCTCCATGACTTTCTGTGGAATCTCCCCATGTAGACTTTTATTGTACAGGACTGTGGGAATATGTTGGCACTTTATAAATACAGGTTATTAATAAATTGGTATGGCATCTGTTATTCAAAAAGCTTTGAAATTTCGATATGGTTATTGCCTATAAACTCTGTTTTAATGAAATTCAAACACATTTCCTTTTTCTCTGTAATAATAAATCAGTGCCTTTTACTTGATCCCAACTAAAATATAATTAATCCTTACTGGAGGCAAAACAATCCGATTGGGTTTAATTCATTTTTTAGTAGACTTGGACAATGTATGGAAGATCCCTTATCTGGAAAATAGCAGGTCCCAAGCATTCTGGATAACAGGTGTCATAGCTGTAGTAGTAATAATATTAGACTCGGAAGGTATTTGATGTTCCTCTACACAGTGCCAGCTACTTGGTTGGGCCCAGTCTAGTGTGGTAGATCCCTGCGTCTATGGAGCGGGCACATTACTTTTTAATCCTATTTGCACTACTAGCACTGTATTTAATGCTGGCAGAAGGATCTAAGATATATACATTAAAACATAAATACAATATTGTTGCATTTTATTTTTGACGAAGCACAGCTTTACTTTTTACTTACTGTTAAATTGTATGTATTGATGTATTTAAGCTCTTACATGGTAATTTTGTAACTTATATTGGTGTTTCCTTTAATGGAGAAGGCATATTTAATTGGAGGTGCCAAAAGTTAGGCACCCCCAAGTTATTATATTTACTTAACTCACACCACAGGCCGGTGCAGCAGACAGAGCGATTGGCCTTCTTCTTTCTTTAAATTTCCCGGGACGCATTCGCAGTAGAAAGAAATAGCCGACTTCTTTGTTAAAGTTCAGCTTTTCACTCTAATATGCCCCACACAAAGTACGAAGAAGAAGGAATCGATCATTCCGTGGTGCTCGCTGGAATAACCCAGGGCTGGTGCAGTTTTCTCTTGATAGGAGCACCGGCCTGGGGTGTGAGGTAAGTAAATACAATCACTTAGGTGGGTTTTAACTTTTGGCACCCGCAAATAAGAGCACATTTCCTTCTCCTTTAATGGTTTTCTTTAGCTTTAAAATGAGAATTAAAGCTTAACTAAATAAGTATCTAGAAAGGTTGTACATTACGTTTTCTGCTTCTGTACCAGCCCAAGGCAACCACAGCCCTTTAGCAGTAAAGATCTGTGTTTCCAAAGATGCCCCAGTAGCTCCCCATCTTCTTTTCTGCTGATTCACTGCACATGCTCTGTGCTGCTGTCACTTACTGAGCTTAGGGACCCACTCACAATATACAGTACACATAGAATAGAAATGTCACAATATAAGGCTGATTAGTAATTAATACAGATAATTACTACATGGCAGCACAGAAACCAGTGCAATTAGCATCAGAATTTAATAATCAGCCCTGTAGCATCAGCTTATATTACAGACGAACCTCATTTTCTGCTGGATAATTAGTGACGACCCCTAAGCTTAGCTTCTCAACAGCTGCTCAGAGCCCACTGAGCATGTGAGTGTCACAGACACTTTCCAAGATGGTGACCCCCTGTGACAAGTTTGAAGTCCTGGATCATTGCTGCTATTGACAAGCTGAAACTTTAAGCTGGTGCAATAAGTTTATTATATAGAATATTGCGTTTTTAGTGATTCATTTGTAGGCTTTAGTTCTCCTTTAAAATAAGGTTCTCTTATCAAACACTATTCTTCATCAACTCAGGGAAGATGGTTACGTTTTAAGCATGGTTATAGGATATACAGGTATGGGATCTGTAATCTGGAAACCCATTATGCAGAAAGCTCTGAATTACCGAAGGGCCCTCTCACATGAACTCCATTTTATCCAAATAACCCTAATTTTTAAAAATTACTTTTTCTCTGTAATAATAAAACAGTACCTTGTACTTGATCCCAACTAATATATAATTAATCCTTATTGGAAGCAAAACCAGCCTATTGGGTTTATTTAATGTTTACACGATTTTCTAGTAGGTATGAAGATCCCAATTACTGAAAGATCCGTTATCCAGAAAAGCCCCAGGTCCCGAGCATTCTGGATAACAGGTCCCATACTCGGTCGGTGCACTGATGTAATGTAAAAGTCGTACTTTTTTTTTGTTTGAAAATTCAATAAAAAGATTTGAAAGTTAAAGGCAAACGCACAGATATCACATATACACATATCTACACCATCATCAAGTATATGTATAATTTATTTTTCTTTCCAGCAAAGAAAAAAAATAAAGGACACATATTTCATATATTTTCAAAGTTGCAAAAGAAATATATAAATTATTTGTATATCTTTGCATTTTTTTTTTTTAAACATTTTGTCTTTCATTAGAAAAAAAAAACAAACCAAAAACAGACACAAACAAAAAATTCCTGTTGTCCGCTCCTCCCTAAGCAGTGGCTTTGCAGAATGACTGCAGTATTACGTCACGGGAACACCAAGAAGTCAACGACTTTGTTTATTTGTCATCACCGAAACTGTTTTTTTTTTTTTGTGTTCCAGCTTGCATCATTTTGTTAAGGTAGTTACTACGACCGACCCCCTGCAGGTCAGTGAAAGGCACATTAACATAACGCAGGTCTCTGATTTTTTTTTTTTTTTGGCAGAAAAACCTTACAAATGCCAAAGAAAATTTTTAAAGAACATTTTTTCCTTGACCCTTAAACTGCAAGAGTCACTAGGGCTCATTTATAACCACTGGACAAATGAGCAGTAACCCACAGCAACCAATCAGTGATTCATTTTATTTTTCAGGTAGAACATCTGATTGGTTGTCATGGGTAACTGCCCAGGTGCAAATTTGGCCAGTGTTTATAAATGAGCCTCACTGAATGGGTTTCTGCAGGGATAGCCAACTTGCCGCAGGACCCCAGGTCTTAACATAACGGGGGAAGATGGAAGGTGTTGGGTGCAGCTGCAGAAGGTTGGCTATGCCTGAAAATCCGCATCAATACAGCATAAGCGATAAGGGAAAACTACTCCTAAAATAGAAGCCAGCTCGAGTGACACCGGTCAACCGGATCATTTCTATTTTAGGTTTAGTTGCCCTTTGAACAGGAATGAAAGGAAGGTGAAAACATTCCACTCGAAGAACTAGAGAAAGCAGACTTATCTCACAGCGGCTGTTCTTTCGACCAGAACAGATAGAGCAGCAACATGTAGGGAACCCCTGGGACGCCACCCATATAGCGCAGGGACCCCCCTACTCTCTCTAGAATTAGCTTAGACAAGGTATCAGGGAAATTACTCACTTCCTATATGAAGATCCTCACAAGGCCTGCTCTGTCACAAATGGAGGGATATATATGTGTATATATATATATATATATATATATATATATATATATATATATATATATATATATATATATATATATATATATATATATATATATATATATATATAAAAAATAACAAAAGAATACCACACTCATCAGGCTCAGAGTAACTGATTTTAATAGACAAACAACATTTTGGAATTTCAATTAAAATCAGTTACTCTGAGCCTGTTGAGAGTGGTATTCTTTTGTTATTTTGCACATTTTACATTTTGGTGAGTATATGTATATATATATATATATATATATATATATATATATATATATATATATATATATATATATATATATATATATATATATATATATATATTTTCTGCAGATACTTTGCAGATTTCTGTATCAATGTATATGTATATATATATATATATATATTTAAAAAAAATATATAGTTCAAAAAAGTCTGCAGAAGTGGACTAAGTCTTAGATGGGTTTAGTGCTCCACTTTGTACGTATCTATATATATTAGGGATGCACCGAATCCAGGATTCGATTCCGGATTTGGCCTTTTTTAAGCAGGATTTGGATTTGCCCGGCCAAACCAAATCCTAATTTGCAAATGAGGGAAACAAAAAACGTTTTCCCTTTCCCACCCCAAATTTGCATATGCAAATTAGGATTCAGTATTCAGCCTAATCTTTCACTAAGGATTCGGGGGTTCGGCTGTTCCAAAATAGTGGATTTGGTGCATCCCTAATAAATAAATAAATATATATATATATATATATATATATATATATATATATATATATATATATATATATATATACTGTATACACATATACATACACACACATATACATAAATACTCACTCACATTCATGTCTATCTTTTTCTATATAATGGAAGCTCTTGGAATGACCAAAGGGCCCCCCCTACTAATGATGGGACATAGAAGTACGAGGAGTCCCCTTTACAGAGAACAATGAGAAGTATCTATAAAGATCTATAAATCGTTGACTTCAGAGCAGCCTATTATCATCGGGGAATGAAAGACTTGCAGCAAAGTAGAGGTATTGCCATAAAAAAAAAAGGGGGTTGAAGCCCCACCGTGGCAAACAAACAGTTGCATACGTGTCGGGTGGGGTCTTGCCTGTGGCAATGCATATACTACACTCTGTGCAGGGGTCTGTAGCCGTATTTATCAGAACACTCTCCCTGTTATACGTTATGTTTCTAGCACACTAATTATTGCTTTCTATATAGTGAGAAAAAAACAAACCATCAGGACAAAAGAAAAAGCTGTATAGGGTTAGTAAATGCGTTGTTGGTTCAATGCCCACCCTGGGGAGAGGGCGTCTCATTCAATTAGAATTCCAGAAAATAAGCAGAACCCACGGGGGCCGCTGGACTGCTAAAGTGGATGATTGACTTATAAAAATAGAGCGATTTAGGAGTCGGATGCCTTCCAGCAATAAGTAACCATTGCTTGCCCTGCTGGTATAAGAACAGATCGGCATCCCAGATTCAGCATCGTTGGGCTGTTGGGGGATTTTGGCAACTTAGGGAGGAACTCCACGATGCGTTTGGTGCCAACGACGAAATGCATGCGACGCGTCGGATGTTGTGAAGAAACAGGAAGTGAAGGAGAATCGCATGTAAGAAATACATTTATCCAACTGTCGGATGAAAACGCAGCGAGATAAATGTAGTTCTTACATGCGATTCTCCTTTACAACATCCCACACGTCGCATGCGTTTCATCTCATATTGGCACCGAACGCATCTGGAGTTCCTCCCGAATATGGGAACCCCTTTCCATCCCAATTATATGGAAACCTTATTTACACAGAGTCGCTGGTCTGATATACAGTGTTGTGCATGCAAAGGAAAAATACAGACAGTGTGTAGTCTCACCACTTCAGTTATATATATATATATGCCACTAAGTCATATGAATGGGCTCCAATGGTGCGCGCTGACAATAAGGCACAGCTAATATAAACAACAATCTAAGAAAATCAAGTTAAAATATAGTTTGAGGTTTGGTTATTTTTGCTGCCGTTTTTTTTTTTGTTACACTTTTTACATTGCGTACAAACACCCTAAAAAAGTTAAAACACAAGCGGGGGGAACCGATTACGTCAAACCAAGGGGAAGTTAAGAGGAAATATTTTGTCTTTTTAAACAATAAAATGGTTAATAGAGTTGCACTGAAAATGGGAGGGGAAAAGGAATTGTGATCACTGATCTGGGACCCCAGCGCGGCGTCTGCATAGGCATCACAGCGTTGAATTTTGGGAAATTCTCAATTCTGGTACCTATGAGCTTGTTAGTTCTGGTCTTGTGCTTAAGGCTTGAGAGGCCTCTTTACACCATTGAAAGGAAAAAGTATATATAATATATAATTTAAATTTCATTCATCTTTGTTTTTATTTACTGCTGTACATATATATATATATATATATACATATATATATACATATATATATATATATATATACACACACACACACACATATATATACATATATATATATACACACATATATGTGTGTGTGTGTATATATATTTATATTATCTATATTTTTTTTTGTTTAGACAGCCAGAAATCTCAGTGCAAAAAGTTTTTTTTTTTTTTCCTTTTTCTTCGTCTCTTAGTAGGGAGACTTTCACAAACAGAATCGTCGTTTTTTGCTCAATTGTCCCACTATCCTCGTTCCTAAGGCGAAAGGGGCTTGGTCTTGTTTTTCTGTCCACAAACAGACGGACGCGGATCTTTGGATGGGCAGTCAACTCTTTCTGCTGTAAAGGCTGACGGAGGAAGGACCATTTCTCTGAAAGAGGAAACCAAACCAGCTTCAACATTGGTTTATATGGGGAGTGAGACAATTTGCAATTGGTTTTAATTTTTTTTATTATTTGTGGCTTTTGAGTTATTTAGCTTTACAATAACAATTAAGGATGCACCAAAATCCAGGATTCGGCCTGTTTCAGCAGGATTCGGCCGAATCCTTCTACCAGGCCGAACGTGGGGATTTGTGGGTTCGGCCGAATCCAAAATAGTGGATTCGGTGCATCCCTAATAACAATACATTTTTACAGATCTTTTTTTTTAAAATGGGATTAGTGACCCCCATCTGAAAGCTGGAAAGAGTCAGAAGAAAGCAAATCATTCAAAAACTAAAAAAGAAAAAATGAAGTCCAATTGAAAAGTTGCTTAGAATTAGCCATTCTATAACATACTAAAAGTTAACATAAAAGGTGACCTGCCCCTTTAACCTCAGTCAGATGGACTGAACCATTATGGCAAGGAGAACCCTACACACACCCAACTGCTGGGGATGCCGAGACATAACCATGCTTGTGCAGAGCAGATGTGCCCCCGGATCATCCTTCCACCCACAAGTAATGGGACTAACCTAATTTGTATTTTCTGTTGGAGGAATTTCTGTGCTCGGTCTGTCTGTAAGAGTCGGCTGCTGCTGCTGCACCGGATTCTGTACATTACTGTGCGAGGCAATGGATTCTCTAAAAAAAAAAAAAAAAAAAAAAAGAAAAAGAGAAAAAAATATGCAAAATCTGCAAATGTGTGGCACTTGGAAACAGACCATTTTTCAAATTAATTTGAATTATGTTTCAGCATTAAAGGAATACTGTCATGGGAAAACATTTTTTTTTTTTTTTGCAAAACACATCAGTTAATAGTGCTGCTCCAGCAAGAATTCTGCACTGAAATCCCTTTTTCAAAAGAGCAAACAGATATTTTTTATTTAATTCTGAAATCTGACATGGGGCTAGACATATTGTCAGTTTCTCAGGGGCCCTAGGGTCCTGTGACTTGTGCTCTGATAAACTTCAGTCACTCTTTACTGCAAGTTGGAGTGATACCACCCCCCCCCCTTTCCCCCAGCAGCAGAACAGAACAATGGGAAGGTAACCAGATAGTAGCTCCCTAAGGGTCAGAGTACTCGGACAGATTCGGGGATATTAGTCGCCCAGTGACAAATCTTCTCCTCAGGGCGACTAATCTCCCTGAACTGCCTTCCCGCTGACGGCAGGATGGCACTTGGTGTGACTCATTTTCCGATGTCGCCCGAAGTTGCCACGCGAGTGCCAAGCCGTCGGCGATTTACATTTTAGTCGGAGAGATTAGTCATCCCGAGGAGAAAGAGATTTGTCGCTGGACGTGCCCTGACACTATTACAAGATAACTGCTGCCTGGTAGATCTAAGAACAACACTCAATAGTAAAATCCAGGTCCCACTGTGACACTAAGTTATATTAAGTAGGAGAAACAACAGCCTGTCAGAAAACAGTTCCATCCTAAAGTGCTGGCTCTTTCTGAAATCACATGACCAGGCAATATGACCTGAGATGCACCTACACACCAATATTACAACTAAAAAATAAAAAAACACTTGCAGGTTCAGGAATTAAATTTTATATTGGAGTGAATTATTTGCAGTGTAAACAGTGTCATTTAGAAATAAAAAGGACACCATACAAACCATGAAAGAATCCCTTTAAATAAACAAAGCAAATCAAGACAGTGCTTTAAAAAGCTCCCCAACTCCTTTTACATCTGACTGTTGCTCACAGCTTTAAAAAGGTTGGGGGATACCAGTTATAAACAATTACATTGCGGCCTTTTCTGCAGTTCTATGCTGCCACCAAGCGGTGGATATTTATCTAAAGATTTAAAGAGACAGTTGTTGAAGGCATCTCTTTCACATCAGCAAGAACAGAGACAGTAAATATTTATTGTTACATCATCTACAGCTGCCCAGAGAAATACACCATTGTTCTCTCTCGTCAAATAACTACAAATCATCATAAAAAAAAGGATAGAACTAGGGCATTGTATTAGCTAGTATTGCAGAGAATGTTATAAATAGGTGAAGCTGCTGGGAATCTTCCAGTTCTAACAACCAATAGGAAATGACAGGCCCTAGGAATGACGTGCAGCATAACAACTTTTACCCTCATATGACTCTCCCCTATCTTACAGCTTGTGGGCTAAACTCTACCCCTAAAGGACAGAATTGTGAAAAGGTAAGTCACTTCTTTAATCAAGGTAAATGTTGAACAGCAAGCAGGTGTATTACACAAAAGCTGCAGCAGAAGAGTACCTGTCGCATGGTTCTGTCGCAGCTTCGAGTTGCGATGTGGATTCATCAGTTTCACCATTCCAAGTCACCCTGCTCTCTGTTCCATCTCCTGCTTTGCAGCTAGAAGTCCCTGGCATTGGATCTTTCTCTGCACCGCAACAGGGAGCCTCTGCTGGGCTTTCCTGGGATTCACCCAAACACACAGAGGTTTTGGAGGTTTCTAATAAAACAATCAGTTAAAAGGAAACATTTAAAAATTCTTCTAGACTTCAGCATTCTGATCATAAAGAAAATGAATTGTATAACAAGAAGCAAAAAAGTATATTACAGGAATGGGACGGGTTATCCAGAATGCTCGAGACCCGGGGGTTTCTGGATAAGGGATCTTTCTGTAATTTGGATCTTCATGCCTTAAGTCTACTAGAAAATCATGTAAACATTAAATAAACCCAATAGGCTGGTTTTGCTTCCAATAAGGATTAATTATATCTTAGTTGGGATCAAGTACAAGCTACTGTTTTATTATTACGGTAAAATTTAGATTTTTTAGATAAAATGGAGAGTATGGGAAATGGCCTTTGCGTAATTCGGAGCTTTCTGGATAATGGATCTAGGGATGCAACGAATCCAGCTTTTTCAGCAGGATTCAGCCGAATCCTAGTGCCCGGCATATGCAAATTAGGGACGGGGAGGGAAATCGTTTGACTTTTTGTCACAAAACAAGGAAGTAAAAAATTTTTTCCTCTTCCCACCCCTAATTTGCATTCAGATTCACTTCGGTATTCGGCCGAATCTTTCGCGAAGGATTCGGCCGGATCCAAAATAGTGGATTCAGAGCTTCCCTAAATGGATCCCATACCTGTATATCAAATTCCTTAAATTAAGAATGATCGTTTTTCTTTAAAAAGTTATGCAGGGACGATAACGTTTACTAGTACAGTCGGGGGGGATTCATTATCCAAACCCGTTATTCAGAAATCTCCTAATTATGGGAAGGTCGTCTCCCATAGACTCCATTTTATCCAAATATTTCATAAACAATTTCCTTTTTCTCTGTAATAATAAAACAGTAGCTTGTACTTGATCCCAACTAAGATATAATTAATCCTTATTGGAGGCAAAACCAGCCTATTGGGTTTATTTCACATTTAAATTATCTTTTAGTAGACAAGGTAGAGAAATCCAAATTATGGAAAGATCCTTTATCTGGGAAAAAACCCCCAGATACTGAGCATTCTGGATAACAGGTCCCATACCTGTACAGACACTTCATTGTAGGGATGCACCGAATACACTTTTGGCTGAATACTGAATTCTAATCCTTATTTGCATATGCAAAACAGGGGCAGGAAAGGAAAAAAAAAAATCTTCTTTTGTGAGAAAGTCATGTGATTTCCATACCCGCCCCTAATTTACATATGCAAATTAGGATTTGGTTCGGCCAAGCACAAGGATTCGTCTGAATCCTGCTGAAAAAGGCTGAATCCTGAACCGAATATTTGGTGCATCCCTACTTCATATCAGAAGTGCTGGCACAGAGAGCGATCTATGAAAGCCTCCTGTAAGGCAAAGTCAATTGGCTATTTAAAGAGATACCGACACCAGAAATGAAACATTTTTTTTTCTATCATAATATTGCCTTAGAAAGCTACATAACTTTGCCATAAATGAATTGGCGGATGCTTTTATATTACCTGTCTGATGCCCCGTGTTCCTCTACGAGGGGGCTGACATATTTGTGCAGCAGCAGCAGTCCGTTAGTTCTAGATCTCAACCTTTCAGTTAGAGATTCTAATGCTAACAATTACTTCCAAAAACAAACCTCTCAGCAAAAAACAAACATGACCTATAGGTAACTTTTAATATCATTTCAAATTTTAAAAAGTAGTTTTTTAGTGTCAGTATCACTTTAAGTCAAGCCAATCACTGTCAACATAGGTGTCAGTACATCAATATGTAGTGGAAAAGCCTTCACCAGAACTTCTTGTGGGGAGTAAAGACTGGGCAGCTTCATATTAACAGCCTTGGTTTTGGAATAAAAATGTGGCACATGCATTGCGTCTTTATACTGAGCCATACTCACTTTCTTCAGCAGATAATGTTGTGTTCAGCTCTTCCTGAGGTAAAGGTTTTTCTGAAATGACTGGGGTCTCCCTTTGTACAGCTGTCTGGGAACTAAATGCAAAGCAAAAATAGGTCACATGGGCCCCAAATTGGCATTTAGTAATTATTTAACACCCTTAAAGGGGTTTGTTCACCTTCCAAATACATCTTCCGGTTCAGTTGGTTTCAGACACCAGAAAAAAATACTTTATTTGAATTAATTTCTATTTTTCACCTACTTACATCTTTCTAAAGCAGCTCGGGGGGGCGGGTGTTTGAAATTGATACATTAGTTGATACATTTCTTATCTTTGTTCCTGCTGAGCAGAATACCCAAGTTTCATTAACTTTTGGTGTGTTATAGAATGGCTAATTCTAAGCAACTTTTCAATCTGTCTTCATTATTTCTTTGTTACAGTTTTCTAATTATCTGCATTCTCTTCTGACTCTTTCCAGCTTTCACATTGGGGGTCATTGACCCCATCTTAAAAACAAATGCTCTGTAAGGCTACAAATCTATTACTATTGATACTTTTTATTACTCATCTTTCTATTCAGGCCTCTCCTATTCATGTCATCTCTTATCCAAATCAATGCCTGGTTGCTAGGGTAATTTGGACCCTAGAAACTAGATTTCTGAATTTGCAAACTGGAGAGCTGTGGAATAAAAAGCTAAATAACTCAAATACCACAAATAATAAAAAATGAAACCAACTGCAAACAGTTTTAAAATATCACTCTCTCCATCATACTAAAAGTTCATTTAAAGGTGAACAATAGTGATGTGTGAGGCTACCGCAAAAAACTTGGGGTCGGGTTCAGGTAGAGCACTACCTTCCTCACTCCAGGCTGCAACCTTACACTGCCGACTTCAGCTCCCTAAATTCATAGACTCGAAGGGGCAGGGCGGGGTCAGATCTAGAAATACAGGGGGAAGAAGCGACCCGGGTTGAGGGAAACTAGTCACTAGTGAATAACCCCTTTAAAGGCAGCTGTTAGAATTGATACAATAGTTGCTAATATTCCACAAATTGTATCAGTTCAAGATCTGTTCCTGGATCACAGAGCTGCCAGAATGAAACACCATCAGTGTGAAAATAAAAACTGGGTAAATAGATAGGCTGTGCAAAATAAAAAATGTTTCTAATATAGTTAGTTAGCCAAAAATGTAATGTATAAAGGCTGGAGTGACTGGATGTCTAACATAATAGTCAGAACACTACTTCCTGCTTTTCTAATTTTGAGTTAAGGTGGCCATACATGGAGAGATCTGCTCCTCGATATGCCTAGGGCCCAACGATCAGATCCTAACTATGGGTAACGGGTGGTCGATCGCATCAACGAACAGATGAGGCCGCTATCCGACAGGATTTTTAGTCCCGTCCGATCGACATCTGGCCGACAGATATGACCCACGTGGCCCCCCCCAAGTCTCTGATTGGTTACTGCCTGGTTACCAGGGTAACCAATCAGTGGAAACCAAGAGAGCTGAAAAGCAGGAAGTAGTGTTCTGGCTATTTTGTTAGACATCCAGTCACTCCAGCCTTTATACATTACATTTTTGGCTATCGAACTATATCAAACATTTTTTATTTTGCACAGCCTATTTACCCAGTTTTTATTTTAACACTGAACAATTCCTTTTAACTTCAAATTTGAAAATAAAAAGCAATTGCAAAAAAAAAGTCTTCATTTCTGGTGAACGTTATGAAAACAACTGAAAGTAAGTGGCAAATTTATTAAGGGTCGAATAGTAAATTGATTTCAAATTCTCAAATGTAAATTTGAATGTGAGATTTATCACACCTCGACCCTGGAAGTAGTTCTAATCCTAATATTTGTCACCTAAAACCTGCCGAGTTCATGCTCAAGTCAATGGCAGAGGTCCGTGTAACCATTTGAATATGTTAATTGCCTTCCTGACATTCGAAGGAAAACTTGAAGTTTTGGGTCTGGACTATTCGATCGAATATTAGACAATCAAATTTTTTCTTAAATAACTTCCCATTCGAGTTGTGAGTATACTCAAATTAGAGTAAAATAGATTTGAAATTTGAACTTTGATTAATCTGCCCGGTAGTATTGGAAGGTGAACGATCCCTTTAAAATTAACTTGTTGTAAATTAGCCAGATTCCCCCCCCACATTCAGGATACTGAATCAGGTTTATTGTTTGCCAATTAGCAGATTAGTCATTTCCATGAAAAATACCATTTTTTCTTGTATGTGAAACAAAACAAACCAACCTATTCTTCTCATTGAAGTCAAACCAGCCTTCTTGCTGACTTGACTGGGAAGCAGAACCGTCCCACACAGAAGAGCCTGTATCCGGCGTGCTGGCTGATGGAGATGAAGGGGGGTTTGCCGGTGTGGAATCAAAAGTCGCAGTCCAGTTTGACTCTGAAAAAGCACAACAATGAAACTGTTACTTAAAGGGATACTGTCATGTGAAATTTTTTTTTTTTCAAAACACATCAGTTAATAGTGCTGCACCAACAGAATTCTGCACTGAAATCTGTTTCTCAAAAGAGCAAACAGATTTTTTTATATTTAATTTTGAAATCTGACATGGAGCTAGACATATTGCCCATTTCCCAGCTGCCCCTAGTCATGTGACTTGTGCTCTGATAAACTTCAGTCACTGTTTACTGCTGTACTGCAAGTTGGAGTAATATCACCCCCTCCCTTTACCCCCAGCAGCAACAACAGAACAATGGGAAGGTAACCAGATAGCAGCTCCCTTAAGCTGGCCATAGACGCAAAGATCTGATCGCACAAATCGAGGATTCGTACGATTTTCAGACCTTGTGTGGAGAGTCCCGACATTTTTCGTTTCGTCGTTTGGTCGATTTGACAGGTTAAAAGATTTCTGTCGACTGACGGTAATATCTCTGCATGTATTGCCAATCGTATGATTTTCAGAGGGAGACTGTCACTAGCTTTGGTCGGACATAACTACGATTGCTGTCAGGGGCAGAACATCGGCTGATCTGTTCTTTTACTACTTTATGTGATCGGAATGGTTAGTGGCAGGTCGGGAGAAGGGAAAGTTCAAACGTACGATCGGATCTTTGCGTCTATGGCCAGCTTAACACAAGATAACAGCTGCCTGGTAGATCTAAGAACAACACTCAATAGTAAAATCCAGGTCCCACTGCGAAATATTCAGTTACATATAGTAGGAGAAACAACAGCCTGCCAGAAAGCAGTTCCATCCTAAAGTGCTGGCTCTTTCTGAAATCACATGACCAGGCAAAATGACCTGAGATGCACCTACACACCAATATTATAACTAAAGAAAATACACTTGCTGGTTCAGGAATTATATTTTATATGGTAGAGTTAATTATTTGCAGTGTAAACAGTGTCATTGAGAAATAAAAACTACACCATAAAAATCATGACAGAATTCCTTTGAAAAAGCAGCTGAAGGCGCCATATTGCCCTTCCTACTTTCAGCTTACAGTTCTTATCGCTAGACTGTTTTCCATTTCCCTGTAATAAATCCCCTTGTGGCAGAATAATCCTATTGGGCCGACAGGCCATTTTTTGTGATCCTGTATACAGTGAAACCTCGATTTTAAGTACCCCGATTTTAGGTACACGATTTTAAGTTTCCCGGAATTTTACATTTTTTATTTGTGGCAATTTCAATGGGTGCATTGCCCTGATTTTAAGTAATGTTTTCCTGGATTTTATATCAAACTTTTGTCCTGATGTTCCCAAAAACTGCTTTTTTAACTCTATGAATGTTATTATTTTTGAAATAAAGATGTTTAAAATAGTAACCAGATGTATATTTTGCCATAGTTCTGCCTGTAAATGGTCAATTCCAATTAGTCTGCTTCTTATACAGTCCTGCACCAATCACTTATTGCTTTAGGTTGTGTATGTGACTGACAGTCTTGTGACTGTGTTGTTGTGTATGTGACTGAGAGTCTTGCAGATGCCCCCCATAGTGTAACATTAACACTGCAATGTTTAACCCTTGTTATTAACACAGTAAATATTGTATCTCAAAGTAAATCTGACTCCTGTGCTTATATCCTTTCAGTACTTGAAGAAAAAGTTACTTTAACACATTTCCCTGATTTTACATTTTCCCGGATTTTACATGATTTTTTTCTGGTCCCCTGAAAAACGTAAAATGGGGGTTCTACTGTAGTTCTAAAATGTTATCTGTTGATATGACTATGTTGCTGGATGCAGGAGCCATAAAGAAGAGGCTTCACAACTCACAAACATAACACTAGAGAGTGTGGTACAACAGGTGTATGTGTTTTTTGCCGTTCAGTCAGGGGGGCAACTAGTCCCATATTGTGGATGGCCAGCCAGTGTACAGTCCGTTACCTTCAAGAGTTTCTGGAGCTGACTCCCCGTTACGATCACCTCCACCAGAATCTTCCTCCTCCTCATCAGAATCTCTGCTTCCTTCGCTGTCAGTGCTACCACAACTCCTAATAAAGCAATGAAAAAGACAGTGTTGATACAGTTGATGGATGGTTAAGAAACATTAAAAGACCACAATTATATTTCCCTTCACAAGTCAATACAGGGGATCACCTGACACTGTTCTATGGCATCTCTCTGATCAGCTGTCACTGTGTAGAGTTGCTGTCAAGGTCTTATTTAGTTGGGAGTTCCATTAATCTTGCCATAATTCAGAGACTTCTGGTCACATGTCTGCTTACTTTTGGATGAACAAACAGGACAACTTTGGTTGGCCATAAGTGGGCAGGCTACTTTTCTATTGATCTAAACCCTATGTAATGTGCCTTTTACATTGGTTGAAGTCCTGTGTAATGTGTCTTTCTCTAATTGGATATGGTTCTGTGTGATGTAATTTATTTAATATATCTATATATTGGTCTATGGCCACTGATTGGATAAGTCTCTGTGTGATGTAATGTAAATTTTATTGGTCGACATCTATAAAAGGATTGTAACGAGGGGAGACCAACAGATTGTGAGTAAGTGCCCACTCAGGCACGAAACACGTTAGGCTAATGTTTGTCCCAATAAAGTCTTTTTTAACTTTATTAATACTCGGGCTACTGCTTTAATTATAGTGGGTCTCTTCCCACCTTGAAATTTTTTTAGGCTGGGTACAGCCTCTGGATCAATAGACGGAAATAGATGTTTTTCCTTTCCAATGTTCCGATCATTCACGAAAAGAGCACAAATACTTGAAACAGCGGAAAATGAAGAGGAGCTGCAACTCTGCATCTGTCAATGCAACATAAATTGGCCAACATTGATGCTATGGCAGATGATAGATTCAAAACTGCCTGATTCCCAAACTGACCATTATCAATAGTACATGCATATCAGTCATGATCAGCGGGCGACCATACACCTAGCAATAATCATACAAAATGTATTTTCAGAGGATACACACCTTCATAGGATCTTGGAGTGGGGGAAGCTACTATTGATGGAATTAGGCTGTCACACAGAGTTGGTTACTACATCAATACTGCTCCAAGTAGCAAGTGAAGTCAACCAATGAATTTAATGGCAAGTGCCTGTCACTGCACACAAGGGGAGGATTTCCTGTTAGAAACCACTCAGATGTGCATTAATGGCCAGATCTATCCTATCTGATTGGAAATGGAATATGAGTGAGTAGTCCTGGCATTGTACTTACTGCTGGAAGATCAGATTTTCTTAGCCTATTGAGTCTGACTCCAAAGAAGCTATAAGTATAGGGTATAGGTTCTGTTTGATGTAATTTATTTAATATCTCTCTATTGGTCTATGACTCTGTGATGAGCTTATCACTGATTGGATAAGGCTCTGTGTGATGTAATGTTAATTTTTTTGGTTCGACGCCCCTATAAAAGGATTGTACCGAGAGGAGACCAACAGCCTATGAGTAAGTGCCCACTCAGCGAAGGGAAGTGAGTGGTCCTGGCATTCTTCTTACTGCTGGAAGATCAGATTTTCTCAACAGCCTGTTGAGTCTGACTCCAGAGAAGCTATAGGTATAGGCAAAAACAAACCCATAATTATGTACTTTATGTGGTGTAAACTCAAACAGAAAGGTCCTGCCCAACAGGCAAAGACTGTCATATGGAGAGGAGAACATTCTAAAAAATGAATTAAAATGCCCATGAACCCACCTTGTCCCAGAACTTTGCACCGTGCCTGAAGAAAACCGTATCTCCTTTTCAGGCCAGATATCTTCTCCATCCGAGCCTTCATCTTCTTCGTCATCAAACTGCTGGATTCGCTCCTTGTAACAAATCTCAAACAAATTGGAGTTGGGCTGAAAGTGAAAAATAATGAAATTATTAAAAAGCATTTGGGAAGTTGCAGGCAGAACAGAGAGGCATTGCAAAATGAATACTTACACCCTCTTCGTCCGCACTGAGAGAAAAGGTAATGTTGGCTGTTTTATCAAAGGGGGCGCTGTAAGAGGAAAGGAACATGGTTAATATGTTTGTTGACTGAGCGAACAACATGTGCTTGTTCAGATGCAGTCAGATCTGAGAATCAGCCACAGAAGAAAAAGGAACGTGTCTCTATCCTTTGGTTATTCACCCACGTGAGGTCAGTGACAAAACCCAAGTGTGAAACAGAACCCGCTCCACATAATGCTATCTGCAATCTGATATCATGCGGATAATGCTGAACGCGTGCAAGCCCTCTACTCATTACTAGTTTGGACTTCCAACATCACCTACAATGTCTATCAGCAATTACTGAATTGACTAAACAATCCATAAATATTGTACTTGCAAATTTGTACATTTAGGATGAGAGGATGAATGGTATGAGAATGATTAAACTAGGCAAAGTGACTATAATGACACTGTCAAATGGACATCTTGAGGAAGTAATGCAGTTAAAGGTAGGTCACACTAATGTTTACATAGTTCTAGTAAATTATTGCAGTGTTGGAAATCCTATTGAGAATGGTGGTGTGACTGACCATACCTGGTCCTTCAGACATAGTCAGGTTAGACAAGCTAAAAAGGATAAAAGACAAAGTGCCTTATAATGTACTGGGGGGGGGGGCAGGAACCCCAGAGATACATGCAGATATTGGATATAGAAAAATTAAGGGCAACAGTCTGTTAGTCAAAAAAGCTAGATACAGTGACCCATAAGCTCACTCTGCCTAAGGTCGGGAAGGCCTGCGTCTCCAAAACAATAATGGACAAAAAGATTTTACAGAAAATACCTTCTTCATACTTAGGATCCAGAAACAAGGCTGAAGGATCCATACAGAGGGTTTCCAACACATCGAATATGTGGGATCCAGAAAGAAGGCTGAATAATCCAGAAATAACATTGCTATCACATCTGGATACCAAGTACCAGATGTGGTTGCAATGTTCTGTCTGGATCCTTCAACTTTCTGCCTGAATCCCACAAATCAGACATGATAGCCAATTTCTGTATGGATCTTTCAACCTACTGTCTGGATCCTAAATACCAGATGTGATGGCAACGTTCTGTCTGGATCCCAAATAGCATATGTGGTGGCAACATTCTGTCTGGATCCTTCACCCTTCCCAAGTATTAGATTTGATAGCAACCTTCTGTCTGGATCCCAAGCATCAGATGTGATCCAGAAAGAAAGCTGAAGGATCCAGACAGAGGGTTGCTTTAACAAGGCCAATAATCACTTTCATTTTAAATGTAACGGGCAGCAATCTCGCAGGCTGGGCTGCTTAAATACACGTCCAATTTTATAAGAAAAACCTGAAAACTTTTGTCCTTGCATTTGTGTCAAGATGAAGATGTTAAAATTCCTTTTACCTTGTTTTACAGGGATAAGTACAAGTGTTGTTGGAAAGTCCAATACACAAATTTAGACTACTCGGTATGGCAAATAAGCAAAGCGTAATGAGAGAATAAAACATACTTCCTGAAGCCAGAGGCTTAAATCAGTATGCCAAGAAATAGCCAAAAGTTGTTGCCTTTTAATGCAGTATCATTTACTAACAAAACCATATGAGCAGCGAGGCTGATCTAGCACGTGGATATACCTTGCAGGAGCAATAAAAATAAATCAATATATAAAAAGCTTCCACTGCAAATGCCTGGCAGTGCCTTCAAATAAGTTCTGTGTGAATCATATATTAGTGTCAATTACTGTTACAAAGGGCTGGTTATATGCCCACTAGATCAATACGATCCTTAAGCATTGAATCTCCTATAACATTTGCTTGGAGACAATCCCAGACATTTTGATGCTGTGATTTAGCTCAGGAAAAGAAATGGCAAATAAATCTGTGTGTGTTTGGACGCAGAACCATTGCAGTCAAATGTCCTTCCCTAAGGGACAGGAGGCAGGGAAGGCCGATTTGATCACCAGAGTTCTTATTGCTAGCCCCAGTGCTACAAAAGACCTAAGGGTGGTACAAGGACGTCACCGTTTCATGCCCTAAAGTTCCTTGGGGGAAAAATAGGAATGTTACCTCTTTAGCTGTCGAAAGTGTGCGCTGAAAGTTAGAAAGAAAGGGAGAAAGAGCACGCACATCAAAAGGAGGGACTGAAGAGGAATTAGAAATCTGGCTTATTAATAAATTCCCATAGCGCAGATACTCAAAATACAGATAAATCACCCGGTGTAAAAATACAGGGCACCCACCATGTGCAAACCAATTGTGAAAATGATGAAAGAGAATTAAAAAAACTTTCCAAATGCAGGCGATGCAGGGTCAGAAGATGTCCCAGTCTCAGGCAGACATATTTCTTGGAAAGATAACGGAGAGGAAATACAGAGCAACTCCTTAGAGGAACATCAATATACCATAAATGGATCAACACACCAAGAACAGATTCTATAGAGCATGAGGCCTTTTACCAGGGCTGTGGAGTTGGTACAAAATCCTTCGACTCCAAATCCGACTCCTCATTTTATGAAACCTGTTTTTAAAGGAACACCAAAAACTGAAAGTGTATCAAAGTAATTAAAAACATAATGTACTGTTGCTCTGCACCTGGAAAACCAGCGTGTTTGCTTCAGAAAGAATAATAATTTATATAAACAATCTGCTGTGCATCTTAAAGGAGAAGGAAAGCTATGGAGGCATTTTATTGCCAATAGATTAGCTGCAATAGTGCAAGCTAGAATGCTATATTTATTCTGTAAAATATTTTACCATACCTGAGTAAAAAGCTCTAGAAACTCTCTGTTTGTTTAGAATAGGAGCTGCAGTATTAATGTGATGTCACATCACTTCCTGCCTGAGTCTCTCCCTGCTCTGGGCTCAGATTACAGTAGAGAAGGGGGGGGTGGGGGGAGAGGAGCAAACTGAGCATGCTCTTGCCCAGGGCAATGAGGTTTAAGCTGAAGGCAGGAAGTCTGATACAGAAGCCCATGTGTACACAATAGAAGGAAGAGATGCAGTGTTTCTTTTGACAGGGGACTCAGAGCAACATTACTTTGGGGGTTTACTGGTATATTTAGATGGACCTTTCTGATAAGGCTTACTTAGTTTTAACCTTTCCTTCTCCTTTAACCTGTGCAAACACACATATTTTACCTGTGCATGCCAACAGTATATTATATGCTATTTACATTAAAACACTTTCATATTTTGGTGTTACTGTTCCTTTAATATATTAATGGGTTTTTCGTGTTAAGTACACAACATACAAGGCATTTTATTACTACCAAAGCTCAAAAATATAAACAGCATCCTTTGGTTATTCTAAACCAAAGTCAAACTACATAAAACAAAAACTATTAGAAGACCTAAAACAACTTCTATATTAACTGAACCTGGCATACAGCATTAGAATTGCTGCTATATACAAAAAAAAATCAAGTTTTGTTCTTAGCAACAGAATTGCTCTTAAATCTGATTTGATTATATCAGTGCTTGTATTTAAAGTTATTAGGAGTCGGTGGCAACTCCGACTCCACAGATCTGCCTCCTACACGTCATTTCTCTCAACATTGATCCTGTTACACTGTAACTCTTTCAATCTGAAGGGGCTTTATGCCCCAACATTACTACAGGGGAATAACCTGTTGCAAATGTATATTATCTATCTGCGGAAAAACCTAGGGTGTTCAAATTATGGGCTCTGTTCAGCTGACCACAAGCCAGAAGTGACATGAAACACCTCTGGACTGCAAACACATTAGGAGAGGTTATTGGTAAAGATTGAAAGCTACTTCTGCTTATTGCGCTAGGATGGAGAGCCCCGGGCGCGCTAGGATGGAGAGCCCCGGGCGTGCTAGGATGGAGAGCCCCGGGCGCGCTAGGATGGAGAGCCCCGGGCGCGCTAGGATGGAGAGCCCCGGGCGCGCTAGGATGGAGAGCCCCGGGCGCGCTAGGATGGAGAGCCCCTGGCGCGCTACAATGGAGAACCACTGAAAGCTTAATTTTGAGGGCATTTAGAATTACCCTTTGCTCTCTTTTAATTAAACTATACCAAAACCACCCACTTTACTTCTGCTTATTGCTTTCCCAGATTGGAGAGCCACTGGTATTGTAGGATGCCACCCAAAGTCCCATCTTGTGGATGGACAGCCTTACTACTCTGTTCCTCAGCCAGCAGCTTAGTTGACCTAACACAGAACTGAAATACATCTTTCTCCATGTGCCCGTAAAGTTGTGTTTTGCTAGAGGTCCAAACGCCCACAACTACTGTGCTTCTGGGTAATAAGCCTTAGGGCACACACATTATATAGCACTTGTGATCTTTGCGATGGTGATTTTAAACACTGTATATGTCTCCCTTAATATTTCCATACAATTCCTGTAGTCCTCCGTAAACCTTAAACTCATAGCAGAGAACAAATGGTGAAGGAGGAATTTGAACAGTTCTATAAAGTGAAACGTATAATATTGATTGAGCCACTACACCATTCAAGCTGCAGCCATTTTATTAAGTGAAACAGAACACTTTGACAGACACCTCTATAAAACCAAGACATGTGGTTAAAAAAAAAAAAACAAGAAAAACAAAACTTCAGTTTCTAACCAATTGTAATCTATGTCCATTTTTTCAATAGAGCAAAGCCCAGTCGATAAATAAATAGGGAGAAACACACATCAGGCCCATCTGAGCAAATCCAACACACAGTGAAACACACTTGCCTTCTAGTGTTAGGATTCCTACAGTACATACATTTCTTAAATAGGAGAATACCCTACATCAGTGTTCTCTGGATGCACAATTTTAATTAGTTCAGAGTCTGCATTAGAGAAGAAAAGGATGTTAGTAAGGCAAACACAATCCAAATTTTGCAATGACATGGCGCAGTAGAAGATCTACCCCATACGTGAACAAAGTCACTGCTATGGCTCCAAACTGGATATGTCATTCATCATCTAGAGATAAGCATTAGTTCTCTAGCCTATGTGTCTTCCCTAAAGAACTGAATTTTCTGGGATTTATTATTTTACCAATCTTGCCCAAAACTCAATTGTAGATCTCTTTTCTACAGATTTCTTATGGAAAACCCTTTAGGGCAGTGATCACTTTGCCCATGACCAGCTGCAGGTCTCTGCCAATGACAGTGATCAAAAGCACCACAGGGATCTGGGCACTGGCTACTACCACTACCTGAAGGCATGTTTTGGCATTACTGACCACTGACATGGGGCCACTCAGTGGCAAGATAAACTCACAGACATTCCAATTTGGTTTTATGAATGTCCTCTATGGAGGAAGCCCAATGGGGGTTTGCGATTGAAGGCAGTCTCTTTAAAAGTTGATACGATGGTCAACACTACCTTATTCTATTTGGATATGGAATCAATTGCAGCTCACTCTGCTTAAGTAAGTTCATGGGGAAAGACACAAATCACAATGAATTACCTCCTATGTAAGAAATTCCTTTTTGGGGTTTTCTCCTAAATCTTGGCTTGAGGGATGTACTGAAAACATCTCTGCTGCCTTGGCTCTACGGCACCAAAGCCATTCATCCGAGAAAAATGCAGGCTTGGATCTATTTAGTGAGTCTGTCCCACTGCTGGCTTGAAAGGACGACGAACGGAGACGACTAGACTGGCTGTGAGGTCCCACTGTTCCAGGTAGGTTCTCTGAGTGCTGTCGTATCCGCTCCTCTTTCCACATGTAAACGCGGTTTAAGTGATAGTCCCTTGTATCGCGTTCAAACTTCTTCAGCTTCCGAGATATGATACTCTGGCGAAGTTTATTCAAGATTTCATTGTGCTCGGTAAGTATAAGGCCAAAATCCACTTTGTTGCATTGGGTGTCAAGGTCTTTTTTAAGCTTCATGATATTCTCCTTCACGCTAAGCAGTTTGGCTTGCAGGCGCTCAGTAGT
Source organism: Xenopus petersii (assembly GCA_038501925.1). Taxonomy (NCBI): domain Eukaryota; kingdom Metazoa; phylum Chordata; class Amphibia; order Anura; family Pipidae; genus Xenopus; species Xenopus petersii. The sequence goes on along the minus strand of CM076684.1, from coordinate 19,786,333 downwards.
AAGAGTCATCAGCTCTAGGCTATAAAGATTGCTGATTTCTTCCCAGCCTTGTAAGAGTATAGGATCATCAGCACACAGTTTAGGGGAAAGTCCAGAGCGCAGTCCTCTTGGAATCCGCTTAGCTTTAATGTATTGCCCCAGGGTGGCATGATGCAAACTCAGCCTCAGTTCTTTTTTCTGCAGGCACAGGAGGGCTTTAGCTAGATCATCAACCAGGGAAAACTGACGGCACAAAGCATTTCCTTTTTCCCCGTCCTCTAGTTTCTGTTGCGCTTCGGACTCACTATAAGCAAAAGCAGCAGCACTATCATCAGTAAGTGCAGATATAGGTGCAAAACACATCCCATGCCAACGCTCACTGTCACACACACCCGTGTTACTTTCCTACAATTTCCCCCGATTCACATGTTTTGACACAAAACAAATATGAGGTGAAGCAGAGGAGCTTGAACGACCAATTTACTGCACCAAAAATAGTGCTGTTCCTCTTGCTTAGAGTAGATTTTTAGCAGATGACATGGTTTGCTGAATTCAGAAGTAGAGAATCACAATACATATTGTCAGTTTCCCAGCTGCCCCAGTCATGTGACTTGAGCTCTGATAAACTTCAGTCACTCTTTACAGCTGTACTGCAAGTTGGAGTGATATCACCCCCCTCCCTTACCCCCCAGGAGCGTAACAACAGAACAATGGGAAGGTAACCAGATAGCAGCTCCCTTAAGCTGGCCATAGACGCAAAGATCTCATCGAACGAATCGAGGATTCGTCAGATTTTCGGAACGTGTGTGGAGAGTCCCAACATTTTTTGTCCGGCGGTGATCGGTAGTTTGGTCGATCGGACAGGTTAGAAAATTTTTGTCGGCTGCCGATAATATCTCTGCGTGTATTGCCGATTGTACGATTTTCAGTGGGAGACTGTCACTAGCTTTGTCTATCGTACGATTGTTGTCAGGGGCAGAACATCGGCTGATCTGTTCTTTAACTACTTTATTTGATCTGAATGGTAAGACTTTGATCTGAATGGTTAGTGGCAGGTCGGGAGATGGGAAAGTCCATTCGTACATTGATTTGTATGATCGGATCTTTGCGTCTGTGGCCAGCTTAACACAAGATAACAGCTGCCTGGTAGATCTAAGAGCAGAACTCAATAGTAAAATCCAGGTCCCACTGAGACACATTCAGTTACATTGAGTAGGAGAAACAACAGCCTGCAAGAAAGCAGTTCCATCCTAAAGTGCTGGCTTTCTGAAAGCATATGACCAGGTAAAATGACCTGAGATGCCTACATACCAGTATTACAACTAAAAAAATACACTTGCTGGTTCTGGAATGAAATTTTATATTGTAGAGCAGTGATACACAACCAGTAGCTCGTGAGCAACATGTTGCTCTCCAACCCCTTGGATGTTGCTCTCTGTGTCCTCAAACCCGGTGCTTATTTTTGAATTCCAGGCTTGGAAGCAAGTTTTTCATGCTTGTGTTGCTCCCCAACGCTTTTTACATTTGAACATGTCTCAACGGTTAAAAAAGGTTGGGGACCCCTGTTGTAGAGTGAATTATTTGCAGTGTAAACAGTGTAATTTAGAAATAAAAACAACATCATAAAAAAACAGAATCCCTTTAAGAATGCGGGCAGCCAATTTTGCGTATGAATGACCACCCACATAGTAAGATATAAGACTAGCAGCATAAGGAAACAGATTGCCTACCAACGAGTTAATAGAACTTGTAATTAATTTCTCCTCCAATGAAACCATTAAACCAAGGACTGGCTTTTCCACCAACACACAGACGTCACCAGCGAGATTTCAGAAAACCCACATTTCTCTTTGGGACACATTTTCAAAGTAAACCACTAATTTCTCATTTTCTTCTCTTGGTGGTAGGGGGAAACAAAAAAAGAACAATTTGGGCACAGTACTACCGTTGTAAGCCTGTGGCTAATTTTCTGATTTTCAAACTTGAAAAGAAACATCAAAAGAGTGAAAGGAAGCAATCTTTTAAATTCCATATCTGCCAACATTTAGCGTGATAGCGAACAATTAAGAACATTGTATAACAGCCCTGTACTATTATGGCATCATAAAGAGTATGTGATTTGATTGAAGGCCTCTGTGAGGAAGCGTTGCCTGATTGCAGAGCAAATGTTCAAACACTGACCCAACCAACACACGAATAGTCATGAGATATAATAACTAAGAACCTCTAACACCACATCAACGGATATTGCTTTATGGTTCTGTCTGTGTGAACGGACAATTCCAAATACAAGAATATAGTCAGCAGTATACTTCAAGCCAAACGAGTCTACAGACTAGCGCTACTCATTTTTAGGAGCATTAACAGGCACAAAACAAAAAGAGAACTTTGGGACATGCTGCTCTCCCATTTATTGCAAGGAGCCCATAGCCTTAGATAGAGTCCTGCGCTGAACCAATTTCTAAGACCCGAACCGGACCAGAACCCGCAACCCAGACCCGCATATTAACCCACTTTGAACCATTACCCCACAGGACCCGCAACTGCCTTATTAGCAACCTGACCCGCAACCGGCCGACCACCATCAAACCAGAAGTGACATCATCAAACGAGGTTGAGAGGGAGAGGGACAGAAGTGCGCCGTGTGATGTAAGAGAGCTGTGCCGGAAGTCAGATGGGAAGGGGGGATGAGTGGAGGGAAAGCTGCAGAAAGAAACCTGCAACCCGAACTGCGTCCCGCATCTATACCCACACCTGAAAAGCCTACGCTCATTCTATAGGGTACCCACTTTTTTTATTTTTAAGATCCTCACTCAGATGTGCACCATGGGGGCCATTTATTACAATATAATGCTTTACGGGATGCTAGTGGATCAATACATATGCAGTAAATTCTATTAAGTCTGCTCCTCTGCTTCACCATTTGTTACAAGGTATGCAATTCTGTATTACCTAACGCATAACATGTATCTGTGCATATAATGGATTGGATGTTGCTGCATTCAGAGAAACCCATCCATGCTGACTCAGGCACCCGGGCTGAGGTATCAACTTAGTGCCCCATGTATGGGCCCAACAACAGTCTTTCCAGTCAATATCTAGCTGATCTATTGAGCAAGTTTAAAAACCCTTGTTGAGTGTGGCCAGGGCTGCCATTAGAAATCATGGGGCCCGTACAGCAAAATTTTCTGGGCCCCCTGGTCCCCGCCCCAGATCCTGCCCCCAAACCCCCCCATAAGTTAAACAAAAAAAATTCATTGGTGGTCAGGGCCCCCCCCCTACAAGTTAAAATCATTGGTGGTCAAGGACCCCCAATAAATTAAAAAAAAAAAAAAAACAGAGAGCCCCCATAAAAACATTGGTAGTTAGGGGCCCGTAGAATATAATAAAAAAATCATTGGTGGCCAGGGGTTCAATAAACTAAAAAAAATAAAAACATTGAGTCCCACCCCCCTGCTCTCAGTGAGCTGCAGAATCAGGTAGGGTAGGCGGAGCTATAGTGCTTAGTAGTCCTGGTAGATCTACACAGGGATTGGATAGGCTTATCCAATCACCATGCGGCTCAAGGGAAACTACCAATAGTTTCGAAGCTGGGGAGGGGAAATACGTAGCGGCGAAAGCTATAGCAATTCTATTTTTTTATTAATAAATAATAGGGATGCACCGAATCCAGAATTCGGTTCAGGATTCAGCCTTTTTCAGCAGGATTCGGATTCTGCCGAATCCTTGTGCCTGACCGAACCGAATCATAATTTGCATATGTAAATTAGGGCAGGTAAATCATGTGACTTTTCGCCACAAAAGAAGATTTTTTCCCACTTTTTCTTGCCTCTAATTTGCATATGCAAATTAGTATTCGGATTGGTATTCGGGTGAACCTTTCAACAAGGATTTGAATCCCAAATAGTAGATTCGGTGCATCCCAAATAAATATGCTAAAATTGGTTTGTTTGTTTTTTTTAAATAAAATAGGACATACATTTAGTAAAAAAAAAACAAGTGGCAGGGACTCGGATACTATGTGGAACTACACAATATTGTAGCACAAATTAGCCCAAGGAAAACCAATAGACCACTAGTATATAATAATTCAGGCGAATGAAAGTAAAACAAGATAGGTGCAGAATTAAGTGAACTTAATCTTCACTTATAGTACATGCTAAAAAAAACAACAAACCAGTACATCTGAAAGCACATGAATTAAAAACCAGTAATGGATACAGAGAGCTATTAACATCCAAAGACATAATAAGAGAAATTCTAAATAAACCTTGTTTGTTTGTCACAAATTCATATTCCATGTCAGCAAAAATATTCGGGAAGCACCAAATCCATGATAAAGAAATACTTTACCCCTCCACAAAAGCTCAGGTCTAATGTGCTTATAAATATGCAAACAATTTATGTAAAACTTTAGATATTAAATATTTTTCTGAGCAGCAGTAACGTGACTTTGTGGATTTAGATGGACCAGAATGTCCTCAAGAGGTCACAGGATTTGGTGAGCCCCTAAAAAACATATAGGACTCAAGATTTTCAGTGTTATTACAGTGTTACCCCTTTATGAAGAGAAGAGAGACTTGAGACCAGAGCATCTGTATCACCTGCATTTGTAAAGTTATTCTTTCATGGCTTAAATGGGATTTGTATATAATTAATGACACGGGTCTCTATTAACTGGACTTTAATTTTGTAGTTGTGAAATGCTCGGTTGCTAAAGTGTGTGTGTGTATTTACATAGATATAGATAGAAGTTATAGATAGAAGTTGTTTCGGCTATGTCGACAATTTAAGAACTGCATTTGCGACTACCTTCCATCAACTTCTGTGAATTGTTTTTTGTAGACTGCACCCAGGCAACAGTGAGCAAGTTAACGTGAGTGGCGGCATTCATCTGTATTATATATATATATATATATATATATATATATATATATATATATATATATATATATATATATATATATATATATATATATATATATATATATATATATACATACACACATAGTATAAATATCAGCATCACTGTATAGCTCCATAAAGAAAGAAAGTTCCTGGCAGTTGTTTGTTGTTTAAAGGGGTGGTTCACCTTAAAGTTAACTTTTAGTATGTTAGAAAATTCGAAGCAGCTTTTCAATTGGCCTCTATTTTTTCTTTTTTATATATATTTTTTTCATTATTTGCCTTCTTCTGACTCTTTCCAGCTTTCAAATGGGGGACCCCATCTTTAAAAGAAATGCTTTGTGAGGTTACAAATGTATTGTTTTTACTACTTTTTATTACTCATCTTTCTATTACTCATCATCTCTAAAGCTGGGCATAGACACAAAGATACGGTCATAAGAAACAAAGATTTGTATGATTTTTGGATCATATATGGAGTGTCCCGATATTTTTCTTACCATGGCAATTGGTTGTTTGCACTTGGGATACACCGAATCAAGGATTTGGTTTGGGATCCGGGCTTTTTTACCAGGATTCGGCCGAATCCTTGTTACTGGCTGAACAGAATCCTAATTTGCATATGTAAATTAGGGGCAGGTAGGGAAATCACATGACTTTTCATTACAAAAGAAGAATTTTTTACACATTTTCCTTTCCTGCCCCTAATTTGCATATGCAAATTAGGATTCGGTTCTGTATTTGGCCGAATCTTTCACCAAGGATTGGGGATTCAGCTAAATCCCAAATAGTGTATTCGGTGCATCCCTAGTTTGGACAGGTTAAAAGATTTATATCAGCTACCGATAAGATCTCTGCATGTATTGTGACTGTCATAACCATTTGTCGAACCTAACTTTCATATGATTGTTGTCAATTAATGACCGAACAACATCTGATTTTTTTTCTACTTATTTTAATCTGAATGGTTAATGGTAGATCGTTACACTGAAATGAACGAACGGTCGCCGCACAAAGAATAAGATTTGCACATCGATGGCCACTTTATTCATATCAATGCTTGGTTGATAGGGTGATTAGGACGCTAGCAACTGGAAAGCTGAAATTGCAAACTGGAGAGCTGCTGAATAAAAAGCTAAATATTTCCAACACCACAAAAAATAATTGCAAATTGTCTCAGAATATCACTCTCTAAATCATACTAAAAGTTAATGTGAAGGTGAACAACCCCTTTAAATCAACTGAGGTACGGTTTGCTGCCAAACTAAAAGAAGACAAATGTTTATATGCAGTTGAACAAACAAGCAATATGGCAGGTGAAATTCATCAGTATAAAAATAACATTAGGCTTGGTCAGATATATATTAAACAGGATTAGAAATCCAGTTGGGCAAATGACACAGCGACCCATTGACGCAGTCTCTACCAAATGGGTTTGCATAGACCTCTTCTAAGTTTCTCTCCTCATGTTGAGGGATAAATTGCCCTTTACATGCAAGATCATGATCATATCGGAGTCCTGAAAGGTGGTTTATCTAATAAATAACGAACCCTTTTCCATCTGATCATGAAATGAAGCGATGATGTGTCCATGTAGTCAGCTACCTGGTATAGAATATCTGCCTAGATATAGCGACTGCCAACAGTCCATGCCTTATTTTTTCGGTTATAAATTCACATCTAAGGAAATCAAAGTGCAGGACAAATCTTCAGCAGTTTTCTTTGACTGCAAATTTTTTATTGGGAATGTGAAGAACACAACATGTTTCGGCCTAGGCCCTTTATCACATGATAAAGGGCCTAGCCCGAAACATGATGTGTTCTTCACATTCCCAATAAAAATTTTGCAGTCAAAGAAAACTGCTGTGGATTTGTCCTGCACTTTGATTTCTTTTGATTGACTCTATTGGGGGATTGACACAGGATACCCCGCAGGATAACCAGAACCAAGCAACTAAACGGTGAGCTGCAGCCCATTTATATTCAATAGACTGTCCTAAATCCACATCTGACCAGGCCCCAGTAAGCTCACGAAGATCACAGTTTTAGTCCCACACAAGAGTCTGCAACATATACAGGTGAACAAAACAGCAAGAAGTTGTGAGTTCTTTACTCACAACTTCAAAAAAGGTCTTTACTTTTGGAGAAAACTCAACTTCTTGCTGTTTTGAATTTTTGCACCCATGGACTGGGGTGAACTGTGAGTATTTTTCTCCCCTGGTTCATTATTTTTTTTTGACACTTTTTTTCTGATTAATAATGGTATAATTATAGGCATTGTGCACCAATTTCTTTAATATTTTGACATACAGGTAAACAGGCAACTTCAACGGGACAGATGTCCCAACTTTAGCTTACTACAAGTCTAAAGGTGGCACCAATAATATGATATTCAGTGTGTATTGTGGGAGACGAGACGACCAATATCAGCAGAAGACTTGGATATCAGTTAGCTCGTTTATTAGGATGGCTGAAAAATTGATTGGGCACCTTTGAAGGCATTGTTAGTGCTAAAACATCAGATACGGGTAGAATTCTATTGTTTCTACCTGTATATCGAACGATTCAGCTCTACGTGTGTGTATTGAAACAAATGATCTTTCCTGGTAAAGATGTTTTCCAGGAAAGATTGTAATTGTAACATCAATGGCCACCTTTACAAACCAATCACAGACTCATGATATATAATCTGTCACAAACTAAAAACTACCAATACAAAAAAAAAAAAAAAAAAAAATGTACTGACTTGACATTCTCTTCTTGCTCTCCAAACTCTTCATCATTGAATCCAAAGTGGTCGATAAAGGCAGATGTCATCTGCTGCATTTGATAATCCACAAAAGCCTGAAACAAAGGACATATGATAAGGTTCAATAAACATACATTGCTAATGAATAAAAATTACATTTCTACATGTGGAATTAAGGTTATTGAGGAAAACCAGCTTGTGAAATGGATGTTCTCTACCTTTACGGATATGGTAACCCAGGTTATATTTAAGTTATATTATTTAGTCATCCATGGAGCCCTTGGACAAAGGATGGGCCACAAAAATCTCTCAAGAGTTGCCACAGTTGGGATCAGATTTAAAGATCAAAAACATAACTACTTTTATTACATGTCGAACGCACTTGTCATTTGTTCAAATCTAATGGGTTAAGAATTATACCCTTTGTTTTACAGTACACAACAGTCAGGTTGGCAGGACTATCAGCTCCAAAAACAGCTACGGGAGAATTACCTGATGCAGTGGCCTATGCTTTATTCCGATTACAGTTTATAAAATGAATAAATGAAAAAAGTGCCCCCTATTGAAATATAAGGATATTACAAGTCACAGAGGAGTTCCATGACCATATAAAAGGACGAGGCCAAAGGCGGAGTGCTTTTATATAGGTCATTGAACTCCAAGGTGACTTCTAATATCCTCATATTTAGCAACAGGGGGTACTTTATATTATAATACACAAGTTTTGGTGGGTCATGTGACAGAAATGACATCACTTAGCTCTGATTATAACGGATGACATCACTAAGAACAAGGATATTATCTAAACGTGTACCTGTTACGGGTTACCCGCAAAAAAAGGGGGTACCCTGCTGAATGAGGGTAGGGATTTTCAGGTGCGGGTATAGATGCGGCTTGGGGTTGGGGTCTTGGGCTGAGGGTTCAGGTTTTTTAAATTGGTTTCGCACAGGACTCTAATTCATGGCTCTTGTATATTATATAGAAATATTATGCACTGGAACAAAGGTTAAAAAAGTGGAATAGAACCTGCTGAAGCACTGCCTCCTGGGGAAAGCTGAATTCTTTCAGGTCACTCTCTTCGTCATCACTTGAGGAGTGCATGTTTCGCATGTTAATCTGAGCATAAGGAAATAAAGGTCATATATTTAGTTATATTGCTTGTGGAAGAAACAAGGGATCACGTCTAACAAATTAGCCCTAAAGCTTTTGTTAAAATCCAGTAGAACAGAATGCCTTGCTCCTCCCTCCCAAAGCGTACCACTACACCCAACATTTGATGTACCCAGTTGTAAATAAAAAAAAAAAAAACACAGTGTTGCAGCAGGTTAATGCATCTCACATTCTTTTCTCTATGCACAGCTGAAGCCAGGTCTGGAATGGCTTAAAGGAGAAGGAAAGCTACCAAAGCAGTTCATTGCCAATAGATAAGCCACAATAGTGCAAGCTATAACACTATATTTATTCTGCAGAATGCTTTACCATACCCGAGTAACAGCTCTAGAAACTCTGTTTGTTTAGGATAGCAGATGCCATATTAGCTTGGTGTGACATCACTTCCTGCCTGAGTCTCTCCCTACTCACTCATAGGTCTGGCCTCAGATTACAGCAGTGAGGAGAGGAGGGATGGGGTAGAGGAGCAAACTGAGCATGCTCAAGCCCTAGCCCTGGAGGTTTATGCAGAAAACAGGAAGTCTGATACAGAAGCCCATGAGTACACAATAAAAGGAAAGAAATGTGGTGTTTCTTTTGACAGAGGACTCAGAGCAGCATTACTTTTACTGGTGTATTTATATAGACCTTTCCAATAAAGCTTACTTAGTTTTAAGGCTTTACTTCTCCTTTAAATTGCATATGTTCTCCTACAAAAGAGGACCTGTAGGGGTACAAAATGGCACCCACCAACTTTTGAAAAAAGGGGCAGTTTAGGGGGGTATCAGGGAGCACTGTTCTTCTAAACTTTCCCTCTTAATAAAATGCATTTCAATTATTTTTTAACAGAGAATAATTCAGATATAAAAATTTGAGCAAAAATCTTACAAGGTCAATGGTATTCTTCTTATTTGTTTCTGTAAGGGATCCAGTTACAAAACCATCCCAATGTTCCTGTTCTTCATCAGTAAGATCTGTTAGAAGGTACGTGAAATAGTGCATTACATTCTGTCCAATGTTTTGCCCCTATTCACGGTCATGTATCATTTGCTTATTTCCCCACAAAATGGACAGGTTGTAGAACCACACCACTTGTTAAAGGAACAGTAACATCAAAAAACGAAAGTGTTTTAAAGTAATACAAATATAATACAGTGTTGCTCTGCACTGGTAAAACCGATGTGTTTGCTTCAGAAACACTACTATTGTTTATATAAATTAGCTGCTGTGTAGCAATGGGGGCAGATAATAGATAATACACAGCAGATAAGCTCTGTAGAACATAATGGTGTTATCTGTTATCCACTATTTAGGGCTAGTCCACACGGGGAGATATCGACGCGTTTGCGGTCGCGGCGGCAAAGCGCCAGTCGCCGCGACCGGCGCAGGCGGCAGTTTTGTATGGGCGCCTATGTAAAAACGCCTGTGCTAACCACACGAGGCGATGCGCTTTTCAACAGTCGCCTGAAAAAGCCTGGCGAGGCATTTTCAGGCGACTGTTGAAAAGCGCATCGCCTCGTGTGGTTAGCACAGGCGTTTTTACATAGGCGCCCATACAAAACTGTCGCCTGCGCCGGTCGCGGCGCTTTGTCACCGCGACCGCAAACGCGTCGCTATCTCCCCGTGTGGAATAGCCCTTAACCCGTGCCGTATAGACTTTTTTCAATTTCCGCCATTGCTACACAGCAGTTTATTTATATAAACAATAGTAGTGTTTCTGAAGCAAACACAGAAGTTTTACCTGTGCAGGGCAACACTACATGATATTTTCATTATTTTAAAAGACTTTTTTTTTTTTTTTTTAAATGTTAAAATATTCCAATAAATATGCACACATTTAACTGTGACAGAAGGCATTCTCACCTTTTATCAGCTGCCCAACTAGAGATACATTTGGTCCTTTTTCAGAACTCTGTACAACTGAATTTGCGATTTTAGTCAGATGGCCCATAAACCCTCTGCGTCGCCCTCCTTCTGATCTAAAGAAATATAGAAACGCGTTGTGTTGACTCTTCTGAGGCAAAGACATGCTGAAAGACATCTATGGGGGTTGTTCACCGTTACCTTTTAGTATGATGTAGAGAGTTATATTCTGAGACAAATTGCCTTATTTTCATTTTTCATTTAGCAACTCTCCAGTTTCCACTTTCAGCAGTCCGGTTGCTAGGGTGCAAAGTACCCTAGCAACCCTGCATTAACGTGAATAAAAGCCTTGAAACTGAAAAGGAGAGAGCCTTTAAAAGAAAGATGAGCATTTTTTTTTTGGATTGAAAGTTGGAAAGAGTCAAGTAAAATAATTTTAAAAAAACTATAAAAAATAAATAACGAAGACCATTCAAAAGTTGCTTACAATTGGCCATTATATAACATACTAACTCAAAGGGGTTGTTCACCTTTACATTAACTTTTAGTATGTTGTAGAGAGTGATATTCCGAGACACTTTGCTATTGGTTTTCATTTTTTATTATTTGTAGTTTTTCAGTTATTTAGCTTTTTATTCAGCAGCTCTCCAGTTTGCTATTTCAGCAATCTGGTTGCTAGGGTCCAAATGAACCTAGCATCCATGCATTGATTTGAATAAGAGACTGGAATATGAATAGGAGAAGCCTGAAGAGAAAGATGAAGAATAAAAAGTAGTAATAACAATACATTTGTGGCCTTACAAAGCATTTGTTTTTAGATGGGGTCAGTGACCCTTATGTGAAAGCTGAAAAGATTCAGAAGAGGAAGACAAATAATGAAATAACTTTAAAAAAGAAAGACCAATTAAAAAGTTGCTTGAAATGGGCTATTCTATAACACAGGAGTCCCCAAACATTTTTGGCCTGGGGACCAAAGATGAGCCAAATTTTTTTACAAGGACCGGAGGGGGGTCTGTGGGGTCCATTTTCATGCCCATTTCAGCATGCCGGCATTCATTGTTTGGCGGCCCACCTCAGGACTGTCCGCGGCCCAGTGGTTGGGGACCCCTTTTATAACATACTAAAATTTCACTTAAAGGTGAACACCCCCTTTAAAGGTGAACCACCCATTTAAAGCAAAGTGATGATACCACAATGGATCGTTATTAAAGGGCAAGTTGTTCAACGGAAATCAAAATGATCTTTAATAAGTCTTACTGTTCCTTGTCGTTTTCTTCCCATGCGGACAAAATTCTCTGGACGAGGTGACATTTTTGCAGCAGCTGATAAAGAAAGAGTTTGTCAGATACTAACACATCCAGTGATGAGGTACAGACAGCCCATGCAGACATTTAGGGCCAAATTTATTAAGGTTTGAGATATGGGTTTTCCACGAAAATTTGAGTTTTTGAGGTAATTTTTTTGGTTAAAACGCACATTTTCGAGTTAAAAAAAATTAAGTTTTTAGATTTTTTTTTAAAAAAAAACAAAAAAACTATTTTTTTGAGATTTATTATACCCCGACCCTGGATATAGATAGAATCCAAAAACACGCCATCTAAAACCTTTCCATGTCATGGAGAAGTCAATGGCAGAGGTCCCTTGAACCATTTGAAGATGTTAATAGACTTCATGATGTTCAAGTTTTTCTCAGAGGGTTTTGCCTGAAAACTCGATAAATACGTTTTTTTTTTTGATCCAGTTTCACAACTCGAACTCCCAGAATGGAGTTTTTCTCTTAAATAAGAAACCATTCGAGTTGTGAGTTCATTTGAGGTGTAAAAACTCTAACATTCCACCCTTGATAAATAACCCCCTTTTATGTATAGTCAAATTCAATACAGCAATGAGCCCAAAAACCTACATCTTTACCATGATAATGTAGCTTGCTAGGTGGGTAGATTTGACTAAAAGAATGCCCTACAACAGTAAAGTCTGGGCAAGTGTGCGCGGAATAGCTGAATTGTTTAGTTAGTTATTATATCCTTATAAACGATGGCAAGTGATGTCATCAGTTATAATCGGTGCGTAGTGATGTCATTTTTGTCACATGACTACTAAAACTTGTGTATAATAATAAATACCACTTGTTGTCATGGAACTCCTCGGTGACTTATAATATCCTTATATTTTAGAATGGGGGTACTTTATTCACTATATAATTTACAGGATATTCATGGCTCTGGTGTATTTATAACACACAAAAGACATGAATATCTTGTAAATAATATCCTTATAAACGGTGAGTTCTGATGTCATTTCTGTCACATGACTCACTGAAATTTGTGTATTATAATAAATAATGTACCCCCAGTTGTAAAATATGAGGATATTAGAAGTTAACTCGAAGTTGCATGACCTGTATAAAAACACTCCGCCTTCGGCCTCGCGAGTCATGAAACTCCTCGGTAACTTATAATATCCTTATATTTTACAAGAGGGGGTACTTTATTCACTATATATCTTTTGGATTAGAATTATCTTACACCTATCTTACATATCCTATTCTCACCAGCCTCTTGTTACCATTCATTTAACTACAAGTTTGATATGTGGGACCCTGGGGAAAAGCATCAAGCAACGGCAGAATCTACAAATGTATAAAAGCTTGGGAAGGCCACACATGATTATGAATTGTGTCTTTTCATTAGGCGATTATGAAGGTAAAATAGCACAACAAGTCAACTGACAATGATAGAACTTTAATTTCACATTTTGCATCTAAAACTGTAAGGGTAAAATGACACGGATGATTTTGATATCAGATTTTGTGAGTTTTTCGGATCTTGCCATTCAGCACCATGCAACAGCACAAGATTTGTAAGATGCTACGAAATCTGATTCCCCCCCGATAGCTAGAATATAAAGTCAGATCAGATAAAGGGTTCGATATCTCATGGTTTAGCATGGACGAGATTCAATTCAAGGGAAAAAAAAAAAAAACTTTTATCCAAATTCAGTTTGTTTGTTTTTTTCAAAATGCATCAGTTAATAGTGCTGCTCCAGCAGAATTCTGCACTGAAATCTGTTTTTCAAAATAGCAAACTCATTTTTTTCATTTGATTTTGAAATCTGACATGGGGCTAGACATATAGTCAGTTTCCCAGGGTACCTCAGTCATGTGACTTGTGCTCTGATAAACTTCAGTCACTCTTTACTGCAAGTTATATCGCATATACATTGCCCCCCCCCCAGCAGTCTAACAACAGAACAATGGGAAGGTAACCAGACAGCAGCTCCCTAAAGCTGGCCATAGACGCAAAGATTCGATCATAAGACATTTTTCGTCCATTGGAGATCGGTCGTTTGGTTGAAAGGACAGGTTAAAAGATTTTTGTCGGCTGCGGGTAATATATCTGCATGTATTGCTGATCGTACGATTTTCAGAGGGAGACTGTCACCAGCTTTGGTCGGACATAACTTTTGTACGATTGCTGTTAGGGGCAGAACATCGGCTGATCTGTTCTTTTACTACTCTATGTGATCGGAATGGTTAGTGGCAGGTCGGGAGATGGGGAGGTCTGATAGTTCGAGGATCGGATCTTCGCACCTATGGACAGCTTTACACAAGAAAACAGCTGCCTGGTAGATATAAGAACAGCACTCAATAGTAAAATACAGGTCCCACTGCGACACATTCAGTTACATTGAGAAAAAACAGTTCTATCCTAAAGTGCTGGCTCTTTCTGAAAGCACATGACCAGGCAAAATGACCTGAGATGCACCTACACCAATATTACAACTAAAAAAATACACTTGCTGGTTCAGGTATGAAATTCTATTTGGTAGTGTAAAGAGTATAATTTAGAAACAAAAAAAGCACACCATAAAAATCATGAGAGTTTTTAGGCGATAAACAGTGAGTTTTTCTGAATTGAATTGCATCACATTCACGAGTTTTCATGTGATAAATCTTTATCTCACTGAACTGAATCTGGCCCAAAGTCAGAGGGTGTAGTTTGTTCATGCATCTACATCTGACAGTCAATGTATTTTAATGCAGCCGCCCCATCCTACAGTCGTGTTGCATCGGACGGAAAATATCCATGTAGTTTACACATAAGAATTTTGTATCAGTCCCATTATATTTTAACCCCCGCAACTGCATCCGATCTGACCTCAATCGACACTTGTGGAATTAAGCCCTAATTGTACCTTTATATTAGCTTATTCTATAAATAAATAAATAAATAAAAGCATTCAACTTACGTATCTGACAAGAGGGCTGCCTTGCGCCTCATCTTCAATGGTTTCTTCCAAAGGAGATGAATTTAAAATGGTGGTGATGCAAACCTCTACTTGTGCATGCAGGAAATTATTGTACATGTATTGGAAATAAAGGTCCTAGAAGAAGAAAAAGAGTGATATCACTGAAGCAAAGAATACTGTTTATGGAGTCCAGTTAGGGAATGCCATTAATGGAGTCTACAAGAGAAGCTATGGCTATTACTGCATTATTTAGGCCCTCCTTCATTCTTTTTTCATCTCATCAATTTTAGTGGTCACTGACATCATTTACCGTATATACTCGAGTATAAGCAGAGTTTTTCAGCCCCCAAAATATGCTGAAAAACTCTACCTCGGCCTATACTCGGGTCAAGCGCAAAAACGGTCGCCGGCACCTAAGAATATTTGCCGGCGCCTTAGAATAGTAGCTGGCGCCTAAGAATATTCGCCAGCGCCTAAGAATATTCGCCGGCGCCTAAGAATATTCCCCGGCGCCTAAGAATATTCCCCGGCGCCTAAGAATATTCCCCGGCGCCTTAGAATATTCGCCGGCGCCTAAGAATATTCGCCAGCGCCTAAGAATAGTCATCCAAAAATAAGATTGAAACTTACCAGAAGCTGCTGCATTTCTCACCCTCGGCTTATACTCGAGTCAATAAGCTTTCCCAGTTTTTGGAGGTAAAATTAGTACCTCGGCTTATACTCGAGTATATACGGTATATGCAAATCATGTGAAAGCATGTTGCTCGATAGAATGCTTTATCAGACAAACTCATTAAAGGGGTGGTTCACCTTTAAGGTAACTTTTAGTATGTTATAGAATGGCTAATCCTAAGCAACTTTTCAATTGGGTTTCATTATTTGTTTTGTATAGTTTTATACTTATTTGCCTTTTTCTTCTGACTCTTTTCAGCTTTCAAATGGGCTTTGCTGACCCCATCTAAAAAGCAAATGCTCTGTAAGGATACACATTTATTGTTATTGTAATTTTTATCCATCTCTGATCTTTCTATTCAGGCCTCGCCTATTCATATTCTAGTCTCTTGTTCAAATCAATGCATGATTGCTGGGGTAATTTGGATCATAGCTACCAGATTGCTTAAAATGCAAATTTAAGAACGGCTGAATAAAAATCTAAATAACTCAAAAACCAAAATGAAAATCAATTGCAAATTGTTGAGAATATCACTCTCTACATCATACTAAAAGTTCTCAAAGTTGAACATCCCCTTTGCATAAAGATCCCGATGGTAAAGACAGTCTGCTGAGAAGAGAACTCAGAAGAAAGTGTTGAGAATACTTAGAGCCAATGGATGTTAACTACATCTCCCAACCAATGAAAAGTCATTGCCACTCTGCTTCTATGGAAATTTAAGGCCCCCATATACGGGCAGATATAAACTGCCAACAGATTAAGTAGACATTTTATTGCCCAGTGTATGGTGCCCTCAGACGGGCTTCCTCAAGTATCTGGCAGAAAGTCAGACAGATGTCAATCTGCTGGGCTTAAAGGACAAGTAAACCTTAAAAATAAGTGAATGTAAAATTGATGAGGGGGCTATTCTATGTACTTTTGCAATGTACATTCATTATTTTTAATTCCAAGATATTAAAGGATACATGTACTGTTAACATTTCATTTTAATACAAAAGCGACCCCCTGCTGGTCATTTTACGACCAGTCTGACCACCAAATAGTCAAGGAAGTTATCAGGAGAAATAAATACGATGCTCTTCTGCTTAGGAAAGACTTGAGAAAGGTTTCTAATTCTTTTCCTAAGCAGAACAACATCAGAGCAGCCTCTTTCTTTCTCCTGACAACTTCCTTGACTACTTGGTGGTCAAACTGGTTGGAAAAGGACCAGCAGGTGGTGCTGTTGTAACAAAATTAATTCATGTTAACAGTACATGTATCCCTTAATATCTTGGAAGTAATAAAAATAATGAATGTACAGTACGTTACAAGTTCTTAGAATAGCACCCTCATCAATTTTACATTCAGTTATTTTTAAGGTTCATTTATCCTTCAGAAATCCTGTTGGTTCGAGGACCACATTGGTTCGTTGATGCGGTCCTTGATCTCACCAGCCGTTATGATCCGATCGTTGGGCCCTAGGGCCCACAACCGGATCAGTCAGCATATCTGTGAGAGATCCGCTTCTTTTGGCGACCTCTCCATATGTATGGGCAGCTTTAATCAAGTGCATATAGCTTACCAGCATGGTGTTCAGAGTGTCCAGCTCAATCAGCTCTTGATTTAACACGTTATTGTTTGCATTGATTATGCTAGCCAACAATTTCACCACATGAAGTCGAGTATTACCCAGGGGTGGATCAAGGACGCCCCATGTGGCTTGTAGGCTTTGTTTCTGCAACAAGAATAATTACATTTTCAGCCATACATTTAAGAAAAAAGCATTGCTCCAAAGTTACGGCACAGAATAGGCACCAAATATTTAAAGGGGAACTAACGTGAAAATGAAAATTTAATATAAGCTTCAACATACTGAAATAAGAAACTTTCTAAAATACAATCAATTAAATATTCTGCATTGTTTCTGAAATAATCAAGTTTATCTCCACGATCCCTCTCAGCATCTGTTTCTCTTCATTCTGTCTTCATGCAGCAGTTGGGTCAGATATTCATCGACGGTTAGATCCAATATATTTTATAGGGGGGTTCCTTTTGCCTAAAAGATGTATTAGAGCTCACTCTATTAAAATCACCAGACATCATGTCTCTCTACATGCAGAATTTGTGCAAAATGCAGTTATTTTCTTAGATTTCGATTTTACTGCCGAACGTTCTGCGCTTACATGCGTCTGTGAGTTCAGCCACATTGAAAATAATTCAGAGCGTCTACTCCTGCGCTTGAACGCATGAAACCGGAATGCAGGGGAGCGCAGGTAAAAACGCTCCTCTGTAACAGCACTTAAAGTGTGATGATCAGGTAGTACAGAGGTATAAGACCTTTAAGCCAGAACGCTCGGAAACCGGGGTTTTCCGTTTACAAAATTTGGATCTCCATACCTTTAAGGCCCTTACACAAGGGTGTTTTTATCTGCGCTACTCTGCGTTGCACTTTCTTCTGTACAGCCAAAGGGGAACACAGGAGTAGACACACTCAATTATTTTGAAGGGGGCTGTACTCACACAGACGCATGTATGCGCCAAACGCAGGTGAAATGCAACCTGCTGCGTCCCAACCTGTGTTTGGTGCTTACATGCTTCTGTGTGAGTACAGCCCCCTTCACAATAATTGACTGAGTCTACTCGTTCGCTCCCCTGTGGCTGAATGGAAGAAAGCACAAAGCAGTGCAGGTAAAAACGCCTGTGTGTAAGGGCTAAGTCTATTAAAAAAAGAATTTAACCAGTATTTAAACCAAACATGCTGGTTTAGCTTCCAATAAGGACTAATTAAATCTTACATTGGATCAAGTACGTGGTACCATTTTATTATTACAGGGAAAAAAGAAAATAGGTTTTAACATTTGGAATTATAGGATTAAAATTGAGTCTATGAGAGATGGCCTTTCTGTAATTCGGATCTTTCAGAGGTTTCCGGATAACAGATCCCATAACTGTACTCCTAAAGCTTTTTCCAGTCCTCACTGGTGGCATCACTAGATACGTGCAATGTACTAAAGACCAACTCTGTAAAGAATTCGACCATTGAGGGGCATTTAATGGATGTGCAGATTCAGTAAATGATTTATCCTACACACAAGGTGCAAGCCTGGATGGTATTGCTGGGAATTCATTTATTTTGCTTACGACCAGCTTGATAGGCATAGTAAATACCTAGAGCAGCCGTGATCGCATGGAGGACATGTAGTGCAGCAGATAGCAGAGTCGCCAAACAAGCTTTGTAAGCTTATTACATAGGGAACATCATCAAACTAAAGCTTAACTAAAGAAGTAGCTAGAAATGTTGTACATTATGTTTTGTGCTTCTGTACCAGCCCAAGGCAACCACAGCCCTTTAGCAGTAAAGATCTGTGTCTCCAAAGATGCCCCAGTAGCTCCCATCTTCTTTTCTGCAGATTCACTGCACATGCTCTGTGCTGCTGTCACTTACTGAGCTTAGGGACCCACTCACAATATACAGTACACATAGAATAGAAATGTCACACTATAAGGCTGATTAGTAATTAATACAGATAATTACTACATGGCAGCACCGAAACCAGTGCAATTAGCATCAGAATTTAATAATCAGCCCTGTAGCATCAGCTTATATTACAGACAAACCTCATTTTCTGCTGGATAATTAGTGACGAGCCCTAAGCTTAGCTTCTCAACAGCTGCTCAGAGCCCACTGAGCATGTGAGTGTCACAGACACTTTCCAAGATGGTGACCCCCTGTGACAAGTTTGAAGTTCTGGATCATTGTTGCTATTGACAAGCTGAAACTTTAGGCTGGTGCAATAAGTTCAGTATATAAAATATGGAATTTTTAGTTCATATTTGGGGTTTAGTTTAGGGTCCAATTCTTTTTCTGGGCTTCAGTTGCACTCTCTTTTATAAGAAAAGCTAAATTACCACCGCCATTACTAAGAGAAACGGTGATCGGTAAAAATAAAGATGCATGTACCTTAGGTGGGTCTATGAGGAGCTGGTGGAACTGGTGTAGGTGCTCCTTTATGGCAAGCAGGGTGCCCAAGCTAGCCTGGGTGTTGGAAGTAGAATCTAACCCAGCAGCATTTATCTCTAACTGGCCATCTAGATTGCAGTAGAAACCACTCATTCCTCCTAGTTCAGACCTGCAAAATAATACAAACTAAGTTATAGTATCATTTAAATCATTTAAAGGGGAACCCAAATACACATTTGTGAAAGAGAATGCAATCCTGATATAGAGTAGAACCACCATTTTACATCCCCTGATTTTAAGTTTTCCCTTATTTTACATTGTTGTTTTGTGGTCCCACCTAAATATTATGCATAATACATTTCCCTGATTTTACATTTTCCTGGATTTTACATCTTTTCTGGTCCCCTGAAAAACATAAAAAAGGGGCTTCTCCTGTATCTGATATTCATTGATCATTTTCAGTGGTTTTAAAGTTACAGTATCTTAAAGGGGTGGTTCACCTTTAAGTTAACTTTTAGTATGTTATAGAATGGTTAATTCTAAGCAAATTTTCAATTGGTCTTTATTATTTATTTTATATGGTTTTTGAATTATTTGCTTTCTTCTTATGACTCTTTCCAACATTTAAATGGGGGTCACTGACCACACAAATGCTCTTTAAAGGAGAAGGAAAGCTACAGAGGCATTTTATTGCCAATAGATTAGCTGCAATCGTGCAAGCTAGAATGCTATATTTATTCTGTAGAATGTTTTACCATACCTTAGTAAAAAGCTCTAGAAACGCTCTGTTTGTTTAGAATAGGAGCTGCAGTATTAATGTGGTGTGACATCACTTCCTGCCTGAGTCTCTCCCTGCTCTGGGCTCAGATTACAGTAGAGAAGGGAGGGGGGTGGGGGAAGAGAAACAAACTGAGCATGCTCTTGCCCAGGGCAATGAGGTTTAAGCTGAAGGCAGGAAGTCTGATACAGAAGCCCATGTGTTCACAATAGAAGGAAAGAAATGCTGTGTTTCTTTTGACAGGGGACTCAGAGCAGCACTACTTTTGGGGTTTACTGGTATATTTAGATGGACCTTTCTGATAAGGCTTACTCAGTTTTAACCTTTCCTTCTCCTTTAAGGCTATACATTTTTAGTTACTGCTACTTTTTATTATTTATCTTTCTATTCAGGCCTCTCCTATTCATATTCCAGTCTATTATTCAAATCAATGCATGGTTGCTATGGTAATTTGGACCCTAGCAACCAGATTACTGAAATTGCAAACTAGAGAGCTGCTGAATAAAAAGCTAAATAATGAAAAAATAATAAAAAACGAAAACCAATTGCAAATTGTCTCAGAATATCATTCGCTACATCATACTAAAAGTTAACTCAAAGGTGAGTATGTTATCGTAATGTAATATAATATGTCAATATGTAATGGCTATTGAGAGCAGAAGTCTGGTTTGTACTGTCTGCACTGCTGGCTCTGATTTTTGAAAGAGACCTGTAAGTTAACCAACTTTGTTTACATTTGTTTCAAGCATCACAGCCAGAGAAAGATACTGTTTTCAATAGCAATTCAATTACAAATACATTTAAAGGGGCTGCTCACCTTTAAAAGGTGATGTAAACTAGAATGTGTTATTCTGAGACAATTTGCAAATGGTCTTCATTTATTATTATTTGTGGTTTTTGAGTTATTTAGCAGCTTTCCAATTTGGAATTTTAGCAGATATCTGGTTGCTAGAGTCCCAGTTACCCTAGTAACCAGGCAGTGTTGTGAATGAGAGACTGAATTATAAATAGGGAAGGGTCTAAAAGATAAGTTATAAAAAGCAACATTTAAGTCTTGAAAAACAATAGCTTTTTTTGCTGTTGAGGACAATAACTCCAAATTTGAAAGCAGTCAGTGAGGGATGATATCACTCCAGCTAACAGTGCAGCTGTAAAGAGTGACTAAAGTATCAGAGCACAAATCACATGACTGAAGGCACCTGGGAAACCAACAGAAGTTAAAGAAGCAGGGCTGACCGGCACTCAAACGGATCCACAAGACCAAAGATGCTAAGTTAAAAGATAAATTTATTGTTAGAAAAATTAAAAATGGAGATGAAGCTATATTTTTAATTTTTCTACCAATAAATGTATCTTTTAACTGAGCATCTTTGGTCTTGTGGATCCGTTTGAGTGCCGGTCAGCCCTGCTTCTTTATCTTCTGCTGTACCGCTCCCCGAAGCTGGGGGTCTGGGGCTGGTGCACCCGGACCACTTTCACTGTTTGGTGAGTAACCTTAAATAAATTCTGGAGCACCTTGTCGTCCTCTAACCTGGGAAACCAACAACATGTATAGTCTAGTGATGTGCGGGCCAGCTTGAAGCCCACAGGCCGGCCGCACAAAGTCTTCGAGTCACGCCCTCCTTCTGCCCCACTTCTGCCTCTGCGCGTCTCAATTTAGGAATTTGTGCAGGCCCCGCCCCCTTTCATGACATCACAGTGGGTCGAGTCAGACGCGGGTAGGGGAACGGGCCAGGTTATGGTCAGGTGTGGGTGGAGGAGCAGCAGGTTAGGGTCGGGTGCGGATTGAGTTTTGCTCAACTAGTACAGCCCCGAATCATATTTCAGATTTTGCTCTTTTCAAAAAAAAAAAAATGGATTTTAGAGTAGGATTCTGCTGGAGCAGTACTATTAATGGATGCGATTTGAAAAAAAAAAAACCATGCTTTTCCATGATAGAATCCCTTTAACGTGAATTGGAAAGTTGCTGAGAATTACATTTTCTATGAGTCCTGTGCGGAACCAATTTCTAAGACCCGGACCTGACCCGAAACCGCATATTTTCCCACTTTGATCAGATACCAGACCTGGACCCACAACTGCCTTATCCGCCGACCACCACCAAACAGGAAGTGAAGTCATGAAAAGTGGGCTGGGACAGAAACAAGTTTTGTAAAACTTAAAAAAGGAGTAAAATATAGACAAGATAAGAAATTTAGATGAGACCTGCAACTCGACCCACAGACCCGCAGCTATACCCGCACCTGAAAATCCTACCCTCATTCCGCAGGGTGCCTGCTTTTTTTGCGGGTAACCTGCAGGTACCCATCCCGCTGCAGGACTCTACACTGCACACATTGTGATGGGTGCATGATGTTCTACAGAACACAAACCCTTACGGAAAAGGACAGGGATAGATTTGAGGAATAGCAGCGTTGCACAGCAATACACGCATGTAATGAAAAGCGAAAAATTAAACAAATAAATGAAAGCCCAGTTTGTAAAGATAAAAACGATTATAAGTAGAGCACATAACCATACCTTGGTCTGCGTGGCTCCAGCAGAGTTAAAAGCACTTGAGTTCCATTGACAATCACAGATTCATTATGTTCCCCTTCAAACATGTTGCTCAGGAGCTGCTCAATAGTTTCTTGCCTATGGAATACATTGACAAGAGGATCAGTATGAGAATATGCACAATTATAACCGTTTCTATAACAGAATGACACGTCACTGTATTCTGGGGTTCATAGTGACTCAACATAAAAGGCACGCAGACCTAATTTTGTCTCCTGAACCATACATGAAGTATCACTGTTCTAAAACAATGGTTACTACACACTAAACATTCTTTTCTGTGCTGTATGTAAGACAGGGAACAATTTGCTCTGTTATACCAATAGTTTTATTATTTATATGTAATCTATTGCCCCTTAAAGGAGAATTCAACTCGTAATTTAAAAAAACCCTCCCCCACTTACCCTGGGTAGACCCCCCACCCTCCTCAGCCCCAGCCTACCTGTCCCAAATGCCAATAATTTTTTACTCACCCCTCTGTGCAGATTCTGGCCTTGGTGTTCACGGCAACCATCTTCTTTCTTCAGAAGTTTCGGCGCATGCACAGTTGGGAGTAAATTTCCGGTCCCGAACCACTGCGCATGCGCCAAAAGTCACAAAAGTTTCTGAACATTTTTCGGAAATTTCCGGGACTTTCAGCAAATGCACAGTTGTTCAGACTGGAAATTAACTCCAACTGCGCATGCGCACGAAAATGCCGTGAATACATGAAGATTACCGGAGAAGAAGAAGATGGCTGCCGTGAACTCCGAGGCCTGAATCTGCCGTGAGGGGTGAGTAAAAAATGAGGGGCATTTTCCCGGGGGCAGGTAGGCTGGGGGGAGGAGGGAGGGTTTTTTTTTTTTTTAAACTACGGGTTAAATTCTCCTTTAAAGGACCAGTAACATCAAAAAAAATATATTAAACTTTAAAATCGCAAAGTCTTTATTAAGAAATAACTTACTGAAACTCCACTTGAGCTCCTCTTCAGAAAAAGGGGATTGTGATCCATCGTTCGGCGCTCGATTTCTCCTCCCTGCCTTCCATAAAGGGGACTGCAAGGGAGGAGAAATTGAGCGCCACATGAACGTCGTCCTGTCGCCTGAAGAGGAGCAATAAGTTATTTCTTAATAAAGGCTTTTTAAAGTTTAATTTGTCTTGGCGATTTCCCTCCCTGTCCCTAATTTGCATATGCAAATTCGGATTCAGTTCAGCCAAGCAGAAGGATTCGGCTGAATCCAAATACTGCTGAAAAAAGGCCAAATCCCGAAACGAATCCTGGATTCTGTGCATCCATAATTTGAGCTATTTCCAGGTCCAGGGGTATAATAAAACTCTTGAAAAATTTATTTTTTTTTAACTAAAAAATAAACAAACTCAAATTTTCATGGAATCCAATTCTCAAACCTTAATAAATGAGTTTCTATTCGACCTAAAAAAAACACCCTTGAAAACTTGACCGTTTATATATAACCCCCTCTTTTCGCTTTAGACACTGCACATTATAGATACTGCCATATTTACAGGCAAAGATTAGCATGTTTGGCAATGTCACTAAACAAGTGGATCTTTTTGTGTAAGAGCAGCTTTAATTTTTGACTGTAACATCCTTAAAGGAAAACTATACCCCCAAAATGAATACTTAAGCAACAGATAGTTTATATCAAATTGAATGACGTATTAAAGAATCTTACCAAACTGGAATATATATTTACATAAATATTGCCCTTTTACATCTCTTGCCTTGAACCACCATTTCGTGACTCTATCTGTGCTGCCTCAGAGATCACCTGACCAGAAATACTACAACACTAACTGTAACAGGAAGAAGTGTTGAAGCAAAAGGCAGAACTCTGTCTGTTAATTGGCTCATGTGACCTTACATGTGGTTTGTATGTGTGCACAGTGAATCTTACGATCTCAGGGGGCGGCCCTTATTTTTTAAAATGGCAATTTTCTATTTATGATTACCCAATGGCACATACTACTAAAAAGGTATATTATTATGATAATGGTTCATTTACATGAAGCAGGGTTTTACACATGAGCTGTTTTACTCAGTATCTTTTAATAGAGACCTACATTGTTTGGGGGGTATAGTTTTCCTTTAAAGGAGACATATAGGATAAATGAAAAAACCCTAATTTTGTAGGCAACTTTGTATACCATAAGGTGTTGGTTTCATATTGTGCTAAAAATTAATATTGTCTTTAAAAATGCCCAATTATATGAGCACCCTATAGCTGTTCACTGGTCCCTGTCTGTGTTTCAAATGAGGGGTGGGTGTGTCTTAATGGTCCCTGCCAGAAGCACAGTAGGAGGCGGGGACAGCCAATAACAGCCCTGCAGTCAAACAAGTACAACTATCAGGTCCTGCCAGCTGCTGATTGGTTCCTGTAATACAGTGCAATGTTCCGAGTGCAATGTTCCGAGTGCCATTGACTCCCCTGCACAGCCTGGGAAAGGAGGCAGTAAGAAATGGAACAGATGGGTGGGACTTGTAGGGATTTTGAAGAAATTTTCAATACAGTAACCAGAAAGTTTTTTTTCAAGCTTCAGTTCCTTATCAGGTCAGCCAAGCTGCCGATTGATTCGATCCTGTCTTACAGTGCAGTGTGCCGAGTGCTGCTGACTCCCCTGCAGATCCGGACTGAGAATTAAAATAGGCTCTGACATTTCAGGTACACAGAGGCCCAATCAGCCCCCTCCAGCCCACTAAATACTGACTTTCTATGGGACCTTATAGCCGCCCCTCTGGCATTTGCCAGAACCTACAGATTGCCAGTCCAGGCCTGCTCCACTGAACAGCCTGGGAAAGGAGGCAGCAGGAAGTAGAACAGATTGGTGGGACTAGCAGGGATTTTGAAGAAATTTTCAGTAACCAGATAAACAACTTTTTCAAGCACATTTCTTCTATATCTAAAAGAGTAAAATGCACTGGTACATTATTCTCCTTTAAAGATCAATAAACCTTGCATACAAAAGTTAATGTTTCACTGCATGCATTTTTATTCTATTCAACTAATGCAGTGATCCCCAACCAGTAGCTCGTGAGCAACATGTTGCTCTCCAACACCTTGGATGTTGCTCTCAGTGGCCTCAAAGCAGGTGATTATTTTTGAATTCCAGGCTTGGAGGCAAGTTTTGGTTGTATAAAACCAGATGTACCGCCAAACAGAGCCTCCTGTAGGCTGTCAGTCCACATATGGGCTACCAAATAGCCAATCACAGCAATTAGTTGGCACCACCCAGTAACATTTTCCGTGTTTGTGTTGCTACCCAACTCTTTTTAAATCTGAATGTTGCTCACAGGTGAAAAAGGTTGGGGACTCCTGAACTAATGTATGAAATCTAAACTACTGCTTCCTCTTGAAGCTTCAAAAGGTGCATGATAGTTACTCCCCATGCTAAGTATGACATCATAGAAAGGCTTCCGTCACTTCAAAGAACCAATATAATTTATGACATTTTCAGAGGAAGTTCCTTTAAGAACAGTCCACTGCTAAATCCAGATGGGGGACAAGTCAGCACTCTCTTTTCATACTCATTCAATGAAGCATGGATGGAAGCAGCAGCTTTTGGGCAAAGTCAATGTGAATATAAAAGTCTCTCTCTGAGAGGACCAAGGCCATCCAGATGTCTATTGCTCTTGATTGGTTTTCTACTGATACAGATATGCGACCGGTTATTCAGAATGCCCGGGACCCAGGGATTTACGGACAACGGATCTATTCGTAATTTGCATTTTCGTACATTAAGTCTACTAGAAAATGATTACAAATTAAATAAACCCAATAGGCTGGTTTTGCCTCCAATAAGAACTTGTTATAAATTAGTTTGGATTAAGTGCAAGGCTCGATTTTTATTATTAGAGTTTGGATTATATGGATAAAAGTCTATGGGAGACGGCCTTTCCATAATTCTGAGCATTCTGGATAACGGATAAGGGATCCCATACCTTACAAACAAATGCATGCATGACTTACTCTTCCAGTGTTGCCAATAGCTGATCCGGATCTGGACTATCTTGGATCTGGATCATCTGCTCCCGACTCAGCCGAATAATGTCACATAAAGACTGTGAAGCATTGGAATGTTGCTGGAACAGATATGAGAATCACATTGGTTTCAGCTCATACGAGTTTAAGTTCATTTTACTTTTAACAGAGACTTGCACAGAATGCTCTTTTATTATTTATGTGAATTATATTGTTATTTCATATCACCATCCCCATAAACTGTGCTCTGGGAAAATTTGCCCATGGGTAGTTATCCATAGCAACCAATCACTGATTAGCTTTTAAAAGTCAGCCGCAAGTAGAACGAATGCAGCAATTTGATAGGTTGCCATGGGTTACTACCCATGGGCAAATTTGCCCTGTATTGATAAATGACCCCTAGTGTGTCCACTAAGACATAGAGTGTGTTGGCTTCAGAAACTTGAATATAGTTTATAAAAATAATCTGGAGCACAAAATCATAAGATTGGGCGGTACTCTGGTTAAAAGCAGGTTTATTGCAGACCTGCTGATGTTGTACGCGTAACTCGTAAACGGGCTAGGCACATACACACAGGTATGGGATCTGTTATCCAGAATGCTCAGGACCTGGGACTTTCTAGATAACAGATCTTTCTGTAATTTGGATCTTCGTACCTCAAATCCACTAGAAAATTGTGTAAACATTAAATAAACTTAATAGGCTGGCTTTGCCGCCAATAAGGATTAATTATATCTTAGTTGGGATCAAGTACAAGCTAGTTTTATTATTAAAGAGAAAAAGGAAATCATTTTTAAAAACTTGGATAAAATGGAGTCTATGAAACACAGCCTTTCTGCAATTCGGACAACGGGTTTTCGTGTCCATCCAAAGAAGATCAGCACTCTCAGGGCTTAAAAATATGAAAAAAGGTTTTATTGAAAATAACACAGCATAGGACTAACGTTTCGGCCCTGTCCACAGCCTCTCTCACTTTGAGAATGGCCCTGGACAGGGCTGAATTAAGCCTGAGAGTGCTGATCTTCGATATGTATAACGGACGTTTCGGTCCCCATTGGGACCTTTTTGATGTGGGAATGGCAGAGCAATGGATATTTAGGACAAGGCGGAATCTCAAGTAAAACTCACACTCACTGAGCATATTCAATGGGAAGATAATACTGGAGATTTGCAGTTAAATAATACATTACTCTTAAATGAGATTCTCTTATGTATTGTGCGTCAATATGTTGAATTATAATTCAAGTTTGAACAGTCTGAGGGAGGACATCTATCTTTTATTGCACAGGGATGCTATCATCACCCAGGCATTTGTATTTGAGTACTACTGACTAAGGACAGAAAAAAATGTATCTACTTTATTTTATTTTCTTACTTTTTTGTGCTCACATACAGCATTGTTTTTCATGTTAATATGGCTGGTCTACATTTTCTGCATGTTCTGATAAACGTCCTGGTATCTAAAACATTCTTGACATCATTGCACTTGAATGGATTTTGTTGCAGATAAGTTAAAAGGGTGGGTCACCTTTAAGTTAACTTTTAGTATGTTATAGAACAGCCAGTTCTAAGCAACTTTTCAATTGATATTCATTTTTTCTTTTAAAGGAAAACTATACCCCCCAAACAATGTAGGTCTCTATTAAAAGATACTGAGTAAAACAGCTCATGTGTAAAACCCTGCTTCATGTAAATGAACCATTATTATAATAATATACTTTTTTAGTAGTAAGTGCCATTGGGTAAATAAATAGAAAATTGCCATTTTAAAAAATAAGGGCCGCCCCCTGAGATCGTAAGATTCACTGTGTACACATACAAACCACATGTAAGGTCACATGAGCCAATTAACAGACAGAGTTCTGCCTTTTGCTTCCTCACTTCTTCCTGTTACAGTTAGTGTTGTAGTATTTCTGGTCAGGTGATCTCTGAGGCAGCACAGATAGAGTCACCAAATGGTGGTTCAAGGCAAGAGATGTAAAAGGGCAATATTTATGTAAATATATATTCCAGTTTGGTAAGACTCTTTAATATGTCATTCAATTTGATATAAACTATCTGTTGTTTAAGTATTCATTTTGGGGGTATAGTTTTCCTTTAAGTACTTAATTATTTGCATTCTTCTTCTGACTCTTTCCAAGTTTCCAAATGGGGGTCACTGACCCCATCTATAAAAAAATGCGCTGTAAGGTTACACATTTATTGTTATTGCTGATTTTAATAGCCATTTAGTATGATATAGAGTGATATTGTGACACAATTTGCAATTGGCTTTAATTTTTTATAATTTATGGTTTTTGAATTATTGAGCTTTTTATTCAGCAATTTCAGCATTCTGGTTGCGAAGGTCCAAATGACGATAGCAACCATGTATTGGTTTCAATAAGAGACTGGAATGTGAATAGGAGAGGCCTTACTAGAGAGATGAGTAATCAAAAGTAACAATAACAATACATATTGTAGCCTTACAGAGCATTTGTTTTTAGATGGGGTCAGTGGCCTTCATTTGAAAGCTGGAAAGAGTCAAATAATTCAAAACCTATAAAAAATAAAGACCAATTGAAAAGTTGTTTAGAATTGTCTTTTTTATAAAAATTAACTTAAAGATGAACGACCCCTTTAATGCTCAGGGTGGTGTACCACTTCCAGCAGACTATAAAGCAAAGCGCTCCAGTTTCCCCACTCTTGTTCTGTTGGTTTTATAGTTGATCAAATTTTATGAAACCTGCATGTGTGAAATTACAGAAACCCAGTAAAAAAAAAAAACAGATGTGTTGCACTTACATTGTCATCTTTAGAAGGATGGATCATTTCAATTAATCTTTGCACAATTTTCTCTTCATTTAGCCACTGTGTGAGGAAAGGATGAACTCATCAATATCACTAATAAACAGACTCTAGGATCAGTGATTTTCAGGGATGCACCGAGTCCAGGATTCATTTGGGGATCCTGCCTTTTTCAGTAGGATTTGGATTCGGCTGAATCCTTGTGCCTGACAGAAGCGAATTCTAATTTGCATATGTAAATTAGGGGCGAGAAGGGAGATCACAAAACAAGGACGTCAAAACTATTTTTCCACTTTTCCCTTCCCTGCCCCCAAATTTGTATGTGCAAATTAGGATTTGTGTTTGATTCGGCGGGATGCGACTGAATCCCAAATAGAGGATTTGGTGCAACCCTAGTGATTTTAGTTACACGATTGTGCAATTATGCAATTATGCATGTTTTCCATCTTGGAGAAATAATCTAGTATATCAGAAAGGCAATTATGCATGTTTTCCATCTTGGAGAAATAATCTAGTATATCAGAAAGGCACGAGGAACCATTTTGGTATATTGGACATAAAGGGAAACTTCGGATGTGATTCTGAATGTATAAGTAGTGTGCTCTAGTCACAGAGCTATTCTGATCCTTGCTAAACACTGATTGTAGTAACTTGGGATGCTAACCTCATAGTCCTTCAGACATTGTTAGAATACAATCACAACCCTTAAAATTTTAGTAGTTGTTGTTCAGAAGCTGTTAATGGGTCAGAAAGTGAGCATCTCTGGATATCATGAATAATTGCCCACAAAGAGCTTAAAACTCTGACATCCAATAGCTTTCAAATATAATACATCTAGCTCTCTGCAAGAGCTTCGGATTTGCCTCTTATAATAATCAAGAAGAGAAAAAGCAGCTCAAAGTTATACAAAACAGTGCCACAAAGCATGTTTTAAGCTTAAAAAACAAATCACAATTCAGGGTGCTGCTTTTTCATATCTAGATTGTTATAAGGTAACCACTAGCAGTGAGAAATACAGCTTGCACTCATTGCTATTATTGCTTACTCAAAGGCCGAGGTCTCTGTATCAAAACAATTCATATATATACGTATTTCTACCCTTCAAAAAATTATTGTGTTAAAGGGGACCTGTCACCCTAAGAAATAATTCCAAATTGTTTTCTATCATGTTAGTCGAGTAAAATAAACTTTACTTGCACTAAATTTATTATTTAAATGTTTTTTCCTTCAGTCTTGCAATTACATTATCACAGCAAACAGGCAGGAGACATTTTGTGGACACTGTTATTAAGATAAATTGTGTATCACCCCAAAATCTTGTTTATGCACCAGAGCCTAATTCCCATTTGCAGTGCCCTATATAATGTGAGACGTGCAGTGACATGTAGAAAGTGCTGAATGGAAAGTGAAAGTAATTGACTGCCCCACCTACTCAGGCATAGAGGCGGGGGTAGATAATATTTGATTGACAGCTCAGATATTTAAACACCTTTATAACCAGTACGGTTGTTTTAATGAAAAAAAAGAATTTAGGTTTCATGTTTAATTTGCAAAGGAATTTCATTGTGCAGCTTTTTATGAGTAGGTGACAGGTCCACTTTAAGACGTATAATTTTCCACTCAGAATATTTACATTTTATTGATAGAGAACTTTCTCTGATCCTTTAAAGACAGATTTTTTTTAATCAAAGTTTGTACTTTTGGCCAAATTGCTACTAATAAATTAAGGGTATAACTTCAAAACTTAAAGGACAAAGAAAAGGAAAATTCCTTGGGGTGTGTCTAACCAGTGACCTTATTCACTTTTCTCATACCTCCAGGTTGGAGCTATATTTCCTCAAATATGGCACCAGCCCAGGATAGGCATAGCAGGTTGCTGTAATTTTTTTTAGTCAATCCTCAAAATCAGTTTGGACTTTCTAAACATTTTTTAAAGGTTTGTAATTTCTCATGTGCCAAGTCTATTGGAGAATTCATTGAAGAAGGTAAATGCCTGCCCTGCAATAAATAGTCCTTCAGACATTGTTAGACTACAACTCCTCCGATTTTGGAAGGTGCTGGGAGTTGTAACAATAACTATAGGCCTGCAGTATGAGTACAACAGTATGTGTAAAATTGCCACAGCCAACTGCTTGCCTTGGCTTCCTACAACTCATGCTTAGCAGGGCTCCACAATTAACAGGGCCAATGATAGTCATGTAACCCTCCATTTACTTTTAATGGAATTCCTTAAATTTCACGCTCAGATATTCAATAATCCAACCATATTTCAGCTGTGTAAACATCTCAAGATATTCTTACATTAAAAACATCCTGTCGAAGCTGAGGCTGTTCCACACACGTCAGCAGGCGCAGCAAGAGATCCATGATGGCAGAGGTACCAATGTGCTGTAATAACAAGCTCACAAAGTCATCCTTCTTTCGAAGAAAGGCGATAATCTGCGGAGTAAAAGGAAAAATAGTGGCTTACTGCAGGTTTCCTTTTACAAAAATATTAAGGCATGTAAAAATAGCATTTTACATTGAAAATGGCTGTCGTTTTTTTTTTGACTTGTGATTTCAGGGTAATTACATGTCATGCACCAATACAGTACATTTTAGAAAACCACACACTTGTGGCACCTGCTTTCCCACCAACCGTTTATATTGGAATGTTGTCACTTTAGGGATGCTTCGCGAAAGGTTCGGCCTCATACTGAACCAAATCCGAACTTGCATATGCAAATTAGGGGTGGGGAAACATTTTTACCTTGTTTTTAACAACAAGTTATGAGATTTCTCTCCCCGCCCCTAATTTGCATATGCAAATTAGGACTGCATTAGGCCGGGCAGAAGGATTCTGCTGAATCCTGCCCGAATCCCGAACCGAATCCTGGATTCGGTGTATCCTTATTTCTGATGCACCAGTAATAATGGCAATAGCATTCAGCTCGCTTGGAAAACGTTAGTTACGGCCATTGCTGCAATCCACTCAAACAGATAACATATCCAGGTTGATGGCAATTTTAGGGTCCCCTTGAGTCAATGGGACAGATGTAGCAAAGTGTGAATGTTAACGGGGAACTATTGTGAAAATTAGAATTTAGCATCAGCTTCATCATACTGAAATAAGAAACTTTCTAAATCTAATCAGTTAAATATTATGAGTTGTTGTCTGAAATAATCAAGTTTATCTTCACTATCCCCCTCTCAGCATCTGCCTCTCTTCATTCTCTCTTCATACAGAAGTTGGGAGTTTCCAAGACCGTTAAATCAAATATATCTTTAGAAGGGCTAATTTATCCTGGAAAATTATTAAAATAGCTAACTATTAAAATCACCAGAAATTCTGTATCTCTACATGCAGAATTTGTGCCGAATGACCGTTAAATCCAATCTATCTTTTAGGGGGGCTAATTTTTCCGAGAAAATTATTATAATCGCTCACCAGAAATTCTGTATCTCAACATGTAGAGTTTGTGCAAAAGGTAGTTATTTTGTTAGATTTTGTTTGACCTGGAATAAGTTATTTGAGTGAGCTCTAATACATCTGCTAGGAGAGGGAGCCCCGTATAAGATATACTGGATCTGTCATTCAAAATCAGATAGCGAACTGCTGCATGAAGACAGAATGAGGAGAAACCGATGCTGAGAGGCATAGTGAAGATAAACTTTATTTCAGAAACAGTACAGAATATTTAATTGATTGTATTTATAAAGATTTGTATTTCAATATGCTGAAGCTTATATTGAATTTTCATTTTCTATATAGTTTCCCTTTAAGCCCACCACATTAAAACTCACCCACTCTATTTATTCTTGTGGGATTTTTAGAAAGAGTATTTGTCAAATCGTGAACTCTAACTTGCACCCATCGGTAAATAGGTTCCTAAAAATCCCACAGGAATTAATAGAAAGTGGGTGAGTTTTTCTAAGGTGTGATCTAATGCCACAATTTGATAAATCTGCCCAAGGTGTGCACTTGCACATAATTATTCAGGCCGAAGTGGTGCAATGGTGGAAGAATTTAAAAAATATGCTTTGCTTTTCTTCACCAATATATTGGTTCTCTGTTAATGGGTCAGAAAGTGACCATCTCTGGATATCATCCATTAGGTTTCAAATATAATACATCTAGCTGCCTTCGGATTTGCCTCTTATGATAATAAAGAAGAGAAAAAGCAGCCCAAAGTTTTACACAAAAGGGCCAAAAAGCATGTTTTCAGCTTAAAAAACAAAACAAATCACAATTCAGGGTGCTGCTTTTTCATATCTAGATTGTTATAAGGTATCTCCTAGCAGTTAGAAGTACAGCTTGCACTCAATGCTACACCAAATGCTTTATTGCTTACTCTCTTTATAACCCTTATGATACACAACCTGTTTTGGCTTTATTAATTATTCAGGGGCCTCCAAGACTGAGGTTTCCGTATCAAAACAAATCATATATATTTCTACCCATCAAAAAATGCTTGGGTTAAGACTTATAATTTTCCATTTAGAATTTTATTGATACAGAACTTTCTCTAACTTTATCCTTTAAAGACAACAGATTTTTTTTAAAGCAACATTTGCAATCTGTATGTTTGTCCAGATTTCTACTAATAAATTAAGGGGATAACTTCACCACTTAAAGGGACTGTAAAAGCGAAAAATACAAGTGTTTTAAAGTAATTCAATTACAATGTACTGTTGCCCTGCACTGGTAAAAGTTATATGTTAGCTTTAGAAAGAGTACTATAGTTTATATAAACAAGCTGCTGTGTAGCCATGGGGGCAGCTATTTAAGCTGAAAAGGGAGAAAAGGCTCAGTTTAATTAGCAGATAATATATCGGCTCAGTAATGAAATACAATGTGCATCTGTTATCCATGTAACCTGTGCCCTGAATGGCTGCCCCCATGGCTACACAGCAGCTTGTTTATATAAACTATAGTAGTGTTTATGAAGCAAACACACCAGTTTAACCAGTGCAGGGCAACACCATATACAATTTTAATTCCTTTAAAGGAGAAGAAATGCTACAGAAGCAGTTTATTGCCAATAGTTTAGCCACAATAGAGCAAGTTATAACACCATATTTATTCTGCAGAATGTTTAACCATACCTAAGTAAACCTCTCTAGAAGCTCTCTCTGGTTGTCTATGATATATTAGTTTGTTGTGACATCACTTCCTGCCTGAGTCTCTCCCTGCTCACTCATAGCACTGGGCTCACATTACAGCAGAAAACAGGAAGTCTGATACAGAAGCCCATGAGTACACAATAGAATGAAAGAAATGCTGTGTTTCTTTTGACAGAGGACTCAGAGCAGCATGTCACGATCGCCGCCCGGAGCAGGACCAGGAGCTCCGGGCGGCGCAGCTTCCTCTTCCGACGCCGCTCCCAAGATGGCGGCGCCCATGGCCGCCACGTGGGTAGCGGCGCCGGCGCAAAGACGCCTACGCGCAAGTGCGCAGGCGCGAAGACGTCACAACGGAGCGACGGACGCAGGCGCAGTGCGTCGGTCGCAGACGTGCTGACGCCGACGCAAGGGCGCCAAAAAACCCCTTTAAAAGGACGCCTGAGGCACCAAGATGGCGCCCGAAAATAGGATCTCGTGTCTGAGTTTATTCCTGGGTTTCCTTCTGCGTTTCCTGTTACCCCTGAAGTTATTCCTGTTTGACCTCTTGTTATTGACCCCCTGCCTGGACTTTGGACTCTGTTTGTATTCTGCCTGCCTTGTGACCTATTGCCTGGACTCCATTACCCCTTCTGCCGAATCCCTGGATACCGCGATCCTGATCCCTCCTGAGGGGCTTCCTCCTAGATCCGGACTACTCCCCCAGAGGGAACTCCCGGTTCCCTGACATTATTTTCGGGCCATGGATCCCACTGAGGAAGCTCAGCCAGATTTCGGCAGGGCCTTTCGGGGCCTGCATTCCCGCATGGAGGCATATGAAGCCCGGCAGAATTACGTGGGGCACACGCTGGAGGCGATCCTGGAAAAGCTCTCCTTGTTGACACCAGCGACCCCCCTGCCGGCACCTCCTCCGCAAGCGGCTGCTGCCATGGCTACCCAGTTATCCACTTCTGGTCCACATATTCCTGCTCCGCCTCTCTACGATGGCGATCCTCAAGCCTGTCGAGGATTCGTGAATCAGTGCCAGATTCGCTTTGCCCTACACCCCACTGAATTCGACTCTGAACGTGCCAAGGTGGGGTTCGTGATTACTCGTCTGGCAGGAAAAGCTCTCGAGTGGGCATCTCCACACTGGGAGAAGCAGTCCCCACTGATGGATGACGCAGAAGCATTTCTCAAAGAATTCCGGATCGTCTTCGATGCTCCCGGCCGGGTGACATCCGCTGCTTCCCGTCTGTTCCAAATCCGCCAAGGGAGTCGCAGTGTAGCGGAGTATGCTATCGAATTCCGTACACTTGCTGCTGAGACTCGTTGGAACAATGACGCATACCATACTGCATTTTATAATGGTCTCTCCCTCCGCATCAAGGATGACCTGGTCTCCCGTGAATTACCCACGCAACTTGAGGACCTCATCGCCTTGGCTGTCAAGGTGGACACTCTTCTGAGAGAGCATCAAACCCTGAGAGATCGTGTCAGGAAGTTTCAACCCATGTTGGCACCCCCGCTTCCAGAGGCCTCTCCTGCAGGCTCCTGTCATCCCGCCTGCCCAAGCATCCATTTCTCTCCAGGAGGAACCCATGCAAGTGGGAAGAACTCGCCTCACTGAACAAGAGAGACTCCGCAGACGGATGTCTGGCCTATGTCTGTATTGTGGCGGACATTCCCACTTCGCCAATGCCTGTCCTGCTAAGGCTAAGAGTTTTGTACCCCGAGGTATGTCTATGGTAACTCATGTAGGGGGCACTACTCAAAGGTCTAGAGATAAGTCTCAGGAGAAGACCCAAGAAAATTCACACAGGTTTCTCCTTCCCTTCCAGGTTCGTCTGACTGATAAGACCATCTTCGGGAATGCTTTCATCGATTCCGGAGCTGGGGGTAACTTCATGGACGCTCTCTTTGCTAAGTACATGGGAATTCCCTTATTTCCTTTGCCTTCTCCCATGCGGATTGTCGCCATAGATGATAAACCTCTGGAGTCTGTACTCACGATGACCACTGGCGAACGACCTGTGCAGGTTGGGACCCTGCATAGAGAGAGACTTTCGTTTCTTATTATCTCTTGTCCCGCTGTTCCAGTTGTTTTGGGTCTCCCCTGGCTGCGCCTGCACAATCCCACCATAGACTGGTCCACAGGGCAGGTTTCTCGTTGGAGCCCATTCTGCCAACAGCATTGCCTTCCTGCTAAACCCCTCAAGAAGGTAATTATCTCCTCAACAGAGTTAAAGTCTCTTCCCTCCTGTTATAAAGAATTCTCCGATGTGTTCTGTAAGAAATCTGCGGAATTCCTTCCTCCACATCGCCCCTACGACTGTCCTGTCGAACTCCTGCCAGGAGCCATGCCCCCCAGAGGCCGCACTTACCCTCTCTCTCCTGCAGAAACTACCGCAATGAAGGAATACATCCAAGAAAATCTCCAGCGGGGGTTTATCCGCCCTTCTACCTCTCCAGCAGGGGCTGGGTTCTTCTTCGTGGAGAAGAAGGACGGAGGCCTTCGGCCATGTATAGACTACCGGGGCCTGAATAAAATCACTGTAAAAAACAGGTACCCACTGCCCTTGATTGCAGAGCTCTTCGACCAGCTGAAGGGGGCAAAGATTTTCTCTAAGTTGGATCTCCGGGGGGTGTACAACCTCATTCGCATCCGTGAGGGTGACGAATGGAAGACGGCTTTCAACACTCGTGACGGGCACTATGAATATCTCGTCATGCCCTTCGGCCTTTGCAATGCCCCTGCCGTCTTCCAGGAGTTTGTTAACGATGTGTTCCGGGATCTCCTAGGAAGGTTCGTAGTCGTGTACCTGGACGACATCCTGATCTTTTCTAAAGACCTTGAAAGCCATCGCTCCCAGGTGAAGGAGGTACTCTCTCGTCTGAGGAAGAACTCTCTCTTTGCCAAGTTGGAGAAGTGCGTCTTCGAGGTGTCCAAGATCCCCTTCCTAGGATACATTATCTCTCCTGAGGGATTTGAGATGGACCCCGTGAAAGTGTCTGCCATCCAGGAGTGGCCTCTCCCGCTGAGTACCAAGGCAATCCAGAGATTTATCGGATTTGCTAACTACTATCGGCAGTTCATCCGGGGGTTCTCTTCCCGCATTGCACCTATCCTGACCCTCATCCGGAAAGGGGGTAAACCCAGCTTGTGGCCTCCATCTGCCATTGAAGCTTTTCAGTCCTTGAAAGAGGCCTTCACGTCCGCTTCTGTCCTCCGACACCCCAATCCTGAACTACCCTTCTGCATCGAGGTTGATGCTTCTGAAATCGGAGCCGGAGCC
Source organism: Xenopus petersii (assembly GCA_038501925.1). Classification (NCBI taxonomy): domain Eukaryota; kingdom Metazoa; phylum Chordata; class Amphibia; order Anura; family Pipidae; genus Xenopus; species Xenopus petersii. The sequence goes on along the minus strand of CM076684.1, from coordinate 19,748,353 downwards.
ATCCTGTCTCAGAGGCACCCCGCTGATGGGAAGTTGCACCCCTGTGCTTATTTCTCCAAGAAGTTCTCGTCCGCAGAGCAGAACTACGATGTCGGGAACCGAGAACTCTTGGCTGTTAAACTTGCCCTTGAAGAGTGGCGTCACCTCCTGGAGGGTTCTCTGATTCCGGTTCAGATTTATACCGATCATAAAAATCTCGAGTTCATCCAGTCCCTCAAGAGGCTAAACCCCAGACAAGCAAGGTGGGTTCTCTTTTTCTCCCAATTTAATTTTATCTTGACTTATCGCCCTGGCTCCAAGAATCGGAAGGCCGATGCCTTGTCTCGTAGCTTCACTCCGGCGGACCGTTCTCCTGAGAGACAAGAATCAATCATCCCTCCAGTCAAGATTATTGCCTCCCTGTATCCACAGTTCGCCGACCAAATCCTGGCTGGTCAGTCTTCTGCTCCTTCTGATACTCCCATTGGAATGGCATTTGTTCCTCCTGAGCTGCGTCTGCCTATCCTGCAACAGACCCATTGCTCCAGGCAAGCCGGACACCCTGGTCCAGCTAAGACTCTTGAACTCTTACGACGCCTGGTCTGGTGGCCTGATATCCGCAAAGATGTGAAGGACTTTGTTGCTGCTTGTAAGGTATGTGCCACATCTAAATCAAGCCACTCTCGCCCCAGTGGGTTACTACAGCCCTTGCCGGTTCCTTCCCGTCCCTGGACCCACCTGTCCATGGACTTCATTGTCGAACTTCCTCCCTCCTGTGGGAACACGGTGATCTGGGTTGTCATTGATCGTTTCTCCAAAATGGCCCATTTCATCCCTCTGAAGAAGTTGCCCTCAGCAGTGGAGTTGTCCCAGCTATTTATCCAGTACATCTTCCGCCTGCATGGTTTCCCGGTGGAGATTGTCTCCGATAGAGGCACCCAGTTTACCGCCAAGTTCTGGCGTTCTCTATGCAAAGACCTGGGAATTGTTCTTCAGTTTTCATCTGCATACCACCCGCAGACGAATGGGGCAGCTGAACGTGTTAACCAAGCCCTGGAACAGTTCCTGAGGAACCACGTATCCCTCTGCCAGGATGACTGGTCTGATCTCCTCCCATGGGCGGAATTCGCTCATAATAATGCTTGTCATTCCTCTACAGGAAGGTCTCCGTTCATGTCGGTGTATGGTCAGCATCCTCAAGCTTTTCCCCAAGACTTTGTGCTATCAGACGTCCCGGCTGCTGACGACTCCGCAGCCCATGTCTGCTATTTGGGCTGCTACCAAGTTGAATCTAGAGAAGAGCGCTCTTGTTCATAAGACTTTCGCGGATCGTCGTCGAAGATCCTCTCCTCCCTACAAGGTGGGTGATAATGTCTGGCTCTCTTCCAGGAATATCCGGTTGAAGATACCATCTTCCAAGTTGGGTCCGAAATTCGTGGGTCCATTTCCCATCTTGGAGATAATTAACCCTGTGGCTGTCAGACTCCAGCTTCCACCAGAGATGAGAATCCCCAACGTCTTCCACGTGTCTCTGGTGAAACCCGCCATCACCAACCGGTTCTCTGGCGGTCAATCTCCTCCTCCTGCCATCTCTGTGGAGGGTCAACTCGAGTACGAGGTGGAGAAAATCCTAGACTCCAGAATCTCCAGAGGATCCCTTCAGTACCTCATTCAGTGGAAGGGCTTTGGCCCTGAAGAATGCTCCTGGGAAGGACACCGCGATGTTCACGCTCCTCGACTGGTGAGGGATTTTCATGCCAAGTTTCCCCAGAAGCCTTGTCCCGGGGGTCCTGAGGCCCCCCGTGAGGGGGGGGGTACTGTCACGATCGCCGCCCGGAGCAGGACCAGGAGCTCCGGGCGGCGCAGCTTCCTCTTCCGACGCCGCTCCCAAGATGGCGGCGCCCATGGCCGCCACGTGGGTAGCGGCGCCGGCGCAAAGACGCCTACGCGCAAGTGCGCAGGCGCGAAGACGTCACAACGGCGCGACGGACGCAGGCGCAGTGCGTCGGTCGCAGACGTGCTGACGCCGACGCAAGGGCGCCAAAAAACCCCTTTAAAAGGACGCCTGAGGCACCAAGATGGCGCCCGAAAATAGGATCTCGTGTCTGAGTTTATTCCTGGGTTTCCTTCTGCGTTTCCTGTTACCCCTGAAGTTATTCCTGTTTGACCTCTTGTTATTGACCCCCTGCCTGGACTTTGGACTCTGTTTGTATTCTGCCTGCCTTGTGACCTATTGCCTGGACTCCATTACCCCTTCTGCCGAATCCCTGGATACCGCGATCCTGATCCCTCCTGAGGGGCTTCCTCCTAGATCCGGACTACTCCCCCAGAGGGAACTCCCGGTTCCCTGACACAGCATTACTTTAAGGATTTACTGGTATATTTATATAGACCTTTCTGATAAAGCTTACTTAATTTGAGCCTTTCCTTCTCCTGTAAAACACTTTGATTAGTTGGTGTTACTGTTCCTTTAAAGGACAAAAAAGGGCAAGTTCCTGGGGGAACTTTAAGGGCAGAGACACACGCTCAGATTCGGGGAGATTAGTTGCCCACTGACAATCGCCTCTTCTTCGGGGCGACTAATGTCCCAAACTGCCTGCCGCCGGCTAAAATGTAAATCGCCGGCGGGATGGCATTTCTGAAGTCGCCCGAAGTTGCCTCATGTGGACATTTCGGGTGACTTCAGAAAACGAAGCGATTCGAGTGCCATCCCGCCGGTGATTTACATTCTAGCCGGCAGGAGGCAGTTCGGGGAGATTAATCGCCTGGAAGGGTCGATTTATCACCGGGTGACTAAATCTCCCCGAATCTTTGCGTCTGCCCTTACCCTAATCACTTTCCCCATACCCCAAGGTTGAAGATATACTTCCTCAAATATGACACTGGCCCAGGTAGGCATAGCAGGTTGCTGCCATCTTTCAGTGAATCCTCAAAATCAGTTTGGACTTTCTAAAAACTTTTTAAAAGTTTGGAATTGCTCATTGCCAAGTCTGTTGGAGAATTCATTGAAGATAAATGCCTGCCCAGCAATAACTAGTCCTTTAGACATTGTTAGACTACAACTCCACGATTTCAGGTGGTGTTGGGAGTTGTAACAAAAACTATAGGCCTGCAGTGTGTGCAACTAATGTAAAATTGCTCATGTGCCAAGTCTGTTTCCTTGGAAGAAGGTAAAAAAGCCTGTTCAGTAATAAACTACCCCAAGTCAGTGCAATTTCTAAAGAAGTGCCTGTGGCATCCCCCAATGACTTTACCTTTCCTTTAAGTAGTATTACAGTTGTGCTAATAGTAATAATATTACACAATGAATACAGTCTTGAGAGACGTACCTGTTCTGTTTTGCGGTTAATTAGAATGCCCATTACTTTGCTGAAGAAGCTACCCAATAAAGGATTCAAGTCCTCGTTGGTTTGTAAGAAGCCATAAAGACGCTTAAGTAGAGACTCATCCTCTCCTAATGCATCGTTTATTTGGGATACGTCTGCGGTCAGAATCTCGCAAGAAACACTTGGATACCTAGACAACAACAAATATATTAGGCATACAAAATGTGTCAGCCCTCGCCAAAACGACTCCATCCTTCTAGTCACATTTTGCCCCCCACAGACACAGCTACACCAGCATCAATGTACAGCCCATCCCTGCTGAAAAGCTCATAGCAAGCAGAAAAGCAGTTGACACAGATTCCTCATTCACACATGAATATTCCCAGAAGTTCTCTGCTTAGGGCACTGGTGTTATTTGTGCAAATATCACTGAAACAGTGCTGGTGGGTTTCCTTCCATACAGGCAGGTTAAAGGAAAACTATACCCCCCAAACAATGTAGGTCTCTATAAAAAGATATTGCACAAAACATCTCATATGTAAAACAATGCTTCATATAAATAAAACATTTTCATAATAATATACTATTTTAGTAGTATGTGCCATTTTGTAATCATAAATAGAAAATTGCCATTTTAAAAAATAAGGGCCCCTGGGATCGTATGATTCACGGTGCACACAAACAAACCATACACGTTAGGTCACATGAGCCAATTAACAGAGTTCTGTCTTTTGCTTCCTCACTTCTTCCTGTTACAGTTAGAGTTGTAGTATTTCTGGTCAGGTGATCTCTGAGACAGCACACAGACCATCACAAAAAGGTGGCTCCAGGCAAGAGATGTAAAAGGTCAATATTTACTTAAATATATAGACCAGTTTGGTAAGATTCTTTAATATGCCACATAATTTGATATAAACTGTCGTATTCATTTTGGGAGTATAGTTTTCCTTTAATGGTCTCCTGATAACATTATACAGTGTGTGGCCAGTGTGTGCCATAGGAACTTATTGAAAGCTACAATGGAGCAGGAACTGTAAAATGACTGCAGAATAGGTTAGTGATATATATATATATATATATATATATATATATATATATATATATATATATATATATATAAAAAGATGATAATCTTCTTCATTCATAATTATAGGTATTAATTCCACAATCCAATAAATTCTTTTGAAGCATTGAACTCAATTCCTTGAATTTGTTTTTAATAAGCTTCCACAGTATCAGACTAGAGCAATAAATAATTGCTAGTACTTTTCAGCAGTTAATCTACCCAATCAGCTATATGCCAAGCTCTAGCAGCAGCCACTGTTAAACATGCATGGTCCTGTTGGATAGACCTACCCTATACACCATGCTGATAACTTAAAGGGCAAGACAACCCCAAAATAAAAATTTGCCAAATAAAACATAATTCTAAGAAACTTTACAATATACAGGTCTTAAAAATGTTCAGTGCTTGTGAAGTTATATGTAAAAACATTGCTATTGAAAGGAGCATTTGCTTAAAGGAACAGTAACACCAAATAATACAAGTGCTTTAAAGTAATGAAAATATAATGTCCTGGCCCCTGCACTGGTAAAACTGGTGTGTTTGCTTCAGAACTATAGTTTATATAAATAAGCTGCTGTGTAGCCATGGGGGCAGCCATTCAAAGCTGAAAAATGAGAAAAGGCAAAGGATATGCAGCAGATAACAGATACTGCTCTGTAGTATACAATGTGATTCATCAGAGCTTATATATTGTTTATCCTGTGCTTGAATGGCTGTCCCCATGGCTGCACAGCAGCCTGTTTATACAAACAATAGTAGTGTTTCTGAAGCAAACACTCAAGTTTTACCTGTGCAGGTCACCACTACAGTATATTGTTATTACTGTTAATGTTCCTTTAACTCCTGGTTGTTACTAAACAATGGTGCAAAAGTCTTAGTTCCCCAGCACCAAAGACAGGTCTGTTAACCAGCTGCCTTGTCTTACATTATATCAACCGTCTGAGCCACCAGTGCAGAGAATAGAAAGGTATAAACACTGCTTTCAATAACAATACGTATTCAAATAACAAACACCATTTGTAATGAATGTATATTGCAAAGTTGCTTAGAATTATGTTTTTATTAGGCAAAAAAATAGTTTTTGGCTTGACATTCCCTTTAAACACCTACTGCAATAACTTGCCTGACCTTCCCAATGTTAAATGTATTAGGAATAGCTGTCAAGGCACTTTAAATGGCTTTACTTACTTATAGCGAATCTTCTCATCTGTGTCACTAGAAGGTTCCTGTGTGATGCAGTTGACCAATTCTTCCATGTGTTGAGGCTGCACCAAATAATCTATTAGTTTTCGGTTGACAACTTTGCACTCCTGCAGCACGTCCTCTTCATCGAGCAGTTCGAAGAGGGTGACATTTTCTCTCTCCAACAGCGTGTCCACGTGCGAACTCGTGTGTAAATCAAACTTCCAAAACATGGCTCACTATTAAGGGACAAAAAGAGAGACTGTGGTGAATACATAGCAGTTGCCTGGGGATGTTACACGTAGACGAAACACAGATGCAGTTTTATTATTAAAGGGATGCGGTCATGATTTTTATGATGTTTTTATTTCTAAATGACACTGTTTACACTGCAAATAATTCACTCTACAATATAAAATTTAATTCCTGAACCAGCAAGTGTATTTTTTTAGTTGTAATATTGGTGTTTAGGCTCCATCTCAGGTCATTTTGCCTGGTCATGTGATTTCAGAAAGAGCCAGCACTTTAGGATGGAACTGCTTTCTGGCAGGCTGTTGTTTCTTCTACTCAATGTAACTGAATGTGTCGCAGTGGGACCTGGATTTTACTATTGAGTGCTGTTCTTAGATCTACCAGGGAGCTGTTATCTTGTGTTAGGGAGCTGCTATCTGTTTCCTTCCCATTGTTCTGTTGTTAGGGTGCTGGGGAAGGAAGGGAGAGGAATATCATCACTCAAACTTGCAGTACAGCAGTAAAGAGTGACTAAAGTTTATCAAAGCACAAATCACATGACCCGAGGGCTCCTGGGAAACTGACAATATGTCTAGCCCCAAGTCAGATTTCTAAATTACATATAAAAAAATCAGTTTGCTCTTTTGAGAAATGGATTTAAGTGCAGAATTCTGCTGGAGCAGCACTATTAACGGATGTGACATTTTTTCCCATGACAATATCCCTTTAAAGGACCAGTAACATAAAAAATGTTTAAAACCATTTGTTTGTATTTAATGAAAAAAAAAAACCACCAACACACTTTTAACTTTAAATTCTCAAAGTGTTTATTAAGAAATAACGACGATCCATCGTGTGGCGCTCGATTTCTCCTCCCTGGCTATCTCCTACAGAAGGCAGGGAGGAGAAATTGAGCGATGCACGATGGATCGTCGCCCTGTCGCCGTTTCTGAAGAGGAGCGCAAGCGGACAATCGGTAAGTTATTTCCTAATAAGGACTTTTAAAGTGTCTTGGTGGGTTTTTTTTTCCCGCTAAATACAAACAATTTTTTTTTTTTACTGGTTCTTTAAGGTTCACTGACCTACAGTAGTAAATAAGCTGTGTGTGAAGCAACTGTTGTGTGTGTGTATTATTACAGCAACCATGAGTGTCAAGGTTAGGGTTGTTTTCTCTGGAAAAAAGGCGCTTAATGATTACACTTTACTAGTACATTAGAGGACATTATAGACAAATAGCAGGGGACCTTTTTACCCATAAAGTGGATCACCGTACCAGAGGCCTCCCCTTTAGACTAGAAGAAAAGAACTTTCATTTGAAGCAACGTAGGGGGTTCTTCACAGTCAGGACAGTGAGGTTGTGGAATACACTGCCGGGTGATGTTGTGATGCTGATTCAGTTAATGACTATAAGAGGGGCTTGGATGATTTATTGGACAGACATAATATCAAAGGCTGTTGTGATACTAAACTCTATAGTTAGTATAGATATGGGTATATAGAATTTATGTGAAAGTAGGGAGGGGTGTGTGTATGGATGCTGGGTTTTCATTTGGAGGGATTGGACTTGATGGACTTTGTCTTTCTTCAACCCGATTTAACTATAACTATGTACAGGTATATATGTATTTTCTACTTTTATTTGTTAATGTTTCCTTTCTTTCTCTTACACAGCAGCATTCCTTGCTACATGTTGGTGCATTCTGTCATACTGTAAATCCCATCGATGCATACCATGCTGTAGCCTTTAAGATAATGGTACACATATTGCTTTGTCTTTTGTTTTTGTTCATGAATGTTATCACTGGTCTTAAAGCAACTCCTTCTGCAATAAATCTGGAGGCACGGGAGCACACTTATTTGGGCAATTTCCCAGTGATTCTCACCTAAAGAGCAGCATGTCATTGTTAGCACAAGGCCCTCTGGCATGTTCAGGCATTATGTAACTTTATAAAAATGGAAATAATAGCACTATAAACCACACTTTACCCCAATGTTCCCTCTAATTCCTTATTGGCTATGTGCACAAAAAAAAATTGTGTTTTTGCACAAAAATTTGTGTGCGATGGCCTCAAAATTTGTGTGCACGAACATTGGTTTACACAGGTATGGGACCATTTTTCCAGAATGCTCTGGACCTGGGGTTTGCTGGATAATGGATCTTTCTGTAATTTGGATTTTTATAACTTAAAGGAACAGTTCAGAGTAAAAACAAAATCTGGGTAAAAAGGCTGTGCAAAATAAAAAAATGTTTCTAATATAGTTTGCCAAAAATATAATTTATAAAGGCTGGAGTGACTGGATGTCTAACATAGCAGAACACTACTTCCTGCTTTTCAGCTCTTGAACTCCGTGTTAGGACAGGACTACACGGCCGATTCCGCCGCACTGCGCAAAATCGCAGGCGTCGTGTCGGATGCAAACGGAAATAAGGTAAGTAATGGCAGTGTCTGATCGTGTCGCGTTGCGTCGCATCAACGCTGCAACGTGATCCGACAATTGAATGACTTACCTTATTTCCGTCGTATCCGATGTAACGCCTGCGATTTTTCGCATCGCGTCGGAATCGGCCGTGTAGTCCTGCCCTTAGTCTTTAAGGGGGCCACATGGTACATGACTGTTCAGTGACTTTGCAATTGATTCTCAGCATTCAGCTCAGATTCAAAAGCAACAGTTATGACCTATGTGCCCCCCCCCCTCAAGTCTCTGCCTGGTAACCAATCAGTGGAAACCAAGAAAGCTGAAAAGCAGGAAGTAGTGTTCTGGCTATTATGTTACACATCCAGTCACTTCAGCCTTTATACATCACATTTTTGGCTAACTATATTAGAATTTCTTTTATTTTGTACAGCCTATTTACCCAGTATTTATTTTTACACTGAACAAAATGTAGAAATTCGTCAGATCAATTACTCTGATCAGGCAGTTTGACCCGAATTGCAGGAATATGCAAATAAACACGTAGCACAGAGGGACTGTTATGTAGCTGGTAAAAGAAATGACTGTCCTTTTCCTACTTGCATTGAAATTCATTTCAAGTGATTAAGAACAGTCAGGTCTCCCCTCAACTACGCCTACCTATGGGTCAGACCAAAGGAATATACTTTGTGTTATTTTAGAATATGTTTGATTGATTCATACTGGAACCCACACGTGACACTTTCTGTTTTTTAGTCATGACACTTGCTGTCAAAATACAAGGGAAGAAATGAATCCATATTTTTGGGATTCAGCCAAATCTTTCAGGAAGGATTTGACCAAATCCCGAACCTAATTGGAACCCTAATTTGCACATGCATATTATGGCGAGGGGGGGGGGGGGGGAGTATATATGAAAAAATATTTCAATCCCCCTAATCACTTGACCTAAAGCTACATGATTTTTAGGGTTTGGATTTGGTTGAAAAAAGACTTGGATTCAGTTGAAAAGGGCTGGGATTACACTGAATCCCAAACAAATCTAGGATTCTTGTAGCCCTACAAAATCATGCAAAGAAGAGAGACGCCTAGATACATATCTATGTCAGTAGCAAAATGGTAGTTTTTGTATGTATACATTATATATAATTATAGATAGATACGATAGATGCGATAGATGCGATAGATGCGATAGATTAGATAGATTAGATGCGATAGATTAGATAGATAGATACGATAGATAGATAGATACGATAGATACGATAGATACGATAGATACGATAGATACGATAGATACGATAGATACGATAGATACGATAGATACGATAGATACGATAGATAGATAGATAGATAGATAGATAGATACGATAGATAGATAGATACGATAGATAGATAGATACGATAGATAGATAGATACGATAGATAGATAGATAGATACGGTAGATAGATAGATACGGTAGATAGATAGATACGATAGATAGATAGATACGGTAGATAGATACGGTAGATAGATACGGTAGATAGATACGGTAGATAGATACGGTAGATAGATACGGTAGATAGATACGGTAGATAGATACATAGAAATGCCCCAGAGAAAAAACAACCAGTAACAGATAAGTATGGAAGGTCCAGCACAAAGAAACAATTGTATTCTTTAAATTAACTTTTAGTAAAAGTTAATTGCAAAAATGCAAAATGCAATTGGTTTACATATGTTATTATTTGTGGGATTTGCATTATTTAGCTTTTTATTCAGCAGCTCTCCAATTTGCTAGAGTCCAAATTACCCTAGCAACCATACATTCATTTGCATAAGGTACTGGAATATGAATAGGAGAGGCCTGAATAGAAAGAGGAGTAATAAAAAGTAGAAATAACAATACATGTGTAGCCTTACAGAGCATTTGTTTTTTAGATAGGGTCAGTGACCCCCATTTGAAAGCTGGAAAGAGTCAACATTTTACTAAAATACTAAAACTTAACTAAGACGAAAACAGGAATAAAAGCGTAGACCTGACTTATTACTAAAAAACAGATGGTTTGAGGTTTGTTTTTTCCACGAGAACTTGACTGCTAAAAAGAATCTGACAGTACCGTTAAAGTAAATATTTTCTGTGTTATTAGAATTACACACACACACTCAAAAGGAGAATAAATAGCGGGGCTAATATGAGGCAAGAGTATGGCTGGCTGGAACCCATTTATTCCTCTGTAATACAATGTGACAGTGTGTAGGAGTGAGAGAGAAGGAACGAAGCAGAGATTAGCGTGTAAGTGATAGCGAGCTAAATATGGTGTGTGTGCAGCCGGCCTTTTGTGGTGAATGGATTACATAATATCAAGCGGTTTGTTTAGATGTAAACAATCACTTACGCCATGGCAACACCAACGGTGACACAGTGGCAAATGCAAGACAATCTTATGCCGGCAATATTTCGATTTCAACTGTATCCCAAACATACATCTACTAAAACAAGAACCACACAAACATATAGCCAATGTTAATTGCCTGTTAAGGGGGAGGTAAAACCCATACCTCCCCAACTGTTCCTTTCTCTCGCGTGACAGTCCCGATTTTGACAGCTAAACCTGCAGTTACGGATTGTTACTGAAATGCCCTGAATTTCTATTTGATCTCCTGCACTTAAAGCAACAGTAACATCAAAAAATTGAAGTGTTGTAAAGTAATACAAATATAATGCAGTGTTGCCCTGCACTGGTAAAACGGATGTGTTTGCTTCAGAAATACTAATATTGTTTATTTAAATAAGCTGCTGTGCAGCAATGGGGGCAGCCATTCAAAGGAGAAAAGGCTCAGGTTACACAGCAGATAAGCTCCGTAGAACAGTTAATAGTGCTGCTCCGGCAGAATTCTGCACTGAAATCCATTTCTTAAAAGAGAAAAAAAGATTTTTTTATATTCAATTTTGAAATCTGACATGGGGCTAGACATATTGTCAATTTACCAGCTGCCCCAAGTCAGTGACTTGTGCTCTAATCACTCTTTACTGCAAGTTGGAGTGATATAACCCCCTCCCTTCCCCCCCCAGCAGCCAAACAAAAGAACAATGGGAAGGTAACCAGATAACAGCTCCCTAACACAAGATAACAGCTGCCTGGTAGATCTAAGAATAACACTCAATAGTAAAATCCCATGTCTCACTGAGACACATTCAGTTACATTGAGAAGGGAAAACAGCAGTCTGCCAGAAAGCATTTCTCTCCTAAAGTGCAGGCACAAGTCACATGACCAGGGGCAGCTGGGAAATTGACAAAATGTCTAGCCCCATGTCAGATTTCAAAATTTAATATAAAAAAAATCTGTTTGAGAAATGGATTTCAGTGCAGAATTCTGCTGGAGTAGCACTATTAACTGATGTGTTTTGATAAAAACATGTTTTCTAATGACAGGATCCCTTTAACTGTTATCCACTATTTCACCTGTGCCGTATGACTAAACTAGAAACATTTTTTTATTTTGCACAGCCGATATGCCCAGTTTTTATATTTACACTGAACGGTTCCTTTAAGAAAGGCAAAAATGTTACTGGTCCTTTAAATACCTTTCTAGCACCTTTATCAAAGTCCTTGATTAATGAGTAGTCCTTGCCTATCATAAAGCTGAGGTGAAGCTGCTGAAGCGCTGCCTGAACAGGTTAAATGAAGAGCTTTCCACTGCAGGAATGTTGCTGTTATTTGGAGTGGATACGTGCCAGGGCACAGTAACTCTATAAAGCATGTAACGACATATGAGGACTTGTACATTAAGGCGAGTGTAACAACTGCAGACAAATAGCGCAGCTCGCTGATCGCCGACGGCAAAGATTTACAATTTTAAACAAACGTGCGTTTCGTTGTGTCACATTTCAGCGTGGTTATCCTCAGCCACGTGCACCATCAGTGTTATGAAAGCAGTAAAATAACAGAATGAAACATTGAATCCAAGTATCCTTTCTACAAATAGGATGGGTATTTACTTACTATCAAGCCTAAGGTGCTGACCCTTTTTCCTACCTGCCGGGAAGTGATGAGAAACTGCCTTCTGACAGGAAAGGTTGACTCCCATAGACTCCCTTTTATCCAAATAATCCAAGTTTTTTTAAAATGATAATAAAACAGTACCTTGTAACTGATTCAGACTAAAGCTGGCCATGGACGCAAAGATCAAGGAATCGTACGATTTTTGGACAGTGTGCGGAGATTCTCATTTGGTCGATCAGACAGTTTAAAAGATTTCTGTCGGCTGCGGGTAATATCTCTGCATGTATTGCCGATCGTACGGTTTTCAGAGGGAGACTGTCACTAGCTTTGTCAGACAACTTTCGTATGATTGCTCTCAGGAGCAGAACATTGGCTGATCTGTTCTTTATTTGATCTGAATTGTTAGTGGCAGGTCGGGAGATGGGGAAGTCCGTTCGTACGTTGATTTGAATCGGATCTTTGCATCTGTGGCCAGCTTAAGATATAATTAATCCTTATTGGCAGCAAAAGCAGCCTATTGGGTTTATTTAATGTTTAAATCATTTTCTAGTAGACTTAAGGTATAAAGATCCAAATTACAGAAAGATCCATTATTAGGAAAGCCCAAAGTCCTGAGCATTCTGGATAACAGGTCTCATACCTGTATAAATGTAATGAACAATGTGCCTGAAAGCCTGCCCCAGCCTAATAGGAAAACGGTGCCCTTCTGCAAATACAGCGTGCCGTGGGATTGGATTCCCTGAAGGTCAAAAAAAGTGGGTACCCTGCTGGATGAGGTCGGGTTGCGGTTCTAATCTAAATTTCTTATATTTATGTTATATTGTCTATATTTTACAAAACTTTTTTCTGTCCCTGCCCACTTTTGATGTCACTTCCAGTTTGCAGCAACATCACTTCCTGTTTAATGGTTTTCAGCAGGTTGCAGGTCAGGTAGCGGATCGAAGTGAGTAAAATATGCGAGTTGCGGTTCGGGTCTATAGTGGGGGTCAGAAACCCACTAATGGGCAGAAACTAAGCTTTGCAGGTGGATGGTACGAGGGTGAAGGACCTAAACAGAGCCGCAGCATATCCCCACGTCCACTTACATTTGATTGTTCAGGCCATTAGCATGAATGGCAAAATCTACGGGCAAATCCATCAGTGCTGTATGACTGGTGAGATAACCTAAAGGCCAGTCTGTCTATGCCCACTTTAAAGTGCAAGCTAGTCTGCTTATAGATATGTGCAACATGTACAATATCTGCACTCTTGGGGCACAAGGAGGAAGCGAACTGAAGAAAGACCCCTTTGATGTGCAGAATCTGGGCAGACAGTCCAATTTTATATTGGCTCATTAGTTTTGGTACAATGGATGCAGAGTTACAGGTATGAGAAGAGATACAGGTGTGAGACCTGTTACCCAGAATGCCCGGGACCTGAGGTCTTCCGGATAACAGATCTTTCCATAATTTGGATCTTCATACCTTAAGTCTAGTAGAAAATCATGTAATCATTAAATAAACCCAACAGGCTGGTTTTGCTATCAATAAGGATTAGTTATATCTTAGTTGGGATCAAGTATGGGATCAGTTATCTAGAAACCCATTATCCAGAAAGCTCAGAATTACAGAAAGGCTGTCTCCCATAGACTCCATTTTAAAAAATTTTGAAAAACGATTTCATTTTTTCCGTAATAAAATAGTAGCTTGTACTCGCTACCAAAGAAGATAAAATTAATCCTTATTAGAAGCAAAACCAGCTATTGGGTTTATTTAATGATTACATGATTTTCTAGTAGACTTGAGGTATGAAGATCCAAATTACGGAAAGATCCGTTATGCAGAAAACCCCAGGTCCCGAGCAATCTGGATAACCGGTCCCGTACCCGTATAGGATACTACTGACTAGTACAGTCTTGGTGAGACACCACAGAGTTGATTTGTGCTTAGACACAAATATATGTATGGAACCCATTATCCAGAATGACCTGTACCTGGGGTATTTTGGATAACTGATCTTTTAGTAATTTCGATCTTCATACCTTAAGCATAGAAAATCATGTAAACATTAAATAAACCCAATAGGCCGGTTTTGCTTCCAATAAGGATTAGTTATATTTTAGTTGGGAGCAAGTACAAGCTACGGTTTTACTATTACAGAGAAAAAGGAAATGATCTAGATCAATCTAGATAACAGGTCCCATAGATGTACAATGTACTGTTATTATTATTATTACAGAGAAAAAGGAAATATTTTTTAAAAATTCAATAATCATTTGGATAAAATGGAGTCTATGGGAGACAGGCTTTCCGTAAATCAGATCGCAATTGCTCTATAAATTAAACTTCTGCATTAGAATGACATTTGCACTTGCTATGTACAGCTATTTTAGAATAATGGTTTTCCGGATAACGGATGCCATACCTGTACAAGATCTGTATGGCAACTTATGAAGCAACAAATAAGCTTGCTTTATAAGTTACACTTCTGTACATCTGCATTACAATGACATTTGTGCTTGCTATGTACAGCTATGTGAGACAAGGCCTGAGCCTGTGATATGCACTGTGCTTGCCCTTATATGTACATACATCCAGCTGAGCACACCAGAAGGACACAGCCCCAAAATAAAAGCTGCAGGGGTCAGCCATGCACCAATTCATCATTACTAGCGACAGCAATAGTTATTATTGTATATATAATATATATTTACAGTTTCCTCATACTGCCGCAGCTGATCCCCTCAACTCCAGGTAACGGGGGAAACATCAGGCTTGAATGAATCCCTTAGCAAGTCAAAAGTGATACAATCACAGCTGTTCTAATACAATAGAACCCCCATTTTAGATTTTTCAAAAGACCAGAATAAAATAATGTAAAACCAGGGAAATGTATTATGCATAATATATAGGTGGGACCACAAAAAATGTAAAGTGAGGGGAAACTTAAAATCAGGGGATGTAAAATTGAGGTTTCACTGTAAATGGAAATACAGCAGTACGACATGCAGACGCAACAAGCAAATGAAATGCAGAACCCCAGGGAAAGTACATCAGCATTAACTTACTGCTGCCAAATATGGACTATATAGATCAACAAATGCCCAAAAAATGCACTAAACTAACCAAAATAAATAAATAAGTTAAAATTAAACAATTCCATAAGAAATAAATTTAGCAAAGGGCCCTTTAAATGTATATACAGGTATGGGACCTGTTATGCAGAAAGCTCGTGACTTCAGGTTTTCCGTATAACTGATCTTTCCGTAATTTGGATCTTCATACCTTAAGTCTATTAGAAAATCACGTAAACATTAAATAAACCCAATAGGCTGGTTTGGCTTCCAATAAGAATGTATTATATCCTAGTTTGGATCAAATATAAGCTACTGTTTTATTATTACAGAGAAAAAGGAAAAATTTGGATTATTTGGATAAAATGGAGTCTATGGGGCTAATCCCCTCACATCTGACCATGTATCTCTGCACTAAACATGGCTGCTAAATTGCACAGCACTGTATACATCAAAAAGCCTCTGCAGCAAACACTTCCATTGTACCAGTAGGATAAAACTGTATGTTATATGTAAATACATTTATGCAATGTATATATGCAATGTATATGCAAATACATTTCATCTTTTGTTGTTTGCGGCCCATTAATGGGAAAACCTACTTCTACACTCCATATTAAAGATATGGGACCTGTTATTCAGAATGCTCGGGGACCTGGGGTTTTCCTGGACAACGGATCTTTCTGTAATTTGGATCTTCATACTTTAAATCTACTAGAAAATCATGTAAACGTTGAACAAACCCAATAGAAAGGTTTTACATCCAATAAGGATTAATTATATCTTAGTTTGGATCAAGTAGAAGGTACTGTTTTATTATTACAGAGAAAAAGGAAATAATTTTACAAAAAAAGGTTGATTTTTTTTAGATAAAATGGGAGCCATTCTGTAATTTGGAGCTTTCTGGATAACAGATCCCATACCTGTATTCATATTTATGCATTCAGACAGTTCATCCCATCTAATAGCATGCACGTTTAGAGATAGATTCTACATTCGGCAGCTAGGTGGAGCAATCCTAGGAAATGAATAGCAGAAACTAGCTCTCCTCTAAAACCTGTGTATAACAGCACTGCTGCAAAGACTGCAGGCATCGTTGGAATGAACCCGCTAAACCACTTTATTGCTGCATTCTGAGCATTATACCCATCACATGCACGATGAGATAAGTAGATTTGGGCAGGGAGAAGTTCGTGCAGAACTAACATTAGCTGTGCCAGGACAGTTATGCTTCATTTACGCAAACAAATGAGTCCGTGAGATTCTGTGGGACGGAAAGACATGAGTAGTGTCAGACTAGAGAACTAGTTCAGAAACCCAAGAGCCTGTACACAATACACTGATGCTGCTACTGCCCATACTGAAACTATGTTACTCAACTACTACAGGTACGGGACCTGTTATTCAGAATACATACGGCCTTGGGTTTTCCGGACAGCTGATCTTTCTGTAATTTGGATCTTGATACCTTAAGGCTACTAGAAAATCATGTTAACATTAAATAAACTAAATAGGCTGGTTTTGCTTCTAATAAGGATTAAAGGGGTTGTTCAACTTCAAACAACTAGTAGTTTTCAGATAGATCACCAGAAATAAGCACTTTTTCCAATAACTTTCTATTTTCTGTGTGTCACCGTTTTTCTAATATTGAAGTGTAAAGCGTTACTTTTTACCTTCTAAAGCAGCTCCGGAGGGGGGGTCGCCGACCCTGTAAATTGTTCTAAATGTATACATTTAGTCAGTACATTTCTTATATTTGTCCCTGCTGAGCAGAATCTCTGGGTTTCATTACAGGCAGCTGTATTGTATTGAATTGATACAATAGTTGCTAATACTCCAGAGATGCTGCTGAGAAATGTATCAACTAAATGTTGCGAAATTGTAACCGTTGAGGGCAGGGGCACACGGGCAGATTTAGTCGTCTGGCGACTAATCGCCTCTTCTGCGGGGCGACAATCTTCCCGAACTGGCTTCAGCCTGCTATAATGAGAAAACGCCAGCGCAATGGCACTCGCGGCGCTTCAATTGCCGAAGTCGCCCGAAGTTGCGTCACGAGGAAACTTCGGAAAACGAAGCGCCGTGAATGCATTGGTGAAGGTGATTTTTCATTTTAGCAGGCAGAAGGAAGTTCAGGGAGATTGTCGCCCCGAAGAAGAGGCGATTAGTCGTCAGGCGACTACAGCTCCCCGAATCTGCCTGTTTGCCCCTGCCCGTACACATTTGCCACCCTTATTTTGTTTGTTGCTGGGGATTTTGGTTCTGTATGACTGTAATACAGTGTTATTGTAATGTTATTTAAATAATGTTAATTTTTGTTGTAAAGTTTTCAATAAAAAACATAAAAACCCTTAGAGTCTGCACCTGAATTACTGAGCTGTCAGACTCAAACACCACAGACAGGAACGTTTAACTTTAAACTTAGATTTTGGAATAACCGTAAAAAATAAATAAATGAAAGTAATTGAAAAAAGTTTTATTTCTGGGGAACAATCTGAAAACAACTGAACTGAAAAAAGTGTTTAATTATATATTAGTTTGGATCATGTTTGGATCACTATTTTATTATTACAGAGAAAAAGATAATCATTTTTAAAAAATTTGATTATTTGGATAAAATGGAGTCTATGGGAGATGGCCTTTTCGTAATTCAAAACTTTCTGGATAACGGGTTTCCAGACAACGGATCTGATACCTGTAATAATAAAAAGGGGGAGGGAACCTCCATAGTGCAGCTTATCAGCACCTTGAACAAAGAATGGACAATATCAGTTGTATAAATCATAGCCCATGTTTCTTGCACTAGTCATGAGCACAATCGCACAGTGTCAAGAGTAAAATCATAAAAATAAATTGCCTATGTGGTCATCAGATAAACAACATAAACAGAACTAAAGGTCGCCACTTGGATGAGTGGTGAAAGGATTTCAAGAAAACTCAAAGTCCAGTTGCCTCTGACTTCATTGTGTACTATATACTGCCAAATGTTTTCAATGACAATTACCTGATGCAAAAGTTTTCTTTTATTATTTAAAAAAAAATGCTGCAGTTCCCCTTTAATATTGCGTTCTGCTTCTGTTTAAATTCAGAGGCACACTGTTAGACCCGAGCAAAAAAGCAACAAAGGGGGTTGTGCAATAAAAGGCACCAAGTTTGCCCAGGAGCAGTAACCCATAGCAACCAATCAGCCGGGAGCATTTACTGGTCACCTGTTTAAAAGCTAACATCTTATTGGTTGCTATGTGTTACTGGAGTGCCTTTTATAACATATGGTAGTATGAAC
Organism: Xenopus petersii; assembly: GCA_038501925.1. NCBI lineage: Eukaryota > Metazoa > Chordata > Amphibia > Anura > Pipidae > Xenopus > Xenopus petersii. The sequence goes on along the minus strand of CM076684.1, from coordinate 19,729,838 downwards.
GGTCCACTTGTTAAAAAAAAAAAATAAAAGTCACTTCCACCTCGGTTTGAAAGCAGAAACACAAATTAGCACACAACTTACAGTAACACCTCACTCGTTCTGTGGCCTTCTGAATGCTTAGTCTCTGGCTTGTGGCAAAAGCTCCTCTATTCATGCATAACATTCATGTCATTATTAGCAAGTGTTTTTAAAGCACCAACATACTCTGCAGCGCTGTACAATAGTTGTCCGACACAGTAGGTAAAGAGGACCCCTGCCGATAAAGGGATAAAGCTTAGGCTTGAGCGGCTTATCCTCTTGCATTATTTTCTCTAAAGCAGTGGCTCCCAAATTGAGGGGCTGCCTCTCCTGATGGGGCTTGGAGTAGATTTGGATGAGATTTAGGGAAAATGCCTAATGAAAATACCCCCTGAAAGTCATGCTTGAAGGTAAATTAAAGGTGTTGTTCACCTTTATATTAACTTTTAGTATGAACTAGAGAGTAATAGTCTGAGACAATTTGCAATTCATTTATTATTATTTGTGGTGTTTGAATTATTTAGCTTTTTAATCAGCAGCTCTCTAATTTTCATTTTGGGCTACTTTTTGGGTCTTTACCTGGTTTGCACTTTGGAAACCAGCCACAGTTTTCCTTGCCCTAATGTGCCAAGCCTGTGTCTCCCAGTGCATGCTGGGTAATGTAGTTTTTTGTTTTAACAATTTGCCAAGTTTAATGTAAGACTACAAAATCCAGCATGCAACGGCACGACTTGTGTAGAAGCCGGGAGTTATCAGATTTTCTGATGACTTTCCTCAATTTCAGGGCAAAAATCTGCCGGCCTCCAAAATGTTTAGAAGTTTACCAATATTTATTTTAATTGTATTTGTATTACAGCCTAATGGGGCCCCTATACCTCTCCACTCTGTAGTTACGCCCTGGTGACGGGTGAATCTGTTCCATTTTGCTTCATGGAAAGATATGTGAAATATTGAAAATTTGTAAAAGGCGTATTTTCACATATAGACTTGTTTTCACTGCATTTATTGGGCTATTTTTTTGGGCTACTTCTGAAGTGCCTCTTGGCTAGTTTTGTAGCTGAATTTGGCTGGTTTTGAAAAGGAGACCTGACAACCCTGCATGGATCAGCTAAATTAATTGGCAAGTTTGGGGGGCTGGGAATCTTGGAAGCCAATGTTTTGACTACTCTGTGTTTCTGGCTCTAATGAAGAGAAATGAAGGCAGGAGATGTGTTTGGGTCACAGTAAGGGGCAGCAGACACACAGGCCTGAGAGAATGTCTTGGGCTAGTGGGGGGCTGTTTGGGCCTCTGTGTAGCTGAAATACCAGGGCCTATTTTGACTGTCAGCGAAGACCTGCCTGAGAGCCACATTTGGAATAATATACGGGCTGTCTGTAAAAAGTCAACTTCATCCAGTTTAGAAAAGTAAGTGAAGACAGCGTGGAAAAGCCCATCACACTCCGGCGCCCCTCTTCATTAGAGCCAGAAACTACATTTCCCAGAATGCCACAGCCTGCTTATCACTGCGGCGCGATGATGGGAATTGTAGTTCTTAAGCAGTTAAAGCGCCGAAGGTTACCCCTACTGTGAAACTGAGTCTCCGCGCTAGAGTCTAGAAGGCACTTGCAGGCCTGTCCGGCGGCACTTACCCCGTTAGTTAGTATCCTCGGAGACTCAAGTGTTCCTCCTCCCCTCGACTTTCCTCGCCAGGCCCACCGGCGGCGCTCCGTTTTTCCTGCGCCTGAAGCGGACGGCGACCGCCGTCGTTCCCTCCGTTCTCTCTAATCAAGAGCAAATAATCGTGCAAAAGGACGAGCCGCAACTGTCACTTGGGGAAAGTGGGCGGGGATCGAACCAGTCTCCAGAAGGACGGCAGCGGCGGAAAGGGACTACTCTTCCGCTTCCGGTCTCATCCATCGTCAGGATGGGAGGGGCCAGACGGGGCTAATGGAAGGGTTCCTGTAAGCGCGCTTTCAGTCAGCCTCCAGGTGGCGCTGGGCCAGAATGGAGGGTTTCTTGATTTTTTTTTTTATGCAGCTGCTGTGCTGCAAGTGTGGGTTCCTGAGTAATTGTGGGATATTTTTCTCTATTGCCCCATTCTGAAGTCTCCAGAGAACCAAGCCCCGCATCAAAATCATTTAAAGGAAGAGTTCAGTGTGAAAATAAAAACTGGGTAAATAGATAGGCTGTGCAAAATAAAAAAATGTTTCTAATATAGTTAGTTAGGCAAAAATGTAATGTATAAAGGCTGGAGTGACTGGATGTGTAACATAATAGCCAGAACACCACTTCTTGCTTTTCAGCTCTTTAACTCTGAGTTAGTCAGTGACTTGAAGGGGAGCCACATGGGACATAACTGTGAGTTTGCAATTCATCCTCAGCATTCAGCTCAGATTCAAAAGCAACAGATATGACCCAAGCGGCCCCCTCTCAAGTCTCTGATTGGTTACTGCCTGGAGAGCTGAAAAGCAGGAAGTAGTGTTCTGGCTATTATGTTACATATCCAGTCACTCCAGCCTTTATACATTACATTTTTGCCTAACTAACTATATTAGAAACATTTTTTATTTTGTACAGCCTATGTATTTACCCAGTTTTTATTTTTACACTGAACAATTCCTTTAAGCCTTGGCTAAATATGTATACACTGGTTTAGCTCGACACTCAGGCCATTACAAGGTTTTCTACACAATATAACCCAATAAATGTTTTCTGACACTCCACAGCCTTAGTTCTGCCCGCCACAGAGGCAGAATGTATTGGGCCATAGGATAATAGTGCTTGTGCTATAATGTAACACATTGGGGGACAGGATTGAGGTGGGTCATATCGGGCTGATCCGATCGTGAAAAGTTATACGGGCGGTCAATTGCGGGACAGATGCAGTTTGGGATTCAATTGGATTTTTACTCCTACTTAGGGTTGCCACCTTTTCTGGAAAAAAATACCGGACTTTCTATATTCTTGCCGTTCTTTCCTATTAATAACATTGGCATCAAGCTTTATTTTTACCGGTCTGGTGGCAACCCTACCCTGCCTGATCGGGGAACATACACAGGCCAATCAGCATTGCTTTATTGGCCCGTGTAAGGCCAACTTTAGTCATAGCCAATTACAAAGACACAAGATGTGTCTCTTAGTGATGTGTGGGCCGACCCGATACCCACGGGTTTACCCGCTGGTCGGGGCGACCTCGCAATGCTCCTCACGCCACCTTCGAATTCCGGGTTCCGGTTTTATAGTCTCACGTCTGCTCGCTCCGCCCCTTTTGTGACGTCATTGTGATGTCGTCGGCACGGGTCTATAAAATGACCCCGGAAGTGTGGGGGTGGCCGTGAGCTGGAGCAGGGTGGGTTAGGGTCGGGTCAGGAAAACCCTGACCCGCACATCACTTGTGTCTCTCTCTTTCGCTCTCTCTTTATATTGTAACTATAAGTACAATAACTGTAACATCTAGTAAAAAAAGAGACACTTTTAGTTACAAAGTTTGTACAAAGCCTGCATAAGCTGGCGTGCTTAATTTCTATTTCTCAGATGTTAATTAAACCCATTATATACATGCTGAGGACGGTAAATCAGTTTAATAATGACTATTGATTCTTCTCATCATCCTATCAGTTGTGTTATGTGGATATATAGGTAGCCCATTATTAAATAACATTCTGAGCGATAATTACTGGTGTTTAGTGTTCTTATCAATCAAAATGAATACATGGCATTAAATAATCCTTATTCTGTTAAAAGGGCATTGTAACAAAGCAGCTGGGTTAGTTATAGATGGGCAATATGTTTCTCCCAGGGTGTTATACAATACAACACCCTGGAACATGGATTAATTAATACAAAAAGCTGCAAGGTAATTGCTGCAGCTAAAGTACCTGACTGACCTTGGGAGTGAGAGAGAGAGAGCAGGAGCTGCACTGCACAGGGAAGGTACTGGTTACCAGTGATTGTGTTATATATTTTGATTCTTTTGCTTTTAAGTTGGTGTTGGGAAAGCCACTCAACTGTAGTTAGGCTGCCAACTGTGTTTAGCCAGCACTCTGGTGCAAGGGTTTATTTTTCCCTGTTTTGATTTCTTTGTGTGTTTGTTACCAAAGACTGTGTAACAGAATAAACTGCAGGGACTTGCCTTTAAGAGGATCGACTACTGTGACTGCTTTGTTTACCGTAAAAGTCTGTGGAAAATCGGCCCCAAGATACTGACCCAGGTGCTCCTACAGGTCTAGTTGTCACGGCATATACACTCAGACAATCAGATATTTAAAGGAACATTATATGAATGTAAAAGGGAAGAAGCAGCTCTGACAGATTTCTAATTAGTTTTTAGTAACATAACTATATTACATGCTGTGCCCTGTAAGAAATGGAATAATCTGGAATGTTTTTCTCAGTTCCTATGATTACAGAGTTTCCCGTTAATATTTAAGGACATTGTCAGGACCGGCTCCCTAAATCCAGAACAGGTGCTAGGCTCTCTGGTCTTGGCTCTGCTTCTGCCTGTAGCAGCCGCCTTTTACTTTGGGAGGAGCCCTCCGCTAATCAGATGCTGCCAGGTCCAAATAAGAGGGGAGCCAAGCAAGAGTTCTGGACTGGCAAAGGGGTACGGTTGTTATCAAGGTTTCGGACGGAAGGCAAAAGTTCAGGAAATAAACAAAAGATTAGTAAGGCAGGCCAGGGTCAGTACAGGCAGAGTTCAAGCTGGGTCAGACACAGGCAGTGGTTGGTTCAGGCGGAGTTCAAGCAAGGTCAAATCAGGCCGGGGTCGGTACAGGCAGCGTTCACAGATAGGCAGGCAGGCACGGGTCAATATCAGTAGACTCAGAATAGTCAGACAGGCACGGTTCAGAACAGGAATCAAACAAGACTAGAATCACACCCAGATACTAACAAGTTAGATCTAGCAATGGGCAATGAGTTTGAGCTCAAAGCCCCTTTAAATATTTGAATTTCGCGCCACTCAGCCTGATGAGGTCACGCACCCGACGCATAAACATGGAAGTGATCAGCCATGCGCGCCATAGAGAACCGGCGCTTGAAGGAGAAGGATCAACGCGGCAAGCGTCCCCGCAGCAAGGAGCAACGGACGTCCCCGCAGGCCCACTAGACCACCAGGGTGAGTCCTAACAGACATGAGCCCAGTCTAAATAAGGAAAGTATTTTGTTCACTAAGGGAGTGAGTGTGTGTGTGTTGGGTACACCCAGGGCCGCCATCAGAAATCGCAGGGCCCCATATGAAAAAAATTTCTGGGCCCCCTGGGCTGCACCCACCACAAGCCCCATCTACAGGTCCGCCCACCCCACAGGTCCACCCCCACACACACACCACCACATGTTACAAAAAAAATATTGGTGGTCAAAAAAAAAACATTTGTGGTCAGGGCCCCCCATTAAAAAATATTGGTGGCTAGGACCCCACATGGGGAAAAACAATTGGTGGCCAGCCCCCCCCACTTGTAATAAAATTGGTGGTCAGGGCCCCCCATAAACACCCATGTAAAAAAACTTGCCCCCCCAGAAGTGCCCAGGGCCCCACCACACAACAGGGATCACAAAGGGTTACCTTTAGGGGGCCCCTGAAATGTTACATGGCAGGGCCCCCCTTAAAGGAATTGTTCAGTATAAAAATAAAAACTGTGTAAATAGATAGGCTGTGCAAAATAAAAAAAAGTTTCTAATATAGTTAGTTAGCCAAAAATGTAATGTATAAAGGCTGGAGAGATTTGATGTATAACAAGTCAGTCAGGACTCTACTTCCTGCTTTTCAGCTCTCTTGGTTTACACTGACTGGTTACCATGGTTACCAGGCAGTAACCAATCAGAGACTTGAGGGGAGGCCACATAGGTCATATCTGTTGCTTTTGAATCTGAGCTGAATGCTGAGGATCAATTACAAACTCAGTGAACAGAAATGTACCATGTGGCCCCCCTTCAAGTCGCTGACTAGCTCAGAGTTATAGAGCTGAAAAGCAGGAAGTTGGATTCTGGCTATTTTATTAGACATCTGTTCACTCCAGCCTTTATACATTACATTTTTGGCTAACTAACTATATTACAAACATTTTTTATTTTGCACAGCCTATTTACCCAGTTTTTATTTTCACACTGAACTGTTCCTTTAAGGTAAGTTGCCAACTACAGAAGGGAGGAGGGGAGCACAGGTGGCTGCATCTTCTTTCAGTGACAGCATTTTCTTCACTTATTGGTCACAGAAATTCAAATCCTGGTAAAGCTGCATGGTGATTGGATGAGCTGGAAGAGAAGTTCAAACCTCAGCTATCCAATCCCTGAGCAGCTCAACCGGGACTTAAACTCTGTGACCAATAAGGAAAAGGAATGGACAGAAGATACCTCCGCTTGTGCTCCCGCCCTGCCTTCCCTAAGTCAGCAGAAAGCATGGAGGCCTGACTAATCAATAAATTGTGGCGTGGCTGGGCCTCCCTTACCTTCGGGCCCCCTACAACTCCCCCCCCTGTCCCCCCGATGGCTGCCCTGGGTACACCATAAAGCAATTCCATCATTCCATCATATATATAACCATAGGGACAGGGTCATGGCAACACCCCCCCTTCCTTTACTGCATAAGCCCTTCCTATCACAAACTACCAATAAGACAGCACAGAATGGGCTTGCATTCAAAATATATAAATATATATATATATATATATATATATATATATATATTCCATTCCTAAAAAGAAAAAGTGATGTGAATTATTTATGAAAGGAAAAGGGTAATTTTTGTTTTCTTAATAATCATTGATGAATGAAGTGAGCATGTTTGCCTAAAACTTAAAAGGGTTGGTCACCTTTAAGTTAACTTTTAGTATGATGTAGGTAGTGATATTCTGAGTCAATTTGCAATTGTTTTTTTATTATTTGTGGTTTTTCAGTTATTTCGCTTTTTATTAGGCAGCTCTCCAGCTGGCGATTTCAGCATTCTGGTTGCTAGGATCCAAATTACCCTTTGAATAAGAGACTGGAATATGAATAGATGTGGGCTTAAATAGAAGGATGAGTAATAAAAAGTAGCAATAACAATAAATGTGTAGCCTTAAAGAGCATTTGTTTTTTTTTTAGATGGTGTCAGTGATCCCCATTTGAAAGCTGGAAAGAGTGAGAAGAAAAAGGCAAATCAAGAACTATAAAAAAAAAGACCAATTGAAAAGTTTTGCCATTCTATAATATGGTAAAAGTTAACTTAAAGGAGAAGGAAAGCTATGGATGCATTTTATTGCCAATAGATCAACTGCAATAATGCAAGCTATAATGCTATATTTATTCTGTAGAATGTTTTACTATACCTGAGTAAAAAGCTCTAGAAGCTCTCTTGTTTGTTTAGGATAGCAGCTACCATATTAGCTTGGTGTGACATCACTTCCTGCCTGAGGCTCTCCCTGCTTACAGATAGCTCTGGGCTCAGATTACAGCAGAGAAGGCAGGGGGGGGAGGAGCAAACTGAGCATGCTCATGCCCGGGGCAAGGAGGTTTACGATGAAGGCAGGAAGTCTGATACAGAAGCCCATGAGTACACAATATAAGAAAATAAATGCTGTGTTTCTTTTAACAGAGGACTCATAGCAGCATTACTTTGAGGGTTTACTGGTATATTTAGGTGGACCTTTCTGATAAAGTTTGCTCAGTTTTAACCTTTCCTTCTCCTTTAAAGGTTAACCGCCCCTTTAAAGGACAGCAAAACCCACTACAAATCTTTTTCTATACATTATCTCTAACCCAGCCACCCAAACCACCATGTTTGAATTGCTGAAAACCATTTCCAAATGTTTTTAACAAAGCTTTCACTGTCTTCCAAAACAGAAACACCATCTTTGATGAGGAATGGGCCTTACAAGGCTCCGCTTCAAGGAACGCCATATAACCCATGCATCAACGCTGAAGCAAGGCAGAGATATCAGAGCATAAACAATGCTTGGGCATGAAGCCTTTCACATAATCCAGGGCAAAGGGAAAGTTTTATAACTGGAAGGATTCCAACATCGCTCAAGATGAAATGGTGTTAAAGAGCCATACCACCTCAACAGACCTGAGCTGCAGTCTGGAAGTATTTTTTTGCTTTCTTGTAGATCTGTTTTATTACAACCCTTATTAGAATAAGACTTTCTTTGTCCTTTAACAACAATAAAGGAATGCTTGAATGGCTGATTGCTGAACCTTGTTAGAGTAAAAATAAGACATAAAATACACACTACAGCAGGGGTGCCCAAATTTTTTGCAACGAGGGCCAGATTTGGTGAGGTGAAAATGTTGGGGGGGGCGACCATTCAGCCCGACATTCTTTGAACTAATAACATTAAATTACAAGAGTAATCGTAGCAGTAATATTAAGGCACATTAGTGAAATGATCTGCCACTTGGTCTATACTACTGCCTGTTTGCTGAAGGTGTTAGTAATAGACACGTACTGGAACGTAGTGACGCCATACTTCTTTAGTTTACTGTACTGGCACGTCAGTATGTCTATTGACACCTTCAGCCCTAAAGAAGTATGCGAAAACAGCGCGTCTCTATGTGCCAGTACATCTTCAGCACACAGGCAGCAGTATAGACCAAGTGGCAGATCATTTCACTAATGTGCCTTAATATTACTGCTATGGGATTCCTGATCACACTGTGCTGCAAACAATTAATTATTATTAATTTCATGACGGAAGCTGAGGGCCGGTGTAGATTTGAAAACGGGCTGCAATTGGCCCCCGGGCCGCACTTTGGACATGCCTGCACTACAGGCTCTCATATTTTAACTGGCCAATCAGCTGGACCCTACACTGGATATTACTTGTACTTTCTGTATCAGATACAGTAAAACCTCGATTTTAAGTCCCCTGATTTTACATTTTCCCGCATTTTACATATTTTATTTGTGGTCCCATCAATTTATAATGCATTTCAATGGGTGCATATTTTCCTGGATTTTACATCAAAATTTTGTACTGATGTACCAAAAACTGCTTTTTTCCCCCCTCTATGAATGTTGTTATTGGCGAAATAAAGAGGTTTAAAAATACTAAGCAGATGTATATTTTGCCATAGTTCTGCCTGTAAATGGTCAATTGCAATGAGTCTGCCCCTTATACAGTCCTGCACCAATCACTTATTGTTTAGGTTGTGTATGTGACTGACAGAGAGTCTTGCACATGCCCCCATAGTGTAACATTAACACTGCAAGGCTTAAAGTAATACTGGCACTAAAAAACTACTTTTAAAAATATGAATGTGCATTAAAAGTTACCTATAGGTCATGTTGATCATTTTGTGCTGAGAGATTTGGTTATCTAAGAAATTGTTAGTTGAAGTTTCTAAACCTGACTGTTTTTCCAACCCGACTGTCCCATCTCTGCCTGTCCGTTTAAGGAGAATTTAACCTGTTCGTAGATTCGCAGATTCTTCCAGCGGAGTTGCATGCATCCATCTTCCTCAATCACAGTAAGCTGAGAGATCAGCAATTTCCGTGTAATTCCACGCACGCGCAGTTATCACAAACCGGCAAACTGCTCCAACTGTGCATGCAGCACAGAGATCGCGGAAGATAGACGCATGGAATTCCGCTGGAAGAATCTGTGCCGAGGGGTAAGTATGGAGTATCTCCCCGGGGGGTAGTTAGCCTGGAGGGAGGGGGGTCTACCTGGGGTGGGGGGTACAGGTTTTTTTTACTAACAGGTTGAATTCTCCTTTAAAGTTTCCAATGCTAACGGACTCCTGCTGCACAAATATGGCAGCCCCCTCATACAGGAACACGGGGCATCAGACTGGTAAAATAAAAGCATTGTGCAAATACTTAAGGCAAAGTTAAAAGTAGCTTTCAAAGGCAATATTATGATAGATTTAAAAAAAGAAAAGTTTTATTTCTGGTGTCAGTGTCTCTTTAACCCTTGTTATTAACACAGTAAATATTGTATCTCAAAGTAAAACAGACTCCTGTGCTTATATCCTACCAGTACTTAAAGAAAAAGTTACTTTAACACATTTCCCAGATTTTACATTTTCCCGAATTTTACATATTTTGCTGGTCACCTAAAAAAAACCATACAATGGGGGGTTCTACTGTATATTCATGCACACAATACTGCAGCTTTGCACCTACTGTCAGGCTGAACATACAGCGACATACTGCTAGGTGGAACCTTTTGTGGAACTGGAACACATGACAAGCTGAAGGAAGTCTGCCCAAGGCAAAAATGACCCAGTTTTAATATTTTCCTTAGTCCCTGATGGAAGGGGAAGCTTTAACAGCTTATTTTAGCCACATAACAGTCTATCTGAACTTCCATCTTCACAGTAGATGGTGGAAACAAATGATTATACAGCAGACTAAGGAAGTGCCCATTGGTCAGTGCTATAATATTAAATCAAATTCCGCTGCCTCAATAGCAGTTTTCCAATATACATTTGTTTGCAAGATTTTTTTTGTATTTAACTTGTATGACATATGTATGCAATAATTTTCTTTCTATATACAGTAAATTGTATTTCCTTCGTACTTTCCTCCTTTATGGCTTCCAGTAATTTTTTTCTAGAATATATTTAGAATATATACATATATAGAATACAATATATTTGTTTTGCTATTTTGTCCTGTCCTCAGCCTTTCTGTTGACCACCCTCCTTTACTCTACTATTTTATGCACACTGCTGATATTCTCTCTTAATATTTCATTCTCAGCTTCCATATGTCTCTTTATTTCTATAACATCCAGTCAGCTATTTTCCTAGAAATATTTTCCTTTTTGTTCTGCTCCACATAATTAGTATACATGGTTACTTTCCATTTTTTTTTTATTTTTCAGCTATTCATTTATCCTCCTTTTACCATTTATCTTTTCTTCCATTCCAGATTTTTCTCCATTAAAAAAGAACTAAACTGAACGTATTGCACCAGCCTAAAGTTTCAGCTTGTCAATAGCAGCAAAGATCCAGGACTTCAAACTTGTCACAGGGGGTCACCATCTTGGAAAGTGTCTGTGACACTCACATGCTCAGTGGGCTCTGATTGGCTGTTGAGAAGCTAAGCTTAGGGCTCGTCACTAATTATCCAGCAAAAAATGAGCTTCCCCTGTAATATAAGCTGATGCTACAGGGCTGATTATTAAATTCTGATGCTAATTGCACTGGGTCTGTGTTGCCCTTTAGTAATTATCTGTATTTATTACTAATCAACCTTATATTGTGACATTTCTATTCTATGTGTACTGTATATTGTGAGTGGGTCCCTAAGCTCAGTAAGTGACAGCAGCACAGAGCATGTGCAGTGAATCAGCAGAAAAGAAGATGGGGAGCTACTGGGGCATCTTTGGAGACACAGATCTTTACTGCTAAGGCTAAGGCCACACTAGGCGATAGCACCGAGATTTGACTCGCCGCGACTTTTAAGCCGCAATCGCTGGGGAAACTTTTGCGCTGGCGTCTATGGGGAATCGCGAAAAATCGCCAGCGTAAAAACACACGCAGCGATCTTTTCTCTACTGTCGCTCGAAATTGCGGCAATCTTTTCTCTACTGTCGCTCGAAATTGCGGCAATTTCGAGCGACAGTAGAGAAAAGATCGCCGCGTGTGTTTTTACGCTGGCGATTTTTCGCGATTCCCCATAGACGCCAGCGCAAAAGTTTCCCCAGCGATTGCGGCTTAAAAGTCTCGGCGAAAAGTCGCCGCGAGTCAAATTGCGGCGCTATCGCCTAGTGTGGCCTTAGCCTTAAGGGCTGTGATTGCTTTGGGCTGATACAAAAGCCCAAAACATAATGTACAACATTTCTAGCTATTTAGTTAAGCTTAAGTTTTCCTTCAAGTCCTTGTTCCCCTGCAATGCCCAACCCAGAAGCACGTTTAGCCGAGTTTAGAGAAATGCAGCTCCATGTCACTTTGGTCGAGAAATGTGCATCTGCCAAGTTTTGAAGCAGCCAAGAACTTATCCTAGAGTGCAACTACACATGGCAACCCATTATTAATATATGTAGGGCTAAAGTCATGCAGAGAAGCCCTTACAGCAGGGGTCCCCAACCTTTTTTTAACAGTGAGCCACATTCAAAAATAAAAAGAGTTGGGGAGCAACACAGGCATGCAAAAACTTCCTTGGGTTCCAAATAAGGGCTGCAATTGGCTATCTGATGCCGCCTATGTGGACTGACAGACTTTTGACAGGAGGCCACTGGGAGCAACATCCAAGGGGTTGGGGAGCAACATGTTGCTCGTGAGCTACTGGTTGGGGATCACTGCCTTACAGTAAGTAAAAGCAAACGCTAGTTACAGATGGATGACGTTTGATATAATTTTCCAACCATAACAAAGACATAAACATTAACTTTTATAATGCTCCTACAAATTCAGAAGGTCAAATAGATAAACAATATGCATGGAATGTTATACTTGTACATATTAAATATTTTATTTAACAATATAAAAGGAATCCCAGAGCCCTCTTTTGAAACAAAGATTTGATACATCTGAGATGTAATTCCAAATCCCAACAGCAGCATTGCATTCATTCGTTTTTGCCCCATCACGAGGCAGACATTTCATAATGGCGTTTTCTACTATCATCTATCCATACTACGGTCTTCTGGAGTTTTCTGAAAGCAGATTTGTAGAAGACTCTTGCAGTACTCCAGCTCTTCCTAAATAAAGAAAAAAACAATATGTAGCATAGAAATAATGAAAGCTGTGGACGAGAGGAAAATTTGGTCTGTTAAGACTGGGATGAAGTTTTATAGGCCCCAACCTAGTGTTACATTTCCTCAGTTATAATAAAAAAAAAAAACAACAAGGGCAAATTAAACTTTTAAATTGCTAAGTCTTTATTAAGAAATAACTTTGCTTGCGCTCCTCTTCAGAAAAGGCGATCCGGCTATCCATTGTGCGTCTCTCAATTTCTGCTTTCCTTATAGTAGATAGCCAGGGAGGAGAAATCGAGCGCCGCATGATGGATTGTGGCGAGCGCAAGCGGAGTTTTGGCAAGTTATTTCTTAATAAAGACTTAGAAATTTGTCTTTTTTTTTTTGTTCTATACCAACTAATTTTTTTTAAAAAAACAATGTTACTGATCCTTTAAAGTATAATAATTCAAATTACAGAAATATCCCTTTTTCGGAAAACCCTAGGTCTCAAGCATTCTGGATAACAGGTCCCAAACATATACTTTTATTTTTATTAGTGCCATCCATCAGTAAATACAACAACCATACTAATCAGAACTCCTCCCGGAAGAGCACAATAATAAACTGAAGTCACATCTCCCCACACCAGATAGAAGTTGTTCACTGCAATTATAATGAATATGTAACAGGGGCGCCCCCTGCGGTCCAATTGCTGACAATGCTCTGCCATTTCTGTCAGAGCTGACTGCCCCAGTATCCTGGAACTTGTGCCATTCACATTCAAGATATTAAAGGGGTAGTTCACCTTTAAGTTAACTTAAGCAACTTTTCATCCTCATAGTTTATTATTTGCCTTTTTCTTCTGACTCTTCTCAGGTTTCAAAAAAAGGGGGTCACTAACCCCATCTAAAAACAAATGCTCTGTAAGGCTACAAATGTATTGTCATTACTCATCTTTTTATTCAGACCCTCTCCTATTCATAGTCCAGTCTCTTATTCAAATCAGTACATGATTGCTAGGGGAATTTGCACCCTAGCAACTAGGGATGCACCGAATCCAGGATTCGGTTCGGGATTCGGCCTTTTTCAGCAGGATTCGGATTCAGCCGAATCCTTCTGCCTGGCCGAACCGAATCTGAACCCTAATTTGCATATGCAAATTAGGGGCGGGAGGGAAATCACGTGACTGTCAGAAAGCGAGGAAGTAAAAAATGGTTTCCCCTTCCCACCCCTAATTTGCATATGCAAATTAGTGTTCGGATTCGGTATTCGGCCGAATCTTTCACAAAGGATTCGGGGGTTCGGCCGAATCCAAAATAGTGGATTCGGTGCATCCCTACTAGCAACCAGATTGCTGAAATAAACTGAAGAGCTGTTGAATACAAGCTAAATAACTCAAAAACCACAAATAATAAAAACCAATTGCAAATTGTCTCAGGATATCACTCTCTAAATGTCATAGAGTAACCCCTTTTAACAGTGCAAAATACTGCACAATACTGGTAACCGCAGACCAAGGCCGTTGCTTATGTTAACGTCTAGCAAGAGTAGGAAGAAGAGGAAAATAGCAGTAAGGCAGATGGGGGGAAAATACAAAGCCTGGTAGTTTTCATATTAGTCACCAAGTTAATTAAAAGCTTAGGTTTAATTGCAGAGTGCAGGCTGTAGGGTTTAAGCAAATAGCTGTTTAGACCTAAATGTACAAATCAAATGTAACAAGTAAATGAGTGGTTAGCAAAGCTCTGTAGTTTACAGTGATCATTTATTCATGGTAAATTACCCATTCTGAATTTGGCTTTACAAATTGCCTCTCTGGAGAAATTCACTTGTTCTAAATGAAAAGGTGACGTTTTAAAGCATTCTATTGCACCGCCACCACTTACGATGGTTTTATCCTGCAAGAGAGAGAACTCTACTTTGCGTAAGAAAATAAAAAGTGAGCTTACTGGTCAGAAAAAATGGACATTGAACAAGATTGCACGGTTATGTCTTCAGAACAGACTGGCTCCAGCTCCATGCCTTTAGGTGGCCATACACGGGCAGATAAAGCTGCCGATATCGGTCGTTTGGACCAATTTGACAGCTTATCTGCCCGTGTATGGGGGCTTCCGACGGGTCTTCCCGATCGATATCTGGCCACAATATCGATGGGGAAGGTTTGATTTTTAACCGACCAACCCGTCGGAGCCCCTTGGCGTATCGTAATTTGATTGTTCCGCCATACGGCCGAACGTTCGAATTACCTCCGATATAGCCATGCAGTTAGTGGCATATCAGGGAAAGATCCGCTCGTTTGGCGATGTCCACAAATGAGCGGATCTTTAAGTCTATGGCCAGCTTTATGCATAGAGGCGGGGCAGACAATTACTTTCACATTCCATTTAGCACTTCCTAGATGTCACTGCTCTCCCCACATTCCCTTCACCATTTAATTGTGTAGCCAGGGCATGGGGATGGACATCAGGTCCCCCATTCTGGTGCACAAACAAGATTCTGAGATGATGCAAGACTTGTCTTAAAGGAAAACTATACCCCCCAAACAATGTAGGTCTCTATAAAAATATATTGCATAAAACAGCTAATATGTAAAATCCTGCTTCATGTAAACAAACTATTTTCATAATAATATACTTTTCTCGTAGTATGTGCCATTGGGTAATCATAAATAGAAAATTGCCATTTTAAAAAATAAGGGCCGCCCCCTGGGATCATACGATTCACAGTGCACACAAACAAACCAAACAAACTATCACATGAGCCAATTAACAGACAGAGTTGTGTCTTTTGCTTTCACACTTCTTCTTGTTACAGTCAGAGCTGCAGTATTTCTGGTCAGGTGATCTCTGAGGCAGCACACAGACCATCACGAAATGGTGGTTCAAGGCAAGAGATGTAAAAGGGCAATATAAATAAATATACCAGTGTGGTAAGATTCTTTAATATGCCACTTCATTTGGTATAAACTATCTGTTGCTCAAGTATTCATATTGGGGGTATAGTTTTCCTTTAATAACAGTGTCCACAAAATGGCTCCTGCCTGCTTGCTATGAATTCCCAGACAGAAGGAAACAAGATTCAAATAATTTATATAGTGTAATTAAAGTTCATTTTGCTCGACTAATAGCATTCTGAATAATTTTTGGTGTGACTGGTCCAGTTTAAAGGGGTTCTTCACCTTTAAATTAACTTTTACTATGATGTAGAGAGTGATATTCTGAGACAATCTGCAATTGAATTTCGTTTTTTTAATATTTGTGGGTCATATATCTTTTTATTCAGCAACTCTCCAGTTTGCAATTTCAGCATCTGGATTAAACTGATCCAAATTACCCTAGCAAACATACATTCATTTGAATAAGAGACTGGAATATGAATAGGAGAGGCCTGAATAAACAAAGATGAGTAATAAAGTAGCAATAACAACTGGTCCATGTATGATCACCTATTGGCCTACTTAAAGGGGTGGTTCACCTTTACATTAACTTTTAGTATGTTATAGAACAGCTAATTCTAAGCAACTTTTTCAATAGGCCTTCATTACTACTTTTTGAATTACTGTATTTGTCTTCTTCCAACGCTTTCCAATTTTCAAATGGGGGTCACTGACCCCATCTAACAAACGAATGCTCTGTAAGGCTACCAATGATTAATACCTGTAGAGTTGGCACCTTATGGACACACATAAAAGAGAGGAGACCCCAAATTGCTTAATAAAAAGAACCTCCCCAGTACAGATGTTGTGTTTGGGTGCCAAGCCCCAAACAATCAGCCATAGGGCAGCCTTAGTAACATATGGGCTTGCACTCCACAAAAACACGAACGTACAGACCAGAGGTAATAAAGTCAAACAGTCTTTATATAAATAACATGTACAGCGTTACTTGTTTTGTGCCTACCTCGCTCATTTATAGAGTGTAAGTTTGTGGGGGTATTTATTATGCTCCGAATATCCGAAATTCGAATAATTCGTAGTTTAAAAAAAATATAAACTACTACAAATTTTTCGGAATTTATTAAAGCCGGATGGTCTTGTACGTCTAACTCTGAAAATCCGGCATCTCAAGGTCCTGTATAAGTCATTGAATGGGGAAGGTCTCAGTGTCTGCGCTTCTGTCCGTTCTGATATCCAATAATTTGGAGTTTTTTTGGACCAAACATTCATAGTATTTGCGGAAAAGTATGAAAAATTCATACTTTTTGGGCAAAGCTCCGAAGTTATCGGATTTTTGCCCAACCCAATTTTTTCTGACACTTTTTAATGATATACAAGGTCCATTCGGGCATGAGTCCAATATGGGTATTGGTATATTTTAATATCCTGTTGGAGAAGGACTACATCTGGCCATTGATGAGTTCCTTTCAACATACAGGGGCCGATTCACTATGGGTCGAATATCGAGGGTTAATTAACCCTCGATATTCGACTAGAAACTAAAATCGTTCGACTTCGAATATCGAAGTCGAACGATTTAGCGCAAATCCTGCGATCGATCGAAGGATTTTTCATTCGATCGAACGATTAAATCCTTCGAATCGAACGATTCGAAGGATTTTAATCCAACGATCGAAGGAAAATCCTTCGATCAAAAAATCCCAGGCAAGCCTATGGGGACCTTCCCCATAGGCTAACATTGACTTCGGTAGTAGGGGGTTGAAGTTTTTCTTAAAGAGACAGTACTTCGACTATCGAATGGTCGAATAGTCAAATGATAAAGAAAATTTTTAGTTCGAATCGTTCGATTTTCGTAGTCGAAGGTCGAAGTAGCCCATTCGATGGTTGAAGTAGCCCAAAAAAACTTCGAAATTCGAAGTTTTTTTAATTCGAACCCTTCA
The DNA here is from genome assembly GCA_038501925.1 of Xenopus petersii. NCBI lineage: Eukaryota > Metazoa > Chordata > Amphibia > Anura > Pipidae > Xenopus > Xenopus petersii. The sequence goes on along the minus strand of CM076684.1, from coordinate 19,712,402 downwards.
CTCGAATTTAGTGAATCGCCCCACAGTATATGCCTGAGCCCCTTATTATGACCCAATCAAGCTTTTTCATATTCCTTTAGTATAAAAACAAATGCTGAATTGCTGCACAATGAGGTAAAACAAGGAATTCACCTAGAACTGTACAGTGCAGTTAAACAGGGCCCCTGCAGCTGTGTGAACCTGTCAGCACTTGAATCCAAGATTTGTAGCCTCACCCTATCTACCTCTGTTCCACAAAAACATGTTGCAGGAAGTGTGTTTTTAATGAGGCCATATCCATAGTAATGGTAATGCACAAAAGCTGGAGCACACTGGAGCTTTGGTGGGTTCAGAAAAGTGCTTTATTGGATTAAAAATCATAATGTTTCATGCCTCACTGGGTCATATGCTGCCCATAGTAATTAGTATATGTTCTGCAAAATTTACTTAGAAGGAGGCAGTTTAGTGTAGGATAGTATGGCATAAATCAGTGCTGTCCAACTGAGGCCCACGACCCTTGTGTGACCCCAAGATTTGCATCAAATCTAATAATCCATTGCAACCAAATAGGTGACCAGTGAATGGGATTTTTTGCTTATTGGCTGCTGTGCATTACTAGACCAGATGCTTTGTGACCTTATTCTCTGCTTTGTACTACAGGGGAAAGTTAGTAATAGAAACCATTGTGACATTACTTTTGAGCTCATGGCTTGCTTGGCATTTTGTAACCTCAGTTTTAGTTAGTCGTAGAACATTATAGCCAATGGAAAAACCTAGTATATATGGCACATGTTTTTAAGGGATTATTGCACCTTGGCAGGCTGCACTATTACCTATGAACATGCCACCTACTGCTTTTTTTTAGACAATCCCAAATACTTTCCTATGGCGAGCAATGCAGGCTGGTAGCTTAGGCTTGTGCATGTGAGTAATGTCTCCGCTGACAGCTCTGTGGTTTCAACCATAAGGAACACACACCAACATTTTTTTTTTACCAATTTTCCTACAGTGATTAACTGTCTGGGTCCATAAGCACCGACTATATCTTCAATAATATTATCAGAAGATTTTTGACAGTAATATATCATTTCTAAACAGGGATGCACTATTTTGGATTCGGCCGAACCTCGAATCATACGCCAAAGATTCGGCAGAATACTGAAACAATCCTAATTTGCATATGCACATCTATTTTACAATAATAGCACAGTGCGTCTCTTACCTGAAACTCTTCTTTTTTCTCTAGCAGCTGACATCGTTCTTTGAGAAGATCTTCAAATGCTAGTTCTGGGACCCGACACTCAGACACCGCTTGTGGGAAATCGGTCACAAAACTGAAAAAGAAAATTTGTGTTTATAGATCATGGTCCCAATCTTCCTTAAAGAAGAATCATTTAAAGGAGAAGCAAAACCGAAAGTTAAAAAAACCCTACCCTTCATAGACCCCTCCCTCCTCCCCAGCCTGTGAAATCTGAAGCCTGAATCTGCACTCAGGGGTAAGTAAAAAGTTAGGGGCATTTGCCCGGGGTAACACTTAGGCTGGGGAGGAGGGAGGGGTCTATGAAGAGTAGGGTTTTTTTTTTAAGATCCGCTCGCTTGGTGACCTTGCCAAACAAACGGATCTTACAGTGTCTGAGCTTTAAAACAATTCAACCCAAAAAAGGCTATGGCTATAACCCAGTATGTTACTCACCTGCAGAGGGCACCTAACACATGTTCATGGAAAGGGCTATGATCAGTGTGTAGCAGAGATACCAGCTGCTGTACCATACCCATAGAGCATAAGGTTCCTGTAAAGCAAGAAACAGATCTGTATTTTAGTAAGGTCTACATCTATTTTGAGACACTTTAAGAGGTTCATTTATCAAAGGTCGAATTTTAGAGCTTTGTGAGGTTTTTTTTTTTATACCTCGAATGAACTCACAAATCAAATTTTTTCTAATTTTAAAACTAATTAGTGAATTTGCGTTGGACAAACCGAAACTCCACAGAAAAAAGGCCAAATGGATTGAGTTTTAGCGCAAAACCCACTGAAAAAAACTTGAACATCATGAAGGCTATTAGCATCTTCAAATACCTCTGACATTGACTCCTACATGACCTTGACAGGATTCAAGCCATTTCCAGCTTTGGGTTATAATAAATCCCCCAAAAAAACTTCAAGTTTTATTTTTAACCCAAACATTTGAGTTTTGACTGAAAAATACCCTTGAAAATTTGAATTTTTTTCGGGTTAAAGGAAAGCTTTACCCCCAAAATGAATACTTGAGCAACAGATAGTTTATATCAAATTAAGTGGCATATTAAAGAATCTTGCCAAACTGGAATATATATTTAAGTAAATATTGCCCTTTTACATCTCTTGCCTTGAACCACCATTTTGTGATGGTCTGTGTGCTGCCTCAGAGATCACCTGACCAGAAATACTACAACTCTTAACTGTAACAGGAAGAAGTGTTGAAGCAAAAGACAGAACTCTGTCCGTTAATTGGCTCATGTGACCTAACATGTATGGTTTGTTTGTGTGCACCGTGAATCATACGATCCCAGGGGTAGCACTTATTTTTTTAAAATAGCAGGTTTCTATTTATGATTACCCAATGGCACATATTACTAAAAAGTATATTATTATGAAAATGGTTTATTTACATGAAGCAGGATTTTACAAATGAGCAATATCTTTTTAAAGAGACCTACATTGTTTGAGGGGTATAGTTTTCCTTTAAATACATCTCGACCTTCAATAAATCTGCCCCTAAATGTTAATGCTAGAATTATTTTCTTAAATTGATATCAAGTACTCCCCACAATTAAATTTTTTTTTTTTTTACTATTTCCCCATGTAAGCTAATTTGTATATTTCACTTCCCCTTTAGTGATCTATGTCACGTTGCATTTTACATAAAACCAGCACCAGTGGGGTAACTCTTATATATCTATGATATACTATATCAACAAACAATCTGGTGCCATTAGGAGGACCCACTAGCTAATGTAGCTTGTGTAGTGCCTGCACCAGAGGCAGCCCTAATGAGAGCACACATACAAATCTTGCTTTACTTCCCTGTTCCGTACCTTTGTGTTCTGGGTGACTTATTAAAAGGTTCTGCAGCAGGAAGGCAGATTTGACCTTTAGTTTCTGAGCATCACTTTGCATGGCTCGCATTAACACAGAGAAGCCATCTTGCTTCAGGAACTCAGCAAGTCCTTCTTCTTGCTCCCGTACCAAGCCTAAGCAGAGGTAGAAACCAGTTTAAGAAAGAACAGGTGACAAACAAAAACCTTTGTATTTATTTATAAGGTGAATGAAATACTAGTTCACAAGAGAAGCATTGATAGATTTTCAACACTGATGTTAGTCGTTTGTATGAAGGAATATTGTAGGTACAGTTACTCCTATAAAATCTGCCTGAAACCTCTCATAAAATAGTATTTTCCATGTAACATAAGGTGATGGTTGAGAATTCGTAATCATCCTGATTAATCATCTGTGGAATTGAATTATACTTAGGGCTCTTAGTCACTGGCGTTCTGACCTGCGCTCCCCTGCGTTCCATTTTTTGGCGTTCAGCCGCAGAGGAGCGCAGGAATAGACGCATGTCATTATTTCAAATGGGGCTGTACTCACTCAGACGCGTGTTGGTGCCGAACGCAGGTTGAGACGCAACGTGCTGCATTTTTCATGCGTTCGGCGCCTACACGCGTCTGAGTGAGTACAGCCCCATTTGAAATAATGACATGCGTCTACTCCCAAAAAACGGAACGCAGGGGAGCGCAGGTCAGAACGCCAGTGAGTAAGAGCCCTTAGGGGAGGCACATTTATCAAGGGTCAAATCTATGGGAGTTTTTTTTTTTCTTTAAAACTCCCATGAACTCGAAATTCAACCAATCGAAATTTATTAAAAACAAAAAAAATCTCATGAATAGGATCAAACTGATCACCAAATTGATCCCTGGGCCTCTCCCATTGACTTATACAGTAATTCAGCAAGTTTTAGATGGCGAATAGTCGAATTTGAGTTCTTAAATCCCATTTTTACTTTCTTTAATGAAAAACAAATCTTTCGCCAATATACTTTAATAAAAAAATGTGTACTGTTTTTTATAAGAAACCTGACTGTATGCAGTGAAATTCTACCTTCATTTACTGCTGTGGATAGGAATTGTCAGACGGTCCCTAACTGCTCTGCAGGGAAACAATCATACTTATGAACAGCAGGGGGAGCCCCCGCCTTATTCCCAGCCATGCAGAACTCAAGCAGCTTTGTTTGTTTCCCTGTAGAACAGTCGGCGAATGTGTAGAAATTTGTATAGGATTTTATTTTTGCCTTTACATCCCCTTTACTGTTTCACGCTCCACCTGCAGGTACAAAGACCATAGAGCCAGATTTAAACAGACAAACTGGGATTCTATTTGGAGGATTATTTTGCTGCAGCCACTGGTTCTGCAGATTTGGGAGAAAGTTTGTATTAAACAATACAAAAAAAAAAAAAAAAAAAAAAACTATAAAATCCACATTAGATTGCATGACAACACAGGGCCCAGTGCAGTCTGTATATTCTGATTATTAATCAGTCTGGCTGTATCGGCTTCTGGCAGATATTATTTGACTTGTCCCGTTTCATTTATGACGATCCCTAAGCAGCCCAAACCACATTGAGCATGTGCACAGTCTTGGTCTTGCAAAGATGTTTAACAAAGTTACAAGATGGTGACCCCCTGTAGCCAACTTTGAAAGCATAAATCATTTGTTTGATTAGGCTTGTGGTGCAGTAAGTTCACGTCTATGTTTAGTATACAAAATACAGCATTTCTAGCCTTATTCTATTTTAGACTTTAGTTCCCCCTTTAAAGGGCCAGAGTATGATAAAGCTTGAAAATCAAATTCAAATTTTTTTTAAAAACTCAAATTGAATTTGGAGAACTCCTTAGTCAAATTTGACAGTTTTGGGCAAAAAAAAAAAAAAAAAAAACTTGAAAATTTGAATTTGACCCTTGATAAATCTGCCCCATAATATAGGTATATTTTTGCAATCACAAGTTAACAATAGATGCACAGATGTTATTGATCTAGCTGCTGCTATACAGATACTTACAAGAAATAGCAAAAAGGGCCTTTATCCTGACTTGATCATTAGAGTCAAGGTCCAGAAGTTGTAAAAGAATCTTCACTGCTTCCAAGCGAAGTGCTGTCTCCTGAACAAATGGTACATTCTGGCTGCATATGCCAATCAGGTCGGCCGATCTCCAGCGCAGTTCTGCTTGGGGGCAGTTGACGTAACGAGAAAGTAGCAGGTTCATGCCACCCAGTTTGCAGAAATCTGTTAAAAGGAAAGCATCAGAATGAGAAAGAAGCAAGTGACCGAGGTAGTTCAAAACATTAAAGAAGGTGTACAGAAGGGAAACCACCAAAACAATAAACATGTACAGACGTACCTGAGGCATTGTCTAGATTATCACACAAGTCAGCCAGCAGCTCCAGCGCCCGCTCTTTGGCATCTTCTTCATCCCCATTGTGTGTTTCATTACTTAACTCTTTCAGGCATTCCTTCATTATCTTCACCTCATCAGCTTGGCCAGAAAAAGCACTATTCATGGCTTGCTGGAGCCACTGCCTCCTCTGAAACAACCAAAATCAGCTTTTTATTTTCCCATACCAAAAATAAAAATTCAAATATACTCTTCCTGGGTATTAGAAACGAGAGTGTCCAGGGCAGTACCGGAAGAGTAGGCGCCTCAGCGCAAGAAAAAACAATGCTACTTCTAATTAGACTTAAGAGGACATGCTGAATAACTGGAGGGCTGCAGGTTGGGAGATAATTATTATATTGCTCAGTTGCTACACCATTTAATAAAAATATGAATAGTTACCACGGACATTTTTCAGCCTTAAATTAAAAAAACTTTATTGCACATGGTGTAAAGGAAAGCCATAAAACTTCTTCCCCATCACCCCCATCTTTACCAACAGCTTTTTTTTTAAAGGAGAACTAAACCCTAAAAATGAAAATGGTTAAAACTGCCATGTTTTATATAATGAACTTTAAGTTTCAGTAATATCCTCACTCATAATTACACTACTCATTACAACTCTACATGAAACTAGGGATGCACCGAATCCAGGATTCTGCCTTTTTCAGCAGGATTCGTCCGAATCCTTCTGCCCGGGAGGGAAATCAGTTGACTTTGTCACAAAACAAGGAAGTAAAAAAGGATTTTCCCTTCCCACTCCTAATTTGCATATGCAAATTGGGATTTGGTATTCGGCCGAATCTTTCACAAAGGATTCGGGGGTACGGCCAAATCCAAAATAGTGGATTCGGTGCATCCCTACATGAAACACAAGAGCATTTAATTAGGGATGCACCAAATCCAGGATTCGGTTCGGGATTTAGTAAAATCCTTCTGCCTGGCCAAACCGAATCCGCATATGCAAATTAGGGGCTGGGACGGAAATCGTGTGACTTTTCGTCACAAAACAAGGAAGTACATTTTTTTCCCCTTCACACCTCTAATTTGCATATGCAAATTAGGATTCAGATTCGATTCAGTTTTCCGTCAAATCCTTCGCTAAGGATTCACGGGTTCGGCCAAACCAAAAATAGTGGATTCGGTGCATCCCTAATTTAAATATCCTTGTGGAATAGCAAAATTCTGATATGTGCAAAGGATAAGTTTGTCCATACTGATCACATTTATTCCCTTAAAGGGGTGATTCACCTTTAAAATGATCTTTTAGTATGTTACACAATGGTCAATTCTAAGAAACTTTTCAATTGGTCTTCATTATTTATTTTTAACTCAAAACCAATTGTCTCAGAATATCACTCTCTAGATGATACTAAAAGTTGATTTAAGGTGAACATCCCCATTTGGGTTTTCTACAACATCTCCTTCTGCTTTCTGACTGGACAGCAAAGGAATGAGACTGCTGTGATTTAATAGACAACAATACAGATTTTTAGAACAAGCTCTTTTACAATCGAGACAAATGGAACAAGCACATGAGATGTTGCACAAAGCAGAGAAGTAGAGTCACTATAAACACCATTCTTGTTTAAGCTGCACACGGAGATTGGCCAGAATAGGGAATTAGTCTAAATACCCATTTTGGCAAGAACCTTGAAGCGAATATCTCTATTAATTATAGCAGAGATTAATATACAGAGATTGCACAACAAAGCCCAAGAAAGTAGCAAGAGCATCTTGGGATGAAACACTATCCTTCAATAATTTGCAACGAGCAGAGCTGCTGAATAAAAAGCTAAATAACTCAAAAACCTTAAATAAGAAAAAAAGAAAACCCATTTGCAAATGGTCTCAGAATATCACTCCCTACATCATACTAAAAATTAATGTAAAGGTGACAACCCCTTAGTAATTTTATATTTTTAAATTCTCCTTTATATTTGCATTAATTTGATTTTCCAGTTTCCTTGAAAGTGTTCTGCCTGCAGTTTTCTCCTCAGCTCAGCTGTCTTGCTGGCCACAAATCCCTTATCACCACCCATAGATCTCCTGTTTTGTTATAATCCCCCAACACCAAGTATCAGACAAAGGGACAAAGTATGAATAGAGCGGTCACATCCCCCTATTTTCCCAGGAGTTATTCAGACCTATCAAGAGGTAAAGGTCTGAATATGTGACCAAAACATTGATTTTGCACAAATACAGGATTTTTTAAGCAAGTTCTGGGAGTACCGAGTCTCTCACGTGTGTGTGTTTGTTTATATACACATTGATAATTTGGGCTGTTGCATTTAACCCATATTACAGTGTGTGGTGGTGGCATTCTGAGAGTTGTAGTTTTACAGCAAGAGGGCTACAGCTTGGAGATCACCAATACAGTATAAGTGTACTGGAAATCTCCCAGTAGAGTCAGTGTACTCTTTATTATTACCTACCTCCTCTGACATTGGCTCTATTTGGGGAGCAGAGTCTGACATGGTCCCAGCTTCAATGGCCATATGAAGTAGGCCCTGCAGATTTTGTTGGTGTGGTCTGTTCCCATCTTGTCCCCCGTCAGCCATGGTATACGTCACCCTGTTGATAAATGAATCATGTAAGCCAATCAGTCAGGGGTGCTGCTGTCATGAAGTGAGTACAGATAGGTGCCCCTTAGGTTACCAGGTAGGGTTGCCACCTGGCCGGTATTTTTCCGGCCTGGCTGGTAAAAATAATGGTTGATCCCAATGTAATTAATAGGGAAAAAAACATAAATATATAGGAAGGCTGGTATTTTTTAACAGAAAAGGTGGCAACCCTATTACCAGGGGGTGACAAAAAGCCTGAAGAGATTAAATTAGTAAAGAGAAAGCAACTTGGCTCTCTGCACTAGAAATGTGCCCTCAGCAATAACTTAAAATTTAGGAGTGTGGGGGCAGCATTGGGACCTAGAATCGTGCCTGTAACCAATATTAATGTGGGTATTAAGATCCGACACCCCACAAACAAAAAAACAATAGGACACGGTTCAATTATAAAAAAAAAATTTTTGTGGCAGAAGGCCACAAAAAAAAACAAAAAATAAAAAAAATAAAAAAATATTTCAGCCTCCACAGTAAGATCACATACGCCTTTGGCTTCAGCAGGCCATACAAACAAACTGTTTTCTTTTGCAGTTAAGACTTGTCTAAGGGAACTAGCACACGGGCAGATTGTCGCCCCGCAGAAGAGGCAATTAGTCGTCAGGCAACTAAATCTCCCCGAATCTGCCCGTGTGCTAAAGCCCGAAGGCTTTTGTTATTTCCTAAGCTAAACACAGTTTTACTTTTTTTTTATCTAAGAATATAGATCAAGGGAGGGCACAATTTTGAACAATACATAAAAGAAAAATCTTTATACATGGTTTTTTTTTTGTATAAGCAAATCTCTCACATATTTAACCAAAAAAATGAACATGTATGGTATGGTATGTATGATGGATGTTTTGGTTTATGATGGCACAGGTACAGATTGGGGGCTTGGGAGCAATCTGAGGGATTGACTGCCATTAGGGTTGCCACCTTTTGCTAACTTATTTTCCGGCTGGTGGGGGGCGGGTACAAAAAGGGTGGGATGTGACATCAAAGGGGCGCAGCTGTGATGTAAAGGGCCGGGGCCACGTCGCGGCCAGGACAAAAACGGAGGAAAAAAGCTAAATTTACAGGGGATTAGGGGAGGGCCGACGGGGTCTTTTTAAGGGTATTACAAATTTATCGGCAGCTACATTTCCGGTTAATTTGTAATACCGGCCTTGGCAGGTGTTTTGCCGGCTAGGCCGGTAAAATACCAGCCGGGTGGCAACCCAAACTGCCATTGACACAGGTACATGGGGCAACACGATGGCTGCTGGCACAGGGGGCAAATGGTAGTGCAATACCAGGTGGGGGGGCACTGATTGAAGCCTAGGGTGCCAAAAAACCTTGGCCCGGCCCTGTTGGTTACAAAGCCTGATCCCCCACACATAAGAGGTGCAGTCATTGCAACGCTGGGACTTCCGGTGTCCTGGGCTATTAAAGCACATGTAATGTCAATACCACGCTGGAATAACTTCCGGTGTCATGGCGGAGCCCATTACAGCGCATGAGATAATAAAGCAATGTTTGTACGAAATAACTCCCCACATACAGAGAGCTGGGGTGTACAGGAGTCACATACACTTACAGGGGAGCCCGAGATATAGTTCTATAGGGGTCGGTGCGCTTGTTACAAATCTAAAAGTCGGACGCCGGGAATTCGGATACACAACTGCCACGTGACTAGTATCCGCGCTATAAAGTGGTGTATGTAATGTAACTGTACCTGAGGATGTAGCGGTGAGCCTCGAGCTCCACAGGTCGGTACAGTGAGGAGAGTCGCTGTCACAGTCGCACGGCGGCCACACGTTTGTTCAGGGATCAGCCCAGCGCTCGTATTTATTCTCTCGTTCCCTTTCCAGCTGCTTCCAGAAGCTTCTTCCGCCTGACTCATACGCGCCGTCATTGCGCCACCTGCTGTCCTTTCTCTGGATCGACTTCTGTCACTTGTGCTGCGCTATAGCCGGGGATCCACTCTGCTCTGGTGTTTCATATTCATTCTAAATGTCTCATTCCCTCAAAATCCATAGTCTGTACTCTGCTCAGCTGCAGTGTCAAAATGAACAGAACTAGCCCCTCCCCCCCCACTGGATGGAAAGATTTTTTAATGGGGGGCAGTGCTTCACCTTTAAGTTAACTTTTATTATGTCATAGCTTTGGACAATTCTAAGAAACTTTTCAATTGGTCTTCATTATTTATTTTTAACAGTTTTTGAATTATTTGCCGCCTTCTTCTGACTCTTTTCAGCTGTTAAATAGGGATCACTCTGGGCTGTATTTCGGTCTGATGGCCAGTATAGGTGGGCCCCCTGGCCCAGCCCCCCTTCCCCAGGTCTCTGAAGCAGCAGCCAGCCCTGAGGGAGGTTGAGACTGATGCTGGAAGGAGGGTGCGAGTTTCCTTTGTTGTGAATGCGCCGGCGTTCGTGTTGCGCTGTCTCTTCATGCGTGCGCACCGACGTATGTGCATACGCGCGGGGGGGCCCAAAGGTTAGTGACCCTGCTGTTGGCACCCTAGGCATCGGACCTAAACACGCCCATACATTGTGCGCGCTGACATCACGTGGCGTGTGTAGTGACCAGGAACTAGGGGTCAGCAGAAGAGGCAGCTGCCTAGGGCACAATAATAGGGGTGTCGCTGGGCAGCTACCTCTAGAATGGTCTTCTGCCTACCCCTAGTATGTACCTCTCAATCTTACTTTTTCCCTCTTACACCCTCCTTTCTCTTGTTACATAGTTACATAGTTAAATTGGGTTGAAAAAAGACAAAGTCCATCAAGTTCAACCCCTCCAAATGAAAACCCAGCATCCATACATACACCCCTCTCTACTTTTAATTAAGTTCTATATACCCATACCTATACTAACTATAGAGTTTAGTATCACAATAGCCTTTGATATTATGTCTGTCCAATAAATCATCCAAGACCCTCCTATAGTCATTAACTGAATCAGCATCACAACATCACCCGGCAGTGCATTCCACAACCTCACTGTCCTGACTGTGAAGAACCCCCTACGTTGCTTCAATTTTCTTCTAGTCTAAAGGGGAGGCCTCTGGTACGGTGATCCACTTTATGGGTAAAAAGGTCCCCTGCTATTTGTCTATAATGTCCTCTAATGTACTTGTAAAGTGTAATCATGTCCCCTCGCAAGCGCCTTTTTTCCAGAGAAAACAACCCCAACCTTGACAGTCTCCCCTCATAATTTAAGTCTTCCCTCCCTCTAACCAATTTAGTTGCACTTAGTCTCTGCACTCTCTCCAGCTCATTTATATCCCTCTTAAGGACTGGAGTCCAAAACTGCACTGCATACTCCAGATGAGGCCTCACCAGGGACCTATAAAGAGGCATAATTATGTTTTCATCCCTTGAGTTAATGCCCTTTTTTATGCAAGACAGAACTTTATTTGCTTTAGTAGCCACAGAATGACACTGCCCAGAATTAGACAACGTGTTATCTACAAAAACCCCTAGATCCTTCTCATTTAAGGAAACTCCCAACACACTGCCATTTAGTGTATAACTTGCATTTATATTATTTTTGCCAAAGTGCATAACCTTGCATTTATCAACATTGAACCTCATTTTCCAGTTTGCTGCCCAGTTTTCCAGTTTAGACAAATCACTCTGCAAAGTGGCAGCATCCTGCATGGAACCTATAGTTCTGCACAATTTAGTATCATCTGCAAAAATAGAAACAGTACTTTCAATGCCCACCTCCAGGTCATTAATAAACAAGTTGAAAAGCAAGGGACCTAGTACAGAGCCCTGCGGTACTCCACTAACAACACTGGTCCAATTAGAAAATGTTCCATTTACCACCACTCTTTGTAGTCTATCTTTTAGCCAGTTCTCTATCCAGGTACTCTCCCTCCGTCACTCTAAATTGGCTGAAATGGCAAACTGGAGAGCTGCTGAATAAAAAACTAAATAACTCAAAAACCACAAATAATAGCAAATTGTCTCAGAATTTCACTCTCTACATCATACTAAAAGTTAACTCAAAGTTAACTTTAAAGGGGTAGTTCACCTACTTTTAGGGACACATTTACTAAAGTGTGAATTTTCACCAGAGACTTTTCACCATGGAGAAAAGTACCACGGAAAAGGCAATGTAGATTTAAAAGTGGCTGCTCTATCTTTATAATCGGAGTTTGCCAGGCTGAATCTGGCGAAGTACACTTTGGCGAAAGGGTTCACGTTCGCGCTTTGATCAATTATCGGATTTTTTGCTAGAGAATTTTCACAGGCGAAACGATGCAGAACTTCTCTAGCGCTGAGCTTTTTCCCTAGCGAATTGTCCTCGCATTTTTTAAATCTATTCAGTTATCCAATAAAAGGTTATCACCTACTCTTATTTTCTGGTTTTGATCTATGGCTAACACGGTACAACACTCTGCTACTTCAAATGGGGGTCACTGACCCCATCTAAAAACAAATGCTCTGTAAGGCTACAAATGTATTCTTATTGTTAGTTTTTATTACTCATCTTTCTGTTCAGGCCTCTCCTAAATAGAAGAAGAAGGCAAGTAATTACTTTAAAAAAAATAATGAAGACCAACTGAAAAGTTGCTCAGAATTGGGCATTCTATAACATACTAAAAGTTAAATGAAAAGCGAACCACCCTTTTAAAGAGATATTACCTATTGAAAGTGGCCTCCCTTTATGTATTATTTCTTTTTATGGCAAAGGCACAAGGGCAAATCCCCACCAACCTGTATCTGCTGGTGACCTCCTGAAGGGACTTGACACTAATATCAAAAACAGGGAAGGTAACATGCAGGAGTTAGTATGTTATAGAATGGCCAATTCTGAGCAACTTTTCAATTGCTCTTCATTATTTATTTTTTAAAGTTTTGTAATTACTTGCCTTCTTCTTCGGACTCTTTCCAGCTTTCAAATGGGGGTCACTGACCCCATCAAAAACAAAAAAAAAAACAAATGCTCTTATAATTGCTACTTTTTATTACTCATCTTTCTATTCGGTCCCTCTCCTATTCATATTCCAGTCTCTTGATTCAATTCAATGCATGGTTGCTAGGGAAATTTGAAGCCTAGCAACAAGATTGCTGAAATTGCAAACTGGAGAGCTGCTGAATAAAAAGCGAAATAACTTGAAATAATAAAAATTAAAAACCAATTGCAAATTGGCTCAGAATATTACTCTCTTCATCATACTAAAAGTGAACTTAAAGCTGAACAACCCCTCTAATGCTGAAGGCTTGGTGTAAAAACCCACATATAGGGAATTTTTAGGAGTCGTAAATTCTCCCCTCCTGTTTGCTCTCTGGACATTTCATTGCTCAGCCTGTGGACATCTCCATTCCATGCACTTAACAGTCCTTCTGGCAGTGGCTAAATGCTGACTATTTTGGTTTCCCCCAACCGATAAACATGATAAGGAGATTTCAGATTTTCATCAAAAATAAAAAAAAGCCATTAGTGCTGAAAGCTTGGGGCTATTAAGAGAGACAGTGGGAGATTAGGTGAGCAGGGTGCCGGGATTATCCGTCAGGATGACACAGAATTATTTGATGTGAGTCTGGCCAGGAATAATCGCCGGGTACATCACGATACAAATCCAGCCACAGATACAGGAGGAAAAGAGCAGCTCAGTTCTCCAAACAATACAACTGATGGCTTGTTGCAAAGAACATTCGTCTTGCATTTCCATACAAATGTTTATTTCCAGCCTCGCTTCTACACTGCGCATTCTTCATCTCTATAAAAGGATTTGATTATATAAGATATTTCTCGCAGGGCAAACTGCTAATAACATCATTTCACTTACCATATAAAAACTCTCTGCCTTCCATAGATCAAAAATAAACGGGTGTTGTCTTTGGCATTTTTACAACTGGCATGGGAGACGGGTGGCTTGCGGCGCTCCAGATACTGCTGAATTACAACTCCCAACATCCCCTGCTCACCCAGTTAGAAATTGTAAGCTAGGAATGGAATTTTTCCTGCTGATCAGAAATGGTGGGGCTGGTCAGTCTAGGGGGTCCTGGAGCAGGATGGGCTATAGCTGGTTACAGTTGTGGTGAGATTTAAAGAAAATGCCTAAATGATTTCCTAGGCGGTGGCCTGGCAGAGGTACTGGGACTTTTCCTGGTAAGGTCTAACCTTAGACCATACCTCCCAACATTCTGGATCAGAAAGAGGGAAAAAAAGATTTTTGAAGTTTTTTTGACCACACCCATTTTGTGGTCAGGCCCCCTAATTACCATGACCATTTTACAAAATTTGCCAGGTTATGAAAGTTTGAACACATTGCTATGGTTTTTATATGTTATTACAGTTTTTCTAATGAAGGTGAATTGCCCTTTAAAGCTGTGAGTCTTAGTTCTTATCTAAAATGGTTACAAATGTATCTTATATGTATTCTGGGCTCTCTGCCAAGAACCAATTAAGTTAGAAACTTTGTAGTCCAGTGCAGCAGATCAAAGAGAAACTCGGGACATATCAGTACAAATCCGGGTCTGCGGGTTGAGCTGTCAAAAGCAGGACTGTCCCGCTCAAAACTGGATTGTTGGGAGGTATGCCGTAGACACTGCCCCCCATATGTAATAAAAGGCTCTAAGTTTGCCCAGGAGCAGTAACCAATAGCAACCAATAAGATGATTGCTTTTAAACAGATGACCAGTAAATGCTTACAGCTGATTGGTTGCTATGGGTTACTGCTCCTGGGCAAACTTAGTGCCGTCTTGCTCTGTGAAGGAGTCTAAAGCTGGCTGTAGATGTAAAGATTTTTAAAAGATCTGATCGTCATCATGAGAACAAGATTATCTCGAAACGATCGTACGAATTGTCCATCAACTAAAAAGACCAATTTGCCAGGAAAACAAACATAGATAGATTGCACTGGGACCGATAAAGATTTTCTAACCTAGCCGATAAATTTTCGGACAGATGTCGGACGAAAAATCATAAGATGTACGATCGTTCGAATCCCACTAACTTCACGATAATTTAGAAGGATTGGTCGGACTTCGCTAAAATCGGTCGTTCGGCAAGAAAAATCTTTGCGTCTATGGGGAGCTTTAGGCTTCTTTTTATCCCCTCTAACCCTAACCAGATTGGTTTCTCTGCAACACAGGGAGAGATGCTCTGCCTGTACACTGTCTGTCTGTCCTTATGGGTTGCCACCTTTTCTGGAAAAAAATACCGGCCTTCCTATATATTTATATTTTTTTCCTATTAATAACATTGGGATCAACCATCATTTTTACCGGCCAGGCCAGTAAAATACCGGCCAGGTGGCAACCCTAGCTATCCCTAGCAAATCTGTCTGTCTGATCGTCTCAAAAATAAGGATACCAGGGTTTTTCTCAATAAGAAGAAAATATTTTAAGGCTCTGGCTGGTGGGCCCTAGATTTCAGGTTCTCTGGTGGGCCCTTGGTCCAACACTGTTCCTAGGTAAAGCCCAGTTTTTATTCAGATATTCTTGAAGCTTTTTGTGAAAGTCTGTTTTCATATATGAGCTGAGGGGGCCCTGACCAACTTTTGGTTGTCAAAGTGGGGTGTGCACCAGCAAGTCTGGCAACCGCTGATTTAGGGGTGCAGGGCTGGAGAGACTATGGCTGCAAGCACACCGACCTGTCACACACATCATATTTGGGAGTGCTATTGCCCATGAGAGTTATTTGTGAGTGGAGGTGTCAGTAAACGGGTGTCTTTGTAGGTGGGTCCTTAAGACTGGTAGGGTACCATGAGGGTACAAGTGAGTAACAATAAATACCCACATCGTATAGGTTACTCTGCATATTCTTTATATATTTTTTGCAAATTTAGCCATTAGTGCAAAGTGCCACGTCAATACTGGGAGGTATTTCTGCTGTCTCTGGTAAAGGGCCAAGATAAGGGTGCTGTAGTAATATATGAGTGCAGGGCCCCTGGCTTTACTTGCCTCTTCAATGAACTTACAAAGGCTGGCATTACAGGAGGCTCATTCTGGTGGACCGTTATTGGCATACATCTTTTGTGGGGCTAAGAAGATTAATTTGTAAGTTTATTGTGCATTTTTCCAATATAAAATAATGGTCTTTTCACCCCAGAATCATTGTGTACCTTTCAAGGGGAAATACTGGTGCATACCTCCCAACATTTTGGAAGTAAAAAGAGGGACAAAAAATGTTTTTCCGCATGTAGCGCAGCAATTTTTCGACCACACCCCTTTCTGTGGCCACACCCCCTAATTACCATGTTTGTTTTACAAAATTTGGCAGGTTGTGAAAGTTTGAAAATATTTTTCCTTATCTAAACTGTGTTTTTGTGTCTCAAAATTGTTACAAAGTATCTTATTTGCACCTGTTAGTTGTTCTGGGCTCTCTGCTAAAAGCCAATTAAGTGAGACACTTTGTTTCTTTTTCTGGCTGTTCAGTGCAGAGAAAAGAGGGACTTTCCAGTAAAATGAGGGACTGTGGGTTGAGCTGTCAAAAGAGGGACTGTCCCTCCAAAAAAGGGACAGTTGGGAGGTATGCTGGTGGTCTGAGGGCTTCATGCTTTTTAAAATTACCAGTAATTTCTCTACATTGGTCATACTGTTCAGGTTGGAAACTGACCCCCCCCAAAAAAATCTGCTTTAGGGTTGAACCTTTTAATATTTTGTAAGAAGTTGTAAGATGCCAAATTCACTTTTACTGGAAAGCAAGTGTTCCTTAGTGTTCAGGGCTGGATTTACATAGTGGTCGCCCCTAGGCCCACTGCCGTTCGTTGCCGCTGTCCCCTCCTTTTTATTCCTGCAAATTTTCATCATCTGGACCAGAGCAATAGGAATTGGCGCATGAGAAATTTAAAAAATGATTGTATCTCCAACGCATGCCCAGTGTTTTTGAACCAACGTGGGTGTGGTTGGGCAGCATGCCGCCCCCCTAAAATCCTGCCGCACTAGGCCCGGGCCTAGGTGGCCTTTCCACAAATCCTGGCCTGCTAGTGATAAGTAAACTATGAGCAAAAAAGACAATACACGCTGCTCCAAAATAAATATGTACATTTCCCTGCTTTCAATTGCAGGCATAGCGAGTAAGAAATGCTGGTAGGGACGGATGGACCTGGATGCTTCCTACCCAAGAAGAAACTGACCCGGGGGAATTATATAGGAGGCACAGCAGAAATAAACCATCATAAGAACTCCAGGCATAGGTAGTGAAGCTTTCTACCAGCATTACTGGCCACTCACGGATCACCCACATCCAAAGCCCCTAAGGGGCCCCTAGGCACAAGTAGTATATAATAAAGGAGCCATTTCACAATCGCACTTGCAGATATTCATGTATGAGGGTGGATTAAAGCTGAAGGTTAAAAACATTGTCCCTGGAAAGGTCGGGTTTAGGCTTAGCCATTAGGGGCTCCTGCAAACATTCTTTTTTACCAGGGACCTATGGAGATCTTTGGGAACACCCTTGTGCTTACATAAGGATAGCATTTTGCATAGTGTAACCTCACACCACTGCTCCCCATTTGTACATTACTATTCGTTTAGTGCACACATATTGTAAAGTATATATTGTAAAGTAGAAACAGTAAGCAAATAAACTTGAAGGGGATCAACCTGCTCATGTGATACAAAGCTTTTCCACTTCATAGCAGTGCATTGTGCATTCCCTGGAGGTCCCTAGTATATTGCTAGGGGGATGAATATATAAGCTGGGTTAATATCATATAATATTGCTCTTTAACCAAAAGCCTTTGTCTTGCAGGAGCTCCTATGAGCCTAAATAGATCTGTTAATATAAACATCTTGGCTTTTATACCTGATCACCATAAGCTCCTATGGACGACTGCTTCTTTAATTCCATATACGCTTCAAACAACCCCTGGTGCCTCAAACGCATGATGTGAGAGCAGGCTGTTTCCGAGGTGGAATTTCTTGTGGAAGCCTATTTATCCACCGGCCGATTGAAGGCTGTGTATTTCATTCAGGGCTCAGACAGATGAATCGCGCCTCTCCTGCTAGCAAATGGATCTCAAGGCTGGAGCTCTTCAAATGGATTGTTGTGAGGATCATATTCTTAGATGTATTGCAGTATTTACAACAAAGATAAATCGTTAGCGGAGTTCTTAAGCGTTTATCAATATTTTATTCTTCGAGTGTGCCGAGTGAGGAATTGCATCTAAGCCATGGTTAGAAGGAGTTCTAGATTAAGCATGTGTGTATGTGTGTATTTACTGATATTTAGATGGTGCTTTGAGGAACAAGGTTCTTTCTCCCATCTCTCACTGGCCCCAGGAGCTCAGCTAGGTTTTTTGTTTAGTCTTTTTGAAAGCTATCTATAATTACAGGGATCTCCAACTTTTTTTTTTTACCTATGAGCCAAATTCAATTATAAAAAGAGTCCAGGAGCAACACAAGCATGGAAATAGTGCCAGGGAGGTGCCAAATATGGGCTGTAGTTTGATATTTGGTAACCCTATGTAGACTGGCAGCCTACAGGAATCTCTGTTTGGCAGTACACATGGTTTTTATGCAACCAAAAACTTGTCTCCAAACCTGGAATTCAAAAATAAGCACCTGGTTTGAGACCACTGGGAGCAACATCCAAGGGGTTGGTGAGCAAAATTTTGTTCAGAAGCCACTGGTTGGGGATAGGGTTGCCACCTGGCCGGTATTTTAATTTTACCGGCAATGTAGTTGCCGGTAATTTGTAATACCTATAACAAAAGCCCTTGGCCCTCCGGCAGAAACTTACCCCTCCTTCGTCTTCTGCCCCTCTTGCCATGGGGCCCGCCCCTTTCGCATCACGCTGCACGTGGCTCTGCCCCTTTTTACATCACGCCCCACCCATTTGCCCGTGACCCGCCCCTTTTTTCATCACGGCGTTACCGCCCCCCATCACTGGCTGGTAAAATTCTTTAAAATAGGTGGCAACCCTAGTTGGGGATCACTGCTGTAATATATCTCTCAAAATTTGAGGGGGATGCAATACAAAAGACAGGTTTATAGACATGGTGCAAATAGGGTTGCCACCTTTTGCTAACTTTTTTACCGGCTGGTGGGGGGCGGTAGAAAAAGGGGTGGAGTGTGATGTCAAAGGGGGCGGGGTTGTGCCATAAAAGGGCGGGGCCATGGCACATCCAGGACAAAAACGGAGGAAAAAGCTACGTTTACAGGGGATTGGGGGAGGGCCGAGGGGTCTTTCTAAGGGTATTACAAATTTACCGGCAGCTACATTTCCGGTAAATTTGTAATACCGGACCCAGCCTTGGCAGGTGTTTTACCGGCTAAGCCGGTAAAATACCAGCCGGGTGGCAACCCTAGGTGCAAAGTATAGATCAGGACTAGTAACCTTTAGCAACCAATCAGCAATCAGTTTGAAGCAAACATTCATTATCATGCTTTTCAGTTCATTCCCTGCATGTCCTCATTCTCCAGTTGGTGCTATTGCTACAACAAGCAGCTTGCATGGAGGAAGTTGGGTCCTGGTTGTTACATTATTATAATACAATATACTATGGATCCAAGAGTGTTGTTTGATCTTCATGTACCTCTGACACATAGGCCATTTATCTGCTTGAAGTAACCATTCATTATAAGGTTTCTGATTGGCCTACCAGTTTATTCCCTGCATGTCTTCATTCTCCAGTTGGTGCCATAGCTACAGTTGCTCCATTGCATGGAGGAGGCTGGATCGTGGTTGTTATATTAAGGAATTAGGTAGGAATAATACAATTTTCTATGGGTGCCAGAGTGCCCTTTGCTCTACATGGATCTCTAACACATAGGTCATTCATCTGCTGCATCTCCAAGCACCCAATGACAGCCTCCGATATCCCTTATTTACATTCTGAAATGGCGTATCCCTACTGGCTAAATATATTAATATGCTATTTTACCTAGGAGTCATTCTACCAGTAGGAGCTCTGAGTATTTTCATCTAGTAGGGACTGGAAAAGGATTGCGATATTGGCAGTTCAAGTTCCTTATTGCCATCTATGGCTTTGATGCTGGGGATGAAAACTAGATAGGCCCTACTCTAATTTAAGTGGTTGCTCACCTTTTAAATTAAATTTTAGTATGATGTAGAGAGAGATATTCTGAGATAATTTGCAATTGGTTTACATTTTTTATTATTTTTGTTTTTGGATTATTTAACTTTTTATTCAGCAGCTCTCCAGTTAGCTATTCAAGCAATCTGGTTGCTAGGGTCCAAATTACCCTAGCAATCACGCATCAATTTGAATAAGAAACTTGAATATGAGTAGGAGAGGCCTGAATAGAAAGATGAGTAATAAAAAGTAGCAATAACAATACATTTGTAGCTTTACAGAGCATAGTTTTTTTTTATATGGGGTCAGTGACCCCCATTTGAAAGCCGCAGTGAGTCAGAAGAAGAAAGCAAATAATTCAAAACTATAAAAAAATAAAGAAATTAAGACCGATTGCAAAGTTGCTTAGAATTTTAAGCAACATACTAAAAATTAACTTAAAGTTGAACCTGTCCTTTAAAGAAGATTGAATTACAAAAGGTCCTGGTGCACTATATCACCAACTGTAATATGAGGTCTGATCGACCAGACCTGAGACCACATGATCTCTTAGTATTTCATTTGTAAAGTCAAAGAAGCTTGAGAATGAGAGTTGTAGTCGTACAAATTAGAGGATGCAGGTTGCCTGTCTCTTCTCTGAGCTACCGCTGCTCAGAAATTGAGCCTGTTGTGTATCTAATCAGCAGTGCTACATAACACTAAATATATAACAAATACCCAGGCTGATCTGTGCCAATGTAATTTATTTAACATTCCATCAATTTTATTATTGTTATTATTATTATTATTATTATATAAATCATGTTGCCATAGCAGAGCCATTTCCTCGATTGTGACTCAAATTATTATTTTCATGGTAACAATATAATTTACTTGTTCTCTGTCAGAGGCAGATTGCAGTGAACTTGCCCCTAGCCATGTGCTGATCTCTATAGTAAGCAAAAAACATCAACTCTGCAATGTTCTCTCTCTCTGTGCCCTATGGCAATGGGGGGATTGGAACTCCTGCTGCTCTCCAGGTGGAGCACTGCTAAATGCGACTTCCGCACTCAGCTGGGCCCTTGAAGGGATAGTGAGGGGATAGTGAAAGGATAATAAAGCTGAACTGTAAGTCACACATGCGCTGGCAGGAAAGATCTTGGACACCAATGTTTTTTAAATTGGAAAAGCAAATCTAAAACAGGTTGTTGCTCTTATAGCATGGAAACTACAGGAGGGGTAATTTTCATTTGATTCTTGCCACGCTGCCATTTTTACGTTTCCCATAGGGAGAAATTTTCGAGGAGGTCACTCAAAAACGGATGCAGTCAGTGCACATATTGATGTGATTCATTAAATGTTAACTTTTAGTATGTTATAGAACGACCAATTCTAAGCAGCTTTTCAATTGGCCTTCATTTTTTTCTTTTTATAGTTTTTGAATTATTTGCCTTCTTCTTCTGACTCTTTCCACCTTTCAATTGAGGGTTACCGACCCCATGTAAAAAACAAATGCTCTGTAAGGCTACAAATATATTGTTATCACTACTTTTTATTGCTCATCTTTCTATTCAGGCCTCTCCTATTCATATTCCAGTCTCTTATTCAAACCAATGTATGGTCATTAGGGTAATTTGGACCCTAGCAACCAGATTGCTGAAATTACAAATTGGAGAGCTGCTGAATAAAAAGCTAAATAACTCAAAAACCACAAATAATAACAAACTAAAACCAACTGCAAAGTGTCTCAGAATATCACTCTACATTATAATAAAAGTTAATTTAAAGGTGAACAACCCCATTAAACTGACAGCAGACCAAAGCATTTGCAGAAAAGAAGATGGGGGGGGGGCTAATGGGGAGACACAGATCTTCCATGCTTCATGGCTGTGGAGACATAGACTGGCACAGAACATAATGTGCAACACATTTCTGATTTTAGCTTTAGTTAGTTCTGCTACAGGGTGACAGGTGGTCCACCATCCAAGATGGATTCCAGAGCAAGAACACCCACTAACAAAAACCTGAATGGCTTAACATGCTAATCATTTATTGTCAGAGAACATTTGTGACCCAATAATTCTGTTATGTGTCCTTTTCGCATAGCAATGGTTCTAATGAATATGTACTGTACATTTGTGTGGCGAGTAATTGCATTTTCTCCAAATTAACAGTGCTACTGTAGTGCATTTTGGGACAGACTTACAGGCAGCGGCTGTAAGGGGACTTTTCTGGGCTCACCTGCAAAATAAAATTTGGCGCCTGCTCCATATCCCCTTATATAGATGGCATTTAGTATATTTTATATTTAATGGGGCAAACAGTGGGCAGGTCCTCTGGTGGGCCTTAGAAGGTCCAGTCTAACACTGATCCTTGTTGCTTATCTGGAATCAGCAGCTATAAGGGGACTTTGCTGGGCTCATCTGCAAAAAAAAAATTTGGGGCCTGCTCTATATCCTCTTATCCATGATCCTCAAGTACGCATGCATGTATTTGCTCCTGGTGGGCAACACTGCATGACAAATCCCACCAACTCTTTCATTTCTACAACGGAACTGTGTAATATAGACAGGGTCAGACTGGTGGGTGCAGGGCCCACTGTTGCTGCTGCCCCAGGGGCCCCTCACCCCTAAGGAGCCCCCCACAGATCAACACCCCACTACAGGGGCCACCACCCTCCCCTGAGCGTGCGTAAATCAAACCTACCTTCAGCATGTCAGGGGAGGGAGATCAGCCACCTGGGGGAGCGCCGGCAGGGTTCGGGTCTGGGACTGCAGGGCCTGCCAGGTTTTTTCCCGGTGTCCCACCGGCCCAGTCCAACCCCGAATATAGATGGCATTTAGTATATTTTATATTTAATGGTGCATAGACTGAGTGGGCAGGTTCTCTGATGGGCCTTAGGAGGCCCAGTCCAACACTGATCCTTGGTGCTTATCTAGAATCCCTGCCATAATGAGTAACAAGACTGCTTTGCATTCCAAAAAGAAAGAATACTAGGAAATAAAATTACACATGACTTTTTAGAAGAGAACTGACTCATTAATCACAACACTGTTTTGTGAGGTACAGTATGTATAAACACATCTTCATTTTAATGGCATTTTCCCTGCAAAGTATAGCTGGGTGGACATGAATGAGCCAGGCTTTTATTGAAGGTATATACAGCTATGAACTATGAATGACAGCTTATAAATAAGCATAAATAAAAAAACATGAACCAAATATAATTTACAAGCAGTATAAACGTTATGTATCACTCTGAATGCTATAAATCTGCTGTGAGCTGCACTTAAGGACTGGATATATTTAAGGCACTAGGCTACAGCGATGCTGTGAGATGCTCAGTAAAACACAATAACAACACATACTTTAGCTGTGCCTGGGGGACAGAGGTGCTCACGCTAAAGCCTCGGCTGTAGACAGGTGTTGGTGTCCTTTACCTTTAAATTACTTTTAGTATGACAAAGAGAGTGATATTCTGAGACAATTTGCAATTGGTTTTCATTTTTTTGAGTTATTTCGCTTTTTATTCAGCAGCTCTCCAGTTTGCAATTTCAGCAATCTGGTTGCTAGGGTCCAAATTATCCTAGCAACCATGCATTTGAATAAGAGAATGAAATATGAATAGGAGAGGACTTGAATAGAAAGACAATAGTGATGTGCGGGTAAATCCGTGGGTCCGGCAGGTATCAGGCCAGAACACACATCACTCAAAGACAAGTATTAAAAAGTAGCAATATCAATAAATTTGTAGCCTTACAGAGTATTTGTTTTTAGATGGGGTCAGTGACCCCCATTTGAAAGCTGGAAAGAGTCAGAAGAAGAAGGCAAAAAAATCCAAAAAGTATAAAAAAGAAAAAATGAAGGTGAGTTGAAAAGTTGCTTAGAATTAGCCATTGTATAACATAGTAAAAGTTAACTTAAAGGTGAACCAACTCTTTAATTTCTCACCACTACTCAGTAATTCCTGGTTCTGTTTCCAATGCCCAGTATAAGGGAGGCTTCCTCAGGTATCTTGTAACCATGTCCTGCCCATAAGTTATGTAATGAGAGGAAGCATATGGATCTCCCTCTATGGTCTCCACCTACTACCAGGGGTAAATGTCTGGGAACCTGGAGCATGAGGTCCTAGTATCACGCTTTTGTTCCTCTGGCAGAACACATAGGAGTTGTGAGTTAGTTTGGCCGGCTTATAGTGTGTCATTTCTGTGCATGTTATTAAAAATGTCATTATTGTGTGATTATTTTGGTGCAAGTCTGCTGTGCCTATTGGCATAGACTGGTGTGAAAACCTACAATTTGGTAATGTTAATTGGTGCACTTACTCATTATTCATTGGAGCAGACTGGACAGGCACATAGGCAGGCCCGGATTTGTGGAAAGGCCACCTAGGCCCGGGCCTAGGGCGGCAGGAATTTAGGGGGCGGCATGCTGCCCAACCACACCCACATTGGTTCAAAAACACTGGGGATGAGCTGGAGATACGATCATTTTTTAAAATTTTCCTTGCGCCAATCCCCATTGCTCCTGTCCCCCTGGAGGGGACAGGGGCGACGAATGGTAGTGGGCCTAGGGGCGCCCACTATGTAAATCCGGCCCTGCACATAGGTACTTAATGCTACTATACAGAAGCACAAGGAGCGGGATTAGACATTCTGCATTCACAAATGACTCCTGTACTGATTTAACTTTCTACGCTGTTAGCTATAAAGGACCTGACTGCCATTTACCATAGATTCTACATTTCTGCATTTCAGTTCTAGCCATAGGGAAGAAATTAGCCACATGCAGTATAATAAGAACAATAATATAATACGCCAATAAAAAAATATATACATATAAAAAACGTTATTGTGTGTGAAAAAACCCAAATCAGTCAAAATGAAGAATTGCTTGTTTAAAGGGGATGTAAAACTTCCCAAAACAGATTATTTGGCATGCGCTAGCTCTCAGAAGAAGGCATCCCAAGCCTAATTGCAAATGCAGAGGATTCTTCAGTGGGAATCATCCATAGTAGCATTACATCAGTCATCCTGTCGTTGTCTAAATATTGAGAATACTGTGCAGTTTTTGCTTACCAATATTATACTGTAATAAAATATCAGATGGACACAAATAGTATTCCAAGCTGTAAAAAAGTAGTTTAGTGAAGAAGAATATTTAGGGAAGAATATATTTTAATGGGCAGCGCATTGTAAAATGCCCTCTAATAGACATGAGTGTGGTCTAGGGTGGCAGACATGCTTTCTGTTGACTTGTCCGTCTTTGGGAAATAACACTGCTGAATATTGGAGCTTTCTGGATACTGGGTTCTAGGATAAAAGATCCCATACTTGTACATTGTATTTACCGTATCTCTTTGCAGCGTGTTTCCGGGGCTGGCATCTGAGCAATTGCAATTTATCTTTTACCATTGTTGTTGGCTTAGAGACATAAATCCTCCACACACAACTTATTTCTTTCTCGTGCTCTCAATAGTCATTTTTCATTCCTTTTAAGCTTATTCAGGCCTGACAGCAGATACAATTTTTCTACAGAGGTTTTTTTTTTTTTTTTACAGGACTGTGTTTTCTGATTCAATTTGTGCTCTATTGAAAACGTTTTAAGATCTGTTTTATCTTGTTCTTATAACAGAACCCTTGACCGCACTCTGGGGTTGACCAAAAAGTTGAACCGCGTTTCGAACCTAGGTCCAAAAAACACAAATTTAGGATGTAATGTGATGTAAGGAAAGTCCCAGCACTGCACACCTGGCAGGTTGACCTACCTGAAGGATGGATTTAGCAGAAGAGTTCTCAGGGGTTATCAATTTTTTTTTTTAGATTAAGCTCACGTTGGAGGTCTATCTTTTGGTCAAAGCTTTCCTGAGCTCATAACAAGGTTGCAGATAGGGTTGCCACCTTTTCTGGAAAAAAATACCGGCCTTCCTATATTTTTATGGTTTTTACCTATAAATAACATTGGCATGAAGCAACATTTTTACCTGCCAAGCCAGTTGAATACCGGCCAGGTGGCAACCCTAGTTGCAGATATAGGAAAACATTGGTATCAGTCATTCAGCCACAGTTGATGTCCTAGAACAGGGGTCCCTAACCGTATATACCCGTGAGCCACATTCAAATGTAAAAGAAAACAGTTCCTGGGGGTGACAAATATGGGCTGTGATTAGTTATCGGTAGCCCCTATGAGGACTGGCAGCCTACAGGAGACTCTGTTTGGCAGTACATCTGGTTTTATGCAACCAAAACTTGCCTCCAAGCCAAGAATTCCAAAATCAGCAACTTCTTTGAGGCCACTGTGAACCAATGGGCTGGTGAACAACATGTTGCTCCTGAGCCTTTGATTGGGGATCACTGAGTTTTAACCCCAAACCTCATTCTAATTTAACTTAAATTTGGGATTTCAGGGGTATCCAGGAAAGCAAATAGGCACTCTCCTTAAATTTCACCCTAACTGCTGACCTTCAGGCTGAGCCCCCTTGCCACTGCTACCACCTTAGCACCGCTAATTCACTAAAATCCGAAGTTGCGCTCAGGGAGGCGAACAGTAGCAAAGTTGCGCTAGTGTAAATTCGTCAAGGAAAGCGAAGTTACGACACCGATGCCTAATTTGCATACGGCGCCAAGTTAATGTACAATGGACGTATGTGTAGCAGCAAATATATTACACTACACAAGCCTGGGAAAACTTCATAAAATAAAATGGAGATGTTATTTTGCCCTATACATGTGCCCACTGTATAGTTTAGGTGCCATATGTTAGGAAATGTAAGGGGAAAGGAGGGTACCCCCAAAAAAATGTACGATCTTTTTCAGCCTATCACCCTTAAAAAAGGAAAAGACGCTAGCGTTTTTTGGGACTTAGAAAAAATTTCAACTTTTGAAGCAAGCCCTATCTACTCTATTGCACTTCACCTGGTCTGAGGTGGCTAAGGCAAGTCTGGCACAAGAGGTAACGTTCAGTAAAATGCACAAGTTAGTGAATTAGCGTAGTTATGTCCCATTCGCCATAGCGGAACTTCGTCTGGCGTAAGGGTGCGAAGTAGAGTAGGTCCACTTCGCTAGTGAATTTACGCCAGCGGCCGTTAGTAAATCGGCGAAGTAACGAAATGACGTCACGCTGGCGAATTTGCGCTAGCGTTAGCCACTTCGCACTTTAGTGAATTTGCCCCTTTGTGTCTTCTCATTATTAGCTTAGAGGGGACTGATTAGTGGTTCTAGCTGTAGAAGATCTGTAGCTGGAGGCACCTGTAGTTGGATCCAGCCCATTGTACTGGAGGGATGTACTATGACAAGTTCTTGTTGGAGTATGAGATAGAATATAAAAAAAACATTTTTTAGTACAAAATGACTAGCATTTATAGGAGATTTTATATCTTCATTTACAGCAAATTGTTTAGAGACCAAAGCATTCATTTTATTAGAGAGAAGCAAATAGCTTCTACACTTTGCGGGCATATAAAATAGCTGAACAACAAAAACAGCATCACAACCCAGTGCATTTAACTAATTTAGGAATGCTATATTATGTAATTAAGTATATTAATACAGTTTTATTTCTATATTGCTCTGAGGATAGTTCTGGGAAATATATCAAAGTCTAATTTTTAATGCCTTCTCTATTCTTTAACAGTACCCTAATAAAGACTAGATAAGGCTAAGCTTGTTATTTATAGATAAATAATGCACCTTACTACCCACATCTTCTTCCCAAGCTGATGATGCTCTTAAACTCAGATCAATCTTTGGGTCCACCAAACATTGTAGTGATAGTGGGTCAGTAAGAATTCCGTGGCAGGCTCAGCCTAAAAGTATGAGGCTAATACCCCCATGGAAATCACTTTCAGATCCCACGGGTGCAAGTACTGGAGCCCTTAGGTGGACAAAGTTGTGCTCTTCATGGACCATCAGTGGGATTTGTGTTACTGTACATGTGGGCCCAAGGATATTTTACAGCACTTTAAAAAGAGGTCCCTTTATTAATGTGAGTTTGTATTATTGTCTGCTTAAATATTCCTCACTTGTATTGAAGCAGGGACTGAATGTGTTGCAGTATCTATCAAAATGACCGGCAGTAAGTGTGAGTACAGTGGATCAATCATGTCTCTGGCTTGTGATTCTTTACTGACCTTGTTGTTTTCTTTGATGAGAATACCAGACAGCTAACAAAGATGCATTTCCTAGGATATCCCCTTAGGCCCATGGAACACTGAGCTGTGGTGCTATTAGGAAAACCTCATATTGACAGAAAAGACTGCTTCTGCTTCACGTATATGAGAAGTTTTGACCAAGCTTTGACCACCAGCGCGATTCTTGCAAAGAACACCAAGGTAATCAGAACACCTTAGTTAAAGTCACTTGCCATTGTCCCAGGTGCAAATGCAAGAACACTTAAAGGAGAAGTAAAGGCTTTGTACACTTGGGGTGCCAAATGTTAGGCACCCCCAAGTGATTGTATTTACTTACCTGAAGCCGGTCCTCCTATCAGCAGAAAACTCCACCGGCCTGGGTGCAGCATCACAGAGCGATCATCTTCCGGCTTCTTCTGTCTTCAAATTTCCTGGGGCAAACACATGCACAGTTGAACTAAATAGCCGACTTTTTAGAAAAAGTTCAGCTTTTCGTTCTACTGCCCATGCACAGCCACTTGAGGGAAAGAAGAAGCCGGAAGAGGATCACTCTGTGGTGCTCACTGGTATAACCCCGGGCTTGTGCAGTTTTCTGCTGATAGGAGCACTGGCCCGGGGTTTCAGGTAAGTAAATACAATCACTTGGGGGTGCCTAACATTTGCCACCCCAAGTACTGCAAGCCTTTCCTTCTCCTTTAAAGGGGTTGTTCACCTTCCAAACACTTCAGTTCATTTGTTTTCAGAATTAAAGACTCTTTTCAATCACCTTGCTTTTTTTTATCATTTTTTCCAAAATCTAAGTTTAAAGTGTAATGTCACTGTCTCTACTGTTTCAGTCTGGCAGCTCAGTAATTCGGGTGCAGGCTCTATTTTGCACCATGTAGTTGATCCATTTTTCAGCAGCATCTCTGGAATATTAGCAACTATTGTATCAATTCTAACAGCTGCCTTTAATGAAACTCAGGGATTCTTCTCAGCAGGGACAAAGATAAGAAATGTATCAACTAAGAGAGTTATTTATTAAAGTCTGAATGCCAAAAAATTTAGTTTTTTTTTAACTTTAAAATCTGAATTTTTAGTGGAAAAAACTTGAATGTTTCAGGATTTATTATACCCAGAGGATGGAAAAAGTCTGAATCTGAAAATCCAGCATCTCAGACCGGCCGAGGTTGTATATAAGTCAATGGGAGAGGTCCCTATAGTATTAAGAAATTTCAGTGGTCTGCGCTGGGATTAGCCCACTATTTGGACTTTTCGGGCAAAAATCCAAAAAATTCAGGCTTTTCAGGAAAAGGCCCCAAAAAATCCAGCGATTCGCAAAAGAACTAAAAAAAAAATAGAATTCCGGTTTTACTTAGATTTTATCGAGTTTGTGATGCATTTTTTAATAATAAATAAGGTCCAGTTTAGTCTGACTTTTTTAAATGAAATAAAAAAATTTTGATAAATAAGTCCCATAATGTATCAATTAAGAACAGTTTACAGGGTTGGAAAAATTACACTTTATACTTCAATATTAGGAAAAACAGTCACACATAGAAAATAGAAAGTAATTGGAAAAAGTCTTTATTTAAGAGGCTAACCTGCTATACCTGAGGGAATGGCTTCAGCAACTCTGTATCTTGCATTAGATTAAATAACCAGTGCAAGGCAGGGTCCTGCAGTGAGTAACCTATCGGATGCGGGTTGGTGGGTCTGTGGGTTTGTGGGTAGGGTTGTGGTCTTATCTATAGCAAGTTTTACAACTGTACACATTTTTTGAGACATTTGCAGTTAAAAGCACTTAAAGGGGACCTGTCACCCAGACATAAAAAGCTGTCAAATAAAATTACTTTTAAAATTAAACCTAAATTCTTTTTCTTAATTAAAACATCCATACATGTTATAAATTCATTTAAAAAACATAGCTGTCAATCATATATTGCCCGCCCCACCTCTATGCTGTAGGCATAAAAGCGGGCCAGGCAATTACTTTCCATTCTGTACTTCCTAAATGTCACTGCTCTCCTCCCATTTCCCCTCAATCTTCAACACCTAATTTTGTAGCCAGTGCATGGACATGGGCATCAGGTGCCCCATTTTGCCTCATAGACAAGACTTTGACATGATTTAAAGTTTGCCTTAATAACTGTGTTCACAAAATGGCTGCTGCCTGCTTGATGTGATTGTGTATTCCAAGATCAAAAGAAACAAGATTGAAATAATTTATATATTGAAAGTGATGTTTATTTTGCTTGTCTAACATCATAAAATCGGATTTGGAATTGTTTCTTAGGGTGACAGGTCCCCTTTAAAAATGCTGGTTGCGGGTTTCAAAATTGGTTGTGCTAGGTGCAGAGTTCAGTCAGCCCTGTGCTTAAAGGAGAACTAAACCCTAAAGTTAAAATACCCATACCCCCTACCCTACATAGACCCCTTCCCAGAGACGTAACTAGAGGGGGACGGGCCCTGGCACGGGACGTGCAGCCGGCCCCGTCCCCTCCGTACGGCCGCATTTCCCATTTACGAGTGGCGTGCAAGCTGCCGGGGGGCCCCAAGGCGGTGCGGGCCCTGGCCCAATCGCTCCCCCTGCTCCCTCGGTAGTTACGCCACTGCCCCATCCCTCCTCAACCCCAGCCTAGCTGCCACCCTGAGCAAATGCCCCAATGTCATTACTTAACTTTCCATTCAGATTCTGTTCAGCGCAGTTCACGGACGCCATCTTCAGCCGCTTCGGTAATATTCATGAGTTTCGGCTCATGTGCATTTGTTGCAAAACAGAAAATTGCTCCAGCTGCTCATGCGCCGCTACGCAGATCTCATTTTGAAGATTACCGAAGAGGAGAAGATGGTTACCGTGACAGAATCTGCACGGAAGGGTAAGTAAGGACTTAGGGGCATTTGCCCGGTGTAGCAGCTAGGCTGGGGAGAGGGAGGGGGTCTATGTAGGGTAGGGGGTAGGTTTAGTTCTCCTTTAATGTAAGGCAAACAGCAAGTACAGGACTTTGTAGAACCTTCTGCCCGTCGGCACTTCCAGCTTCCACATCTGAATAACATACTTGGTCACCCATGTACTGCCCTTAGCCACCCCTATAGAATGCATATTTGTCAGATGCAGAGACCAGTGTATTCATAGGAATAAAGCATGCAACTGTACCTCTTTTCACCCATTTTGCTCCTTGCTTCTTAAGTTAGGCCTAGTGTGTATGGTGGCCTTAAAATAAGGTTGCTCAACATAGCTGCCCCTTTGGCGGCTCAAACTGTGGAAGGAGGGGACTTATACACATAACATAATGGCAATGCACTGTTTCAGCATGTTTTGATGCATTGCATGCAAGGTGCAATATACAGGGCACACAGATTCATGGGGGGAGGTAAAACCTCCTCCAATAAATTTTAAGAAAATCACTGCTATGGGGCGCTCATCATTAGTTCTGATTGACAAGAAGGTAGTGACAGATCTTACTGACCTTGTGAATGAGCATTTAATGCATACATGCCTGGGTCTACCAAATGATTCCAAAAGGTGCAAAAGTCCTTAAGTTGTACTTGCAAGCCAGAAGACTTTTGCTTGCTCAAGCAGATTTCTCATACTAAAAGATTCCTGGAGTTTGCCAAGGGCACTCTTGCTGCACATGACCTCATTAAATAAGTGCTTAGCATTTACTGTAGAAAAATCACACGCGCCGTGTTTTCTTAATCTAGAAACCAGTTTTCCACATATCGAATATGGAATGCTGGTTCAGTAAACACAGCTGTATGCTGGGATTTTTATCTTTTGGTTGTGTAATTCATTCAAATTGTTTCCAACTGTTATTATTTTAATGTTTTATTAAATTTTAAGCTGCCTATTTTCCTAGAGAAATTTACATAAATGATGAACAGGTTCATAAAGTGTGTGTTAACAGGTAGACTAGAAATATTCCTGTTACATTATATATTGAATTTAATGCTCAAAACATAAATTATATTCAGCCCCCACTCATTTTTCCATACTAACAGACTAATTAATTAATGCAACTAATAACACCTTAAATTAGGAGACAACTGCCAGTTTTGCTTATTGAATTAAGCCTTGGTGATTTATTGCTCATGTGAGACAACTTTTCTATTTTCTCATTTGCAGATTTCATACTGAACTTAGTAATTAGCCTCAGCAATAATGCAGAGCTGTCTTGCCTTGCAGAACTAGTCTTGGCAGGCACCATTAGCAATACTGGACTTTGCTTTTATGTGGCCTCACAGCCAAAAAAAATCAGAGCTCCACCAGGTCTTGTGCCAATCCCATAATTCAATGGGTCTAACACTTTGCAATGGAATCTGAAATGGGTTTAAATTCCTATATATGGAGTGCAGGGACAGATATAAGAAGCATATTTTCTAAGGTCTACATCAGAATTCCCAAACCTTTTTTATTTTTTTACCTATGAGCCACCTTTAAATGTAAAAACAGTTGTGGAGCAACATGAGCATGAAATAAAGTCCCTGGGGTACAACATAAACTCTGAGATTAGCCCATATGTGGACTGGCAGCCTACAGGAGGTTCTGTTTGGCATTTTTTTATGCAACCAAAACTTGCCTCCAAGCCTGGAATTCAAAAAGAAGCACCTGCTTTGAGGCCACTGGGAGCAACATCCAAGGTATTGGGGAGCAAAAAGTAGCTCTTGAGCCACTGGTTGGGGGTCACTGGTCTCCACCATAGCTGACAGCTCCAGAGAGCAGGGATATCCAACTATGGAAATCTAGGCTCAGGTTGACCAAGACAGTTGAAGCTGCTTCAAAGATCAATAAAAAGAGTTTGAGCAAGTCTAGGAAACTGATAGAGGCCAAGACAAGGCAGAGACCTATACTAGTAGCAAGGTCAGCAATAAGGAGAGCAGTAGCAAGAAAATCATGTGGGCATAGGGAAAATACTGCATTGGCTTTAGCTGCTGTCTTCTTCTCATTGGGCTGGGTTCTAAGTAATCCTCTCTACCTTACTTGGTCCAATGCTTGGATGACCAAAGATCCACTTATTTGCTGACCTCATCAACAGTATATGCCTTTATTAAAGAAACTCAAGCCAACCTGTCGGAGGTTAACTTTCATTACCCTACGAGCCCTGAAAAAAATTAAATAACGATTGGTCAATATATTGTATAGGGCTGAGGCAGTCCTGGTTTCCACACAACCTTCATATAAAAAAACTGTAATTGGCAATTGTTAAAAGCTTCCTAAATTCTCGGCAATATTCCCAGAGTTCATAGTATCCTAATTTCTCAGCCAGGTTATGATTATTTTATTATAATACTTTTGACATATTGTGACCTCATTAAAAACAGGAAATATTTTCCCAGCGAACATAAACTGGCTTTTCTGTACTTGCGTATAGTACTTGCACTGCCTCCTTTCAGTAATAAACTCTTCTTTAGAATGTGGTTTATAAAAGCTCCCCCAACTGGGGGTTACCATGATAAAATACAAAAGGAATAAAACACAGTTGAGGAATGTGATGTGAAGTAGAGCATTTGTCAACGTTTTATTGACTTTTTTAATTTCCGCAGATAAAGCAAATCAATAACTCACTTCCATTTAATATTATCAGTCCACTGAGAAGGGATGGTCCAGTCAATAAAACTGATTTTTTAGAAAGATCACTGCAGACATTTTGGTTGCCAGGTCTCAGTAAGGAGAGGAGAAGAAGTATCATGGGGGATCAGAACTGAAACTGATGGCAAATGTAATCTTTGCATAGAAGGGAATGAGGACATAATAAGTGCTCAATGGCATTTAATAGGCTTATATTTAGCCTACCAGAACAGCCCCAATGGCAGTCACATGCAAATGTCCCCTGATGCAGTTGTCTTTTTTTCCAGAGTAAATGTTGACATCAATGCACTGTTTTAGGGTAATAAGGGTGGGATAAGATACTTGAATACATTGAAAATTAAATACCATGAGTTTGTGCCTGCATGGTTTTATGTGTAATAAATCTTGCCAGACTATGTAATTGCCTTCTATGAGAAGGTGAGCAGAAACCTAGACTTTGGGATGGCAGTGGATGTGATCTACTTAGACTTTGTTAAAGCATCTGATACAGTGCCACACAGAAAGTTAAGGGTTAAATGAAGTAATAGTGGTCTGGCACCCAATATTTGTATTTTTGATTGTGAACTGGTTGAACAAATTACAAAAAGTGGTGGTGAATATTTTTAATTTTTTAGTTGGACACGTGTTGTTAGTGGGGTATTGCAATGGTCTCTCCTTGACCCTTTTGCTTAACTTGCTTATTAATGACCTGGAGGTGGTTACTGAAAGTACAGTTTCTATTTTTGCTGATGATACTAAATTGTGCAAAACTATGCAAGATGCAGACCATTTTGCAGAGTGATTTGACTAAATTGGAGAACTGGGCAAATGAGGTTCAATGCTGATATTGCAAGGTTATGCACTGTGGTAGAAATAATATAAATATATGTCATACACTATTAATAGTATTTGTGGCATCCTTGATTAAGAAGGAGCTGGGGATTTCTGTGGATACATGCTGTGTAACTCTAAGCAATGCCACTCAGTGGCTATTTAAGCAAACCAAGTTCTGTCTTGTATTAAAGATTCATTAACTCATTGGTTAAAAACATAATTTTGCCTCTTTATAAGTGCCTGGTAAGGTCTAACTTTGAGTATGCAGTGCAGTTCTGGGCTCCAGTCCTTAAGAAGGATATTAATGATCTGGAGAGAGTGCAGAGATGTGCTACTATATTGGTAAGAGGAATGCAAGAATTATAATATGAGAAAGACTCTTAGGGGTATATTTATCAAAGAGTGAAGTTAATAGTGAAGTTCCGCCACTAGAGTGAAATTCCGCCACTCTCCATTCATTTCTATGGGATTTTTATAGGCGTATTTATCAAAGGGTGAACTTTCACTTCCACCCATTGATAAATACGCCTTTCAAAATCCGATAGAAATGATGGAGAGCTGCGGAATTTCACTCTAGTGGCGGAACTTCACTCTTTGATAAATTTACCCCTTAGGGTTGGTTTTACTCTGGAGAAAAGGTGCTTTCCATGATTACATTAGAGGACATTATAGACAGATAGCAAGGGATCTATCTTCTCTCCCTTAGAAAACAGAGGCACCACCTTTAGACTTAAAGCTTTAGGCTTAAATGTCTCTTTGCATCCAAAGCTGTTGGTTTAGTAGCACAAATACAGCTATAAATTCAGAGCCTTATAACCTAACTTGCAGTCAGACAGTTTCTATCTGGTTAGATCTTATCAGTGCTTTATATGGGAGAAGGCCTCCGCTATTGTAGCAGGAGATGGTGCCCTCTTTATGAACCTGAGTGAATCATTGTGTAGGATTATTTTATCCTCGGAATACTAAAGGTTTGGTTTGGTAGTTCTGAGTGGACCTCGCTGTGTTGAATTTATCTGTACGGACTGGTGTCACTAGAGTATGAGGTTGTAAATTGTTCCCCGGGATTTGAAGACAAAGACAGGGGCCTTATTTACACATCAAGTACAAAGTGTAAAAAAGCAATTTTGGATGCAAATTGCCATGTTTGTTACCCACTATGCAATGTTTTCATCAGGATTCCAACTTTGCAGGCATTCATTAAACTCAGCGTAGTCTATGGGTAGATGTACAGTATATTCTGACATTTAAATTGACATTTTTGTTGCACTTACTGTATGTACATATAGACAAATACAAGAGTCCTCTGCACTCAACCCATTATCAATATATGTGCAGAGGACTCTTGTATTTGTCTATATGTATTTTGTGGTCACAGCCTCATTGTACCCCCGCCTAATGGTTTTAAAAATTAGTGGTGAGCACAACTTTCCCTTGTTTGTTATAGTTATACAGGAGCAGTGACCAGCTCCATGTTGTAGCTCCCACCCTTCCCAGCTATAGTCAGGTGATACCACTGGTGTCTAATAAAAGGGCAGCCAAGTTTGGGAGTTTTACTTTGAAAGCAGCAAGTAAGTTGCAGGTAACTTAGTCCCTTTGTAAAATGTATAATGAAGCAATTGAATTATTAATGAATCAGATGAAAATTGAGCATAGGACTGGCCAGATATGGGATGACTTTGACGTAGTTGGCCAGCTTATATATATATTGCAATATATGGACAAACAATCCCTGTTTTGTTTAAAGGGTAAGGCATTTTTCAGTAGCAGTATGCACAATATGTCTCTGTCTTAAATATATTGATAATGGGTTGAGTGCAGAGGACTCTTGTATTTGTCTATATGTATTTTGTGGTCACAGCCTCATTGCACCCCCGCCTAATGGTTTTAAAAATTAGTGGTGAGCACAACTTTCCCTTGTTTCTTACTGTATGTACAACAATGGCCTTTTGGCCCTATTTTAAATATTTTTATTATCTATGAAAAATCACCTATGGGCAAAAAAAAAAGCAGCAGAAGGTCTCGGGGGGAGGGGGGCTATCTTCCAGTGCCTTACCTAAGATTCAAGTCTGTCTTTTCTGCTCTCTTGACCTGCAATTCAACTATGATTACCCTCTCTGGCTATGACCCTAGGCACATAACTCTGTAACATCTAGGGAGAGTGTTGGTGGTGATTGGGAGATGGGGAAGTATTGGGCAGGATGCTGGTGGTGGATAAGTGGGCATCCTTGCCTTGAGCACCTGTAGCTCTCCTCTTTTTATCACTTTTGGGGGCAAATTTACCAACCTCTGAAAATTCGCCAGCGAAGGCTTCGCTCACAACGCAACACTTTGCCAGGCGTAGATTCACCAGGACAATGCAAATTCACTAAAATCCGAAGTTTTGTCCAGGGTGCCAAATGCTGGAGAAGTTGCTCTAGCGTTACTGCGCCTAGTGAAGCAAAGTTGCGCTAGTGTTTCCTAATTTTCATATGGCGGGAAGTTAAAGTTGAATGGACGTATATGTTGCAGCAAATATATTACACTTCACAAGCCCGGGAAACCTTAATAAAATAAAATAGAGTTGTTGTATTGCCATACACATGAGCCCAGTGTATAGTTTATGTGCCATATATTAGGAAATGTAGGGGGGAAGCCGGTTACCCCAAAAAAAAATTTACGCTCTTTTTCAGCCTATCACCCTGAAAAAGGAAAAGACGCCAGCATTTTCTGGGACTTTTTGAGGAACTCCTATTGCACTTCGTCTGGTCTGAGGTGGTGAAGGCAAGTCTGGCCCAAGAGGTAACGTTCAATAAAATCCGCATCTTAGAGAATTTGCGTAGTTACGTCCATTCGCCAATTATGCCAAAGAGCAAATTCGGGAGGCGTTAGGGAGCAAAGTACCGCTAGAGTCTATCTCCTTCGCTAGCGAAGTTACGCCAAATTTTTGCCCGCATGAGTCACTTCGCCCTTTAGTAAATTTGCCCCTTGAAAACTTCCAACTGTGTAAGGGAGATGTATCCCAGTGGGAATCTGTTTCCCTCAGGACACCTTGTTTACAAGTATAGGAGCAGAGTGATTTAGTCCAACGACTCTGTGCTTCCTATTCTAGTTACTTCAATAGACTACCACTGGGCTTCTTTCTGGTTTTTAATCTTACGGGAAGAAATTGCCTATTGCTTTGCCTCTGCAGCTTAATTAGCCTTGTTTCACCTTTCATTTATCAACTAGTATTTCCTATGCTATCTCACCCATCCTCCACAGTCATGGCTGATGACTGAGGCTAAATCCTGGAACTAGGCACGTATCTGGTTATTTGCTGGTCTACACTTTATCTTCCGGTGCCTAACCGAAGATTCAAATCTGACTTTTCTGCTCCCTTGACCTGCAATTCAACTATGATTACCCTCTCTGGCTTCATGATGCTGAAAGTTCTCATAACCGCATTTGGACTGTAGATCCTAGTCCACTACATTTGTTGTATCCACTACCATTCTTAAGTGCTGGCCCCTGAGCAATCCCAAAGTTAGATCAAATCCGCCCATTTCATTGCCCATACAGCCAATTACTTAAAGTGGTGCATTTAAAGAGCTCTCATCGGACAGTTGTGATGCCTTATTGAGTTCTTGCAGTCTGCCCTTACATCACTAAGCTTTATGTCTGACTTGCTAAAGCCTTTTGGAGTATATGTAGTGTCTCATACTTGTACATATGTCAAGTTATTATCATTATGTGTCCCATTGGTGTAGTTTACAGAAGGTATCTGCAATAAGAATTTTCACCACAAGTATTACAGCAAAGCCTTTTTTATAATAGCAACGGGTTTGGCATTTTTTCAATTCTTTACTTTGTGCATTTATTGGGGTTTTGTTATATGTTTTAGAATTTTTAATTGAGTGCACTAACATCGGTTTGGGGTTATACTTTTTATTTGGAGTTGAATGTGTACTGATTAGGAGATTAATACTATTGTCCTAATACATGATGTTACCTTTCAAATATAAGTATCAAGCTGAAAGGGATGCATGATTTCAGTGTTGAACTTAACAGTCAACAGCACAGTTTGTATTTGAAGGCAAATATTATTTCAGTTTTTTTGTTTTTGAACTTTGGTCATAAAGTTTTCCTTGATAGTGGACTGTAATATTTCCATTTGACATGGCATCGGTTAGCTTTTCCGACTTCTGGCAAATCTGTCAGTTGGCAGCCCAGAGACAGGAGCATTTTATTTCAATGCCATGCATGCTCTACTCCATGCTATTAGAAGGCATTTTAACATCCAGGATGTGAAAGTCCTTGAAGATGAGAAAGTGCTTCTCAAGGATGAAGAGAAAGATCTGCTGATTAAGGAAGGCTACATTTTCCCCAACACTCCCATCTTGGATATGTGGGAAATCATAAAGGTAAAGAAGATGGCTGTGGCTTACAGAGATGGTTTTAACCAAGGCCATTGAATTAATACAAAACCTGCTTAACATGCTAAGGAGCTTCCAAGACAAACAGGATATAGGGAGCAATATAAACAACCAGACAGAGGCCCTGGAGAGCAAGAAAGTGGAAGAGGAATACCAGCTGATTATTCTAAAGGCCAACATAGGGACATGGGTGATGCTGGTTTGTGTGAAGCCTATGGGCAGAGTAACTCACCACGACCAAGAACTACTGGTTGACTGATATTTATTAAAGAAAAAATGAAAATGCAGAACAGAGAGGGAAAAAACAAGTCCAAGTTCAGGCAAAGGTCTGGCCAGACAGCAAACAAAAAAAAGTCCTTAAGATGGGCCAAAAGTCAAGAGTGGGCAGCAAACAAATAGACACCAGGAAATAGGCCGAAGGTCTGGACAGGCAGAAACCATGTAGAGTCAGTTAACAGGTCAAGGTCAAAACCGGGAGATCAGATAATGGGGAACAAGGACAGGGCAAGATCAAGACTTATGGAAACAGGAACAGAGTCAGGAGCAAGGTCACATGAACCAGAGCAAAATCTGGTGTCAGAGATGATATGTCAAGGTTCCGCACACTACCTCCTATGGCTCAAGCAGGAGGAGCAGCTGCTTGCAGGTTCCCTGGTTCGAATTCAGGAAGTTCCTTACAGTGAGTGACCTAAAAAAAAAATTAAGAAATAAGCAAGAATGGCAAATAACACCTTGATGTTATAGGAACAGCTGAAGAAGCTATGTGATTTAGAGCAAAACAAGGATGGAGAGCTGCTTATACGGATTCACAACTGGAGAATGAATGCACTCCAAGAAACCACAAAGTGTTTGATCCAGAACCATGAGCAGTCAGTGATCTGGACTTAATGAAGAATAACATAGAATAAGGTTTGATGCTTTATTTTGAAAGCTCAAGGAAAGACCACCCTAAGCAGAGCCTGATGGGGCTACTGGCATCCACAGACTAATTCCCAGCAATAAGTGTGTTTCCTGCAGCCATCCCATGCAACTGACGGTGCCTAATCCACCACATGCATCAATTTCCTGCTTTCAGCAATGTTCAACCTCTGCCACCCTTTATCATGCCGGTGTCCAGACATTGGCCATCACAGAGGAAGACACTTCACAACTATAGCCTTCCAGAACCAACCATATTCACGCTTAATGCGACAATAAAATTGCACTTTATGTAGATCCGTCCAGCATAAATGAGACCCAACAGTTGCAAGCGTTCTGTGTAAATCTGAGATATCCAATAGTAACAATGTAGATTACTGTTGTTTTGGCAGAATGGTATCAAAGCATTAGCACTCAGTGGCAGTTATAGGCACCAGGCAAGTCACGATAACCGCTGACAAATGATTGTCCTTGGTGACACACAAATCCACTTGTCTCACGATAAAGTCCTCAGCCTGGATACCTTACAAATGTATACTGGTGCATTCAACAGAGGTACAATAGATTATCCAGAATATCTGGCCTGGTGAGTCACAGGACCACAGCTGCCCAAGATCCACTTAATAAGGTTCAAGCGTTTCTTTCCCAAAACAGTTGTTCAGCTGAACCACTCAAATTGAGCGAAAAACTGTTTAAAAATTAATGGACCAGCTGCTCTCTGATTGGTTAAAGAATATACTGGCTTCCAATTGGTTCACAGACATTCTAGCCAACATCACCAGACTTCAGCATCATCAGCTTTCATCCCATCCACTGGAAGGTTAGGTGTCCTATGTTGCGGTGTCATAATTTGGGCTCAGTTATAAACACTGGGCTAATTTGCACCTAGGTAGTAACCCATGGCAACCAATCAAATTTTTTGCTTTTACTGTTCTACCTGCAGCCAGCTGAAAAAAGGCAATTACAAATTAGTTGCTGTGGGTTACTGCCCATATGCAAATATGGCAAGTGTTTATAAATAGTAATGAGCGAATTTATTCACCAGCCATGGATTTGTGGAGAAATCCCACATTTCGCCATGTGCAAAAATTTGCTGCAGAAAAATATGTAGAGAAAAAAATGCCCATAAGAAAAAAACACCTATTGACTTTAATGCATTCGGAAAAAAAATCGCCATAAGAAAAAACAGCCATTGAATTTAATGCATTTAGAGCAAGGAAAAAGTTGTCGAAACATGTAAAAATTGGCGCGCGTAAAAAGGCCCATTGATTTTGCTGTTTCACAAATTTTTTCACAGTTTAGCAAATTTATTTGCAGTTTCGCAAATTTATCGGCGTAGCGAAATGGGACAGATAAATAGTTCATCACTATTTATAAATGATCCAGTTAGAACTATCAGCAGGAACTATAAATTTATACATTAGGTGCCTCCCAAAGGATACGATTGTTTTAATGACAGACATTAATATGGGGATCGGTGTATTTATATTTATATATACAAGGAGGAATCA
This sequence comes from Xenopus petersii, assembly GCA_038501925.1. NCBI lineage: Eukaryota > Metazoa > Chordata > Amphibia > Anura > Pipidae > Xenopus > Xenopus petersii. The sequence continues at coordinate 19,671,067 of CM076684.1, read as the reverse complement.
AGTCAGGGTTCCTATGAACAAGGGGTGCGTAAGGCTCCCATTTCTTGATCATTGAACAAGTAAGGCTTGTGAGAATGGGCTAGTGTTGTATGAATTGTGGGCATATTATAGAGAGAGTGTGGTTTGGGTGTATTAGTAGTGCACAGTAGTGTAACTATAGAGGATGCAGACGCCATGACCATGGGGGGCCCAGACCGTGCCTTCTATAGCGCTAAAGAATCGCTCACCAGCTGCTCACTTATCTTTGAGCGGGGACTCCCTTGCGATTGATCCCAACTAAGATATAATTATTACTTATTGGAGGCAAAACATGCCTAATGAATTTATTTAATGTTTAGTAGATTTAAAGACTGGTGATCCAAATTATGGAAAGACCTGTTATTCGGAAAACCCAAGGGCCCGAGCATTCTCGATAACAGGTCCCTTACTGGGTATTTGAATATGCTCAGCAGCGGGTACCGAATATTAGGGTCTGAGCATGATATCTAAAATATAAAACACAGGTATGGGATCTGTTATCTGGAATTCCATTATCCAGAAGGCTCTGAATTACAGGAAGGCTATCTTCGATATTAAAAAATGATTTCCTTTTTCTCTGTAATAATAAATCCGTGCCATGTACTTGATCCCAACTAAGATATTATTAATCCTTATTGGAGCCTAAACAATCCTTTTGGGTTTAATTCATGTTTAATTCGTTATTTTAGTAGACTTGGATGAAGTATGGAAGATTCCTTATCTGGATACCAGGTCCCATATCTGTATATTTGAAATGATTTTATTGTCAGATTTAATATTTCTTCTATTTAGGACTCACTAAAGAAGGCAGAAATGTGAGCACCACGTACATTCCTGGGCTTGTGCTATGGAGTGAAGGACACAGATTGGAGATACTCGGTGCAGGATGAAGTCCAACAGTTTGAGCAAATTCCAAAAGCGTGGCAGGGCTTCAGCATTCGGCCAATTCCCAAGTCACATTGTTATGTTTGGTTTCTTCCCTTAGGCTAAGCAGTGTAATTAATACCATCAGTCACAATCACCGAAATCAAAAGCTCTGTAGCCCAGTGACTGGGGAGTGGAGCAGACATTTCCTTGACTATAAACTGCACATATACGGCCAACTTGCTTTCATTGAATTCTGATGAAAATATATATAATACAGGTATGGGACCAGAATGCTCGGGGACCTGAGGTTTTCCGGATAGGGGAGCTTTCTGTAATTTGGATCACCATATCTACAGTCTACTAAAAAAAATCATTTAAACATTAATTAAACCCAATATGGATTTTTTTTTACATCTTAGTTGGGATTAAGTACATGGTAATTTTATTATTACAGAGAAAAAGGAAATCATTTTTCAAATGTAAATTTTATGGAGCACGGGTCTGGGTTGCCAGTATGGGGCTCTATAGATTTCATTGATAGCACTAGTATTGTGATATCTATGTATGACCACTAGGGATGCTACTGGGGTTGCAGTCTAGGGAGAACGTTTCACTAGACAGAAGCAGCATGACAGCTCATGTGCATGTGCATAAATACAGGAATGGACATAAATACAGGAATGTTGGTAAACATAAACCATGCACTTAAACTGTATTTTTTTTGTTGAATAATAAACCATCGGTGTACTGTTAAAGGGGTGTTTCACCTTTCAGTTAACTTTTAGCATGTTATAGTATGGCTAATTCTAAGCAAGTTTTCAATTGGCCTTCATTTTTTCTTATTAATAGTTTTTGAAATATTTGCCTTCTTCTTCTTCTTTCCAGCTTCCAAATGAAGGGTCGCTGACCCCATCTAAAAACCAATGCTCTGTAAGGCTACAGCACTTTATTATACTCATCTTTCTATTCAGTCCCTCTCCTATTCATATTCCAGCCTCTTATTCATATCAATGCATGGTTGCTAGGGTCATTTCTATTATTACACACTGGAGAGCTGCTGAATAAAAAGCTAAATAACTCAAAAACCTTAAATAATAAAAAATGAAAACCAATGGCAAATTGTCTGCTTTTCATATCCCAGCCTCTTCTTCAAGTCAGGGCATGGTTGCTAGGGTCATTTGAACCCTAGCAACCAGATGGCTAAATCTGCAAACTGGAGAGCTGCTGAATAAAGAGCTAAATAACTCAGAAACCACTAATAGTAGAAAATGAAAAACAATGGCAAATTGTTTCAGAATATCACTCTCTACATCATACTAAAAGTTCATTCACAGAAGAACAACCCTTTTGATTTAAAATGCTATATATATTTTTGCAAATTTACATATCACGTACGTATGTTTTATGGTCATTGTATGTTTTACTTACCTATTCTTCACTATAGTATAGTTTAGTATCTCTGTTGCTTGCAGTGAAACCCATAAATGCAATATACAGTAGAAGCCCCATTTTACGTTTTTCAGGGACCAGGAAAAAATTATGTAAAATCCGGTGAAAATGTGAAATCGGGGAAATGTTTTAAAGTAATTTTTTCTTCAAGTACTGAAAGGATATAAGCACAGGAGTCCATTTTACTTTGAGATATAATATTTACTGTGTTATTAACAAGGGTTAAACATTGCAGTGTTAATGTTACACTATGGGGGGTGCAAGACTCACTGTCAGTCACATACACAACCTAAAGCAATAAGTGATTGGTGCAGGACTGTTTAAGGGCCCTTATACATGGCCATTTTTCCCTGCATTCCCCAGTGTTGCGCTTTCTTCCGTTCAGCCACAGGGGAGCGCAGGAGTAGACATAGTCAATTATTTTAAAGCGGGCTGTACTCAATCAGACGCATGTATGCACCGAACGCAGGTGAAATGCAACATGCTGCATCCCAACCTGCGTTTGCCGCTTACATGCATCTGTTTGAGTACAGCCCCCTTCAAAATAATTGACTGCGTCTGCTCCTGCGCTCCCCTGTGGCTGAACGGAAGAAAGTGCAACGCAGGGGAGCGCAGGTAAAAACGCCTGTGTGTAAGAGCCCTTAGGGTGAGACTAATTGGAATTGACCATTTACAGGCAGAACCATGGCAAAATAAACATTTGGTTAGTATTTTAAACCTCTTTATTTCACAAATAATAACATTCATAGAGGGAAAAAAAAGCAGTTTTTGGGTACATCAATCCAAAATTTTGATGCAAAATCCGGGAAAACATTACTTGAGATCAGGGAAATGCACCCATTGAATTGGTGGAACCACAAATGAAAAATGTAAAATGCGGGAAAACTTAAAATCAGGGTACTTAAAATCTAGGTTTCACTGTATTAGAAATGCTTATAATAAAGCTTATAATAAAGCTTATAATAATGTTACACCTTCCTGTGCATTAAGCCTCCTCCGTCTCTCGTTTCCTGTTGTCTTACCTTCCTACACTTCTCCGCTTGCCACCCTTCCCTGCATTTAGTGAGTCACAACTCCCAGCTGGCTTCAGATGCTGAATGGCTAATAGCCTCAGCTAATTCTAGAGCCCTGGCCCCTCCCCCAGATTGCCAGCCCCTATGACTGCACTGACTTGTGTAGCTTTACTCCAGCTGGTGCCTCTACGTCAGGCTGCAGGGAGTTAGTGTTTGTTTGCATGTGGGTGGAGGAGGTGGCTTGTAGGGAAGGGGTTAATTTAATTGTAGCTGTCACTGAATCCCCGGATGCTGATGTAAGGACACAGAGAGAGAGAGAGAGAGAGAGAGAGAGAGAGAAGGCTGCAGATTGCAGAGGAGGCAGCAGGGAGAGAGAGAGGGGGATTAGAGAAGAACAGCCTGCGAGGAGGGGTCAGCAGCAGCATACATCAGCAGAAACAGCAGCAGCAGCAAGAGAATCAAGCAGTGATCTGCATCCAGCACAAGCAAGGGCTGCATCCCTCCTGATGATGCTGATACCAGGAGTGTAACATTCCCCATTCTTACCCTCCCCCTTCCTCTCTCTCCCCCCCATTTCCCCCTCCCCCTTGGATGCATCAGCAAAGAGCAGCACAGATCCAATACCCCATTGCACCCCCCCATTAAAAAAAAAAATAATTAAAAAAAAAAAAAAAATCAAGGAAGAAGGAAAAAAAAAAATCCCATAAATGCAAAGGGGGACTTCCAGGACCAGGGACTAGGAGAACCAAGGAAAGGGGGGACAATCACAGCATTGTGTATTTCTCTCTCTCTCCTCCTTTCCTATTGTTCCAGTCTGGGAGATAAAGGACAGGCCTTTTTAAGAAGAGAAATAAATAGAAACCAAAACAAAAGGCGGGCACCATGTCCAGCGGCAAGGAGGCCGGTGGAATTCACCCTTACCAGCAGCAGCAACAACATGCCCAGTACGTTGGACCCTACAGACTGGAGAAAACCCTCGGCAAAGGACAGACAGGTGGGCCTCCTTTCTTCTTGCTTGTATTTCTGTGCAATGTCACTTCATGCAGGTCTTTGCTTGTCTTGTGATGTCTGAGCTACCGGGGGAAAAAAAAAGAGGATTCTTTGGATGTGCTAAATCACACGTCTATTCCCTAGGCTTGCTGGTGAGATGAGGCAATTGTGGGTAAGCTCAGGTAGATGGATCCTGAGAGTGGGTGGCTTTACATTATTGTAACCGGCAGATGATTCTCTAACCTCATCAGTGCTTTCTATACATTACTGTGGCTTGTCCCTGCCCAGCAGTGCTTTTTGATATTGAGGTGGTCTGACCTGGTGTAGAAGAGAACCTGCTTTACTTTGGCAGTGCTTTCAGCATTCTGTAAATGCCTGATTCCTACACTGTGAGCTTCAGCCTGTGTCCTGTAGTGTTGTGTTATGTGCAAGTTGTGTTCTGTATGGGGCACCAGGGGTTCTGCCAATGTTCTGGATCTGGTGCAGGTTCTGTTGATGACAGGTGCAGGTTTCCATTCTGGAAAGTACAGGTGGTGTGTTCTGCAGTGCACGGTGTGCTCCCTAAAAGTCTGTCTCATCACTATACAGTTCCTATCAAAGGATTTAAGGGGCTCACGCCAATGAATGTCCAATTCCAAATGATGCTGAACTGTCATTCTTAGTTATTATTAAGTGTTTGGAGCTATCACATAGATTGTTATAGTTGTACAACCTTGCCCCGTATAATGTGCCTATATACCTTTGCTTACTATTATTAAGGTTATGGATAAGTGCAATGGCTGCCAGTCGTGTATTTTATTTTTCCCCCTCCTGGAACATTATAGATAGGGTTATGTCCTGCACAAATACCTACATAATAAGGGGCTTGGCTCTAGGCACCTGCATTATATATATATATATATATATATATATATATATATATATATATATATATATATATATATATATATATATATATATATATATATATATATATGGCCGTGTGCTCTGCTGAGATGCATTACCCAGGAGTGCCCCAGTGCTTTATATAGAAATCTCTGCAGTAAGGAGCCGCATTATATAAGCCTCTCTCTCGTGATGTCACGGTCGGATATGAGAAAGAGCTGTTTCTGACACGCAGAACCTTTGCCCCGAGCTCTGATGACATCTCATAGAATAATTCCCAATCATCAGCCCATCAGCACCTCTCCAAAACACTCCCCTTTAGCTCAGCTCTGAGGTTCCCCTTACATTATTCTCTGGGGGCAGAAGCAGAGATGCAAAATGAGACTTTTTTTTCTTGCTGCAGGGATGGAGAGCTCCCCTTAGCTCTTGCCTGTCTATGATAGTATTGCCCAATGATCACTGTGTGCATGAAATTGAAGCAATAGCCTTAAGTGAAAGATGGCTCTATGAAATTCCATTCTTCCCAACGGCTCATAAAGTAGTGCATTAGGCCTATTTGACATTTTGTTTTAAAATTGCTGCTGGGTGAAGGGGGAAAGATGCTGTGTAACATAATGGTGTTGGCCAGGGGATGGGTGGGAGGCCGCTGCTGGAGGAGTTGAATGATTTTCTGCTCTATTGCAGTACACTTGCTGGGGAAAAGCACTTTACAGGTTGGCTCAGCAGGATCAGACTAAAGACTGAAGTGAGTTGAGGGCACTGCACTAATCACAAGGACAATCTACAGAAGGAGGCCTGCAGAGCAATAAGGTTATAAGTAGGGGTGATGGAAAGGTGGCAATCAAATCCGTGCCAGGGGGTGTCAGGGAATACTGTATCTTTACTGCTGACTTCAAGGCAACATTGCATTAAAGGGGAAGCAGTACCAAAATTTTGAAGCAAAGGGCTGACTTGTACAGGCAATAATTAATCACTGATGCACAAAAGTGATTTCTGGGAAGTGGTTCTCATCTGGTCTGTAGGGAATTCTGCAAGTTGTAGTTTCAAACAAAAAGCAAACCACCGTCTGCTTATTCCTCATACAGGGATTATAATGTTTCTTTGCTACCTAGATCTATTCCCCAACTATATGGTCTGTGGGTTGAACATGACCATGGGGTCCTAAAGTCCCCCCCCCCCCCCAACGCTGCTCAAGGGCTGGGCAGAATTCTTTGCATGACATCCATCTGGCCTCCCAAACATCCACTAGGCACAATTATTGTTTATAGTAAAATGTTAATTTTCCTAAAAAATTAATTTAGATCAAGGATCCACAAGATGCACCTCTAGGCTGTCTTCTGACCTGTATCTGATCAGCACTAACAATGGCCAATGTTTGGAATTGGATGCCTTCAAAGGAGCCCGATCGAAAATTTCTGTCCAGCCCTATTGGCGACCCGTCCGATATCCAAATATATTATATATATAAATATATAAGTGTATATTTCCCCACCATACACGCACCGAATATGGTACGAAAATTTGTTTTGTACGATATTATCTGTGCATCTATAGCCACCTTAATAGGTGGGCTCCCTTTCCTAGCAGATGTATTAGAGCTCATTCAAATAACTGATTTCATTACAAACTAAATCTAACAAAAATCTAACAAAATAACTCTCTGCATGTAGAGAGACATAATGTCTGGTGATTTTAATATAGTGAGCTTTAATACATCTTCTAGGCAAAAGGAGCCCCCCTTTAAGATATATTGCATCATTCATCTGACACCCAACTCCTGAATGAAGTCAGAATGAGGTGAAACAGATGCTGAGAGAGGAATAGTGAAGCAAAACTTGATTATTTCAGAAACAGTACAGAATTTTTAATTGTTTGTATTTAAAAAGTCTCTTATTTCAGTGTGCTGAAGCTAATATTAATTTTCGCTATAGTTGCCCTTTAAATAGTTAAAATTGTATCTATGCTTATCTTAAATTGTTACAAATGTATCCAAGTGCACCTGCCATGTATTCTGGGCTCTGGGCCAAAAAGCCTTTTATTTTATTACAAATCAGAAACTTTGTATCTTTTTCTGGCTGTTCAGTGCAGAATATCAATGAGAGATTCAGGGAATTTCACTAACAAGGGTTGAGCTGTCAGAATGGGGACTGTCCCGCGAAAAACGGGACCATTGGGAGGTATGACATATGTACCGTTGCGGGTTCCCTTGCAACCTGCACCCTGTGGCCTTCCCTAACTCCCATGTCCCATGTCTGAATGATGCGCAAGTTAGGGGACAAGTAAATGGAGTGATTGGGGACACTTACACCACCTGTCCCCATGGCAAATTGCACCTGCAGTGGTGAATGATTCTAGGAAGGAAAGTTGTATCTGAGCTGACACTCACTTTATGAAGGCAATAGATTCTGCTTACAAAGGGATGTTCTGTACACAAACATATATATATATATATATATATATATATACGGTATATATATATATATATATATATATATATATATATATATATATGTACAACAGAGGCTCGCACTCACAAATAAAGGTGTTTATTTGGCAAAGTTGTTGTTGAGTTGTTGTTTTGTCAAATAAACACCTTTATTTTTTCTTAAGACCTGTGAGTGCGAGACTGTTGTAACTATATATATATATATATATATCTATATATATATATATATATATATATATATATAATATTTTATTTACTGACAATAACATCAAACCTTCATTTGATGTGTTGCTTATTGCTCTATGTTACTGTATAAGTGCTGGATCATCAGTGTGCTACTGTATATTCCCCATTAAGGAATTATTGGATTACTGCAAGTAAGCAGAATAGGGAAGACATAGTGTAGAGCGAGGCCTGCCAAGAGCTGTGTGTCTGGCCAGGAACAGGACAAGCAATATTATGTCATTCACTGGTCGGTATGAAAGTTTAAAACAAGAAGTTTTTAAAGTTACATGTATTTCTTGGAAGTGCCCATAACTGTTGGCAGCTGTTTAATGCTCCTGAAATTCTACTGCATGGGTTTCACCACCTGCCCTATGTGGTCTATCAAGAGAAAGACATGAGCTAACCACAAGGGAATGTAGAATTTTTCTCTTGTCATCCTAAAATTTATTGCAGTAGCCACACAACGGTGGCCAGGAGCAGCTACTTGCTTTGCATAACATAGGATAATTTCCAATCTGCAACCCTCCGTGTTGTTGTTGGGCTACTGCTTCCACTAATTTGTTGTTGGATTGTAGTTGCAGTTTAACAAAACTAAAAGGCTGCAGGTTGCACATATCCTATGTATATACTAAAAATAACAAATATGGACCCTTTGTGATTTTATCTTTTTTTTTCTCAAATAATTGGCGCCCCAACATAAATATACGCCACTGATTGAATTGCCTCTGCTCTTTATTTTCTGTTTTATAAATAAATAATTGATGGCTCTTGTTCATTTCCTGTCACTGTAAATGTATTTAATTCCCCGAGCAGCATAAGGAGGTATTTCCATGGCTATTATGGCTCGTGTATACAAACATATGGACTGGGGTGTAAAACTGCTGAGCTATCCAAATAGGGCACTTTTGTATTCAGCAAAGCCTGGAGAACTAGATAATTTACCTTATCTATTCTGTGTATATGGGCCCCAGCATCTGGGACAGACCAAATTATGTGCATGGGGGTCCTTGTGTGTTCCTATGGGATATATCTTGGGGATGTTGCTGAGGATGAAACAATAATATTATTGCCCGTGTTATTTTTTAGAATGAGATGTGTAGCTCTGGGGTGTCTCTCTATTATATATAATAAATATTCTGCGAGGTGCGCGGCAGCCAATATGAAGGGGATTGGTTTTGCACTAATAAAACATGTACATGCTGTAGCATTTTATGATTTATCCTTTAATTATTTACAAAGCTCATTATGTACCCATGTGATACCCATACTGACAGAATGCAATGAGGACACAAAATTTGCTTTGCTTCTTCTCCTGCTATTAGTAAATATGACCCCAGGTTTTCCATTTTAAATATTGTCATCAGCACTATATATCTGAGCTCTTAAAGGAGGTGTTCACCTTTCGAGTTAACTTTTAGTATGATGTAGAGAGTGCTATTCTGGACAATTGTTTTTCATTTTCTACTATTAGAGGTTTTTGAGTTATTTAGCTTTTTATTCAGCACACCCAAGTTTGCAGATTTAGCCATCTAGTTGCTAGGGTTCAAATGACCCTAGCAACCATGCCCTGACTTGAAGAAGAGACTGGAATATGAATAGGAGGGAGGCCTAAATAGAAGATGAGTAATAAAAAGTAGCAATAACAATAAATGTGAAGGCTTTGTTTTAGTATTTGTTTTTGTTAGATGGGGTCATTTGAAAGCTAGAAAGAGTCAGAAGAAGAAGGCAAATAATTCAAAAACTATAAAAAAAAAAAAAAAAAGAAATAATGATGGCCAATTGAGAAGTTGCTTAGAATTGGCCATTCTATGATATACTAAAAGTTAACTTTAAGGTGAACCACCGCCATACACGGGCCGGTAAAAAGCAGCCAACAGACCAAGTCAGCAGCTTATTGGCTAGAGTACGGCCGAAAATGTCCAGATGTCAATATCGGACAGGTTTAAAAATCCTGCTGAATCAAGGGCCGCAGCGGTTCAATGATGTTGTCCTCGCACCCAGTGCCTGCACTGCCGGAGTTGAGATCCAATCGTTTGGCCCTAGGCCTCACAATTGGATCAGCCCGATGTCGTCCATTCAAGGTGGGCATATCAGGGCAAGATCAGCTTGTTTGGCCACCTCTCCAAATGAGCGGATCTGCCCATGTATGGCCACCTCTTTCGACTCTCTGATCAGAGTGTTAAAAGGTACCCCTAGGTGGCACATTTATGGAGTTATACACCATATCATCTATCTATCTATCTATCTATCTATCTATCTATCTATCTATCTATCTATCTATCTATCTATCTATCTATCTATCTATCTATCTATCTATCTATCTATCTATCTATCTATCTATCTATCTCTCTCTCTCTCTCTCTCTCTCTTTCTCTCTTTCTTTCTCTCTCTCATCTATCTCTGGCCTATTATCTATCTATCTATCTATCTATCTATGGGGCAAATTCACTAACCTCCGAAAATTCGCCAGCGACGGCTTCGCTCACAGTGCAACACTTCGCCAGGCGTAGATTCACTAGGACAACGCTAATTCATTAAAATCCGAAGTGCTGGTGAAGTTGCACTAGCGTTACTGCTACAAGCAAAGCAAAGTTGCGCTAGCGTTGGCTAATTTGCATACGGCGGGAAGTTAAAGTTGAATGGAAGTATATGTTGCAGCAAATACATTACACTACACAAGCCCCTGAAAAAAGAAAAGACGCCAGCATTTTTTGGGACTTTTTTTTTTCAACTGGCGAAGGCAAGTCTGGCGCAAGAGGTAACATTTAGTAAAATCCGCATCTTTGTGAATCTATCTATCTATCTATCTATCTATCTATCTATCTATCTATCTATCTATCTATCTATCTATCTATCTATCTATCATCTATCTATCTATCATCTATCTATCTATCTATCTATCTATCTATCTATCTATCATCTATCTATCTATCTATCTATCTATCTATCTATCTATCTATCTATCTATCTATCTATCATCTATCTAATCTATCTATTATCTATCCTCTCCCTCTCTCTCTCTCTCTCTCTCTCTCTCTCTCTCTCTCTCTCTTTCTCCCTCTCTCTCTCTCTCCATCCATCCATTATTGTGCCCAGAACAAAAGTTTGCGGCTATGTATGTAGCAGAACAGTTAGCAGTACTACGTTCATCTACTGCAGGGGTCCCCAACCTTTTTTTTACCCGTGAGCCACATTAAAAAATAAAAATAGTTGGGGAGCAACACAGGCATGCAAAAACTTCCTGTGGTGCCAAATAAGGGCTGTGATTGGCTATTTGGTAGCCCTATGTGAACTGTCAGCCTACAGGAGGCTCTGTTTGGCAATACACATGATTTTTATGTTACTTAAACTTCCCTCCAAGCCTGAAATTCAAAACGAAGTATCTGCTTTGAGGCCACTGGGAGCAACATTCAAGGGGTTGGTGAGCAACATGTTGCTCACGAGCTACTGGTTGGGGATCACTGATCTACTGTATATCCAGGTGGAACAGGAGGAAGGAGAAAGAACTGGAGAGGCATTAGCACAGCAGCACTTTGGCAAAATGCGCCATTTCCACTAATATTAGCTTTGCTCTATAACATTTTGAACTTGACATTTAATAATGGTCATTTTCTAAATTGTACTGTGCTGTCTGTTTGCTCAGAGTTGCAACTTTGTTTTATTTGGGCACAGTGTTTGTGTACAAATAAATTGCCAGCGTACAGTACGGATAATAAAATGTTAGCTTACCCTACATTTACTTTTATTCTTGTATTTTGTACTGGAATTGGGGATATGTTTTAATACTGTCATAATTTGCACTGCCCATTTAACCTGTATCCCCCCCCCAATGGTATTTTTTGTCTTCATTCTAACTACACTAGAAACCAGTAGAAACTGCAATATCTGCTGAATTGCTCCAATGGGTTTTATGGACTGGGGCAAAGTTTACCCATGTTGCTGCATAACCCTTGAATGACATGAGTTTAAAAAAAGAATCTCTATGCTGTGTGCAGGGCCCATCAATTGTATAAATGTATAAAGACACTGGAAGTAATTAAGCATAAGTAATTAAGCAGCTCTCTGGTCATAGTTAGACTACTATTTCAGTAGACAGCTCCAGACTCGGGTTGCCGCCTCATGGTCCCACAACCCAGTTGCAAGTTCCAGATCCAGACCCGGATTTTGGACTTGGGCACCACTAGGCTGCTGGGTCCTGCTGGGTCCTGCTGAGTCCAGTGCTTCTTAGGTTGGTTCGGGGTGGTTCGCCTTTAAGGTAACTTTTATTTTGATATAGAAGGGTCTATTCTAAGCAATTTTTCAATTGGATTTCATTATTTATTTTTTTATAGTTTTATAGTTATTTGCCTTTTTCTTCTGACTCCTTGCTAGGGATGGCGCGAACTGTTCGCCGGCGAACTTGTTCGCGCGAACATCGGGTGTTCGCGCTCGCCGGAAGTTCGCGAACGTCGCGCGACGTTCGCCATTTTGGGTTCGCCATTGTTGGCGCTTTTTTTTGCCCTCTCACCCCAGACCAGCAGGTACATGGCAGCCAATAAGGAAGCTCTCCCCTGGACCACTCCCCTTCCCTATAAAAACCGAAGCCCTGCAGCGTTTTTTCACTCTGCCTGTGTGTGCTGAAGAGATAGTGTAGGGAGAGAGCTGCTGCCTGTTAGTGATTTCAGGGACAGTTGAAAGTTTGCTGGCTAGTAATCGTTTTGATACTGCTCTGTTATTGGAGGGACAGAAGTCTGCAGGGGTTTGAGGGACATTTAAGCTTAGGTAGCTTTGCTGGCTAGTAATCTACCTTCTACTGCAGTGCTCTGTATGTAGCTGCAGTGGGCAGCTGTCCTGCTTCTGATCTCATCTGCTGACTGCTGCAATAACAGTAGTCCTTGTAAGGACTGCTTTTATTTATTTTTTTGTTCCAATACAGAGCAGTATCAAGCAGATTACTAGCCAGCAAACTTACTATCATCTGTCCCTGAAATCACTAACAGCTCTCCCCCTACACTATCTCTTCCAAGCACACACAGGCAGATTTTTCAGATACATTTTTGCCCTTGATCCCCCTCTGGCATGCCACTGTCCAGGTCGTTGCACCCTTTAAACAACTTTAAAATCATTTTTCTGGCCAGAAATGTCTTTTTTAGATGTTAAAGTTCGCCTTCCCATTGAAGTCTATGGGGTTCGCGAACCGTTCGCGAACCGCTCGCATTTTTGCGCAAGTTCGCGAATATGTTCGCGAACTTTTTTTCCGACGTTCGCTACATCCCTACTCCTTGCAGCTTTCAAATGGGCGTCGCTGACTCCCATCTAAAAAACAAATGCTCTGTAAGGCTACACATGTATTGTTATTGTTACTTTTTATTACTAATCCTTCTACTCAGGCCTCTCCTATTCATATTCCAGTCTCTTATTCAAATCAATGCATGGTTGCTAGGGCAATTTGGCCTGTGCCAACTAGATTGCTGATATTGCAAACTGGAGAGCTACTGAATGCAAAAACCAATCACGACGAATAATAAAAAAAAAAATGAAAATCAATTGCAAATTGTCTCAGAATATCACTCTCTACATCATACTAAAGGTTAATTTAAAGATGAACAACTCATTTAATAGGTTCTGCACATCCCAACATACTAATAATATAATATTATCAATATTATTAGGGCATTCTGGGAGTGGTAGTCCAACAACATTATATTCTTTAAAACAATATTGATCAATAACATTTTACTCCAGCTCTCCAGGGCCCAAAGCTGCAGTTGAAGCTTTTGTTCACATTTGAGTTAACTTTTAGGGACACATTTACTTAGGGTCGAATATCGAGGGTTAATTAACCCTCGATATTCGACTGTCGAAATTAAATCCTTCGACTTCGAATATTGAAGTGGAAGGATTTAGCGCTATTCGTTCAAATGGACGATCGAAGGAATAATCGTTCGATCTAACTATTAAAGCCTTCGAATCGAACGATTTTCCTTCGATTACAAATTGGCTCAAAATTCTAAGTATTTTTTATTCTATTCCTTCACTTGAGCTAAGTAAATGTGCCCCTTAGTATGATGTAGGGACTGAAATTCTGAGACAATTTGTAATTGGTTTTCATTTTTTATTATTATAGTTTTTGAGTTATTTAGCTTTTTATTCAGCAGCTCTCCAGTTTGCAATTTCAGCCATCTGGTTGCTAGGGTCCAAATTACCCTAGCAACCATGCACTGATTTCAATAAGAGACTGGAATATGAATAGGAGAGGTCTGACTAGAAAGAGGAGGAATAAAAATTTGCAATAACAATACATTTGTAGCCTTACAGAGCATTTGTTTTTAAGAAGGGAGTCAGAGACACCCATTTGAAAGCTGCAATGAGTCAGAAGAAAAAGGCAAATAACTATAAAACTAAAAAAAAATAAATAATGAAAACCAATTGAAAAATTGCTTAGAATTAACCCTTCTATAACTTAATAAACTTAATAAGAGTTACCTTAAAGGTGAACCACCCCTTTAAATGCAAAATAATCCTCCAATGAGAATCTCAGCTGATCTGTATAAATCTGTCTCCAATTTCTTTGTTCCTGTATTTGGAGCTGGAAGCATTAAGCACAGTTTCCTTACACTAAAAAAGTCAGTTGAAATCCTATTGGGGGAATGTTTCTGATGCGTAATTATGTTTTTTGTCAACTTCTATGGAGAACTAGGAAATGGCCTATATTATAGGCTCTGTAAAGAACCATGAATGGCTACAGAGCAAGAGCTTTTAAACACATTAATTCAGGGTAGGGATGCAACAAATCCAGGATTCTGTTTGGGATTCGGCCTTTTTCAGCAGGATTCAGATTCATCAAATGGATTCGGTTCGGTATTCGGCTGAATCTTTCACCAAGGATTCGGGCATTCGGCCGAATCCTAAATTGTGGATTCGGTGCATCCCTACTTCAAGGTGTCTTTAAATATCCTTATACAGGTATGGGACCTGTTATAAAGAATGCTCAGGACCTGGGGTGTTCTGGATAATGGATCTGTAATTTGGATCTTCATACCTCGTCTACTAGAAAATAATGAAAACATTAAATAAACCCAATAAACTGTTTATGCTTGTAATAAGGATTCATTATACCCTAGTTTGGATCAAGTACAAGTACTATATTATTAATACTACAGAGAAAAAGGAAATCATTTTTTAAAGTTTGGATTATTTGGATAAAATGGAGTCTATGGGAGACGGCCATTCCTTGATTTGGAGATTTCTGGATAACTGGTTTCCTGATAACTGATCCCATACCTGTATCTTAATGTACTGGGTAAATAATATCTTATAACGCACTAACCAGCTTTTATAAGAATATATTTTACCGGCTTGTGAATTATACACTCACATTTGGGTTGCTTTGATCTCTTCTGTTTAGATATTAAATTGGTCAATGGTTTTTGACCGGAACTTTCCAGTTTTGCTGGTTCTGAAAACCTTACAGAAGAGACCATAACGAAAGTGTTACTTGTATCATTGATAGACATTTGCAATGACTGAGCAGAACATCTAAAATATATAGACGTTGGCAATTTAGGAAATGAACTACACAAAATCTGTCTGGTATAAGGGAAAATTCCAGCTTACACCAGGTCCGACTCTTGTGTATAATTTAACTCAACATCTTTGCTGAGAATCCAGAAGAAGATTTAGTGCACTGACGGAAATGTTATTCTCAGAAAGACGAAGGCTGTCCGGCCTTGCAGAAGTCATTAATGAGACCTTCTTGACTTTATTACTTCAAAAGCCACGTTTCCATCTTGGCTCGGGTGAAAATGAATTTCAGGGCTAAAATTGTTGGGGAAACCTGAAATGCTGCTGGCATATTATTTTTCTTTTTGTAGTGCCATCACCAAACCATTTTCAATCCACATGGCAAAGGGGTAGGTTTCACTGATGCACCACATCTACTATTTTGGCTGTATCCCAAGTCCTTCAGGAAAGATTAGGCCTGAACTGAATGTGAACCCTAGGCGAATTAGGACAAGCAAGGAATGGTTAGAGAGAGAACACCACCTTGTTTGTGTGATGAAGAGTCACATGATGTTTAGTATTTGGACAGTAGTATAACCACAAGGCACCTGCCCCTCCCCCCCGACAAAAAAAACCTTAGAGGGGCTCAGATCCTGGCATGCTGGAGACCTCTCCTGCATCCAAGCCCTTGCATTTGCGAGCTCCTGCCAACTGCGAATGCACTATTTTTTTTCATCGGTTGAGTGCCCATGGAGGAACTAGAACCCCCGTTAAAAACTTAAGTTCCCCTGACCCACTGGTCTTATTCGTTATTTATCAAATTCCAAATTCATCTCGATATTTTCTGCTATCCGCTCAGGTTTTTACGCTTATTTATTATTACATTTTCTCGAAAATTTGCTTTGTGGGAAAAAAATGTGATGTTTTTTTCTGATTTTTCACTGGAAAACTCTGATTTTTGACTGAAAACTTTGGTGTATTGCACGAAACCCAGCGCACATCAAAAAATCATTGGGACTTCTCCCATTGACTTATATGCATCCTCGACATGTCTGAGATGCCGGATTTTCTGATTCAGACTTTTCCATCCACGGGGTTCAATGAATTCTGAAAAATCAGTCGGATTTTATAAAAAAACAAAATCACAAATTTTTCATGATTTTTGCATTTAATAAATAACCCCCCTTGAAATCGGCTGAATCCTACTAAATAAGGCTGAATCCTTGCCAAATCCCCAACCAAATCCTGAATTTGGTGCAACTCTAGTAGGTTCACACTTTTATGAACCAAATTGCCCTTATATGCCCTTATGGTGGAAAAAAGCTCAGAATTACGGAAAGGCATTCTCCCATAGACTCCATTTATCCAAATTTTTAAAAATAATTTCCTTTTTCTCTGTAATAATAAAACAGTAGCTTGTACTTGATCCAAACTAAGATATAATTAATCCTTATTGGAGGCAACCCCATCCTATTACGTTTATTTCATTTTTAAATGATTTTCTAGTAGACTTAAGGTATGAAGATCCAAATTACGGAAAGATCTGCTATCCAGAAAACCCCAGATCCCAAGCATTCTGGATAACAGGTCCCATACCTGTAGAATATACCAGGGCAAATTATTTTTACCTTCTTTGAGATGAAAATGGCAAGCGTCAATGCTCATACATTTCCATTCATGTGTTACTTCTGATGCTGGAAAATGTTATTGTATTAGTAGGAACATGTTTTAGTTGAAGGATGTTTTATGGCCAGCTCTGTCAGACTCAAAGCCTGCAGGTTTTGTATATGGCTTGAGATTGTTGGCATACATTTGATGGATGGTTTAGTACCAAAATGTATGGTCTTGTCTCTGTAATCTGCCAACTATCCCCCCAGGCTCTTTATATGCATCATATGACATTGCAGAACTCATGAAGGAACATCTCATGTAAATTACATTATCACATGTGAACGTTTAAGCTCCAGCCTGTGTTCCAGTTAGTGTGGATTTGGGCAAATGTTTATGTTCTGTTCTAGATATTCATTCTTCTTCCTCTGTCTTCCAAACTCAGTCCTTGGACAGCCCCAACATTTTAAAAAGTAAAGAATCTAATCCTAAAGGTCCCCATAGACGCAAAGATTGCTCATGACGAACGACTGATTTTAGCGAAGTCTGACCAATCCGTCGAAATTATTGTGCGGTTAGTGGGATTCGAACGATTGTACATCTAACAATTTTTCGGCCGACATCTGTCAGGAAATTGATCAGCCAGGTTTAAAAAATCTTTGTCGGTCCCAGTGCAATGTATCTATGTTTGCAGGGCCAAGCAGGCAGCTCCCCTTTGTTTTCGTGGCAAATTGGTCTTTTTAGTTGATGGACAATTCGTACAATCATTCCGAGATAATCGTGATCTCACGATGATGATCGGATCTTTTAAAAATCTCAACATCTATGGCCAGCTTTAGGCCAGTGCCCTAAGATCCCCTCTCATCATTCAGAAGAAGAAAAGCATTTGATAATAATAAAAATGACTCTTTAACGGTTTGATCATTTTTCTCGGTGTCTTTAGTGGGTGCTAATATCAAATGCAGCCAAGTAGGTGGAATCAGTCGTTGCAGAACAGTATTTCATGGAGTCTGTTGCCAGTGGCATTTTTTTTGTAGCCTTTGATTTGAGAGAAAGTTCGAGAGACACAACTATAAGGTCTCTGCTAAGAAAAGTCACTGTTAATTTCGGCTGTCTGCAGCATTGTCTGATTTCTAATGTCGTCTTCAAAGGCCACAGTGGAGGGAGGTGCAACTGTAATTACAATTTTAGAGGTAATGTGCCTCAATCTATACTTTCATACAGCTGCCTCTACAGTATCTGTATTCTTGCTTCACAAAAATTTCTAGATCCAGAGGTTCCTCAACTGGCTCAGTGAGAGGGGCCCAAAGCAGTCAATGTGGTGCCCTGAAATCTAGTTAGGTGTGGGCTTTTGCTGTCTTCATATTCCTGGAATGAATAGCAAAGTGATTGTTAAGATCATAGAGTATATTTATCAAAGAGTGAAGTTAGAGATCGCCACAGTCCTCTAGAGTGAAATTCCGCCACTTTCCATTCATTTCTATTGGATTTTTAAAAGAGTATTTATCAATGGGTGAAAGTGAAAGTTCTCCCTTTGATAAATACGCCTTTCAAAATCCCATAGAAGTGGCGGAATTTCACTCTAGAGGACCATGGCGATCTCTAACTTCACTCTTTGATAAATATACCCCCATGTTTTTAGTCTAGTTGCAAGAAAAGGAGAATGTGGTTCCTCAACACATTTGTATTGGAAAGGTGTATATTCAAATCTTTGCCCAAGATCCCTCCTTACTATCTATGGGATGTTGGTCTTCCTCAAACAACTCCTCCACTTATAGCAATGTTATCAATAAATAAAAATATTGTTACAGTGTAATTAAAAAGGTATCCAGAGAAGCTAATAATCACTAGCCCCCAGTTTTAACATTAATTGCCAGTCAGGTTGACCCCCATCACCAGATCACAGGATGTGCACCCGGGTCCCCTACCCTCCAAAATGCTGAATGTGCTATTGAAAAATTCCCCTGCCTTGCCACCTATTATATAATTATTGTGGCTCGAGTGGGCCCCTAGTGGGTGCGGCCTGGGTGTGATCACACCCCCTGAACCCCAGGTTAGAGTCCTGCAGTTAGTCGGTTACCCGCAAAAACCTGCAATACCCCCTGCGGGTTGCGGGTAGGAGTTCTGGGTGCGTGTATAGACGCAGGTCGGTGGTTCTGCTGGTTTGTGGGTCGCGGATCTTCTCCATAGAGATTTTTACTATTTTTTTCTGTTCACGCCTACGTCCGATGATGTCACTTCCGGTTTACAATGACAGCACTTCCGGTTTTACTACTTTTTTTCTGATCACGCGCTTCCTGATTCTTGATGGTTAGTGGGTCTGGTTGCGGATAAGGTACTTGCGGGTTGGGTCCGTTAGCGGGTCCAAGCGGGTAAGAATGCAGGTTGCGGGTCCGGGTTGTGGATTGCAGGTTGCGGGTACTAGACGGGTACGAGTTCCAAAAAATGGACCAGCGCAGGACTCTACCCCAGGTCGTCACACCACTGTTTTTTGCAGAGCATCTTTCTATAGGAACATCTACATTTAAGGGAAATGGAAAACAGTTTGCTAAAGTTGCAAATAATGACTGGAAATTCTATATTGTACATCCCATCAATCAAGACCATAAAACCCTGAATATCCTTTAAAAGGTTGGTCCACCTTAAAGTAAACTTTAAGTATCTAATAGACTGGCCAATTCTAAGCAACTTTTCCATTGGATTTCATTATTCATTTTTATAGTTTTATAATTATTTGCCTATTTCTTCTGTCTCTGTCCATCTTTCAGATGGGTGTCATTGACCCCATCTAAAAAACAAATGCTCTGTAAAGCTACTCACTTATTATTATTATTATGGTTACTTTTCATTGCTCATCTTTCTGGTAAGGTCCTCTCCTATTCATATTCCAGTCTCTTATTCAAATCAATGCATGGTTGCTAGGGTAATTTGGACCCTAGCTGCCGGATTGTTTAAAATGCAAATTGAAGAGCTGCTGAATAAAAATCGAAAGAACTCAAAAACCTTAAATAATAAAAAATTAAAATCAATTGTAAATTGTCTCAGAATATCACTCTCTACATCATACTAAAATTTAACTCAAAGGTGAACAACCCCTTTATGGTTCTGGTGCCACAGGTCCAACAGCATCCAGGAGTCTTGAGATATATAGAAACATACCAGTGTTGGTCAGAAGTGATACTTTGGGAACTGGAGGGTATGAAAATGTCCTAAATTCCTTCACAATAGTCACCTGTTTGTGGCACCTTATAATTCTACTCTGCACGGAGCCCCAGGAGGTATAGGGGCCCCATGAGGCCCTATTTCATATTCAAATTCAAAAAATATTGGTAAAACTGGTCAACCTCTAGACATTTTTGTGGCCTGATATATAATTTGCTGTGGGCCCAGTAATATCTGGTTACACCAGTGCTAATCAGTGCTTTTAATTACAGTCAAGCTTGACTATAATAGTCTAAACCAGTGATCTTCAACCAGTGGCTCGTGAGCAACTTGTCGCTCACCAACTCCTTGGATGTTGCTCTCAGTGGCCTCAAAGCAGGTGCTTATTTTTGAAATCCAGGCTTAAAGGCAAACTGAATGAAAACCAAGGGGCACATTTATCAACGGTCGAATTTCGAAGTTAAAAATCTTCGAAATTCGACCATCGAATAGGCCAAATTCGATAGTCAAACTTTTCTTTTTGAATTTTTTTGGCCGTTTTGGGTCGAATTTAAATCGTTCGATTGATCGTTTGAATCGTTCGATTCGAACGACTTAATTGATCGATCGAACGATTTAAAAAAATATATACTTTCACTTTTTAAAACTTAGCCGGTCCCCATAGGCTAACATTGCAATTCGACAGGTTTAAGGTGGCGAAGTGTTGAAGTCAAATTTTTTTATAGAGACAGTACTTCGATTTTCGAATGGTCGAATATTCAAAGTATTTTCAATTCTAATCGAAGTCGAAATTGGCCTATTCGATGGTCGAAGTACCCAAAAATTACTTCGAAATTCGACGTTTTTGAATTCGAAAATTCACTTTGAATTCACTTCGACCCTTAGTAAATGTGCCCCTAAGTGTACTGCGTCTCCTTTAGACTGCCAGATCTCCCAAATAACCAATCACAGCCTTTATTTGACCCCCAATTAACTTTTTTCAAGCTTGTATTGCTCCCCAACTATTGCAATTGAATGTGGCTCATGGGTAAAAAAAGGTTGGGGACCCCTTGTCTAAACAGTAGTGAGTGCCATTCCTTCTATTCCTTTATCTTTATTTCTCTTTCAGAAAACTCAGGGAGCACTGGTATCCCTAAAATACGTCTTGGCTAACATTCGCCTTTATACTAGTTTTTTATATGGTTTCCATTGTGTGTCAGTGTCATTGCGGATGAATAGATGTGATTTTGCAACATCGACCAATGAGAATTTTTTGAATGCATTTTAATTGATTATTTTTCTCTTTCCATACTGTTTCTAATCCCAATCAGCGCTTTTTGTTTCCAGGCTCAACTGAGAAAAATGGCTTTGCATTTTTAATAACGTGAGTCAGAAAATAAAAAAGTCTAATGCGACTTAAAAAGGAGAGGGATTTGTCAGTGGAAAAGAGCCGCGTATGAGATTATCAAAATTGTGTCTGTTTATTCCGCATGTGTACGAATCTTCTGTGAATTTCTCTTTCGTTCCTAAATGTTCCCTGCAAGTATATTACTTCTTAAAAATATGTTATTTATTTGTGCTAGGATAGGAGATATTCATTATTATGTACCTGAGTCAACTCACTGCTTGTTGCACTGCTTGTTAAATAAACACTCATAGAAAACAATATTAATAAAAGAAGGCTAGACGAATATTCATTTGTAGGAAAGTTTAAAAAGTGCCCCCCCAAACACACACAGTGTCATGCTGTGAAACTACATCCCCATGGTCCTGACCCTACCCCCAGGCCACGGTACAACCCTTCTCTAATAGGGGTGGTTCACCTTTAAGATAACTTTTAGTATGTTTTAGAATGAGCTATTCCTAGCAACTTTTTAGCTGATTTTCATTATTTATTTATTTTTGTTTTTTTGCCTTCCTTTTCTGCCGCTTGCCAGCTTAAATAGGGGTCACTGACCCCAGAAGACTAAAAGATGATTATTCTGTGAGGCTACAATTTTATTGTTATTGTTCATTTGTATTAATTATCCTCAAATTTAGACCTTCACGTCATCATCATTCATCTTCCAGTCTCTCATTCACACCACTGCCTGGTTGCTAGGGTGAATAATACCCTAGCAACCAGATAGCCTCTGAAATACCGAACTTCAGAACAAACTTACATAACTGTAAGTTTAGATAGATAGATATAGAGAGAAAGAAAGACAGACAGAAAGAGAGAGAGAGAGAGAGAAAGAAAGAGAGATAGATAGATAGATAGATAGATAGATAGATAGATAGATAGATAGATAGATAGATAGATAGATGATAGGCCAGAGATAGATGATAGAGAGAGAGAGAGAGAGAGAGAGAGAGAAAGATAGATGAAGGATAGATAGATGATAGATATATAGATAGATGATAGATAGATAGATAGATAGATAGATAGATAGATAGATAGATAGATAGATGATAGATAGCTAGATAGATAGATAGATAGATAGATAGATAGATAGATAGATAGATGGCAGAGGATAGATAGATAGATAGATAGATAGATAGATAGATAGATAGATGATAGATAGATAGATAGATAGATAGATAGATAATAGATAGATAGATAGATAGATAGATAGATAGATAGATAGATAGATAGATAGATAGATAATAGGCCAGAGATAGATGATAGAGAGAGAGAGAGAGAGAGAGAGAGAGAGAGAGAGAGAGAGAGAGAGAGAGAGAGAGAGAGAGAGAGAGAAAGATAGATGAAGGATAAATGATAGATATATAGATAGATAGATGATAGATAGATAGATAGATAGATAGATAGATAGATAGATAGATAGATGGCAGAGGATAGATAGATAGATAGATAGATAGATAGATAGATAGATAGATAGATAGATAGATAGATAGATGATAGATATATAGATAGATAGATGATAGATAGATAGATAGATAGATGATAGATAGATAGATAGATAGATAGATAGATAGATAGATAGATAGATAGATAGATAGATAGATAGATAGATAGATAGATGGCAGAGGATAGATAGATAGATAGATAGATAGATAGATAGATAGATAGATAGATAGATAGATTAGATAGATAGATAGATAGATAGATAGATAGATAGATAGATAGATGATAGATAGATAGATAGATAGATAGATAGATAGATAGATTAGATAGATAGATAGATAGATAGATAGATAGATAGATGATAGATAGATTAGATAGATAGATAGATGGCAGAGGATAGATAGATAGATAGATAGATAGATAGATAGATAGATGATAGATAGATAGATAGATAGATAGATGATAGATTAGATAGATAGATAGATAGATAGATAGATAGATGATAGATAGATTAGATAGATAGATAGATAGATAGATAGATGATAGATAGATTAAATAGATAGATAGATAGATAGATAGATAATAGGCCAGAGAGAGAGAGAGAGAGATGATAGATAGATAGATAGATAGAAAGCACATATTCATATAATGACCCTAATTTACTAATGTTATTAGTGGGAGGCTAGTTTAATAATGTAAGGTAGATAGTTATATAGATAGATAGATTGATAGACATATAGATGTATAGACTGATAAAAGTGTCATTTATCAATGAAACCAAGGTTATTCTCATGCAGTGAATTAAACAGAATCAAGTACTTGGTGTTTGTTAACTGCCCCATTTACTGTATGTTAATTCTGGCTCCAAACAGTGGGCTTCTGCTGCTGATTTCCCACGAGGGCCATGAATTTTGCAATCTAACACTGCTAATACAGAAGTTTATGCAAATGGCAGGAACATATATCTACACTGTATGCACAGGGCTATTTTATGGCACCACTGGGTACCCAGGGTTTTGCATAGTAAACAGGTATGGAGGACAGGGAATAAACACAATTATAAAAAAGGGACATGTGCACAAGTTCTGATCAAGAGTTTCTTGCTCCAGTGCCCTAGCTGTTTGTGTCAGACAATAAATACAGAAATATCATTTATAGTAAATGTTAGCCTTCTGCACTGTGACATGGTAATCATTCCCTGTAGGAGGGAGGAGATCCTTATTGGTCCAAAGTAATTTTGGGTGCTACACTGCTGCCCATTGTATAAAAGGGAGAGGGTTGACTCTTGGATTTTGCTACAGGGAAGAAGGTGGATAGTACCAGCAGGTGGATAGTCAGGGGCCCTCTGTAGAGCCTGCGGTAGATGGTCCATGTAATGGACAATTTAGATAAGCATCTGAAAGGATGTCAGGGGGAAGAACCCTGTGAATGAGTAGGTGTGAGGCTAACTCCTGTTGTAGCATATTGCAATATGCAAAATGTATGAAAGCTAGTATGAGAGGTATGTTGAGGAGATTATTATAAGCAATTCTGCATTTTGAGTGATCTACTCTTAGTCTCTAAAAGATTGATACTTCAGTGAGCAGGTTTGTAAGGCTAAAGTAGATTCCTTCTGAGAAATAACTGTGATAGCTGGTTCATCAGAGTTTCTTGTTGCTTCTGTAATTTGAGGTTTAGATCATATGGAGAGAGGCACAGAGCCATAGGTGCTATCTTTGGGTGGTTT
Source organism: Xenopus petersii (assembly GCA_038501925.1). NCBI lineage: Eukaryota > Metazoa > Chordata > Amphibia > Anura > Pipidae > Xenopus > Xenopus petersii. Next base: position 19,646,372 of record CM076684.1, on the reverse strand, counting down.
CATAGCTGAGGCAGATGTCAAAATGGAATAGGATGTAGGGAATATATAAACAGAAATGTGATGTCCATAAATTCTTTTATACATTAGATCAGGGGTCCCCAAACTTTTTCACCCATGACACACATTTAAATATAGAAAACGTTGGAGAGCAACATAATCGTGCAAAAAGTTCCTAGGGGTGTAAAATATGGGATTTGATTGGTAATTGGTATCCCCCATGTGGACTACAGGAGGGTCTGCTTGGTAGTACACATGGTTTATATGCAACTAAAGCTTGCCATCGAGCCAGAAATTCAAAGAGAAGCAACATCCAAGGGGTTAGAGAGCAACATGTTGCTCACAAGTCACTGGCTGGGGATCACTGCATTAAGCTCCCCATAGACGAGACGATTCTTCTTGCCGAACGACCAATTTTAGCGAAGTCCGACCAATCCTTTGAAATTATCGTGCGGTTAGTGGTATTCGAACGATCGTACATCTTACGATTTTTCGGCCGACATCTGTCAGGAAATTGATCGGCCAGGTCAAAAAATCTTTGTCGGTCCCAGTGCAATCTATCTATGTTTGCAGGGCCAAGCAGGCAGCTCCCCTTTGTTTTCCTGCCAAATTGGTGTTTTTAGTTGATGGTAAATTTGTACGATCGTACGATTGTTCTGAGAAGATCGTGGTCTCACTATCAGGATCTGATCTTTTAAAAATCTCAACATCTATGGCCAGCTTTAGATATTTGCTCCTCTGCTGTCCTTTGCTCTTCCGGACGCTATGTCTAGATCCTTATTCAATTTAATGGTGTATAGAATTCACTGGCAATAAACACAAGGCAATTTTGAACATAACATCTTAAGGCATGCAAAACTGCACGAGCATGTGAGCCATCATTAGCAAATGTGGCCCTAAGTGTCTGCAGGAAGGAATGTTTGAGTGTATTTGTAACTGATATATGTTGACATAAGTTGTTTACAGATGTCAGTTTCTTAGGGACAGCAGGTGTGTTGCCCTCTAGTACACAAATGTAGGAGAATAATCAGATACCTCTGAGATCCTTGATATTGATCTGCACAATGACAGCCATGTACAGGAAAGTAGAACAACAGAATACATTGCACTTTGCCAGACAATCACTTCCTAACAATATGCAGAGTCATTTCTGGATCCCCCCAGGGAAGAAGAATCAACTGAGACCTTTAAACTTTAAGGATTAGTGAAGAGGAGGTGTAAATATGCCACAAAGGCTGAGCGACCTCAACCTTGCGCCCTTTACTGCGAGCTTTCTGCCAGTATAAGTGCCATTTATTTATGCAATTATCCCAGGACTTGCTGAGTAAATATGCAGAAGGCCATTGCTTTGAGGTTTGCACCCAGGAATTGGGACATCCCTTAGTGGTCATTGTATAAATCATACACACGTGACATATTCTTAATATATACCTTTGGGAATGTGTCCTTGGGCATTATTAATCACTATATTGCCTGAGCAACCTCATACACAAAACAAGTTGTAACAGATTTCACCCTTTTTCTTGTTGGAGGCTCGTTTCATTTGTACTTGTCTGACTCGCTGGAAAGGAGCAAGGGGTGATGCCCAATGCTGTGTGCTCTTTGCAGAACAAGAGAACTTTTGTGTACAATACGTTATTATTGCTTTATTTATTTATTAAGAAAATCACACCAGCGGCTCTTTTAGACTTGACTTGAAATGAAAAGAATTCTCTTAATGTTCTACAGGATCTCACTAGTCAGTAATTAATATTCATGCTCCCTTGTGGTGTATCCTAGTCAGATGCAATTGGGGTCACAATGTTCCCCCTGCAGCTGTACAGTCTGACTGCCATATGCTAAAGCAGCCGATCAACGAAACTTGCTGGACTACTCACTCTACCACTCCATTGAATGAATAGCTCTTGTCCATGGCATCCAGGCAACCACAAACATTTCTACTGGTCACACGTCTCAATATAGTACATCAATGGTCTCTATCCAGTGGCTCAGAAGCAACATGTTGCTCACCAACCCTTGGCCTTAAAGCAGGTGCTTATTAAATTCCTGGATTGGAGGCAAGTTTTTGTTGCATAAAAAACAGGTGTACTGCCAAAAGTAGGCTCCTGTAGGTTGCCAGTCCACATAGGGGCTACCAAATATCCAATCACAGCCATATTTGGTACCCCCAAGGAACATGTTTCATGCTTGTGTTGCTCCCCAACTCATTTGAATGTGGCTCATGGATAACATTAACCCTACATTACACCTTCGATACATAACGTAAGCACTACCTATAACGTATGTGTATAGGCAATTGGAAGATCCATCCACTTCTTATTAGTGTGGCCTAGGAAATATAGATGAGGCTTGATCCTACCCAGACCAGTTTTGGGGAAACTAGGGAGGAAAACTTTCTTTGCTGTTTATCTAGGAACCCCAGCATTTTTCTGAAACCACAAGCTGAATAAGCCATGGGCTATACAACTACAACATTCTAGCCATTACAGACAACATTTTATCTCCTTCCTCGAAGAAGGCATCCAACCTGTCTGTCTTCCTCCAGTTTGTAGAACTCCAAAAGGGAAATGAGCAAGGTGCCACTGTTCACCCATGGGCCACATGGGCTACAAAAGTTAAGCAAAAGTTCCATATTTTCAATATTTGGATCTCAGGTAGATGAAAACTATGGAAGGATTAAGTATGCAGTGCTGTGGTCCTACATTCAATTCTAGCCGGCATCTGAGAGGAGTTAGCCTTTTCTTCCTATGTCTGTGTGGTTTATCTCCCACATTTCAAAAACAGATTGGCAGCTGAACTGGCTCATGATAAAATTACCCATAATGTGTGTGAATGTGATAGGGACCTTAAATTGTAAGTTCAGCTGGGGCAAGGACTGATGGGAATGATGTACAATCTCTGTAATGTGATGCAGAAGATGGTGCTATATAAAGAAAAGATAGTAATAATAATGAAAGTGAAGATGAAGTCGTTTGAAGGTTTCTGTTTTTTCAGCTGGAGGATTAGGACAGAAGCACCAGCACCATGGAGCTCAGCTGGTGGCTCTTTCAATTAATCAGCTTGTTTATGGACTGTGGAGATTGGAAAAGGGAAAGACGCTACAGGTCGGCAGATGGCCAGCTTTCCCCAGCATCAGACAAGTAACAGTGAACTCAAACAGCCTTTCCTCACCCGCTAAACCTAATGGAGTCCATCATTTCTCATTGCAGGCCAGAAGATCATAAGGAATATGTTATGCTTTGGGCTTTGTTTGTCTTTACTAGTATTCTGCACATTTATATGCCTTGGGCTTACTTTATGGTGTAGCTAAATTGAAACATTCTCCTATTTATACAGAAGGGGTCATTTAGGGCGCCATTAGCAATGTTTTTAACCCAGGGTGCAGTTTTTTTTAACCACAATTCCACTGAAATTACAGTAGTAAGGTGGAGTTGCGTATGCCCAAGTCACGCCTGTTGCGTCATTGTGTAATTTTTTAACCTTTTTTTGGCACAAGTCTGACGCACATTTTGACGCCGCCCACAATGGGAACCCTGGTATAAACTGCCAGCTTGAAGGTAGCAGTAGCTCCAGGGTTCCCCTGCATCTATAGTTGCACTTATGTATGATTTGGAACAGGAGGCAGGACTGACTAACCTGGGGTTACCATCGGAAGAGCTGCCCTGGTCAAAACTGCCAAACTTGTCAGGATTCTCCTAGATCAACATGACGACCGGGCGCCATAGCCCCACCCTGTGACATCTTTTGTCTGCCCCATGATGTCAGCGATTCCCCTTATGACATCACTGGCATGCCCCCCCCCCATGCCTGGACAGCACAACCCCGAAAGGTGTCAACCCTGGACCCACCAGTGCCAAATGCAGCTGTAGGGCATTAGTAGTGGTAGTAACTGATCCAATTAAGGTTTATGTTTTATTTCTTGTCTCTTCATTGGGTTTTGGAGGTTCACCATAATTAGTAAAAGAGCAGTGGCCCTTAGTAGTGCTTAATAGTGCTCAGTGGAGAATGCTCCATTTGTGGCAGGCAATATGGTGGCTCACACATAAAACGGTATATACAGAATGCAGAGAAGGAACTTGCTGTAGATACAGAGTTGCATCTGAAACACTGTTGTAATTTTTTTTTTTAAATAAATGGTCTAAACGTTTCCTGAAAGACATTCTATTAATAAATTAAAGCATTTAGTCCCCTTTTAAACGATTAAACAACTCATGCGTTTATTCCGTAATAACATTTCGGTAATTGGGGCCCCAGACTAGGGAAGCAATTTGAGAAGAGGAATGATTCAGAAGTGAAATTTAATTGCACATATTTCCAGAAAATGTCGGCACAAGATGGAATTAATACAGTTATTAAATCTATTTCAATTAAAAAAGTGGCACAAATTGGTTCAATGGTAATCCCCCCCCATTATATATTCAAGGCACAAATAGAGATGTTTCACTGGATTCTTGCTTGTGCTATACAACATTTATATAGTACTTAAGGGTCAGAAGGAAAGAAGTGGGGGGACCTGAGGAATGCAGGGAGGCTGTGGGTGGCTGCACCTCTGTTTTGTACTATTTTGACAGCATTTTGTCATCAGGAAGCCCCTTTTGGTGCTAGAGCCCATGGCCGTACCTTAAGCCAGGACTGAGACAGTTTAAAAGAAAACTTAGAACAAGGAATATCAGTCATATAAAAAGGTTGTTGTTGCTATGACAACCATTGCAAAGTAACCACACTGAACGTGAGTCTGGAAAGGAAGATCTGTTATCCACGTTTAGCCTTCTTTTTCTTTTAATATCAGCCCATATGTACAGATGGCAGGCCATCAATCCATCTCTTCATTCCAGCCAGTGGCTACTGGTCACATTACACTTCAATGCCCTCAGCCCATTACAAGAAAACACGCTTCTGACGGACTCTGCGTGAGGCTCTTTGAGACGTCTTTCTGCCCCTCGGGTAGCCAATAAGCATCTGAAGTTCGACCGCTCCGGCACAGCGTGTGCCAAGTGAGAGAAAGCAGGAACCAGATGATGGATTTATTTTCTGAAAACAAGGTTTGTCTTATCCTTTATTTCAGAGTATTCCGACTGACTGGCTGCAATTGTGGTTTCGGTTTGCTGCTCCGCAGGGAGTTTATAACTGGTGATTTTTGGGTTACCATTTAAAAAGGAGGATAGAGAAATGAAGGGATAAGATGGACACAGATTAGTCAGCTTCTGTCAGCTTTCTAAACTGTATTTTGTAGGCAAAACAGCTTTGTGAGCTATAGATTATATAAAGGATCCCCAACCTTTTGACAATTGACCATATTCAAATGAAAAAAGAGTCGGTAGGCAACACCATCATGAAAAAAGTTCATAAGGAGAGCTAAATAAGGGCAACTGATTGGCTAATCGGTAGCACGAGTGGACTGGCAGCCTGCAGGAGGCTCTGGTTGGTAGTTCACATGGTCTTGTGCCTTAAAAACTTGCCTGGAATTCAAAATTAAGCACCTGCTTTGAGGCCACTAAGAGTAATATTCAAGGGGTTGGTGGGCAACACGTTGTTCACGAGCCACTGGTTATGGATTAGTGGATTATATTGTTTATACTGCTCTAAGTAATTGTCTTCCATGGACCTTTTCCTTTGGATGATGTTTAATGATCAAGTTTGAATTTCCATTAGGACCTTCCTGACAAAGGGAGGTGTCACCCCCCCCCACCGAAATGTTGAATTCACTAACTGTACCTTGAAATAAAGGGTAAGAAACCTAACTCATATATGTGAGTGCCTCTTCTTTCATGCTTTCCATTACGACCACCCAAAGGAGTTTTCACCCAAAGTGCCATATGGTGGCAAGAGCAATGCTGAGTGTCAGCTGCTTGTGAATATACCTGACAATTTTCATAGTAACGTGTGAATGGTAAGTCCTCAGCAGTAGCCATCTGAGTGGCACAGGGGGCATACTTAAATGAGTGATGTTTGGTTTGATGCCGGGACCTACACTAGACTGAGCAAAGTTATGGCATTGAACAAAATAGCTCATGCTATTAAAATAGAAAAGTTTACCAGTCCTAGGGTCTTTAAACATGTTGATGGATGGTAATACAGATATGAGACCTGGGGTTTTCTGAATAATGATCTTTCAGTAATTTGTATCTTCATACCGTAAGTCTACTAGAAAATCATGTAAATATTAAATAAACCCAATAGGCTGATTTTGCTTCCAATTAGGATTAATTATATCTTAGTTGGGATCAAGTACAAGCTACTGTTTTATTATTACAGAGAAAAAGGAAATCATTTTTAAATCTGGATTATTTAGATACAATGGAGTCTATGGGAGTCGGCCATGCCGTAATTTGGAGCTTTATGGAAAACAGGTTTCCAGATAACAGGTCCCATACTTTTACCAAAGCTTTTTCAGTAGTATACCAAGGGATATAACTGATGACAATGCAAAGAGGTGAAAAATTCTAGCATTTTATTACAGTTATGGGATTCATGATCAGGAAACCCAATCATTGAGAAAACTCCAAATTACAGGAAGGCTGTCTCCCATAATCAATTTTAATCAAATAATTCAAATTTGTTAAAAATGATTTCCTGTTCTTTTGTAATAATAAAACAGTAGCATGTTCTTGTTCCCAACTAAGATATAATTAATCCTTATTGGAAGCAAAACCAGCCTATTGGGTTTATTTCATGTTTAGTAGACTTCTGGTTAACATGTTCCAGTCTTTGTATCCAAGCACAAATCAACATCTGTGGTCTCTTACCAATCATGTATGAGTCCGTAGTATGCAATACAATAAGATAATTGTTCCATGGAGAACATGGAGTCAGATTCTCAACAAATGTAAACTATGAGCTTTGATCAGTCCGACCTTGATGAAGATCCCCCCTGTCGACTGAAACCCTAAAGCATTATATTAACAGGCTTTCTTCAGACTTGGAATTGCTAACACCTCCATAGCATAGCCTTGCTGCCCCTAACAATGTGTATATTACATACACATGAAACGCAACCTTCAGGAATTTAATCTCTTTTGTTTCTTATTCCTATATCGTCATGAACACAACAAGAACAAAGGATTTCACTGTATAATGTCAGAATAAAACCATTAGAGAAGGCAATAATTATTACGCCGTTTGTTTGGATAGGATGCGAGAATGTCCCATGATTGACACAACATAGAGCCAAAATTAGATTTTTATTCATTACATAACTCCAGTCACATTTCATAAGACTTTCTGAATTAGTCTTAATTGTCTCATATGCTCACATGTTAATCAAACCCATTAGCTCGTCTCGGTCCCTAATGTATTGATGGGAGCGTTCAAAGTAATAGAATTAAAGGCCACTCTAAACAACAGTGCCCATAGAAAAACAACACTGAAACATAACTTCTGTTACCTGCGAGAGATTCAAAACAGACAAATATATATATATATGGAGGGTACAAGACTCTTTGCGATACGCGCAGGGAACTGGGTGCTCTTGGGCTTACTTTATGGCTGCTGTAGCTGTGATTGGCTTTGCGGTAGGGCAAAGACTCGATGGACTGGGGAACTGTTAACATTATCAATTGTGTTTTTGAGCATGGGAATAATGTAAAGTCCATTTTGCATTACAAAATAAAATTTATTTGGGTAATTCATGATACACTTTGGTGCAGAAAATGATCCTGCAGGGGAAAGTACCATGTAGTAGGTACAGGTGCCCTGGTATCAATTTTGGTGAAGGCTGTAAATGCCAGGTCAATGGACGTGAGTTGGATATATGGTTTCTGTAGCTTTTTCATGGGGGGGGGTACTGGAAAATAATATAGGTGAAAAATCCCTAAACAGTATGTGTTTTGCATTCATAGGCTTTCTGCATATTCTGTTTTGCAGCCTGACACATTGCCATATTTTTAATTATTACCTGACAATAAAAATCCAGCCGACTGAAGGGTGTTGCTTCCAGCTGCCACATAATTCTAAGCATGACTGAGTTACAGTAAGGATTGGAAGGCGGCTAATAAATGTAGTTTCAAAGCAGATGGATCATGCCCCAATCTTATTCTATTGGGAGACCCAATTATATATGCTCTCAAAAGTATAAATGACTGAATCACAGGGCAACAGTTTTAGGGCCTCTTATCCCCCCTTGAAGACAGCTCTACACCCTCTACTGGGCCCTCTATACCCTTGCAGAATTCTTTTACATAGAGCACTAGTGGAACTAAAACCAAACATACTACATGCTTGATGCTTTTCATGGCCATAGGCACTTCTTCAAAAGGAAGGAAGTGGCTATGGTCACGAAACACGTCAAGCATGTAGGATGTCTGTGTGCTCCATTTTTTTGAAAATTTATCTTATAAAGAGATGGTTTTAGTGCCGCTGGTGCCGTGTAAAAGAATTCTGTTTGGACTGATTATGCTCCGAGGGCGGTTTCACGTAAGTAGCACAGTGGACTGGCACGCAAGGACCAGTGAGTGCTCCCTCTATTGCAACTTTATACCCTTGGCCTAGCCTGCAGCCGCAGGGTCTGACTCATCAGTTTTATGCATACCTCTCAACTGTCCTGTTTTCAGCGGGACAGTCCTGCTTTTGACAGCTCAACCTGCAGTCCTGCGTTTGTACTGAAAAGTCCCGACTTTTACTGCACTGAACAGCCAGAAAAAGAAACAAAGTTTCTACCTTAATTGGCTTTTGGCAGAGAGCCCAGAACAGCTACCAGGTGCAACTAAGATACCTTGTAACAATTTTGAGATAAGCAAATAAGTAATAAGTAATAAACAATTGAGATAAGGAGGTCCCTTGGGAAAAGTTAGACTCACAGCTTAACGGCCAATTCACCTCCATTAGCAAAACTGTAATAACAAAAAAAAAATAGAAATATGCTCAAACTTTCATAACCTGCCAAATTTTGTAAAATTAACATGGTAAATAGGGGGTGTGGCCACACAATGGGCATCACCACGCTACACAAGGCAAATGTTTTTGTCCCTTTTTTCATTTCCATAATGTTGGGAGGTATGGTTTTAGGGCTCATCCTACTCCTTGGGGGCCAGCAGTTAGCCAGGACTATCCGTCATCTCTTGACATTGTAAAAGACATATAAAAAAAAGTCATATCAATCCTTTCCATAGTTTGAAGAACACTTGGGAGAGCATTATACGTTTTCATCAATCTTCATGCAGTTTGGGACCCTCCACAATATGTAAGATAGCAACTAAGGAATCACCCCAAATCCCACTCTCCTTTGGACTCTTCTGAGAAAGAACAGCCCTTCAGTTTGGGAACCTTTCCCCTGATGTTCAAATAAGCCATGTGATCTGAATGTCAGAGTCCTAATATGCAGCAGCTTTGGATCAATTTGACCTATCTGGTAATTGCATCTATGGGGTCACACTTTCCATGTGACCAGACAATATGATTTTATATGGGGAAGGCAATTTCCTGCTAATAAAATGGACCGGATAACATTTTCTTGGATAGACTCACACGTCGGGGTCAGCAGTTGCACTAAAAGCATTTGCTTGTACAGTTGCGATACAATCAGACCAAGCGCAACTGTGCCTAAGGCTAAAGGTGTATCCCTTTGAATACCATACCATAAATAACTAACGTGGTCATATACGAGAGAATCGAAATCCTCCCTTTGCAATTCACCCAACGCTCCAGCTAATTAGTAGATGTCTTTTGATGGGTGTGTTAATAAGCGCGAGGGCCAGTAATGAATTCTGTGCAGCGCTGCTGTCAGCCGTGGGCCAGGTGCTGGCTTTCTGTCTGGATGCACAGCTTGTCAGAAGGCCACAAAATCAATAAGAAGCCATTAAGTTGCTGAAGGAGAAGAATCAGGGAGGCGCAAGGCCAAGACGCAGCCTGAAATGTGGTTAATTTCAGGAGCTGTTTTACAATGTGGCGTGTGTGCCCTCCCCCTGTTCCTGGCTGGACAGATATTGTTTTCCATTGCTCGCATGTTCTGGTGCAGAGGATCCAGTGCAGCTTAACCCATTGCTTGGGCAAAGCCTTTCCATCCACTTCACTTCATCCTTTTCCAGAAATGACCCAAGTAGAACCAATGAACCTCTGGCATTTCTTTCCAATGATTTTTTTTCCCCCTCGTAGATTTATTGCCCTTTGCACCCCTGAGTGCTGTGCGGATTGGCTTGCGGTGGAAGTCATTGTTTCTGTTTTGCTTAGCACTTGCCTTTGCATGCCTCAGCAGAGTAATGTGCCTCCAATCTATATACAGTATGGAGAAACTGCTGCACCCTCCTCTTTTCCTTCACACTTGTTTAATGCGATGAGATTTCATTTTACTACAGCTGTGGAAGCTATTATCTGGAATTCTTAGGGCCCGGAGTGTTCCAGAAAAGAGGTCTTTCCGTAACATGGAACGGCTCCTCTTAAAGCATTGATCCCCAACCAGTAGCTTGTGAGCAACATGTTGCTCTCTAACCCCTTGGATGTTGCTCTCAGGGTCCTCAAAGCAGGGGCTTATTTTTGATTTCCTGGCTTAAAAGCAAGTTTTAATTGCATAAAAACAAAGTGCCAAATAGAGCCTCATGTAGGTTGCTGGTCCACATAGGGGCCACCAAATAGCCAATTACAGCCCCTATTTGGCAACTTTTTCATGCTTGTGTTGCTCCCCAACTCTTTTTACATTTGAATGTGACTCATGGGTAAAAAAGGTTGGGGACCCCTATCTTAAAGGAACATCAAAAAATTAAAGCGTTTTAAAGTGATACAAATATCATGTACTGTTGCCCTACACTGGTAAAACTGGTGTGTTTGCTTCAGAAACACTACTATTGTTTATATAAATAAGCTGCTGTGTAGCAATGGTGGAAATTTAAAAAAATTCTATATGGCACAGTTTAAATAGTGGATAACAGATAACACCATTATGTTCTACAGAGCTTATCTGCTGTGTAACCTGAGCCTTTTCTCCTTTGAATGGCTGCCCCCATTGCTACACAGCAGCTTATTTATATAAACTATAGTAGTGTTTCTGAAGCAAACACACCAGTTTTACCAGTGCAGGGCAACACTGCATTATATTTTCATTACTTTAAAACAATTAAATTCCTTTTAATTACTGTTCCTTTAAGGTTACTAAAAAAAAGGAGCAAGGAAACGTTAAAGAGATTGTTTACCTTTAAATGAACTTTTTATATGACATAGAGAGTGATATTCTGAGACAATGTTCAAATTTTTTTTTATTGTTTATTATTGGTGGTTTCTGAATTATTTAGCTTTTTATTCAACAGCTCTCTATTTTGCATTTTCAGCAATCTGGTTGCTAGGGTCCAATTTACCCTAGCAATTGTGCATTAATTTGAATAAGAGACTGGAATATGAATAGGAGAGGCCTAAATAATAAGAAGTAGCAATAACAATAAATGTGTAGCCTTACAAAGCATTTGTTTTTTAGATGGGGTCAGTGTCCCCCATTTGAATTCTGGAAAGACTTAGTAGAAAACAACAAATAATTTAAAAACAATACAAAATAGATAAAGAAAACCTATTGAAAAGTTGCTTAGAATTGGCCATTACCTATATAACATACTTAACGTTAACTAAAAGGTGTACCACCCCTAAAAAAAAGCTAATAGCATTGTTTTGCCATGAGCACGGATTTACTCAGTTTAGTTGTCAAGGAATGGGATCCGTTATCCGGGAAACCTGTTATCCAGAAAGCTCTAAATTACAGGATGGCCATCTCCCACTGACTTCAGTTTAATCTAAATGATTTCCTTTTATTCCTGTAGAGGAATGGGATCTGATATTTGGAAACGCGTTATATAGAAAGTTCCGAATTAAGGAAAGGCCGTCTCCCATAGACTCCATTTTATCCAAATAATACATATTTTAAAAAATATTAAAATTTTCTCTGTAATAATAAAACTTACTTGTACTTGATCCCAACTAAGATATAATTAATCCTTATTGGAGGCAAAACCAGCCTATTGGGTTTATTTTATGTTTACATGATTTTCTAGTAGACTTAAGGTATGAAGATCCAAAATATGGAAAGATCCATTATCTGTATAACCCCAGGTCCTGAGCATTCTGGATAACAGGCTCCATACCTGTAAAGTATAGTTAAAAGGATTCTGTCATGATTTTATTATGTATCTAAATGACACTGTTTACACTGCAAATAATTCACTCTACAATATAAAATTTAATTCCTGAACACCTGTAGGTGCATCTCAGGTCATTTTGCCTGGTCATATGATTTCAGAAAGATCCAGCACCAGGGATGGAACTACTTTCTGGCAAGCTGTTGTTTCTCCTACTCAATGGAACTGAATGTGTCGCAGTGGGACCTGGATTTTACTATTGAGTGCTGTTCTTAGATCTACCAGGCAGCTGTTATCTTGTGTTAGGGAGCTGTTATCTGGTTACCTTCCCATTGTTCTGTTGTTTGGCTGCTGTGGGGGAAAGGGAGGGGGTGATATCACTCCAACTTGCAGTACAGCAGTAAAAAGTGATTGAAGTTTATAAGAGCACAAGTCACATGACTGGGGGCAGCTGGGAAACTGACAATATGTCTAGCCCCATGTCAGATTTCAAAATTAAATATAAAAAAATCTGTTTGCTCTTTTAAGAAACGGATTTCAGTGCAGAAATCTGCTGGAGCAGCACTATTAACTGATGTGTTTTGAATTTTTTTTTTCCCCAGTATACCTTTAATGTTGAGCACAACTTTCCCTTTTTTGCTAGAGTTATAGTATTTAGCAAGCCACTGCCTGGGGATTGTGGGTGAGCTGGAGAGGTTGCGATTGGCAGAGCCTGCCTTATGCAAATCAAGTGCGTCTTGATGAGGTTAATGTGGGTTCTCATTTAACTAATTTGTATGGTAACCGCCATGGTTTGTAAGCCAGAAGAGAGAACACAAACCTTTTAATCATAATATTGTATCTCACTGTTTTAATAATAGTTCATTAATATGTTAATATTTGTGCCGCCGCTTCTTGCTCAGCCTCGTGTTCAGCTATTCACCGGGGATTTAACGTGTTTCCAGCGCCGGGTGAAATCCCAGCAGCGCGTTTCTTTTTCTGCGGCCTCATTTGCATTGATAGCGAGAGGCTGAGAACAGGGAATAGCATTACTGCAAACGTCCAGGTACAGGAGCACAATGGGTTTTGGTTAACACGAGGGAGACCTTTAGAGAGAAATGTATTGTTTGAGAGGCTGACCTATTCTCAGCAGGGATCTGCACCCTGTCACTCAGACAATGCTCCATATTCACTGGCTGGCAGCAATTTTGGAACCGAAGCAGTTTAACAAAAGAAAACTCTACTAGAAAATAAAGGCTGCTGTTCTATACAAGATGTACAGCAGTCCTAGGGCAGGCTAGATCTGATATTCCACATTTCTGCATCCGTCATTGTTGGGTTGTCTTTTTCCAATTGAGCAGCACCCTCAGAAAGAGGGACAGAAAGTTGTAGGGCGAATACATTTTTTTTGACCTTGTCCATTTTGTAGCCACACTCCCTAAATACTACATCTATTTAACAGAATTTGGCAGGTCATGGAAAGTTTGAACACATTTCTGGGGGATTTTGGGGCCATGTTTTATGTGTTGTTACAGTTTTGCTAATGCAGGTGAATTGACCTTTAAGAGGCCTGCTTATCTTAACAGGTCACAGATGTATCTAAGTGCAGGTGCTGAGTATTCTGGGCTTTCTGATAAAAAGCCTCTAGTTTTATTAAGTTTTGGGGCATGGGCAGTTACCCATAGCCATCAACCACTGATAAGCTTATCTTAAATTGTTGCAAATGTATCTAAGTACAGGTGCTGAGTATTCTGGGCTTTCTGCCAAAAAGCCTCATGTTTGATTAAGTTTTGGGGCTCATTTATCAACACTGGGCAGTTACCCATAGCCACCAATCACTGATGAACTTAGCTGCAAGTAGAACAATGAATGCAGCAATTTGATTGGTTGGCAACTTGCCATGGGTTGCTGCCCACGGGCAAATTTGGCCAGTGTTGATAAAGGACCCCCAATGTTTTTCTAGCTGTTCAGTGCAGGAGATCAGTAACAATCTGGGACTGTGGGCTGAGCAGTCAGATTTGGGACTGTCCCGGGAAAAAAGTTGGGAGGTATGAACTAGGACAGTTGAGAACCCAAAACCATATGATGGCTCTTATCAAAGACCAAAAAAGGGGCATGGCTTAGTTGAGAATTGATGGGATTTTGGGGGAGCAGGGGATGGACTGAGGGTTTGGGGGTATGGCCAGATATGTTAATGTTAATTTGGCAAGGCTTCTACCCAAGGGGCCCAATCAAGCAGAGGGCCAAACAAGCAGGGTCCTTTGGAGTAAGGTCCCGATCATCTAAATAGTGTGAAGTCTAAATGTAGAAGAGAACACTGGGGACCATTCCTTGTATGTCTGCCCCTCGTTGTTTTTTTATGGCCAAGTTTCAGCGTTCCGATAAATCTCTCATTGTCTGATGTACAGTGTAAATCAACACATATTTGTAGGGGTCTCATGGATCTCTCTTCATAGCAATAACGTTTGATGAATTGACCCCTATGGCTCATTGAATTGTTGGTGCACATTCATATTCTCACAGTTTTCTTTGCCATGGGCAATGGATTCTCTGTCCCCCTACACTGTCCTCCCCTGCCAATCCATCTCTCTGTGCCTGCCAACCCCCCCTCCCCCAATATTATTACCAATTATTTACCATATGTCAATACAGTCTGCATGGCCAGAGGGAGACTGATGAACAGACCTGGACAGAATCTGGACTCTAGATCACCATGGCAACTAGCGTAGGCTCCAGGGGATATATATAATATATATATTTTTTTTTATTTTAAACATTTATTTTGCTCTTGTTTCAGCAGTCATAGCCTTTGTTTCTTTTTATTAGTCTTTTTGTACCGCTAGTAAAATCTGATTTATGAGCATATATTTCTTGTATGAAAATCCTGTTTCTATGCAGAACAGATCCCTATGGCTCATTGTATTGTTGGTTTCTTATGGCTAATGGTGTCGCTTGGTGGTTTGCAAACCATGCCGCTGGCACCCTTTTATAAGTTGAGAAGCACACCACAGACTGCAGCACCCCAAAAGTTATCAGGGGCAGCAAAAAGCCCCTCCTGGTAACTTAAAGAACCCAAATTCCAAATTTTAAATTGAAATTTCAGTTTTAGTGCATTATAAGCAATGAAGTGCGATGGTAAGGAAGCTCATCCTGAAGGCCAGTCAGGGTGAAATGTGGGGGTAATTGCCCATGTAATGTCTTGGATATTGCCTACGTAAATGTGACTGGTCTAATTACATTTTTATATATTCGGTATGAGATCTCTTATCCGGAAATCTGTTATCCAAGGAGCCATCGCCAATTTTACGCAAATAATTGTTTTAAAAATAATTTCCTTTTTCTCTGCAGTACCTTGTACTTGATGGCAACTAGGGATGCACCAATTCCAGGATTTATTTCGGGATTCGACCTTTTTCAGCAGGATTCGGATTTGCCCGAATCTCTCTGCCCAGCCAACCAAATCCGAATCCTATTTTGCATATGCAAATTAGGGGCAGGGAGGGAAATCGTGTGACTTTTTGTCATAAAACAAGGAAGTTAAAAATGTTTCCCCTTCCCACCCATAATTTGCATATGCATTCGGCTGAATCTTTTGCAAAGGATTCGGGGGTTCAGCCTAATCCGAAATAGTGGCGAGCCTCCATATTTATAGGCCTGCACCTGCCCCACCCTACATCATTGAAGCGATAGGGCAGGAGCCAATCTATACAGTCTGGAGGCGGAAGCGAGTGACCTTCTTTTTTATAAAAAATTAAAAAACTCTCCACCTAAAACTTGGCAAACTTATTTTTACTGACTTGCATTTTCTGCCATCACTCAACCAGAAGGAAATCAGCCCCTAATTGTAAACTTGTTTCTGCTCTTGCTTAGCACTGTCCTCCTGTGCTCATGATGGCAACCTACAGACGTCAGTTCCAACCCTGTACTTTGCATGGTAACAGCAAGCTTTATGAGCCAGGATAGAGGAAGATAATACTCCAATAACAGGTCAAGGTGAACAAGTTGTCATTATGACTAATGTGAAGCTGGAATAATACAGGAGTCAACAAATGCCTACTGATAATGAGGTCTTACTCATCCCTTGGTGCAAGGCAAGACATAAAAGAAAACGGCCCTGGAGATATCAGTCCAACTATTTGTCCTCAGTCAAGATGATTCACTAAGTATCCAGAAGACAGAGGAGGCCAGGGGCACTTCACCAATGTGGAGAGTTGAGGCTGTTGCCTTAAGCGGCAGCGCCCCACTAGATACCAGGGGCAACAAAAATTATGCTACCGGTACTTTAAGAGCTGAATTTCCGGTTTTCAAACCGGAAATTCGGCTCTTCTAGCGCAGAGAGCGCAGTTAGACTCTCTGCAGTAGCGTACTGGCCCTCTCTGCTGCCCTCGTGGACCCCCCTGGGCCCCCTCAGCAGGGCAGCCATCAGGGGGGGACAGGGGGGAGAGTTGTAGGGGGCCCCGAGGGTAAGGGGGGCCCGGCCACGCCACACTTATTTGATTAGCCGCCCCCCCGTCTTTCTGAGAGCTGCTGACTTCGGGAAGGCATGAACGTTTAAGGGGCCCTGGCCACCAATTTTCTCATAATGTGGTGGGGGGCCCTGGCCACCAATTATTTTTTTCTCTTGTGGGGTCCTAGCCACCAATATTTTTTGATGGGGGGGCCCTGACCAGCAATATCTTTTTATTTTTTATTAACATGTGGGAACCCTAGCCACCAATATTTTTTTTGTTTTTTTACTGTGTGGTGGGGGGCGGACCTGTGGGGCTGGGGAGGGCGGACCTGTAGGTGGGGCTTGCGGTGGGTACAGCCCAGGGGGCCCAGTAAATTTTGTCGTATGGGGCCCTGCGATTTCTCATGGCGGTCCTGCCCCTCAGGCACAAAAAGGTAACCGCACGGGGGAGGGGGACAGCAGCAACTGCTGCTGCCTCAAGCGGTCAGGATCGCCCCTGATTAGGGCTGAACTACACGATGCGCGTTTTTCAGATCCGCCGCGATGAGAAGAAGCGTAGGCGGCACGTCGGATGCGCCGAATATAATGTAAGTAATAAAATGTCACACCTACAAACTGCATGCATCCGACAAGACACAACTGTTGGATGAAGACGCAATGTGCAGCATTTGCATCCGACAATCGCGTTGGATGCAGGTAGTTTGTAGATGCGACATTCCTATTACTTTATATTCGGCGCATCCGCTTCCTCTCATCGCGTCGGTAGAAGCCGCACAGTGTGGTTCAGGCCTTAGGGCTCTTGCACACAGGCTTTTTTGTTGTGGGAGCGCAGGAGTAAACAAACTCAGTGATAATATTGCCAAGGGGGCTGTACTCACACAGACGCATGTAAGCACTGAACGCAGGTGAAATGCAACATGCTGCGTCCCAGCAGCGTTTGACGCTTCAATTCGTAGTACAGCCCCCTTGACAATAATTGAGTTTGTTTACTCCTGCGCTCCCCTGCGGCTGAACGGAAGAAAGCGGAATGCAAGGGAGCACAGCAAAAAAACGAAAGTAGGTAAGAGCGCTTAAAGGGGTATGATGGTAACCCAGTGCTCTGGTCTCTGTAGCCAAAATAGGCAGTGGGATTATACTGCATTCCTTGTGTCTCAGAACATTCACTTAGCTTCCCTTTTAGCCCATAATTAGCAGCTGAATTAGATAAATGCCCGTGACCCCAAGACTAGTCTCATAATCAAGGAAAAGATCTATTCTAAAGGAAAAAACGAATTATGTGTGAACCTTTTGTAGGCTATCTTAGCAGGATTGTTTTAATCTAATACTTACCTAATGCTGCAAACAGGTTGCAGTTAGTAGGATTAACTCCTTGCACCTCTGTCAAGTCTTGAGCCAGATTAGAACTAAAGAGGTGAGGAAAACACACTGGTTCTACTGAGCCTCAGGTCCCTCTGGGTTATTTTGCAATAAGGATCCACTGAAATACATTGTAAATGCTTTGAAAATCATATATTGTGTTCATATGCATGTACAGGTATGGGATCCATTATCCAGAAAACTCCAAATTATGGGAAGGCCATCTCCCATAGACTCCATTTTAATCACATAATTAATTAAATTAATCATTTTTCCCTGTAATAAATAGATAGTACCTTGTACTTGATCCAAACTAAGATATAATCCTCATCAATAATTATCCTCATTGGAGGCAAAACAATCCTATTGGGTTTAATTAATGTTTAAAGGGGTTGTTGACCTTTGAGTCAACTTTTAGTATGACGTAGAGAGTGATATTCTGAGACAATTTGCAATTGGTTTTCATTTTTTATTGTTTGTGTTTTTTTAGTTACTGAGCTTTCTATTAAGCAGCTCTCCAGTTTTGCAATCTGGTTGCCAAGGTCCAAATTACCCTAGCAACCATGCATTCATTTGAATAAGGGACTGAAGTATGAATAGGAGAGGCCTGAATAGAAAGTCAAGTCTCTCATTCATATCAGTGCATGGTTGTTAGGGCAATTGTGTCCCTAGCAACCAGATGGCTGAAATTGCAAACTGGAGAGATGCTGGATAAAAAGCTAAATAACTGAAAATACTAAATACTAATAATAAAAATCATAACATGCAAACCAATTGCAAATAAAAAACAGAAACCAATTGCAAATTGTCTCAGGATATCACTCTCTACATTATATTAAAATTTAATTCAAAGTTCAACAACCCCTTTTAAGCGACAACAGTTGCATTTTGGCCACCCCGTGTTTCATAGCCCTTATTGTTGTGTGCAGAGACAGGACAGTCCTGTTTGTTCTGCACAGGATAGCTCTTGCTTAGCTCTTGTATATTAGAAAGATTTTTTATTTTGCACAGCCTATCTATTTACCCAGTTTTTATTTTCATACTGAACTTTGCCTTTAAAGGAGAAGCAGTTTATTGCTGATAGATTAGCCACAATAGTTAAAGCTATAACACTATATTTATTCTGCAGAATGCTTTACCATACCTGAGTAAACAGCTCTAGAAGCTCTCTCTGTTTGTTTAGGATAGCAGCTGCCACATTAGCTTGGCTTGACATCACTTCCTGCCTGAGTTTCTTCCTGCTCACTCAAAGCTCTTGGCTCAGATTACAGCAGGGAGGGGAGGAGGGAGGGGGAGAGGAGCAAACTGAGCATGCTCAAGCCCTAGCCCTGGAGGTTTAAGATGAAAACAGGAAGTCTGATACAGAAGCCCATGAGTACACAATAGAAAGAAAGAAAAGCTGTGTTTCTTTTGACAGAGGACTTTACTTTGAGGCTTTACTGGTGTATTTATATAGACCTTTCTGATAAAGCTTACTTAGTTTTAGCCTTTCCTTCTCCTTTAAGAAGAAAGCATCCTGCTTGCTGAAATTCTGTATACTCTGCAGTGTGTCAGTGCCAAAGTGACTGGATGCAAAGGCCTGGGGTCTTTAATTGTGGCCTGAGCATAAGGCTAAAATGACCTCATCCAGCATTGCTACCTAACGAGAAAGCTCTGTTCTGCCCATTAGCCTCTAACGAGCTGCAATTGTTGGTAATTGATCTGCACACATACAAGTTGCCTCCTCCATCCTTTCAGGAACAAAGCACATCTACTGGGGTCTAATGGGTTTTTACCTGTATGTGTTTAGATGTAATAAGAGCTGAGTCGTTTAATAGGAAGTTGAGGGAGAGCTGCTTCTTCTGGATTTGGTTGATAAGTAGCAGGCGTTGGACTGAGGAGCAGTGCGGGGAACAACTGTGTACTGGGTGCTTGGTTCATCCCAGATGGGACACATGTAATCCCCGTGCTGCCTGATCTCATTACTAACCAGCCCTGTAGCATGCGGGTTTGTTATCTGCTGTGTAACCTGAGCCTTGAATGGCTGCCCCAATGGCTACACAGCAGCTTATTTATATAAACTATAGTCGTTTTTCTGAACCAAACACACCAGTTTTACAAGTGCAGGGCAACAATACGTTTCATTTTAATGTAATGTGGTCTTTTCCAAGGCCGGATTTAGATAGAGGGCCCCCTTCGGCCCGCTGACGTTCGTCGTCCCCATCCCATCCCCTTTATTTGTGCAAATTTTCATCATCGGTACCAGAGCAGTGGGGATTGGCGTATGGGAAATTTAAAAAACTATTTCATCTCCTGCACATCCCCAGTGTTTCTGAACAAATGTGGGTGTAGTTCGGCAGCATGCCGTCCCCTAAAATCCTGCCACCCTAGGCCCGGGCCTTGGTGGCCTTTCCACAAATCTGGGCCTGGTCTTTTCATGGCTTTGGGACTTCAACTTCGGCTCCTTTCGTGGCTTCGTGTCTTTTCGCAGCTTCGGGACTTCGGCTCTTCTGGACTTGGGCATGCAGGACTTAGCTGGTTTGGGACTTATGTCGGCTTAGGCACGGCTTTAGGCCCAGGCCTGGTACTGTGCCCATACATTAAACACAACTAGTAGATCAATATGTTGGCTTCTTCAAAACCAACATAATTACCGCTTTCCAAGTTGGGCCCGGGTGCTCAGGCCCCAGACCTTCAGCATAGGGGAGTAATTCACGACAAAAATAGCAACCAGGCTGGCACCACTCCGGAACATCCAACGAAAAATGGAATCCAAAAGCCAAAAAATTAAATATAAAAATACAGTATATTGCTTTATTTTACATTACATCTAAAAGAGTATTGCCTGACACGTTTTGTGTCACACATGGACACTTAATCATATGATGATCCATGTGTGACACGAAACGCGCCAGGCAATACTCTTTTAGATGTAATGTAAAATAAAGCAATATATTTTTATATTTAATTTTTTGGCTCTTGGATTCCATTTTTCGTTGGATGTTCCGGATTGGTGCCAGCCTATTTGCTTTTTCTGGTACTGTGCCCCCCTGAAAACCCCTGTGCCCCCCCTGATGGTGGTCCTGCTTACAACAGTTCAAGACTTCTACAATGACTTCAAGCTTTGTTGTACTAGTTTCATCCACTGTAAATATATTTCCAGTTGTATTTGCACTGCTGGTACACATGAAAGGAGCCCCTGTCATCAGTAATATGCAAGTGGAATGACCTTGAGTAGAAGCATCACTGATCACACAATTCCCCCGAGGACCCCACTGACACCTAACCCCATCCTCGAGAGACTGTTATCTAAGCAGGTTCCCTGGATACAGCTCAGCCGCCTGCCTCTATAAGAGAAGTGCACGTTGTGAAATTGAATTAATTTCATTCTCAGCATGGCTAGTCACTGACTGCAAGGCTGAACAGTGCTTGTATCTTTTTTATAGCTTATACTTAAAAGATCAAGCACTCTATGGTTTCCATTGTTTTCTTTTTCTCTTTGAAGGACCTCAACATCTCCATATTTTTAAAATGTTCGCTTTTTATTTATCTTATAATAAATAGGAAGAGGTCTAGACAGGCCCGGACTGGCAATTTGTGGGTTCTGGCAAATGCCAGAGGGGCTACTATATGGTGCCATAGAAATTCAGTATTTAGTGGGCTGGTGTTGGTTGATTGGGCCTCTGTGTAGCTGAAATGCCAGAGCCTATATTACATCTCAGTCAGGCCTGGGTCTAGACTTTTCAACCTGTAGCTTCAGTTTTGCATCAAAGCCCATTGTCTCTCAGATTGGCTGAGCAAGTCTTCTTCATCACCTTCAGTCTCCAGCCCTGAGACAGGCACTTTCATTAATGAATGCACAGGAATGATAAGGGCCACAAGATAGCAACCATTAGAGGCACATTTATCAAGGGTCAAATTAAGAATTCATATGAGTTTTTTTAAAACACCCATAAACTCGAAATTCGACCAATTGAAATGAATTATAAAAATCAAATTTTGTAAACTTGGGGGAATAAGATTGTCCGGAAAACTCAAATCGAATCTGAAAAAAACTTGAATGTCAGGAAGGCTGCAAACAACTCAAAATTGATCCTTGGACATCTCCCATTGACTTTTTAGGTGGCGAATAGTCGGATTTGAGTTCTTAAAGGACCAGCGTATGATAAATCTCAAAAATCGAATTACATTTTTTTTTGAAAAACTTGAATCGAATTTGAATAACTCCCTAGTTTTGACAGTTTTGACCCTTCAGAAATCTGTCTTTTGAATGCAACCTGCTGCCCATTAGCCAAACAGAGATAAATTAGCATCTCTATTGGTAAAGCAGCTTGTATTATGCTGGAATTGGTTAAAATGTTGCATAGTGGGTATGAAAAATTAAAATTTTTGTTCATTTTATGCTTTCCACTTGCATTTGTAAATGAGACTTGTTATCTTTGATTGCAGAACAACCTTATAGACAATAGACAGTTTATCATAGGCAGTTTCCCTGTCCAAATGGAGGGTCACTAGCCGGATGTGGTGTGAGCATGTTCCACATTGGATAGTCACGCACCAGAACAATCATAAGGGGGAGAATTCACTGTAGTGTTTTGTTTGTCTGCTCTAGTCCAGGGGTCATCAAGCTTTTTGTCGCCGGGCGACTAATCTCCCCGAATCTGCCTGTGTGCCCTGATCCTAAAGATGTGTTTTTATGCCTCTAAAACTTGAATTCAAGTCAGGAATTTGAAAATGGCCAATTATTATGAGACCACTGAGAGCTACATCAATGAGAGTGGAGAGCAACATGCTGCCACTGATTGGGGATCACTTATTTATGTTAATGAAACCTAACCTCTTATTTACTCCTAGGGGTCCCTGTTTGTCTCTCTCCCCTTGTTGCTTATACCTAACCAAATTGCCTTGATAAAATGATGGATAAACACATGCATTGTGGGTCTGTTTGTACAGGTATGGGACCTGTTATCCAGAATGCTTGGGACCTGGCAAATTCTGGATAACAGATCTGTCCGTTAGTTAGATCTTCATACCTTAATTCTACTAGAAAATCAGGTAACATTAAATAAACCCAATAGGCTGGTTTTGCTTCCAATAAGGATTAATTATATCTTAGTTGGGATCAAGTACAAGCTACTTTTTTATTATTACAGAGAAAAAGGAAATCGTTTTTAAAAATTCTGGTTATTTGGATAAAATGGAGTCTATGGCGCAAATTCACTAAGCGCCGAAGCGCCGAACGCTAGCGTTAATTCGCTAACGTTTGGCATTTTTTGTTACTGCCCAAATTCACTAACGAACGCTGGCGTAGTTTCGCTAGTGTTACTTCGCACCCTTACGCCAGGCGAATTTTCGCTAGCGACGTAACTACACAAATTCACTAACTTGCGCAGTGTACTGAACGCTACCATTTACGCTAGACTTCCTTCGCCACCTCAGACCTGGCGAAGCGCAATAGAGTAGATAGGGATTGTTTAAAAAAAAAGTCAAATTTTTTTCTAAGTCCCAAAAAACGCTGGCGTGTTTTCTACATGATGGGTGATAGGCTGAAAAAGATCGAAAATATTTTTGGGGCTCCCCTCCTTCCCCCCTACATTTCCTGACTCATGGCAACTTACCTAGACAGTGGGCACATGTGTAGGGCAAAATAAAAATTTTATTTGATGTTTTGAAGGTTTTCTAGGCATTTGTAGTGGTGATACGTATTCCTCCATTGAAATTTGAATTTGGCGCCTTATGCAAATGAACCATCGCTAGCAAAACTTCGCTCCGCTTGGCGAATCAACACTAGCGCAACTTCGCAAACTTACGCTACCCCTGTGCGCAACTTCGGATTTTACTGAATTTGCGAAGCGCTGGTGAAACTACGCCTGGCGAAGTGCGGCGAAGCGCGGCGAAGTTGCGCCTGGCGCAACTTCGAATCTTAGTGAATTTGGGCCTCTGGGAGACAGCATTTCTGTATTCCGGGTTTCCGGATAACGGATTGGATCCCATACCTGTATCAGCTTTTAGGCAGACGAGGCCACAGTGTCATTGACAGCAATCACATATTGGTCACAAGGCATCTTTAAAAAAAAAAAATAATAATTTCCGAGGGAAACTTGCTCTTCACAATAATGCCTGATTTGTTTTTCATTTTTATACTTATCTAAAATAAACTATTACGGGGATAAAGCTAAAGCCTGATACTGGAGAGAATGATCTGTGCTGGATTTTTGGGAGAGTAACAGATGTTAGGGAAGAAACGGATTTCCATATGGGCAGATAATGTGCCCCGGTACAGAATAATCCCACTCAACCCAAACTGTAATGCTCTTTATTCACAAGCTCTTTTTTTTACCTTTTATAAAGACCTTTGACTTCAAGATTAAGGGCAAGTATAGGCGATGGCGTTCGTGTAAAAACTTGTGCGAAACTGGGTTGGTAGTGAGCAGCTGCTGTTGGACCTGTCAGACATGATCGCTGCTCAGCTTCCCTAATAGCTTTATAAACTAATAAAGGACCTGCTTGCACAGTGCCACATTCTCTGTTTGTGAGGCTGCTTTTCTTTTAATATCCATATGCTGCAGAGAACATTTCATTTCATTGATACCATTAATAAGTAGGGATGCAACGAATCCAGGATTTGGTTCGGGATTCGGCCTTTTTCAGCAGTATTCGGATTCGGCTGAATCCTTCTGCATGGCCGAACCAAAATCTGAATCCTAATTTGCATATGCAAATTAGGGGCTAGAGGGAAATGGTGTGACTTTTGTCACAAAACAAGGAAGTAAAAAAATTTCCCCTTCCCACCCCTAATTTGCATATGCAAATTAGGATTCGTGACGGTATTCGGTTGAATCTATCACGAAGGATTCGGGGGTTTGGCCTAATCCAAAATAGTTGATTTGGATGCATCCCTATTAATACGACAGCATAAAGGCTTCATATTTGCTAAGCAGGTACTTTAGAGCAGAAATAGGCAGGTGTTGTGGAGTTATACCTTTCAGCATAATCAGTGTAGTGCAAAGGAAAAGCAGGTTAACAGGGTTCCTTGGTGCCTGAAAGGTGCCTGAAAGGTGCCAAACAGTTTTGCCATCTTGGAGACACTTTTATCGGGTGGCCACAACTGAAAAAAAAACCCTGGCCATGCCCCAATTATGGTCCAAGATCTATCCAATGCTACTTGTATAAGAACCTAGAGGTATACATGCTGCATGTTCTCCTTTAGTAAAGTGTTTGTAAAAACTGATGTGCGGTATCATTGAAAGAATGAAAGTGTTTGCAATACGTATATCTATCTGGGCAAGTGATGCTGAATAGCACCCTACACTCTGCCGGATTATATTGGTTGACACAATTCATCCAATCGGACCAATGACATGCAAAGGAATTAGAATGGAAGGGGCAATTGTGGTTGCTATTATTGTCTGCTCTTCCCCTGTGCTGTGTGTGATGTCACTGCACTGTTCGAGATGGTTGGGGGACCCCTTGCTAGCAGAGAGTGGCTTGCTTAAAGGGGGACTTCACCGTTAACTTTTAGTATGTAATAGAATGGCCAATTCTAAGCAACTTTCAATTGAGCTTCATTATTTATTTGTCACAGTATTTTAATTGTTTGCCTTCTTATTCTGACTCTTACCAGCTTTCAAATGGGGGTCACTGACCCCATCTAAAAAACAGATGCTCTGTAAGGCAATAAATGTATTGTTAATATTTATTAAATCGTCTTTCAATTCAGACCCTCTCCTATTCATATTCCAGTCTCTTATTCAAATCAATTTGGAGCCTAGCAACCAGATTGCTGAAATGGAAAAGCTGCTGAATAAAAAGCGAAATAACTCACGAATAATGAAAAAAAAAGAAAAGCAGTTGCAAATCGTCTCCGAATATCATTCTCGACATCAGATTAAAAGTTAATTCAAAGGTGAACAACCGCTTTAAGATCTATTCAGTATTACCTCTTCATGTAGATACACTGGAAATACTGACCATATTACAAATATTACATACAGTAAACTGACAAATCAATTTGTTTACTCTAAGATGAACTTAGGTGACCTTATACCACTGATACCCCCCTTTGAGCTGCTTTTGTTTTCACGGCATGATAAATAAGTAGCTC
Source organism: Xenopus petersii (assembly GCA_038501925.1). Lineage (NCBI taxonomy): Eukaryota > Metazoa > Chordata > Amphibia > Anura > Pipidae > Xenopus > Xenopus petersii. Next base: position 19,620,457 of record CM076684.1, on the reverse strand, counting down.
ATTATAGAGCAGTGACTGGCCTAGTAGGAAAATGATATATATTACAGCAATTCTTCTCTATGACCTCAGTCATTCTTATCAAGGAGGACAACTATTGCATACAAATAGGCCATGCTTTGCCCTTTCAAAGTCATCCTCTTGAAACTCATTTGAACTTTATCCCAGGTAAATAAGTGTAGCCCATTCTGTTGGATTTACCAGTAAACTGCAGCAGAGCCAAGGCAAGGAGCTGACATAGAGCAAGAGAGACAAGGGACCGGTCTAGTACAGGGTACAAGCAATCGATGCAGAATTACATATTGTTCCACAGTGTGTTATTAATAGTTCAATGGATAATAAAAGCAAGAAACATCAATAAAATTATTTTATGGGATTAAAACCCCAAAACTGTTGAGCCCAAAGCATGTGACTTTGGTACCTTCCCCTAGAGAAAAGGCTTCCCTTCCCCTTAAGGACAGAGACACATGTGGAGCTTTGGGGAGATTAATCACCTCTTCTTCGGGCGACTAATCTCCCTGAACTGCCTTCCCTCCGGCTAGAATCTAAATTGCAGCGGGATGGCGCTTCATTTTCAGAAGTCGCCCGAAGTTGCCTCACGAGGAAACTTCAGGCTACTTCAGAAAACAAAGCTCTCCGAGTACCGTCCCGCTGTTGTTTTAGATTCTAGCCGGCGGGAAGGCAGTTTGGGAGTAGTGATGGGCGAGTTTCTCCCTTTCACGAATTCACAGCGAAATTTGTGAAACGGCAAAAAGTTCGCAAAAAAAATGTGAAAATCTAAAATTGATGCCTGCATCCAATTTTGGACGCGCGTCCGAAAAGTTGCTCACGTCAATTTTGACGCTGGCGTTGAAGTCAATGGCCGTCCGAATAGTGTTAACATGCGGCGATTTTGACGCGAGCGGCTTTTCCAACTCCAACCAAAATTTTTTGATGCTGGTGAATTTTTGCAGGAGATTCACGAGTTCATTTGCCAGCGGCGAAACGCAGACATTCTACTCAAATTCATGCCAGGCAAATGTATTCGCCCATCACTATTCGGGAGATAAGCTGCCTGAAGTGGAGGTGATTTGTTGTCGGGCGATTAAATCTCCCCGATTCTCCACGTGTGTCTCTGTCCTTAGCGCTAAAATATAATATAACCCTGTATGTTATCCATTAACATGAATACTTACCCCTAGCATTTCATCTAATTTGCTTCCGTAGGTAACAGAAATTTACAGTCTGAGGATTCACTCGCTGTAGATTCCAGGCATTTTCCGTTAAATAAATACAGACAGAAAGGGAATTCCACAGGTACACGGCTGTGCGCTGTATAATGATTTAATGTTGAAAAGAAGCAGAAGTGGAGGAAGTACAAAGCAATTTGGATCAGACAAGCTGCCCAGCAGGAATATAATGTTAGATCAGAAAAACCCAAGTGTATGAGCAAAAGAGAAGAGAGCTGGTCTTGAAATTAACATGTAAGATTTGCATCAAGGACATGGTAAGGAGTGGAGAGAAAGAAAATGGCAGTTAGGAAAGTTGAACACATGGCAGCCTTCAGAGGGGACTTGTGGGAATCCTGTTAGGGGCTCATCACTGTTTCTTATGCCTGTTTGGTTCCTCTTTACCTTGTGGCCTATTCACAGCATGTTCCATTGATGCAGCTTAACTAAAAGTAGTACAGGTATAGGATCCATTATCCAGAAACCCGCAACCCAGAAAGCTTCGAAGTACAGGAAGGTCATCTCCCATAAGACTCTATTTTAATCAAATAATTAAACGTTTTAAAACATATTCCCTTTTTCACTGTGATAATAAAACAGTCGCTTGTACTTGATCCCAACTGAGATATAATTAATCCTTATTAGTGGGAAAACAATCCTCCAAATTATGGAGATGCAAAATTATGGAAGGGTCCCTTATCCAGAAAACCAAAGGTCCCGAGAATTCTGGATAACATGTTCAATACCTGTATATCTTAGTATATAACCCTCTTGTTGAACTTCTTTCCTTCTGGCTAAATATAATCTTATAAGGCTAGTGTGGCAATCCCAGAGTTATGGAGATGTCTAGAGCCACTGGGACAGGAGTAGGTGCAATTACACCATTAATTAGATGGACTCACAAAAGCAATGAATTGCTAAAATATTCACTAAATCACATTATTATCACTACTATAGTCAGCGTTATACAGTCTATAGACACGAATGAATATGCCGAGGTTGTAGTGGGTAGAACAAAACAATGTGAGTTTCCCCCAAAAAATAAAATACTGCAAACACATTTAATAGGACACGAGAGACAGAGAAGCCGAACATGTTTCGTGCCTATAGAGTCTATGAGTGAGTGCCCCAATAGGCATGAAATGTGTTAGGCTTCTCTGTTTCTCATGTCCTAATAAATGTGTTTGTGTTTTTAATTATTTTTGGGAAACTCACATTGTTTTGACTATACATTTGCACCCTCAGACGGGGGTGAACCGTGAGACTCTTATCTCACTTTTCCAGCCGGACTGTTGGACACTTGGTTATTGCCTCTACTTATTTTTGGGCTCGGCAGACTGCACCATCCTCTCATATTTTGTTACAGCCAAGGAATGAAGGTTTCTGAAGGGAAGAGATAGCAGGGGTACCACAGACAATATATGGAGGGGGAGAAGAGGAAGGAAATAGGGTGGAATAGGCTTGGGGCAGTTTACAGTTGGAGACAAGAGCCTCAGGAGATGCTTTGCTACTGAATGGCATTTGGATCACCGATTCCATAAAGCAAATGCTTTGAACTCTCCCTCACCTGATGGCAAAGATGCAAATTCCATCACAGCAGACGTGTTTGTGGGGTTTAATGACTTGTCATTACCCAGTGTGTGCCGGGCCTAATGACACAAAATGCCATCATACACCGGAGAAATCGTTCCTTGCCTGGGGCACTCTGGGATATATGGCTGGTCCTAAGTGAGACTGATACATCAGAGAAAACCCTGAGCTACACCGATTAAACAAATAACATAGCACCTACTGACTGCAAGGGACTACTACTCGGGAATGTTGTTTTTAATATTAATATTAGAATTTAATAATAGTATAATATAATATAATTTAAATGTTTCAAATGTAAAAGTCAGATAGATTATGGGAAATAGGATATATATGACCTTGCCCATTGGCTTAGCTATGGCACCACTTCAATTCCAAATTGCCATGGAGCAGTGAATGGTTTCTGTGTCACCTCAATGACATTGGTAATGGCCTTTGTGATGCATTGCATGCCTGCTGCTGTTATCCTATTCTCCCAAGGCTCATTAAACTAAAAAAGCATGCTGGGAAATGTAGTCTCCTTCCTTTTCATGTCCTCGGGATTAGAAAAAGTCTGCTGATCTGTCGGGCCGCAGTGATGAAAGTGCAAGGTGGCCCGGAGCGACATGCCGTTGACAGCCTTAATTGTGCCTATTTATATCCCGCTAAGATAATGGGAACAGCCACCTGACCTCCTTCTCCCTTTGTTTACATGAAGGATTTCTAGCAGACAATTAGAAATACTGGGGTGGGGGGTTTTGGGGTCAGAAAGAAAATGACTTTGCCTTTTTTTTTATACTTGTTTTTATTTGGAATTTTTGACAAATCTGGGGGGGGGATGACTTTGCCTTTTGATATAGAAAAATGAAAGTACTGAAAATACCTATTCCTGCATGTATTGTACTACAGGTATGGAATCCATTATCCAGAAAGCTCTGAATTACAGAATGCCCATCTCCCATAGACTCCATTTTATCCAAATAATGCAAATTTTAAAAAATTATTTCCTTTTTCTCTGTAATAATAAAAGAGCACCTTGTACTTGATCCCATCTAAGATATAATTAATCCTTATCGGAAGCAAAAACAGCCTATTGGCTTTATTTAATGTTTACATGATTTTCTAGGTATGAAGATCCAAATTAAAGAAAGATCCATTATCCAGAAAACCCCAGGTCCCGAGCATTCTGGATAACAGGTCCCATACCTTTACTACCAAGGCTGTTATGGAAATGGATGAGTTTTCTCTTGCAATAAAAAGGGAAACATGCCTATATATTTAACATGTGGATGCATTATCTTTATGGAAACATAATATGTTTCTGATATACAGGTATGTATCCACAATGCTCGGGACCTGTGGTCTTTTTTCCATAATTTGGACCCCCGTACCTTAAGTTTACTAAAAAATAATCTAAACATTTAATAGAATTGTTTTGCCTCCAATAAGGATTCATTATATCTTATTTTGGATCAAGCACAAGGTACTGTTTTATTATTAAAAGGAAAATAGTTTTTATAAATGTGAATTATTTTATTATAATGGAGTCTATGGGAGACGGCCATTCCATATATGGTGAGCCAGTCCGACACTGATCATACTGGTAATTTATGTGGGTACAGTTTTTACATTCAGAGGCAGAACTGCAGGCCAGTAGGTCTCAGTGCAAAGTCTGGTCTGTATTTCTATTTGTGGTACAGGTATGGGACGTGACATCCAGAATGCTAAGGACCTGAGGCTTATATTTTTATATTTTATAGATAGCAGACCATTCCGTAACTTGGATCTTCACACCTCACGTTTACTAGAAAATCATTAAAATATTCGGGGGGGGGTGTTATATATCAAAGGTCAAGTGTTAGAGTTTTTTATACCTCAAATGAACTCATAACTCAAAGGGTATCTTATTTAAGAAAAAACTTGAATGGGAAAACCCGATTCTGCAAGTTCGAGTCCCGAAACCCAAAAACTCGAATCGCTCAAAATGATTCGAGTTTCCAGGCAGAACCCATGAAAAAAACTTGGAGATCAAACAGGCTGTTGACATCTTCAAATGGTTCAAGGGTCCTCTGCTATTGACTTATGCATGACCTCAACAGGTTTTAGATGGTGTAGTTTCAGGTCCAAACTATATCCAGGGTGGGGGGCATAATAAATGTAGAAAAATTCGAGTTTTTTTTTTAAAACAAACTCGAAAAATTTTAGTTTTTCTTAATCCGTTTGACCAAAAAATACAACTCAAATTTTATATAAAAAAACACAACTCGAACCTTAATAAATCTGCCCATAAAAAAATCTCATTAGGCTGGGTTTACCTCTATTAAAGTGGTTGTTCACATTTGAGATAACTTTTAATATCATGTAGAGAGGGATATTCTGAGACAGTTTGCATTTTTTATTATTTAAGGTAGCTAGGGTCCAAATTACCCTACCAACCATGCGTTGATTTGGATAATAGACTGGCATATGAATAGGAGCAAAAGTAGCAATAACATTACATTTGTAACCTTACAGAGCATTTGTTTTTCAGAAGGGGTCGGCGACGCTCATTTGAAAGCTGCAAAAAGTCAGAAGAAAAAGGCAAATAACTATAAAACTATAAAAAATAAATAATAAAAACCAATTGAAAAGTTGCTTAGAATTAGCCATTTTATAACATATTAAAAAGGATTAATTATATCTTAGTTGGGATCAAGTACAAGGTAGTGTTTTATTATTACACAAAGAAAGGAAATCGTTTTTAAAAATCTAAATTATTTTATAATAATGGAGTTTATGAGAGGCGGTCTTCCCATAATTCTGAGCTTTCTGGATAATGGGTTTCTGTATAACGGATCCCGTACCTGTATGGTATATTTTCGCCCATGATGATATCATGATATCATTCTATCATAATTAAAACCTTTACTTATTGATACAGCACCATTATCTCCTGCCACGCTTTATAGCTATAGGGGATGGGACCTGCCCTTGAGAGCTTATAGTCTACCTAGAATATCAGATTAATGAATTGCCCCACCTTGTGTGTGTGTGTGTGTGTTATTATACACATGTACTTTTGAAATGAAACAGTTGGAAAAACATATCCCTGACCCTTTTTTATTTCTTTTTTTCTTATATTAAACATACATTTATATTACCCTATTAGGACAGAAATGAGCAGTCGTATATACAGGGCTGCAAAAGAAATTAGGCCGCTGGGATCAAAACTTATTTTACTTTCTGCACATTCTCAGGCAGGCCCGGACTGGCAATCTGTGGGTTCTGGAAAATGCCAGAGGGGCTGCTATAAGGTCCCATAGAAAGTCAGTATTTAGTGGGCTGGTGGGGGCTGTTTGGGCCTCTGTGTGGGCTGATTGGGCTTCTGTGTACCTGAAATGCCAGGGCCTATTTTAATTCTCAGTCCGGACCTGTTCGCAGGGTTAATAATGAATATTGTAGGGAAAATGCAGCCGCCCATGTGTACAATGCATGCACCATTAAAAACCTTGACCTAGTTATTTGCTAATCCTAATCATTTGGCCCATTTTCCCTGGGATGCCCTCTCACTCGCCTGTATAACAGACGAGCCTGCTCTACAGATGCCAAGACAGATTCTCAGGAGCTCACATGAGAGTCTGGATGCCGGATTTTGCCTTTTTAAAATTTCTAATGCCGGCAACAAAGGAAGATTTGTCTGTGCCTCGTTTGTGTTTACATGATTGTGTTGTGATGTCCATATTGATCAGTTAAAACTCTCCATTATGTATAATGTGAAAATTGTGCGCCGGAGCTGAACATGGCCGTGTGCGTTTGTGCCCATTACCCTTGACAAGGAAATATTTAGCAGATTCTACGCTTCAAAATGAGCCATTTATTTTGGGAGGAAATGTTGGATGCGCGTGTGTATGAGGGGAGGGGGTTGTAGGTACGGCACAAACTCAACAATGTTGTTGTTTTATAGCAATCTGATAATAAAAACGCATTCATAAAATATAATGCAGTTAAGTAATTTATTATCTGGAAATCCGTTATCTAGAAAACTAGGTGGAAGGATATCTCCCATAGACTTAATTTTAATCAAATAATTCACATTTTAATAAATGATTTTCTTTTTCTTTGTAATAATAAAAATTGGGCTGATTTTATACTTAAACAATTTTTTGATAGACAATGTATGGTGACCCAAATAACAGAAAGACTCCTTATCCAGAAAACCTTGAGCATTCTGGATAACAGGTCCTATACCTGTACATTTAATAATGTATACAAGATTTCCTTCACATTATTTCTTAATATACACATCAGTCATTTTTGAAGGCAAATACAAACCAGAGATACTGGGTACAATGTAATGGTCCCCTGAGCTCTATCAACTATTCTACATGGCAAGGAGATATCTTACAGTGGCATGAAGTGCTTTATACATGTATGTGCTGTATGTGTTCTCTGCGAGCTTGGACTCTGTACAACATGCCTAATCAAATTAATACAAAGCCGAGTGTACTGTATTTCGTTACTGTATCTAAGAATAAATATGGCAGTCAAGAACACAGGTCATGATGGTGGGTTTCTATGTTTTGTAGAAATGTGTTGACTTCTTTAAGGACCAAAGGCTCTGGGCAGACCTTCTAAGGCAGTGATCCCCAACCAGTAGCTCACAAACAACATGTTGCTCACCAACCCCTTGGATGTTTCTCCCAGTGGTCTCAAAGCAGGAGCTTATTTTTGAATTCCAGGCTTGGAGGCAAGTTTTGGTTGCATAAAAACAGGTGTACTGCCAAACAGAGCCTCTGGTAGGCTACCAGTCCATATAGGGGTTACCTAATAGCCAATCAGAGCCCTTATTTGGCATCCCAGGAAGTTTTTGCACGACTGTGTTGCTCTCCAACTCTTTTTATTTTTGAATGTGGCTCACGGGTAAAAAGGATTGGGGACCCCTGTTCTAAGATCTTTGTGATCTTTGGATTTTATGCTGCCATTTTATCTCTGTCAAGTGTCACGTATGTATAGGGTTTACTCCTGGCTGATATTTCACTATCTGAGCTGAGATAATCCCAGCCAAGGCCAGGACTGGGATCACAAATGCTGGTAATCTACAATTCTACCACCAGACCACCAAAATTCACTATTGATCTCCCTCACCCTGCTCCCATTGTAACCCCAGAACACCTCCTGCTTACCTAATCTCCACTGATCCACCCACCTTTGTCAAGTCTCCACCTATTTATACACCATAACTCTGCATATCCATGCCAGCTGCCTCATTTCAGATCATCGCCCAACACCTTTTCAATGCCAGCCAGTATTGCTCTCAGCAAAACCTATGCCTATAATGTGTTGGTCATACTAATTGACCTGCCCACCCTGGGGGTTCACCACAACAGCAGTTTATCTTTAAAAACATAATCTACTGTGAATAACTTTATTCTGTATCATTAAACCTTAAGACTATTGGCATTTTCTCTGCTGGCGTAACTATGCCCATGGAGAAGACAACCATTTTTCATTAGCATTATGGTATCAGATGGTGAGTTGGTCCCTAGTAAAGTAGAGAAGATGTCTATAAAAGAGACCTTTCTATTGGTACCCCTGAACAGGTTGATTTTATTCCGAACACAATTAGGTTCTGTTCCCAAACCCACCTTGCCGCCAAGGGTAGGTGGGAAGTCTAAATCTACTTACCCTATTTTCTGAGGGTTTTGTAGAACATCTGAAGGGCTGCTTATTTAAATAGACTGCTCACCATCTGCTAACTGGATAGTTAGTTTTGTGAGTTCCCTTTTGAAACTATTGCTCTAGATCTGTAGCTACAACAAATTAAATCCAACTAGGATGAAAATCTCCTAAAAATATGTATATGGTCTCACTATGTGGGTCACTTTTTGGGTTAATGCTTATTTGTTAAACTAGATAGAAGGAGATTTGGGGTGAATTATTACTTTTCTTGGCAGAATTACTGATCTAGCAGTCTGTAACCTTGTCATGAGCACAGGGGGGGTTGCTGGCCAAAGGATGCACCTCAGAGGGAGATTTGAGCTGAAAAGTCTGCAAACATCTGCTCTAGATCTGTATCTAGGGGTACCAGTTGAGTTAAACATGACAAGTCATTGACTGGCCACATTACTGCAACAAGCCTCTTTCAGTCATGGGAGTACTGATGTTTTACTCAATTGAAAAGCATAATGTCCCTTTAGGCATTTCTTTGATCTTGCAGCTGAAGATCTGTAGCAGCAGGAAGGCATTTTTCTACAGTTCATTGATGTTTATTATGAGGGAGTTATATATATATATATTTATATTCACTATAGTAGCTGTCACTGAGACACAAATATATATAGTACTCATTTAGCTTGAATGAAGCTCTGCTAAGACTTGAGTCCAGTGGTTTAAATAGATGTTGGGTTAAAGGGATTATATCATGATTTTTATGGTTTTATTTCTAAATGCTTACACAAATAATTCACTCTACCATAAAAGATTTTTGTAATATTGGTGTGTAGGCAGCCTTCTCTGGTCATTTTGCCTGGTCATGTGCTCTCAGAACGAGCCAGCACTTCATGATGGAACTGCTTTCAGATAAGCTATTGTTTCTTCTAGGAGTCGCAGTGGGACTTGGAGTTTTACGATTGAGTGCTATTCTCATATCTACTATGGAGCTGCTATCTTGTGCCAGGGAGCTGTTATCTTGTTACCTTCCCATTGTTCTGTTGTTAGGCTGCTGGGGGAGAAAGGGAGGGAGGTGATATCACTCCAACTTGCAGTGCATGACAGTACATGGGGCACCTGGGAATCTAACAACATGTATAGCCCCATATCAGATTTCAAAATGAAATATAAGAAAATCAATTTGCTCGTTTGAAAACAGATTTCAGTTCAGAATTACTATTAACTGATGTGTTTTTCTTTAAAAAAAAAAAAAAAAGGTTTTCCCGTGCCAGAATCCCTTTAAAACCCTCTTTGTTACTGCCAAAGGAAAACATGGTCAACCAGAACCCCCTGCTATCAATGCTCCATGAAGACATAACACACAACATTGCCTGCTATAGGTCTAGATATCTAGGAATATCCAGGGCAGTCAATAAGTATTCAGTTTCACATTTTCACATTTATGCATTATTTAGGGTGCTGTCATATTGAATTATTTTTGTTAATATTCCAAAGTGATTCTTACACTGGTTTAAATATAGTGTGTGTGTGTGCGTGTGTTTGCGTGTCCATAAAAAACCGTGTAAAATAAAGGAAAACCTAAAAGCAGGGGATGTAAAATTGATGTTTTATTGTATAATTGTTGAGACACAAATTCATAACAAGGTTTGGATACATAAAGTAATACCTATCTGATATTCAGAGTATCCAGAACAGCCCATTATAATCCAGTTCAGTGTCAGACTGGGGTGTCTGGGTCCCAACAGGGCTGCCAACTCAGTAGCCCTCCCAGCCCAAGTAATGGCCCTCCCGCATGTGCGAGATTTCAGAGCTGCAGTTGGCTGGGAAGATATAGGTAGGAGGAGCCAGTGAAATCCAAAATGGCTGCCTCAGCTAGAACTGCAGTGGAGATAGGGGAGATCTTGCAGAAGGAATAGTGAGCTGATCATTTACATTATACAAACAATTCTAACTGTTTTAAAAATCGGATTTCTTGAACTTTCACATAGTGTATTTACTTAGTAAATGATTTTGGTCATGATTGGTGCCCTTTAAGTCAAGCTGTATTCGGCGATTCCTGCCACAATGTAGCAGAAGCCAGACCTGGAGGAAGAACTGACTTATGTTACAATAGTTTGAGCTATAGAAAGACATATGCAAACACTGCTTACCATAACAATTGCATTTACAGATAACTAAACCTTTCTACTGAGCATGTATTGAAAATATTGACGCACCAAATCCTATATTTCGGATTCGGCTGAATCCTTCATGAAAGATTTTGCCGAATACTGAACCGAATCTGAATCCTAATATACAAATGCAAATTAGAGGCTGGAAAGAAAAAAGAAGAAATATTTTTTTTACTTCCTTGTTTTGTGATGAAAAGTCACGTGAGTTCCCTCCCTGCCCCTATTTTTTATATGCAAATTAGGATTCAGATTCAATTTGGCCGAATCCTGCTAAAAAAGGCCGAATCCTGGATTCGGTGCATCCCTAATTGGAAAATTGCTTACAATGATATTTACTTTTATTATGTAATTGGGTGGAGGAACCCCTCTTAGGGCTCTTACACTTGAGCGTTTTTACCTGCGCTCCCCTGCATTCCGTTTTTCGGCGTTCAGCCGCACGGGAGCGCAGGAATAGACTCATTTCATTATTTCAAATTTCACACAGGCGCGTGTAAGCGCCGAACGCAGGAAAAATGCAGCATGTTGCGTCTCAACCTGCGTTCGGCGCCTCCACGCGACTGTGTGAGTACAGCCCAATTTGAAATAATGAAATGAGTCTATTCCTGCGCTCCCCTGCGGCTGAACGCCGAAAAACGGAATGCAGGGGAGCGCAAGTAAAAACGCTCAAGTGTAAGAGCCCTTAGAATGTAGAGGAAGCAAAGCAATTGGCTGTTGGTGACGGTAACCCTACACTAAGACATAAATTCATCTTCAGCGTTGCCTGTCTAATATAAGAGTCTAATATTTCATATAACACCATTTCAGTGCAGATAATAGGATAGATCCACCAGCAAGGGCAGCCCAGCCACAGAAGGACTGTGCGTCCTACAGGAATTTTAATGTTCTGGCATAGCATCAGACAGGGGATATTCCATCAGAGATTTGGGATTAATGCGCAAAGCAAAGACATTAGCGTTTAGATTTGTCATCCTGCTGCTCAGCACAGTTTCCGCTCTGCCTTCTGCACTTCTGCTTTCCACACATTTCCAAGCATTCCGTGCATATTAATGCGTCGGGAATCTAACCCGAATAAATCAGACAAACTCGTTTTATTCCAGATTCCGCTAAATCTACAGCAAATGAACAGTAACGCAGGAGGCTCAGAGCACTGGTGTTTATATTTTATAAACTCGCTAATTAGAAGATCAGGGAAAGTACCATTTTCTTCAAAATAAATGAACTTCAGGGTACTCGTCTATACATCTTTTGGCGTTCGAGAGGCACGCGCTGGTTAATGGAAGCCAGATGATATGATGATTATATATTATGGGTGTCGGTGTAATTGGAAGCTGCATGTTCCTTATAGATTCAGGTGCTTCTAAATCTGCTGTATTCCAATGTCGGTCAAATTTGTCAAAGGGGAGGTTCACTTTTAGTTATAGAATGGCGACTTCTAAGCAACTTTTCAACCAGCCTTCATTTTTTTCTTTTGCTTATAATTTTTTCAATTATTTGCCCTTTTCTTCTGACTTCAAATGGGGGTCACTGGCCCCAGCAAAAAAAAAAAGTTCTATTCAGCTACAAATAGTGATGTGCGAATGTATTCGCCAGGTGTGAATTTGCGGCAAATTCCTGCGCCAGTGCCATTTTGCGAATTTCGCGGGAATTTCACAAATTTTTCAGCGAATCAAAATGGCCCATCACTAGCTACAAATGTATTCTTATTGTTACTTTTTATTGCTGATGCTTCTATCTAGTCCCTCTCCTATTCATATTCCAATCTCTTATTCAATTCAATGCATGGTTGCTAGGTTAATTTGGAGGGTCACCCTAGCAATTGCTGAATTTGCAAACTGGAGAGATGCAGAATAAAAAGCTAAAAATATATTGTCTGCATCCGACAGTTGTGTCGTGTTGCATCAACAATGCGACACGATCCGACACTGCCATTACTTACATTGTTTCCGTCGCATCCGACGTGATGCCTGCGATTTTGCGCAGCGCGTCGGATCGCAGCGGAATCGGCCGTGTAGTCCTGCCCTTAAAGATTCTCAATTATTTGCTACTATTTCTTTCTCTTTCTCATCTTTGGATCTGACTCTTTGGGCTCTTACTCACTGGCGTTCTGACCTGCGCTCCCCTGCGTTCCGTTTTTTGGCGTTCAGCCGCAGGGGAGCGCAGGAATAGACGCATGTCATTATTTCAAATGGGGCTGTACTCACTCAGACACGTGTAGGCGCCGAACGCAGGAAAAATGCAGCATGTTGCGTCTCAACCTGCGTTCGGCGCCTACACACGTCTGAGTGAGTACAGCCCCATTTGAAATAATGACATGCGTCTATTCCTGCGCTCCCCTGCGACTGAACGCCAAAAAACGGAACGCAGGGGAGCGCAGGTCAAACACCAGTGAGTAAGAGCCCTTAAAGCAATGTAATTAATTAAATCAGCTGGCTTGCAACATTGTTTCAGGAGACAGGATCAGTGCAGAGAATATAAACAGCCAGACATATTCAAATTTAAATTTAAATGACATTTACAAATGACAAAAGGGGGCGTTCACCTTTAAATTAACTTTTAGTACGATGTAGAAAGTGATATTCTGAGACAATTTGTAATTGGTTTTCATTTTTTATTATTATTTGCGTTTTCAGTTATTTAGCTTTTTATTCAGGGGAGTCACTATCGGGGATGCAGGGGGTGCAATTGCAGCCTAGCAAACATGCACTGATTTGAATAAAAGACTGGATAATGAATAGGAGACAAGTAATAAAAAGAAGCAATAACAATACATCTGTAGCTTTACAGAGCATTTGTTTTTTAGATGGGGTCAGTGACCCCCCACTTGAGAGCTGGAGAGAGTCAAAAGAAGAAGAAGTAGGCACATAATTCAAAAACTATACAAAATAAAAAGTGAAGGTCTATTGAAAAATTGCTAAGAATTAGCCATTCTATTTTTTGAAAATACTAAAAACCACTGTTTTTAATGTATTTTGAGAAGTCACTTAGAAGTGCATTTTTCTTACACTAGTTGAAAATTAGATTTCCATGCTAATTGGTGTTTTTATGAATGGGATCTACCAAACTGCATCATTCAGCTGAATTAGTCTGCCTAAACCCCAACACCCCTATTTCTCATAAATGTACATGGGGTTCTGTAAGCTTGCCTCTTAATACAGATATGGGACCTGTTATCCAGAATGCTCGGGACCTGGGGTTTTCCGGATAACGGATCTTTCCATAATTTGGATTTTCCAACCTTAAGTCTACTAGAAAATCATGTAAATATTAAATAAACCCAATAGGCTGGTTTTGTTTCCAATAAGGATTAATTATAAATTAGTTGGTACCAAGTACAAGCTACTGTTTTATTATTACAGAGAAAAACATTTACAAATTTTGGATTATTTAGATAAAAATGGGAAAATCCCTTTCTGTAATTCAGAGTTTTCTGGATAACTGGTTTCCGAATAACATATCCCATACCTGTATAAGCATGGCTACATATCCTATATAACACGGAGCAGCTTCCAGTTCAACGTTAGGAATGTTATACATATTGAAAAGCGGAAATCCCATTAAGTGTGGAAGCACGCCGCTGATTTACAGCCCTGGAACCATATTGCTGTGCCTGGCACAAAGCTGATAAATGTTGGTCCTGTTCAGACATGCATTGTTCTTTTCCTGTGTCTGGCAATAAACCCATATCATTTGATGAATGATTGCTGGACCTCGGGAAAATTAAGCCTGTGGGAGCTGCAAAGCCAAGTTAATGCTACATTATTTATTTTATCCTCTGCCAGTGGCTCCAACAGGTTTGTCATCAAATCATCAAATCAACCCAAGGAGAGTCTCAGGGATGGAAATTGGTTTCTGGGATGCCTATCTCTTATTCTGCATGTCTGCCTTCTGGCCCGCTAGGCTGTAATTCCTCAATGGGCAGCCGACCCCTAAAACAATGCAGCCAGCTGATAAACAATACAAAGGGGCAGATTTACTAAAGGGTGAAGTAGAATAATGATGGAGAAGATTCACCAGCGTTACCATTTTCAGGGACTTTGCCGATTTACTAACGGGCGCAGGCATCATTCGCTAGCGGAGGAGATAGACGCTAGCGGTGATTCACAATCTATCTCCAGGCGAATGGACGTTACTCCGCAAATTCACTAAAATGTGGATTTTACTGAACGTTACCTCTTTTGCCAGATTTGCCTTCGACAGCTCAGACCAGGCAAAGTGCATTGGAGTGCATAGATCTTCCTCAATCTTCTGTTACTTACATCATATTTTTATTTTTAGTCCCAAAAAACGCTGGTGTCTTTTCCTTTTTTCAGAGTGATAACCTGCAAAAGTCCTTAATTTTTTTGGGTAACCGGGTTCCCCCATACGTTTTCTAACAAATGGAACATAAACTATACAGTGGGCTCATGTGTAGGGCATTATAACAACTCTATTGTCTTTATTAATGTTCCCTGAACTTGTGTAATGTAATGTATTTGCTGCAACATATACGTCCATTCAACTTTACATTTCCCGCCGTATGCAAATTAGCCTGAGTGAAGACCTCTAACGAAGTTTAGCTAGGCATAATTGAACGTTAGTGCATCTTCGCTTTGATTTGCTTGCATTGTTGAAGTAACGCTAGCGAAAATTTGGTGCCCTGGATGAAACTTCGCATTTTAGTATGCAAAGTTGTCTGAGCGAATTTGCACCTGGCGAAGTGTTGCGATGGCTACGAAGCCGTCAATGGGGAATTTTCGCCGCTTCTGCTAAAATGTTTCAAGAGACAGAACCAGCAGCACAGACAGACTTTCAATCCATTGAACTGCATATTGGAAAGTTGCATAGAATGACAATTAGGCAAACTTGTATGTTTGGGTTTATATCCCCTTTAAACCACAAGTGATTTACAAAGCATTAACACAAAAAGGGGTGCAGTTATTACAGGTATGGGATCCATAATCCAGAAACCCATTATCCAAAAAGCTCCAAATTACAGGAGAGGTGTCTCCCATAGACTCCCTCTTAATCAAATTATTAAAATTTTTAATAATATTTCCTTTTCCCCTGTAATAATAAAACAGAGAATAAAGCTTGTACTTGATCCTAACTAACATTTAATTCATCCTTATGGGAGGCAAAACAATCCTATTGGGTTTAACTAATATTTGAGTTTTTAGTAGACAAAAGATATTAAGATCTGAATTATGGGACCTGTTATCCAGGTTTCTGGATAACAAGTCCCATACCTGTATATATTAGATAGTAAGATTATATCTATAAGTGCTAGTTGATTCTGGAGGCAGTTGAAATAAAGTACCTGCCCATAAGAGCTAACAATCTAATCTATGAGTAAATATATCTTGGAATAGAAAAACATAGGATGCGAGAGTAGACAAACACATTTGATCCTTCTGATTTATTTTCATGTTTATTATTGATATTATTATAATAAAAATATAATTTGAAGTAACCCTTTTTGTGTCCTTGGAAGGATGAAGATGGGTGGGACATGGGATTAAAGGGGAAGTAATACTGCATGAGAAATCTATTTGCAAAGGGGCAGTTATTAATCAATATGTTGAAACTAGTGATTGGCAAATTTATTTGTCAGGCATGGATTTGTGGGGAATTTCTGGACCCCGCTGCCGAATGTTTTTGTGAAACTGCAGAGAAAATTAGTAGAAATTAGTAGAAAATTAGTCAAGGGGAAATTCGCTGCAACAAAAAAAATTGTCACTCGTCAAAATTATTTGGAAGCCCATTGACTAATGCATCTGGACAAAAGAGTCGGGCGTATAAAAATTGTCGCTTATATGAAAATTTTCACACGTCAAAATAATTTTGAAGCCCGTTGATTTCAATGAGTTTATGTAATTTTTCGCGTTTTGCAATTTTTTTCAGAGTTTCGCAAATTTCTCGGCGAAGTGAAGCAGGACAGATTTGCCCATCACTATTTGAAACCCCCCCTCCCAGAGTGCCATGGTACTTATTTTGACCATTGCCTTATATCCCCACTCCCCGTTCATGGTTTTGGGTTAGTGAGTGGATCTATTAAATTGCTAATAGCTCTTTTGGGCAGGGCCATATGTACCTCTTATAGGGGCAAAGAGGCCCCTTCCCATAGTTGTCGTTAAAGGGATATTGTCCTGGGAAAACATGTTTTTACCAAAACAAATCAGTTAATAGTGCTGCTCCAGCAGACTTCTGCACTGAAATCCATTACTCAAAAGAGCAAACAGATGTTTTTATATTCAATTTTAAAATCTGACATGGGGCTTGACATATTGTTTCCCAGCTGCCCCAGTCATGTGACTTGTGCCTGCACTTTAGGGTGGAACTACTTTTTGACAGGCTGTAATTTCTCCTACTTGTGTAATGTAACTGAATGTGTCTCAGAGGGACTTGGCTTTTACTATTGAGTGCTGTTCTTAGATCTTACAGGGAGCTGTTATCTTGTGTTAGGGAGCTGCTATCTCGTTACCTTCCCATTGTTTCATTGTTAGGCTGCAGGAGGGGGGCATATCAATCCAATTTGCAGTACAGCAGTAAAGAGTGACTGAAGTTTATCAGAGCACAAGTCACATGACTGGGGGCAGCTGGGAAACTGACAATATGTCTAGCCTCATGTCAGATTTCAAAATTGAATATAACAAAATCTGTTTGCTCTTTTGAAAAATGGATTCAGAGTAGAATTCTGCCGGAGCAGCACTACTAACTGATGTGTTTTGGAAAAAACATGGTTTTCCCATGATAGGATCCCTTTAAGCTGATCTGTGTTGCAATTGTACTTTCTGTCTCATGTATTTGTTTGCTGCCTATATGGAAAGTATGGGAGGGAACTGAAGAGGAAGCGAGTAGATGTAGGGCTGTAGCAGAAGGGCATCGAAATGAAAGTCCGCTGATTGCAAATGAAAGCAAATCATCTTCATTACGGTGACGTCAGAGAGAACAGACCCATTAACAGCTGGAGAGCGGAGGAGAGTGTCAAAGTGGGGCAGCAGCTGTGTGCCTAGGAACTGGGTGGGGGAGAGAAAGCCTGGGTGCGGAGAAAGCGGCATCTACGGACCAAACACCAGATGGACTTGTGATCAGCAAATGACAGAACATGGGGTCGCGTCACATCTGACTGGTACTATTTTCCTAATCCAGTGATTGGATGTGCACTTCCTGTCCAAAATTCATCTATTCTCATGGATGAAACATTATTTATCTGCTTACGCCCCCCACTACTGTAAAGAACTACTGTATGATGCCCAGACTAGTGCCAACATCAAACCATTCATCAGGGCTGCTCAGCTGGAGCTCCGGAACAACATTCCTGCCCCATTTACTTGGGCAAAAGAACATTTATGTAACAGGTGCATTGCCAAGCACTTTGCTCAGTATGGGTATACATCCGCCACAATCTCAGTCGATGCATCTGGCGCACGCAGTTAAAGTCCCATTTTCCCTTTATTGGAAGACTCAAAATAGATGAAGAAGGCCCACAAGTAGTGAATGCAGTAGCAAAGGTAGTTGTGAAATTGAAAAAAGTATTAATTAGGACATGTGTAGCCTAATGCGTTTCATGCCAAATGGGCACTTACTCAAAGGGCGTGTACTCAGCCTATGAGTAAGGGCCCATTTGGCGTGAAATGTACTAGGCTACACATGTCCTAATTACTACTTTTTTAAATTTTACAGCTACCTGACTACTGCATTTATTATTTGTGGGTCTTCACCTATTTTGAGTTTTCCAATTTTTTGCAACCCTTGGATAGGGGCTTTTGTGATGAGACCGCATGGTGACACAATTTTTGTTAAACTTTATATTTATACTTACTAGGGATGCACCGAATCCAGAATTCAGTTCGGGATTCGGCCGAATCCTTCTGCCGGCCGAACCGAATCCGAATTTGCATATGCAAATTATGGGCAGAAAGGGAAATCGTGTGACTTTTTGTCACAAAACAAGGAAGTAAAAAATGTTTTCCCCTTCCCATCCCTAATTTGCATATGCAAATTCGGATTCGGTTCGGTATTCACCAGAATCTTTTGTGAAGGATTTCGGATCCAAAAAAGTGGATTCGGTGCATCCCTAATACTTACTCCATAAGAGCAGACATAAATGCCATTTCTGCCCATTTTCCCATTAGCCAATTCCACATTGGAGCTGATTCTTGACCCTGGTGCAGGCACACCTGGCAGATTTCTGTGCTGAAATGCTGGCTCACGCATATTGCCATGGAAATGTCCTGCTCTTGCTTGCCCGCGGGCTGACTCCGTTGTTCCGGGTGCTGTTGCCAGCATAGGGGCTTATTCTCGTTCCTGACTTTTTTTCCGCAGCCCAAGAATCAGCCCCATGTGGCATTAGCCTTAAAACGGATAGTTTGAGCTGCACATCAGATACATAAATAAAATATTTAGGACAACCAATCCCAGTATATATATTTATATATATATAGCTTAGCACCTAAATCCCAGGATGCCCTCACATAATCTATACAGGGGGTTGACTTACCAAGCAGAGCAAAGGTCATTTATAGTGCAATGATGTCACTCTGCTGGAATACCAAATGACATCATTTGTTATGAGAAGAATCACCTTACCATCAATATCCCCACGCACGTATAGCTTGGTTTGCTCACCTCCTTCTCCCCCATCCGTGTTAAATAGCATTTGCTTGAGCTGTTCACCTTAAGGCGATGTCGCCAAACGAGCGGATCTCTCCCTGATATGCCCACCTTGAGGTGGGCAATATCAGGCTGATCGGATCCTAATGGTGGCTTTTCGGGCGGTCGGATCGCGGGACCGCATCAACGAACAGATGTGGCCGTAATCCGACGGGATTTTTAGTCCCATCCGATCGACATCTGCCCGACTTTTGGCCAGATCTCGATCGGGGAAGCCCGTCGGAGGGCCCTATACATGGGCCAATAAGCTGCCAACTCGGTCTGTCGGCAGCTTTTATCGGCCCATGTATGGCCACCTTTACTCTCTTTTTGGTTTTACTTACCCTTTCTCTTTTTTTCGATGCACTTCGCTCTATCTTTTCCAGCTATGGTTTCAGGTGTAAGATGCCTGGTTTTGCACTTTTTAAAACCAGTCAATTGTATGTCGGTTGCTCAGCCGGACAGACAATGTACCTGAGAAATGCAAGATCTGCCCTTCCAGTGTGAAAGCATGACGGGTGCAGCGTCCTATCCCTCTATCTCCCCCCACACATCACAATTCTCCTACCCCCAAATAATACATACACACCACTGGCTTGGAAAGAGATGGCCGCAGTTGTTTATTTAACACAATAATACAATTATAATCATGTATAACATTTTTAACCTTTGAACAACCGTTTGTATAACAAACTTTTAAACCTTTAACATATTATTCCCCCACCCGGGGAGGAGGGAATGGGGGTGGGGTATCTGTACCCAAACTGCCAAGATAGGTTCCTATTCCTTTCACTCAACCCTAAACCGGGCTGCATACCACACTATGAGGACCCAGGCCTACCAGGCTACTTCCACTGACTATGACAGACCCCCCTTTTAACTTCCCCTGGGGGTCCTTGCAAAGATACCTCCCGCCACTGGTGTGGCCGCTTGAAACCTTAAGCGTGGCACGACTCCCCCACCCAAATAGCCTGATGCACGTTCAATGCCCTCCATAAGAGCCAAAGTAAAAAATGACATCCCCAAAACTGACAAATGTACCCCATCCTCTCTATAATACGCTGGCATTTTATCCTCCAGGTCCGTGTGCCGTACCACAACGCCCCCAAACTTCCGCACAAAAGAGGCCATCAACTTGTTAACCTTTCCCCTGCTCCTATCCATTCGCTCCCCATCCCTGGCATACCTCCAAACCAACCGCGGCACCATCTCCGACCAAACCAGTATGATATCAGGAAACAATTGACGAATTTTATCCAAGTCCTGCTTCATCATCACCACCAACTCCCTTTGAGAGCACAGTCCCATGTCATTGCCCCCAGCATGTATGACCAGCACATCTGGGCGCTGACCAGACCTGACGTTCTTCAGCAACAGTGGCCACACACCAGGCCACCGCAGGCCTGGTACACCAAACCAATGCACGTTCACCTGGCCTTTTCGGAAAGCCCAGCTGCGAACCCGAATTCTTAACTGCAGCTCCCTGTCTGGCCCAAGAGATGAACGAATGACCCAGTATCCACACGGAAACTGCACCACCTGTGGAAACAAAACCGTAAGCACACAGTTGTCCAAAACAAATGCAAATAAAGAATATACAGCTTATCATTCAATGAGTATTCAAATATTTTTTTTTTTTTGGATATTGCACAGAACCACACCTCACAAAGTAACTACAAACCACCACACATCCAAACAAAATCATTAAAGAACAAGAGCGGCAAATACAGTAGCAGAAGAAGAACCACAGAGTGCATATCAAACCAGCAACCCCGGCCGTACATAGCCCCGGAACCTCCTTGATTCCCATCGCCCTATCTTCTTGACCATATCCTTGCCCAATCCCAACCGCGCCGCTTCAGTCGCCGCACCAATTCGGAAGGAGTGCGTCCCAAAGTCAGCCGACCGTACACCCACCGCTTGTAATCCCTTCCGAAGCACACTCAAAAACGGAAACCGAGTCAGCGGGGACCCGTCCACATGAATAAGCAAGGATGTCACAAGGTTGGGTCTCACAGCCAAGTACCTCTCCATGCCTCCCACCAGACAAGCTAAACCACCATCCATCCGATACAACACGATATCCACACCTTTCCCCCAGACATCTGTCTTGGATTTGCGAAGCCGCTCCTGGACCAAAGAGCCGTCGAGGCTCAGGTCCGTCACCCGCAATCCGCCCGGTACCTTCATACTACTGCTTACCAACTCGCCCACCCGAAACGCTCCAAAAAAGGCCAGCACAAAAGCCACCTGGAATAACAATGTCTCGAAAACAGAGCCACAGCAACCTGCCATCGCCTCCTGCAGTCTGAAGAGCAACGCAAAAGAAATCGGCCGTCTGGTGTCCCGAGAGACCTTACCCCTCTTAAGGCCACGAACAGCTTGCCTGATCAGGAAGTCTTTCGTGCAATCCCCCAATCCCTCCAATTTAAAGAGAAACGCCAAAGCCGACATTCACTTTTCGATAACCGCCGCAGACTTGCCAGCCTCAGCCAGCCAGGTCACATACCAAATCAACGCCGCCCTCCGGTCCTCCGGCGAATAAAATCCACCAGCCCAAGCCTCCAAACGTTTCCATTCGTCCCACACCTTATTATAAGCCGCCGATGTCGATTTGGCCACAGATTTCTCCACCAACTCCATCAATTTCCGATCCCGAGCCGCCAAAGATGAACCGGGAACTGGCATCCCTCCTTTTCCGCCTCCGGCGCCACTTGCCAAAACCGTTCCCACTGAAACCGAGAATGTGCTTCAGCAATAACGTTCCTCACCCCGGGCCACATGAAGCGCCCTGCACCGGATGTTCAAGTTAAGGCACCGCAACACAAGGACCCGAAGCAGCCGTACAACCGGAGGTGAAGCCGCCGACCAACTGTTAATCCCGTGCACCACACTCATGTTATCCGAAAAGAATACGATACTCCTGTCACGCAACTAGTCCTCCCAAACAAATAAAGCCACCACTATCGGGAACAACTCGAAAAACGCCAAGTTCCGCACCAACTCCGAATCCACCCACTCCCTGGGCCACCGTTCCGCACACCACTTCCCGGCGAAGTATGCCCCGAACCCTACGCTTCCTGCCGCATCCGTAAAAAGTTGCAGTTCCCGCGCCGTGGTTTCAGGCGCCTGGAACAGCACAGTCCAATTAAAATCCCGCAAAAACGTATCCCAAACCTCGAGATCCGCCCGCACCTCCTTGCCGAGCCGCACGCGGTGATGGGGTGAAGACACTCCCGACGTCGCCTGAGCCAATCGTCTACTGAAAACCCTACCCACAGGTATAACCCGGCAAGCAAAGTTCAACTTCCCCAGCAGCCACTGGATTTGACGCAAAGTAGGTTTACCAACCGACCTGATCCTGCTGACTGCCTCCCTCAAATCCCGCACCTTACCGAATGGAAGACGACACTCTCGACTCTCTCGACACACCGAATCTATTTCCAGCCCTAGAAACTGCATAGTGGTCGCCGGGCCCTCAGTCTTCCCCGACGACAAAGGAACACCAAATTGCTCTGCAACCTCCTGCAATGTCCGCAAAATGTAGAAACAACAGTCCGACTTCGCCGGGCCCACGCAAAGGAAGTCGTCCAGGTAATGGACTACCGTGGGCAAGCCCGACTGCTTACGCACCACCCATACCAAAAACAAACTAAAAGCCTCAAAGTAGGCGCAAGAAATGGAGCAGCCCATCGCCAAACACAGATCAACAAAAAAGGCTCCATCAAACCAGCAACCCAGTAAATGATGGCACTCGGGGTGGATAGGAAGTAACCGAAAAGCAGCTTCGACGTCGGCCTTGGCCATAAGGGCCCCCCGCCCTGCACCCCGAACCATCGCAACGGCCTGGTCGAAAGAAATATAAGAGACCGAGCACAAATCCCTATCGATATCATCGTTAACCGACCCACCCTTAGGGTACGATAAATGGTGAATCAACCGGAATTTACCCGGGTCTTTCTTGGGTACGACCCCCAAAGGGGAAACCCTCAAATTGCTCAGAGGCGGGCTAAGAAATGGTCCCGCCACCCACCCCAACTCCACCTCTTTAGCCAATTTGGCCCTCACCACATCCGGGAATTGCTGGACCGACTTCAAATTCCGCAAAACCTGCTCCCCACTTCTATCCCGGGACGGAATCCTGAACCCATCCCTGAAACCCCCCTCCAACAACAAGGCCTCCTTCCGCTTACCGTAGCGGTCGAGCCACGGCTGCTTCACGTCTAGCCTCACCGGTGTTATCCCCCTTGGGAGCCTCACTGGGTTTGGGATTGCCCTTTCCTCTCTTAAAGCACTGGACGTAAGAGTGTGCCCCGCCGCAACCTGTACATTCATGTTTGTACTTACAGGAATTGCCAAACTTACAGTGGCGTTAAACAGCCAACAGTATCCCGGCTTAGTCGGGGCCGAAGAGGTGGCCTGCTGCCCCCCCGGCCCCCCTCTGAAAAGGGGATGTCTTCTGCGCCATCATGAGCTTGAGCCAGAGGGTAATATCCATCTGGTCCCATCTCATGGTAGGATTAGCCGCCAACCGCTGCCGGAATTGTTCATCGTAACGCCACCACGCCAGACCGCCGTAAACCTTAAATGCTTCCCACACTCTGTCAACATAACAGAACAATAAAGAGCATTTTTCCATGTGTTTTTCCCCTATGATACTGGCAAGGATACAAAAGGCCCTCAACCAGTTACGAAATGTTTTGGGCAATTTAGAATACCTCTTCTTTTTCTCCTCCTCCTCTTTCTTTTTCTCCTTCTTGTCCTCATCCTTCAACTCAATTGTCTCGTCCAAGGGGAGAAGGGAAAACAGTTCCACAAACTCGCCCTTCCAAATTTTATACTTCACTTCCCGTTTAACGTGCACCCCTAGGGGGCCGGCGAACGCCACATACGCATTCTGCCTGGCCGTTTCCACGACGCCAAACAAAACTTCCCTCTCCGAATCCCCTTTTTCAGCCACCCTGGTGTCCCCAGGGGCCGGGTCCGTTCCCGCGCTCCCCCCCGACACAACACCTACCGCCGCTGGCAGCCCACGCCCCTCAGGGACCGCCACGGCCGCCCCCGAGCCCCAAACCTGGGAAGGCCCAGCTACTGCCCCGGGTCCCAGGCTCTCCCAATCCGCTATAAGATGTTTTAACCCATGCAGAAATGTAGTAGTGGCCCCCCTGCCCCGCCCCCGGTGTTAAGCCCCGAAGCTCACCTCCAGGCCCCTTAGCCGTCAAAACCTCCGGGGCCGTAACCAGACTCGCCAGCCGATCAGATGTTCCTCAACCCAGACCCTGCAAGGCCGTCCGTCCGTCCACCGTCTGTGCTCCACTGGGCGACCGCCGCCCGCTGACCCGTCCCCCAACATCGGCCGGGCGACTCCCGACCTCTCTCCTGGATCCGCCAATCGACTGGCTCCTCGATGAACCCTAGCTCCTGCCCGATGAGCATTAAAGTCAATGGCCATTTTTTCTTATGGCGACTTTTTTGCCCTTATGCATTAAAGTCAATGGCCATTTTTTATTATGGCGACTTTTTTGCCCTTGTGCATTAAAGTCAATGGCCATTTTTTCTTATGGTGACTTTTTAGTCCTAATGCATTAAAGTCAAATGCATTTTTTCTATTGGCGACTTTTTTGTCCTAATGCATTAGTCAATAGGCGTTTTTTCTCAGCAAATTTTCCCGGTGGCGAAAAAGTTTGCACATGGCGAAATTTGGAATTTTGCTGCTAATCCATGGCTTTGCCCATCGCTACTGGTGGGTGCAGGACCCTCTGGGGGTTCCTTCCCAGCTGCCCCCGCACCCCCAGGGGGCCCCCACCAAGCGCGCATAAATTAAACCCAACTTTAGCGCATTGGGGGGGGGAAACCAGTGGCCATGGGGAAGGAGATCAGCGGCTGGGGGAGCACCAGCAGGGTTCTGGCCTGCGGATCTCAGTCCGGCCCTGGTTAAAGCTCACTTTAGAGTCAGTTGTATTGTACTGCAGGTTTAGCTCAACTGATGGCAGAAAGTTGCTCATTGGTGTACCTACATCAGACATAGGAATAAACATCCTGTTCTGGTACCAACATTGTTGACTATAGGCCCTGTGCCGAGCGTGTCTCTACTTACCCATAACATCTTCCTATATAGAAAGAAGTCAGCTCAGGTCCCTGGCACACCAGCTCTTCATCCTGCTATTAATACATCCACTGCAGTTGTGTCTCTAGTAACCAGCACTGGTGTAAAGAACTCAAGCTCCTCTGAGCCTGAAGCCAACATTCTCTTCTGCAATCTCTCCAGTGATATCCCTGTGTGATGTAATTAATGTCCCTTAAAATGGTTTATGTCGTGTACAACATTAGACAGGAGCGAATGGGGATCTCGTCCTCTCAACCCAAGCTGACCCCGTATCGTACGGGCGCGTTTCCTTATAATTAACTTCCAGAAAATAAAACAGAATAGAAGTTCCGCGTTCCGCCTGCCATATTTGCTAACGTTAAATGTGACATTATTTTGACATTTATTTCATTGGAGTGTCCAGTCTCGATTATGAGACAGATTTGTATTTTTCCGACCTTGCGCACCCCGCACACACCGCCGTTTTTCATGTTGCCTGTTGCTTGTTTAGCTATTCAGAATATGCAGAGCAAGGCCTTCATTGTGCACATGTGCCGGGGACTTTTCACATTTTGTGAATTCTAAGCGATCATTAAACCTGGAAAGGAAACCTTTAATAAATGGCACTAATTGGCTAATTATATGCGCTACTGCCAAGATAACGCAATCATTTTTTCCTGTAATTGGGAAACACACATGCTTCCTTTCTCCATAAAGTCTCAAAATCTGTGAAACATAAAAAGGAAGAATTAGGAGTAATAGAGCCCTTGTTCTTCGATTCCTTCCAGTTAGGGCTGACTAGACATAACCGGAGGCTTTTTAAAGAAGACTCCGCGGCAGTAGGACGCCAACTTAATAAGAGGCTGAAGTCTTATCAGATTTTCAGATTAAGGGCCTTTGCTTTACAGGCAAAATATTCTCTATTGAATTTGTAGGTAAAGTTCTGAATCCATCAATTTTCCCTTATACAGGCAGGTTACTATGGGGCAAATTTACTAAAGGGCGAAGTGGCTAACGCTACAGAAAATTCACCAGCGTGACGTCATTTTGTTGCTTTGCCGATTTACTAACGGGTGCTGATGTAAATTCGCTAGCGAAGTGGACCTACTCTAGCGCTACTTCGCTCCCTTACACCAGATGAAGTTGTGCTATGGTGAAGGGACGTAACTACGCAAATTCACTAACTTGCACATTTTACTGAACGTTACCTCTTGCGCCAGACTTGCGTTCGCCATCTCAGACCAGACGAAGTTTGATAGAGTAGATAGGGATTGCTTCAAAAAAGGTTACATTTTTTCTAAGTCCCAAAAAAACGCTGGCGTCTTTTACTTTTTTAAGGGTGATAGGCTGAAAAAGATCGTAAATCTTTTTTGGGTTACCCTCCTTCCCCACTACATTTCCTAACATATGGCACCTAAACAATACAGTGGGCACATGTATAGGGCAAAATAACAACTCTATTTTATTTTATGAAGGTTTCCCAGGCTTGTGTAGTGTAATGTATTTGCTGCTACACATACGTCCATTGTACTTTAACTTGGCGCCGTATGCAAATTAGGCATCACTAGTGTAACTTCGCTTTGCTTGACGAATTAACTGTATCCAAACTTCACTACCTTTCGCCTCCCTGAGCGCAACTTCGGATTTTAGTGAATTAGCGGCGCCCTGGCAAAGTGCGGCAAAGCCAACGCTGGCGCAACTTCGAAGGTAAGTAAATTTGCCCCTATGTGTTTGCCTCATTGTATCAGTGGTGTAACTACCATGGGCTTAGCTGCAATTAGAAACTGTGGGGCCCCCCACAACAATTTTGTCCACCGCCCACCCCAGCCCCCAAGCCCCACCCCAGATTCCATCCACACCACAGTTAAAAGACCAAACAGATATCAGCGCTAAAAACGGTAAACTGCAAATTCGTTACCCTTACGCTACTTCACTAAAATACGAGGTTGCATCCTTGGGCAATGAACGCTGGCGACTTTTCGCTAGTATTACATAGCGTGCGAGTATTACATAGCGAAGATTCGTAGCGTTCGTTTGTGCCTAGCAAAAATTCTCTAGTAATGTTATGTTTAAGTCAATTTGTGTTTAAAAAAAATGTTCACACAAAAATCTTTGATAGTTCGGACTTTTGAAGGCAATCCTGCTTCAAAAATAGAAAAGTCGCCTGCATTTTTTTAACACTTTTTATGACTTTCTGGGGTACAGGATATGATGTCACTGACATCAGATTGAGGAGGATGTAGCTTCATTTCAGCAGTTCGCCTGGTCTGAGGTGGTGAAGGAAACTCTGGCAAAAGTGGTAACGTTCAGTAAAACCCGCAATTTGTGGAGCAACGTCCATTCGACAGAGTGGAAAGTCGCCTGCAGGTAGAGTGTGATGAACGCTAGAGACGGTCTCTTTCGCTAGCGAATTGTCATCTGCGCCTGTTAGTGAATTGGTGATGTCCCTGAGGATGGGATTTCTGGTGAAAAGTCGCTAGCGTTAGCCCCTTCGCCCTTTAGTGAATCTGCTCCAATGAGTCTCTAACCAACTGGGATATGGGAGAATACAGGGAGCCCCTATATCCATGGTATTGGCTGTCACTCTTTTTCCATAGCCCCCCTTTCCCTATGTACAGTGATGGGGGGGCTCTGGAAAAAGGTAGAAACTTGTCTATGGTGGGGGCACTTTCTAGTGTGGCTGGAGTAAGGAAAACCGATCATATAACCTTCTTGGGAATCAGTGGGTACTAAATATATGCTTATTTAAAGGAACAGTAACACCAAAAAATGTAAGAGTTTTAAAGTAATGAAAATATCATGTACTGTTGCCCTGCACTGGTAAGACTGATCTGTTTGCTTCAGAAACACTACTATAGTTCATATAAACAAGCTGCTGTGTAGCAATGGCAGAAATTGAAAAACGGCTATATGGCACAGGTTAACTAATGGATAAAAGATAACACCATTAGTCAGACAGAGCTTATTTGCTATCTGCTGTGTAACCTGAGCCTTTTCTCCTTTGAATGGCTGCCCCCATTGCTACACAGCAGTTTATTTATATAAACAATAGTAGTGTTTCTGAAGCAAACACACCAGTTTTACCAGTGCAGGGCAACACTGCATTATATTTTCATTACTTTAAAACACTTTTATTTTTTGATGTTACTGTTCCTTTAAAAAAGGTTTTGGAGAGAGACTGTAGGGGCATCATCAGATCCCCTCTGTTGGTTTTCCCTCTTTCATGTCAGTTCTATCTCATGATTGGTATCACACGGGATGGACTTGGAGTGAAAGATCAATGGATAGTCTGCTGACATCATTGTAAAAGCAGCATTAATCACTGTAATGAATGGAAGGGGATGGGAGTTACTGAGCTTTGATGGGATAATTCTACTGCAGCACAGGCCACTGAAACCCAACAGGACTACAACAATATAGATATAGGATCTTCATCAGTCAATAAAACATACAGGAATATACTACAAGGGCTGTGTTTCTCCAGCCCTTCATGAACTACAACTCTCTGATCCCGTTAGCATCTTCAATCTATGATAATTAAAAGTAAATTGGCGTCTATGTGCTTATATATACATGGAGACCCGTTTGGCTTGATATTATTGCATTTGCCTAACGACGGCCGCATAATCAATGTAATTAGTTGAGAGAGCTTTAAGTAAATAAACTCCAGCCTAGCAGAAAATAGAGCTTCTCCCGATGTGTCACTTTGCTGGTCCTGGATATGAAAATCACACGCACTTTCCGGGGAGTTAAGTAAATGTAATTAGACCCATGTTTGTACATACGCATTTCTCTTTGCTTTAGGGTTTGGCACTGGTGGAATATGTTATAGAGAGAGACAGAGCCATAGGACAGTGTGTTGTACAAGGAGAGATTTCTGGATCTAGGGGCTGACAATAGCAAGTAGCTCTGCCAAGAGCTGGCATATAGTGATGGGCGAACAAATTTGCCAGGTGCGATTTCACTGCGAATTTCTGCATTTCGGCGCCAACGAATACATTTGCGAAACTGCGGTTCTCATATGTAAATGAGAACCGCAGATGTAAAATCGGGGGGGAAAAATCTGGCCGTGTGTCAGGACAGTCACGCGCATAAAAATTGTTACGCGTCAAAATTATTCTGACACCCATTGACTTTAATGCATTTGGACAAAATAGGCGTCCATTTAAAAATGGTCCCAGGTCTCAAAATTGACACGCATCAAAATAATTTTGACTCCCTATGACTTCAACGTGTTTCGCAATTTTTACGCTGTTTCTCAAATTTTTCGGAGAAGAGAAACGGGACAAATTCGCCCATCACTACTGGCATATAGATACTGTATTGAGTCATGTGGCATATATATGTATGTAAATGTATGTTCATGTACTGTACATATGGGCATATATTAGGAGAGCAAATGGTAAAGTATACCATGCCTTAAAGGGGTGGTTCACCTTTAGGTTAAATTTTAGTTTTTTTAATTATTTGCCTTTTTCTTCTGATGCTTTCCGGCTTTCAAATGTTGATCACCAACCCCATCTAAAAAACAAATGCTCTGTAAGTTAAACATTTATTATTATTGCTACTTTTTATTACTCGTCTATCTATTCAGACCCTCTCCTATTCCTACTCCAGTCTCTTATTCAAATCAACGCATGGTTGCTAGGGGAATTTGGGCCCCAGCAACCAAATGGCTGCAAATGCAAACTGGAGAGCTGCTGAATAAAAAGTTAAATAACTAGAAAAACACAAATAATAAAAAATGAAAACCAATTGCAAATTGTCTCAGTATATCGTTATCTACATCATAATAAAAGTTAATTTAAAGGTGAACAAATGTTTAGGTGCAACCAAATTTTAAGTATGCATTCAGCCAAAAGGAAGATAACAATAGGGTCACCACCTTTTGTTTTAAAAATAATAATCACCTGCTATTAATGGAAATGGAGAACCACCCTAAAGGGCTGTAGCCTTGTGCTAGGAATGCTCCCTGTAAGATAAATCTTCTCCTCTGTTATCCACTCTGTGAGCAGATCCAGTGTGGAGAAAATGACAGCTGTCTAGATATAATATAGGAACGCTGGTATGAGTCAATAAACCACCCGTGTGTGTACGGGCCCTTAATTAAGAATAATTGAGTTTATCAGAAATTCAGTAAGAGGAACTGATCCACCTGTTCTAAAGCAGGGCGCATACTGTGCTGTTTAGAATATCAAGTATCTTTCCTGGCATTGAGTTTTGAATGATCTCCTACTATTTAGAAAGCAATTATCTGCAAATATGTGTAATGGTTCTGCCAAGCCTTCTCCCCATCATCGCCCCACTTGCAAGACAAGTGACACCCCTAAGTAAAACCCATAGCTCCACTGCTGGATTCAGCTGTCTGGCAGCAGGCTGGGCCATAATTTCCCTTAAAGAAGAAGGAAAGCTACCAAAGCAGTTTATTGCCAATAGATTAGCCACAATAGTAAAGCTGTAACGCTATATTTATTCTGCAGAATGGTTTACCATACCTTAGTAAACAGCTCTAGAAGCTCTCTCTGTTTGTTAAGGATGGTAGCTGCCATATTAGCTTGGTGTGACATCACTTCCTGCCTGAGTTTCTCCCTGCTCACTCAGCTCTGGGCTCTAATTACAGCAGGGAGGGGAGGAGGGAAGGGGAAAAGGGAGGGGAAGAGAGGAGCAAACGGAGCATGCTCAAGCCTGTGACCTGGAGGTTTAAGCAAACAGGAAGTCTGATACAGAAGCCCATGTGTACACAATAGAAGGAAATAAATGCTGTGTTTCTTTTCATAGAGGACTCAGAGCAGCATTACTTTGAGGGTTTACTGGTGTATTTATATAGACCTTTCTGATAAAGCTTACTTAATTTTAGCCTTTCCTTCTCCTTTAAAGCTTCCACCCTAAGCACGGGCCCTCTGTTACCTAAACAGAAATATGACATTGCGACACCCCCAAACCTGCAATGTGATCTTTTGTCCCATATGTTGCTTGTGGGGTGCTCTGTATTTTCAGGACCAGAAATACCAAAGACTGTATGAATGAAGACATTTTCCAAGAACATAACAATGAATTCGATTTACTGGCAGCTCGGGAGGGCGGCTTTTTTCACGAGTGTCTTCACGTTTTATGAAGCAAACGGTTGAGATTTTAATTGCATCTCTAGCCAATTAACTTAATGCGTTTCTCTTTTATGGATCTGCAATATCAGTGTGTTAATAGCCCGGCGTGTGTTTATTAATCAGGGCATTTGGCACTGCAGGACCCGGGCAGGGTAGGAGCAGTGAATGGAATGGACGGGCTCCCCCCGGAGGCTGCGCAACATGTCTGGCCAGTCAGGTGTATAGGAAATAAATTGAGTTCATAACCTTTTTTTGTCCCGCAGCAGCGTAGCTAACATTACCATCCCTGGTTTTTTGGTCATGTTGTCGATGCTTGATGGCTAGATATGTGGAACAAGTCCAAAGGTCTTTCATTAAATCTGTAACGCCGCTTCTTATGCCTCTTGCCTCTCTTAACCCTTTCCTCAGCCTTGTGTCGCAATACCATGCTGCTAATTTAACCCTCTTCCCAAATGCACAGATTTTTGTTTATCGCAACGGTTAATTGCTCTAGATTCTTTGGGTGCAGCATGAAAAAGGGCAACTGCTACTCTTTATTCCATGCCAGCACAAAACAACCGGGTATTCTTCATCCGCCCACTGCTCTCCCATCATCACACATTTCCTACAGATGCCTTGATGCTGTCTGGGACCATTGGTGTTTACAGTACAGTAAAATTTGTTCTTCACAAAAGTAAGCAATGATATTTGCTGGGGTGGGGAGCCAAAGGAGCAATTCTATGCCAGATTTGCACTCATGTGCATGGCCAAATCAGACTGATTTGACATTGGCCCTATTGTATTTAAGAGTGTGGCCAATGGTGACTAGTCAATGTTCTGATGTGCTCTTTTTCCAATGGGATTTTCAAATCTGTCCGATGGATATCTGACATCTACCAGATATGTCAGGCAGACCTGTTTGCGGTCCCCATACACTGACCAATAAGCTGCTGACACAGTCTGGACAGACCAAGTTGCCTTTTTTATAACAGTTAAGATGTTTATTCTAGTGATGTGTCAGGTGGCAAAAAGTTAGCTTGCACCCAACCCTAACCCTTCACTCCACCACCTGCACCCGACCCTAACCACCTCCGTATCATCATGGAAGGGGCAGGGACATGAGAAACGAGTCTATAAAAAGCTCTCACTTGAGGCAGAAGCCAGCACAGCAAGGTTTCAGATGGGGAGAGCTGAAGGAAGAGCTCAACCCGACCTAGTCCTACACCCAGTAATCGTATGCAGAAGTCAAACAGAACCCGCCTGACTCATGGGTAAACCTACGGGTCCCGGGCGGTTTTTGGCCAGCCTGCACATCACTAGTCCATACCTGCTATTAAACCAACCAGGCTCTTTAATATTGTGAATACTTTTAGTTCCAAAATGATGGCAGGTTCCATGTTCTAAATGAGTTACAGCAGAACCCCGATTTCACATTTTCTAAGGGACGGCTTCAAAACTGTGTCAATTCTGGAAAAACGTAAAATCCAGGGATGTAAATCAGGCTTCTGTTGTGATTAATTCACTCATTAATTCAATCATCAATGACATCAGATCTCACCCTACAGCAGGTGCTAAGGACAAGACTGTCTAAGGGTAGAACGCCACAAGCGGTTTTTCGTCGGATCGTTGGCCGCCGACGAAACAACCGTGGCACGTCAGATGGAGTCGCATGCGTGAAGATATAATTGGACTGAATGAAAAGTCCGAGTTAACAACTACATGGTCCGACTGTTGGATGAAGATGCTGCATTCTGCGTCCACATCCGACAGTCGTGTCATGTCGGATGTAATGTAGTTGTTACCACCGACTTTTCATTCAGTGCAATTATATCTTCACGCATGCGACTCCATCTGTCTTGTCACGTGTGCGTTTTGTCGGCGAGCGTCGATCCTACGAAAAACACTCGTGGAGCTCTAACCTTACTCCTCTGCTTTGCACCTGAGAGACAGACTCCCAGTCCAGCATTAGGTGCCGAGCACATCCCCATGGTGCAAGTGCTGATTTAAATTAAGACCAATGGGTACACTATATATATATATATATGTTTAGAAAGTACCCGCACTCTAACTTCTAGATCCAATTATGGGTGCTTAGTCAAATATATTATACATAGTTCAGAATGGACTAGCACTCCAATTTTTTGAAACACACAAGTTATTAAATCATCACTTATGTATCCTGGATACACAAGTGATGATTTAATAAATTGTGTGCTAGTCCATTCTGAAATATATATATATATATATATATATACAGTATATATATATATACAGTATATATATATATATATATATATATATATATATATATATATATATATATATATATATATTTTAACCAATTAAGAAGCACCGGAGTACGGATTGGCTTGTTGTGAAGCACTAGGGTATTTAAGATTTTGATTGTTAGCACTGTGGATCTTCCTTGAAAAAGATCCCTACAGGGATCGAAACGTTGGAACAAGATACCATGTCACAATAAAAGATTGTATGTTTTCACCAAAAGGGAGTGCTGGTTTGGAAACCATTGATGTATGCTAATATTACCGTGCACCCCTCCGTATCCTGATTGCCTTGGAGTGCGGATACTCATCTAAGAACTATATATATATAATATGTAGAACAATCAACCGCACCAACAGGATTTAGTCCACAGTTCCTGAAGACAGCTCAAGTAGTAGAGCTGAAACGTTGAAGAATAAAATCCTTTTTTATTTTGTACTAAGTCCTGTTGGTATGGTTTATTGTTCTACTTATACTTATCCAGCTAGGATAGTGAATGAGACCCCCTAAACAACATGGAGAGTATATTGAGCGGTAACGTAATACCCTTCCCCCATATAATTTGCCATTCTTATAATGGATGGTGCTGACTCCTCTGTTTCCTATTACTCTCCTCTGCTGCCTCACTCCCCCCCCCTACCCTGCACCCTTTCCTCTTTTCTCTCTGCTTTCCAAGGAAAGGCTGCAGGATTATCATGTATACATAGAGAATACCAGGCGTAAGAAAAGCTATTTTTTGCTTTACAGTTTCCATGGAAACATTGATAGGAGTGGGCGGAAGAGGCAGTTTTGGGAGAGCGTTTTATTGAGCAGCTGCATGGATGCAGTCGGATGAGGGTCAGTAAGTGTGTGTGTAGGGTGCATAAGAATGGAGGATTGATGTCACAATCATTCCTATGACCCCTCCATAACTGCTAATACAGTTGATTATATTTCACCTGGACCCCAAAGCATAAGCTTGTGTAATTTAACATTCTGACAGCCTCCCAAGACCCCAGTGAGCATTCCCCCAAGGCTATGGAATATTTGCTTTTTATTTTAACCCTAACAGCGCTGGAACGCCTTTCTCTCTCTCTCTTGGCTATAACTCTACAGGACGACCGCTTTTAGCTGCATCTTAAAAGTTAACAGAATGGCAGCCTCTAAGCCACAAGGCCGTTTGTTCTATTGGTTTGCAAAAAAAAAAGTAAATTCATTGTTCAGCGCAGGTTATTGTAAACTACAAATAACTGCAGCAATCACCATCGTAAAATATCCTTTTGTTTGCTAAAGCCAGGTTTCCTCTAATGCCCTGAGGAGACAGAGTATAGATCCTTTAACCATCTCTTTTTGAAATATAATATTAAACACTATATAAGCCAGTTCTGCTCCTGGTTTCACACCGTACATTATTGAAGCCATATGTATTCCTAAGAGCAGCTGCAGATGACAAATGTACTTCTTATTAGAGTTTATATCTTATGAGATCGAAAATATGGCTACTCGTGCTGGGGTATTTAAGGTTATATAGAGGCAAAGAGGTCCTCTGCACTCAACCCATTATCAATATATTTAGAACATTGGGAAATTTTGTGCTTTAAGCTTCTAAAAAATGCCTTACCCCTTAAACAAAACAGGGATTGTTTGTCCATTTATTGCAATATATTTAAGATGGCCAACTACGTCAAAGTCATCCCTGGTCTGGCCAGTCCTACGCTCAACTTGCATCTGATTCATTATTAATTCTATTGCTTCATTATATATTTTACACAAGGACTACGTTTTTTCCTGCAACTTACTTGCTGCTTTCAAGGTTAAAACTCCCAAAAATTAGTGGTGAGCACAACTTTCCCTTTTTTGTTATAGTTTATACAGAGGCAAGCCATGGCCCTCCAGTGTTGCATTGTAAGGTGGCCATACACTGAGAGATCCACTCGTTTGGCGATGTTGCCAAATGAGCGGATCTCTCCCCGATATGCCCACCTTGAGGTGGGCAATATCGGGTTGATCCGATCGTGGGCCCTAGGGCCCAACGATCGGATCCTAATGAATAGTAATGGGTGGTCGGATCGCGGGACCGCATCAACGAATAGATGCGGCCGTGATCCGACGGGATTTTTCGTCCCATCCGATCGAGATCTGGCAGACTTTCGGTCAGATCTCGATTGGTGAAGCCCGTCGAGGGGCCCCATACACGGTCTGTCGGCAGCTTTTATCGGCCCATGTATGGCCACCTTTATTACTCTCAGCAATCATTGGCTCAGCTGTATTGCCCTAGTGTCATCATCAGGCTCTTTTATATTATTTCCTACCACTATGCCTTCCTACAATTGCCCATGGTCGTTTTGACTCTGATTAAGGACCATCTGGCCATAGGAGTCTGATTTAATAACATACAGTATGTTCTATGTAGCACCAGTGCAGTCACCAGTTGCAACCAATTGGTCCACTACAAGTTAGAAAATAGAAGTAAAAACAGATAGGTAAGTTGGACAGCGGACGGTCTTAAATGGAGGAGTTGGAAGACGGGGAAGATAATGAATAGAATTAAGATATTGCTGGTGATTGGGCTTGTCGGTAAATATCAATAAAGAGGGGTTACATCTGTAGAAATAAGTCAAATCAACTGGACTTGCTGTGTTTTTTCATTGAAGACATTTCACCAGTCATCCAACTGGCTTTCTCGATTCAGAATACGTTGTAAATAAGATCTTTTTAAGAATAAAAATATCAGAATAGCTAGTAAATAAGGAAAAAGTCCAGTTGCATTGACTTATTTCTACTAGGGATGCAATGAATTCAGGATTCGGTTTGGGATTCGGTTCGGATTCGGCTTTTTTCAGCAGGATTCTGTTAGGCCGAACCGAATCCTAATCCTAATTTACATTTGCAAATTAGGGGCGGCAGGGAAATTGTGTGATTTTTTTGTCAAAAAACAAGGTAGTAAAAAATCTTTTCCCCTTCCCATCCCTAATTTGCATATGCAAATTAGGATTCCGATTGGTTTCGGTATTCGGACTCATTGCGAAGGATTTGGGGGTTCGGCCGAATCCAAAATAGTGGATTTCGTGCATCCCTAATTTCTACAGATATACCATGACCTGATGAATGAGAATCTTCACAAACAATAAAGAGGGGGCCACAGCCTAAATATTTCACCAGGGCCCATGGGTTTCTAGGTATGTTACTCCCTTCAACTGTTGTTACACTATGACTTCCACAATTCCCAAACCACCAAAGGCATTTGGAGTTGAACAGCAACTGGAGGGACATAAGTGAGAGTCCTGTATGGAAACAAAGTAACCAGAAGTAATGTCACCATGGGCTGGAAGTGGTGTAACTCCAAAGGGGGATCAGCCAGGTCAGGGACAAAAACAGCTTTTCTGGGGACTTTATGGTCAAAACACAACTGCTTTGTATGTATTCCACAAATACCTGACCTGATGCAGGTGTCTAGCACTAGATACACAAGTCTACTGCAGAGGGACACCAATTGGTTGAGAAGACTACCATTAAGTGGTTTTTAAAGAAGAGCTCCTAATAATTCTCCAAAAGTCTCATATAGGCCAAGGCCAAGCCTCTTTATATCTTAAAATGTTCCTCCTAAAGTGCTTCTCTCTAGATGTGGCCAGATGTGGCCCCTGAGGCAGACGGGATAGTCATGATGTTTATGATGGGGAGGTTGCTCCAGGCAAGAAACATGGTTCTGTACATTGACACAGATGTGATCCCGCAAACACTGCTGAAGCTACTAATGCTTACATACTGACTACATTTATATGTAATATGTTTAATTAGTTCTGAAAAGGGAGACATTTAAATAGAGACAAGGAAGCTGAATTGCTTAATGGCTTTAGATCTCCTTAGACAGTAGGGCTGAAGGTCAGGTAGAAGGATCTGAAAGGCATGATGTAATTCATGGATATCTGCTGTTGCTCAACTACCATTCCCATCATCCCCCACCTGCTTGTTCTTGAACAATATGTGAATTGTCACAATTCACTGGATCAGAGGTGGTGGTAGCTACAGGGAACCCACAGAGGTCTTCATTAGTGATGGGCGAATTCGTCCTGTTTCACCATGAATTTCACAAATTTCCAGCGAAATTCGTTAAACTGGCGAAAAATTTTCGAGACACTGATTTTGACGCCGGCGAAAAAAAAGTCAATGGGCGTCCATTAATCGTCACCAGCGTCAAAATTGGCGTCTGTGTCGGAACCACCACCAGCGTCGGAAAAACTTTGACGCCGGCGTCGGAACCATCTAATTTTCGCGACAAATTCACTAATTTTTTCGTTCGCCGTGAATTTGCATCTGCCGAATAAATTCGCCCATCACTAGTCTTCATCAATAGATTCGACAGCACTCGATTCTAACAGCAGCAGTGTTGAGTGCAACTATATGAAAGTGCAAGGAGCCTTTGCTGATGCAAGTACCTTTAATGAATTGACCAATGATAAATACTGATTTCTGGAAGGTTATATAGGACATTTAGGTAGAGCTAGTACTTAATGTCAGTTATGACTTGTAGCTGTGTGCCAGACTTGCCCAAAACCTGTGTGAAAAGGAGGTTTACCTATACATTACCTATACATTGGGTTGGTTTGGACCTAAACATTAGCATGGGTAGTGGACAGCTTGTGGGCTAAGCTTTTAGCAGGGTTTGTACCTGCTCCTGGCTTCTCATACCCTAACCCTTCCTGTGATGCCATCACCTTTGTCGTAACCCTCTTTGATGTCATTGCCCATATCCTGGCATTCACTGACATCATTAGAGGGGGTGGGGAGTACTGGACCTGTACTGGATCTGGTATGGGTTGGGGACAGGTTGGAAAATTCATTCACCACCATAATCGCTTCCAGATCTGCTCATATGCCAGTAAGCCTAGGTCTATTTGCCACCCAAAATTCATTACATCCCAGCAGGTCCGGACTGAGGATTAAAATAGGCCATGCCATTTCAGGTACACCGAGGACAATAAGCCCACACAGAGGCCCAAACAGCCCCCACAAGCCCACTAAATAGTGACTTTCTATGGCACCTTATAGCAGCCCCTCTGGCATTTGACAGAACCAGGCCTGGACTGGGAGTCAAAATAGGCCCTGCCATTCCAAGTACGCAGAGGCCCAAACAGCCCCCTACCAGCCCACTCTATGTAACTTTCTATGGAACCATACAGCAGCCCCTCTGGCATTTGCCAGAACCCACAGATTGCCAGTCCGGGCCTGGACAGAACCCATTGGGGAATGCACATTATTGCTTGGAATTGCTGTAGAACCTCCATGGGTTCTTCTAAGAAGGTAATAATGATGTGATCCCTCCGCCTGCAGCATCTTGTCTGTATGACGTGCCGTTGTAGCTACAAGTTATGTTTTCCTTGAATTATATAAAGATGTTATTTCGTGACGTTTATTCTTACGAAGGAGAGTGATCCCTGTAGATACAGGGCTTTGCTCAAGATGAATTTACACATGTATCAGCGGCGATGGTGTAGGAATGAATGAGAAGTCAGATACGTACATATTTGCTTTGGGGAGTTGAGCCGCTGCAAATGTAGCCAGGGGGAGAAACCACCTGATGTGTGTTACTAAATAAGAAAAAGGTCATACATATTACATGTGGGTAAATTATATTTACTAAATAAGAAAAAGGTCATATATATTACATGTGGGTAAATTATATTTACTAAGCCACCGGCTGCTTTGTATGGGGAAGAGGTGGATTGTGGGAAAGCTAGTCGCTATTATCTCAGCAGAGTACAGTTAAGGCCCCCATATACAGACCGAGTCGGCAGCTTATTGGCCCATGTGTGGGGCCATCCAACTGGTTTCTCGGATCAATATCTGGCCGAAAGTCTGGCCAGATCTTGATCGGGCAGGTTAAAAAATCCCGTTGGATCGCGGCCGCATCTGTGCGTTTATGAGGTCCCGCAATCTGACCAGCTGTATCAGATGCATTGTGATCCGATAGTTGGGCCCTAAGGCCCACGATCGGATCAGCCTGATATTGCCCTCCTCAATGTGGGCATACAGGAGAGAGATCTGCTTGTTTGGCAACATCATCAATCTAGCGGATCTCTATGTCTATGGCCACCTTAAGGTGTCAGACTGAAGAAATACAGTGTCACAGCTGCCACATTGGTTCGCTTTATACTAAACATGATTTCTAATGAAAGGTTTTCATTAAATCTTTAGACCACATGTTTTTACCAATGGCTTTTTCTAGTCATATGCACTACTTTTCTCCCCCACTACACTGGGCTGGAGAGGTGCAGCACTCCAAAATGGCTTGCCTTACACGGATATTGTTCTCCAATGCCTACCCCTCTCCTCATGGATACATCACTGCTGCCTGCAGGTAGCCCTGTATTCATGGGGCAAATGCAGCGCTCAGTGCTCTGCTTTGGAGTGCAGGGAGCTACAGCAACTCTTCTACATGTCTGTAATAAATGACCCCTGTACTGTTTTCTTGTTCCATAAATGCCAGTGTAATAACTCTTTTAGTTTTTAGATCTTCTGTTTGACTTATCCCCAAACTACACAATAAAACAATCAGTGTCCCACCAACCCCTTGGATGTTGCTCCCAGTGGCCTCAAAGCAGGAGCTTATTTTTGGATTCCAGGCTTGGAGGCAAGTTTTGGTTGCATAAAAACAAGTGTACTGCCAAACAGAGCCTCCTGTAGGCTGCCAGTCCATATAGGGTCTACCAAATAGCCAATCACAGCCCTTATTTGGCATCCCCATGGACCTTTTTCATGCTTGTGTTGCTCCCCAACTGAGCACAGGTTCAGCAAACACACTACATCTCAAAGGTGCATCAGTTAGAAGTGTTGACCTATCATGTTTAAAAATTATTATCATAGCTGGGTGAATACATTCGGCAGGCACAGATTTGCGGTGAAAAACGCGTTAGGCGGTCACCTGCATGTTCTAATATATGATTTGAAGTTTTTTCTTTACTTTTGGAGAAAACTTTTTGCTACTTTAATAATCCCCTTAGTGTAGTGTTTTAAATGGAAGTTTGGCATTATTTTTTGGTGTTCAAAGCCCCTACCACAGCACTGGCAGAGCAGGACCTTCTTGTTGTGTATTTAACTAGCAATGGCTCCTTGCCGCTTGCTGAGTGTAGGTGATATATGGCTTATTTTCTAGCTGGCTCATTTGAATCAAACTCAAAACACAAAAGTAAAAAATAATGGCAGACATTAAAGTCGCATCCCCATCTGTTATGTTTTTAATCAATTACATAAAAGGCTTCTACCTCAGTGGCAGTGTTTTTATTATCCCGTTCCCTCGAGTACGTAAAAGTCTTATTATTTAGCACATTTTGCTGTGTATTGTGATAGGTGGGGGGTGCAACGTTAGCTTCTATTAGCATATTCATATCTGATTTAAGTTCCTCTCTTCTGCATGCTTACAGGCTGCAATCAGCCATTGGATAGAATAGAAGCATCTCAATGTATTGGCAGGATGAGGATTATATATGTGTATGGATTTAAAGGAGGTAAGGAGGAAACGGTAGGCAGAAGAGCTTACGTCTCATTTATATAATTATGTAGGAATTCTGCTAACAACCTACATAGAATGTCATGTGCATATCATATTGTGTTTCAAAGACCTGTATAGCCTATAATGAATAAAACATACTAATCCAGGATCCCTATAATCCCTTGACCCAAAAAGTTATTTTTCATAAATAAGGGCTGAAAGTGTTTTGTAGATTTATTTATTCGGAGCAGCTGGTATGTCAGAGCCATACAACAATTTAGTAAATTCCATTGACAGGCTTTGTCAGTTTGTGCCCAGAGGAAATGATCAAGATGGTCTACTGCACTCGTTGCGACTGACGGACATGTATAGTGTCAGGAGCTGAGCTGAATGTGGTTGTGCCTTTAAATCACAGTAGCATTTGCCTAGAGTTTTTATTAGTGCGCAGTGGCATTGATCACTTGGTCTGGAAATGATCGGTTCCTGGCAAAGTTCTAAAACTCATCTGTTTGTCAGCAGGGGCCTCAGTGACAGACATACAAATAACCCCAAGAATGCCTTATATTAAATACCTGTTCCTTATCTGAAAAGAGGCACAATCACAAGTTGAATAGGGCAGGGGAATGTTCACCTTTTGCAAAGTCTTTCCAAAGTAGTAGGTCTTTGCAAAATAAGCATTTCCCCAAATACTTAAAGACTGTTCACCTTTAAATTAACTTTTAGTATGACGTAGAGGATGCTATTCTATCTGCAATTGGTTTTCATTTTTTTATTATTGGTGTTTTTTTAGGGATGCACCGAATCCACTATTTTGGATTCGGCTGAACCCCCAAATCCTTCGTGAAAGATTCGGCTAAATACGGAACCGAATCCGAATCCGAATTCGCATATGCAAATTAGGGGTGGGAAAGTGAAAACTTCCTTGTTTTGTGACAAAAAGTCATGTGATTTCCCTCCCGCCCATAATTTGCATATGCAAATCAGGATTCGAGTTCCGTTCGGCCGGGCAGAAGAATTTGCCCGAATCCGAATCCTGCTGAAAAAGGCCGAATCCTGGATTCAGTGCATCCGTAGTTTTTTTTTACATTATTTAGTTTTTTGAGCAACAGCTTTCTGGTTTGATATTTCCGCAGTTATCTGGTCGCTAGAGTCCAATTTAACCTAGCATCCAGGTTTTGGTTGGAAAGAGAGATGAGAATATGAAGAGAAAAAGGCCCGAAATAGAAAGATAAGTAATAAAAAAGTAACAATAGCAGGACAATTGTTTGTTTTTTTTGGCTGCTGGGGTCAGTGACCTCCATTTGAAAGCTTGAAGGTGTCAGAAGAGTTAAATAATTAAAAAATTATAAAAAAAATAAAAATGAAGACCAATGGAAAAGCTGTAAGACTCTGCCATTCTGCCATTCTATATCATACTATATCATACATCGCCCCTTTAAGCAGAAATTGACCATTTTTGTTTAATTAATAATTAATTAATAATCCAAAGGCAGCGCTCACTCTTACTTCTTCTTCCTAAGGAGAAGAGGGTCGCTGACCCCCTCCTCCATCATAAATGCAGAGATCAGCAGTGGGTTAGACCAGTGGCATAACTAAATATTACTGGGCCTCACATAGGGTTGCCACCTTTGCTGATGGCTAAACCCGAACACGGGTTGTGGGTAGGGATGCACCGAATCCACTTTTATGTATTCGGCCGAACCCCGAATCCTTCACGAAAGATTCAGCTGAATACCGAACCGAATCCGAATGGGAAGCGGAAAACATTTTTTACTTCCCTGTTTTCTGACAAAAAGTCATGCAATTTCCCTCCCCGTCCCTAATTTGCATATGCAAATTAGGATTTGGATTCGGCCGAATCCGAATCCTTCTGAAAAAGGCCGAATCCTGACCAAATCCCAAACCGAACCCAGGATTCGGTGCATCCCTAGTTGTGGAGCAGACATATTTCCCAACTGTCCCTTTTTCAGAGGGACAGTACCTCTTTTGAAAGCTCAACCCGCAGTCCCTCATTTGTACTAGAAAGTCCCTATTTTCTCTGCACAGCCATAAAAAGAAACAAAGTTTCTCACTTAATTGACTTTTAGCAGAGAGCACAGAACAACTAACAGGTGCAAATAAGATATTTTGTAATCATTTTAAGACAAAAAAAAACAGTTTAGATAAGGAGAAATATTTTCAAACTTTCATAACCTGCCAAATTTCGTAAAATGAACATGGTAATTGGGGGTGTGGCCACAGAAAGGAGTGTGGGCAAAAATGTCGATGTTCTACGTATGAAAAAAAATGTTGTCCCTCTTTTTACTTCCAAAATGTTGGGAGGTATGGGGACAGATAACATTGGGGGGGGTGATGCAGTGATGTAAGAACAGCAGTGTCGGACTGGGATGCCAGGGGCCCACCAGAAAACCTTAGACCTTGGGCCCACTGGAAAACCTTAGACTGTGGGACCACTTTTCAAACTATTATTCCTCCTCTCCTTTCTCAAACTCTTTATTCTCTTAGTCTTGTATTACTTACTTCTACTTACTATATTCTTCCATTATTAAGCATTTTCCCCCATAAAGAAATAGGGAATGACCATGAAATAGGCTAAATGTTTAGAGGCACCTGGGCCCACCGGGAGTTTTCCTGGTATCCCGGTGGGCCAGTCCGACACTGAAGAACAGGCATGATGACATCAGAGATGGGCACAATGATGGTGGAGTTATGACACCAGGACAAAGTTATTGCATCATTTAGATGCAACTGGCTGGATTTCTATCCAGTTTTTGCAATGTTGATGCCCAGTTTAAAACCACACACATCTCTATCTACAGTATATTCTGCTTGATGATTAATCCCAATCCTTTAAATACATGTATCAGATCTTTTAAACAGAAATCAGTTTTCCAGAAAGCTCTGAAATACAGCAATGCTAATTTAAAAAAAAACATTCTTATCTTGGTTTGATTTTTTTTTTTTGTATCTGTAATAATAAGAAAGGCGAGTATTTAAATGTTTTTCATTTATTGGCCAGATTATTGTTCGGGTTTCATAAGGTTGAAAACCGAACAGAAAGTTCAGACCCGAACAGGCCTTACAAAAACCAAACAGGTGGAAACCCTAGCCCCACAGCAAATATTTTTCAGGCCCCCAAAATGTCTAGAGCTGTTTTGCCAGTATTTATTGAAATTCTATACGAATTAGGGCCTCATGTGGCCCCTATACCTCCCCCCCTACAGCTGCAGGGTCTGCTTCCTCTGTAGTTATGCCCCTGGGTCGACACCATGCTCAGACCCTACATCAGGAACTGTTGGACAGTTCAGCATGTAATAAATAATGATACCCTGCAAAGCCTGATTTAACCTGGG
The DNA here is from genome assembly GCA_038501925.1 of Xenopus petersii. NCBI lineage: Eukaryota > Metazoa > Chordata > Amphibia > Anura > Pipidae > Xenopus > Xenopus petersii. Next base: position 19,575,960 of record CM076684.1, on the reverse strand, counting down.
CTTGGCAGCATTAAATATATTCCCCCCTGAGCAGTGACAGGGTAGAAATGACAGAATACTGGTTTATAGAGGAAAAGCCAATCCATTTCTGATGCATGGGGGGCACCATTGTGTTAATGAGCATTATAAGCCAAACAAAACATTTCCATATTACATAACGATCGTTATATGGCAAAGGCCTGTCTCCATCTAGCTATAAATATGCCTGGCTGTGTTTCACTATAAGTGCCCCAGGAGCAGCTTCTCCACAACTGGAGGTGAATATAGGCCAAGCACTGCAGGTTCACTCTGGGTAAACCCTGGAATCCTGGGAAACGCATGCAATAGTAATGTAATATAAAAAGTTGCTATAACGCATGCAATAGGGCAGACAGCTTTGTGCAGGGATTTTCCTGGTGCCATGGCAACCAGCAAAATGAAATAACGGATTTAAAGGAAAACGATACCCCCCCTGAACAATGTAGGTCTCTATAAAAATATATTGCATAAAATAGCTCATATGTAAAACATCTAAATAAACAATTTTCACAATCATATACTTTTCTAGTAGTATGTGCCGTTGGGTAATCTTAAATCGAAAATTGCAATTTTAAAAAATAAGGGCCGCCCCCCTGGGATCGTATGATTCACGGTGCACACAAACAAACCAGTCATGTTAGGTCACATGAGCCGATTAAAGGAACAGTAACACAACTACAACTTCCTGATAATGGGGGATTCTGGGAGATGTAGATACTGGGGAAGAGAAAAGCAATCATTCCGGCACATAGAAAATGTAAGCCTCTCCCACCCTGCCTGCTAGATGCATTAAATATATATATATGCACTGCATGTCGAAATTAGTGTTGCATATTTATAGTTGCTACATATCTTCATTGTCACAGAACTATTAATATTGACAGCAAAGGGAATAAATATGACGCCTGGGACTTTCTGAAATAGACGGGTTCTCTCTTAACCTGGCGGTGTTTTGCATATAGACATTTATTGCAGTTAATATATTCTTCCCGGCAATGACGGCTTGCACATAAAACAAGCCTGTAGTACATCAAAGCGCGGTGGCCTCTGTAATAATTGGAGAGAATGGTACCCAGTGATGCGCGGATGTCACGCTCCGGCTCCTGTTGTTGTCACCGGCAACCGCTATATGTTATGGATGCCGCATCCACCAACGCAACTCATAGACAAGCAGTCTCTCAATTTGCCATTTGTGGAGCTCAGTGGAAGATTAAAATTTAGATCGTATTGTCAGTTCACCAACAGAAAATTTTATTGAAGTAGGTCTTCCTTTTAGAGACTGTCCATGGGATGTGTTTGGTGTCTCTTGTATCTGTTCAAGTTCAGACTGTAATGGCACTGCCTCTTGTTCACCCATGCTATTGATTTGCAAACCAATTAAAATCCAAAGTTGCACTGGTATGGCCAAGCTTCACCTCTGGCTGCTCATGCCAATTATACAGTATAAGCATAAAGCTTCTCAGGTAGTCTTCAATTAACAGTATCCTCCCTGTCAAACAAATTCTCAATGTTGTTCTCTTTCTCCGCAGCCTCCACTTGTTCTCTTGCCCCATAACATTACTCTTTCTATATATCTCACGCACAGTTTTTACCAGCTACTTCAAGTCATCCATCTCAACTGGAATATCTACAAATAATCAAGCCCTAGTTACCCCAGAAAGCCTCCTCACCCAACTCATAACCACAGGCCAATTGTCCTCCCTGTCACTGAAAATGACATTTCAAAGATGTTCTCTTTCTCAGCAGCCTCCACTTTTTCTCTTGTCCCCATAACATTGCTCTTTCTCTTAAATTCATCCATCTCAACTGGAATATCTACCATTAATCAAGCACTAGTTACCCCAAAGCCTCCTCATCCAACTCATAACAACATGCTTATTGTCCTTTCTGTCACTGAAAATGACATTTCAAACCTGTTCTCTTTCTCAGCAGCCTCCAGTTTTTCTCTTGTCCCCATAACATTGCTCTTTGTCTTCATTTCATCCATCTCAACTGGAATATCTACCAATAATCAAGCCCTAGTTACCCCAGAAAGCCTCCTCATCCAACTCATAACCACAGGCCTATTGTCCTCCCTGTCACTGAAAATGAAATCTCAAAACCGTTCTCTTTCTCAGCAGCCTCCACTTTTTCTCTTGTCCCCATAACATTGCTCTTTCTCTTCAATTTATCCAGCACAACTGGAATATCTACCTTTGAACAAGCTCTAGTTACCCCAGCACATCAGAAAGCCTCCTCATCCTACTTTCCTTGAGGCTAGTTTTACTAATGTCCTTCCACTCAGCTCCTAAAACACATTTGTCTTTAATTGTTTGCAGATCTTTCCCAACCCCACCTGATTTCTTGATCTCCAAAAGATTTCTGCAGTGGTTACTCCACCAAAAGAGCTGTAACCAAGGTCATCAATGACATCAGTGTAACTAAGCATGAATAATGCTAACCATTGTTATACTTCTCATCTTTCTGCAGCATTAGAAATTTGACTACATCTTTCTTTTAAATAACTTCCAAATGTACCCTCAGTGTAATTATTTCTATCTGGGTCCACTTCACCAGTTCAGCTACTAAAAACTATTTCAAGGTTCCTGGTCAAGTGGTTCATAAAGTGTAAAATTCTCATTCTCTCTTTCAATAAATTGCATTTTCTATAATTGTATACCCCTCTTGTCCTGAGAAACTCTTTTATTTATATAGTTAACCATTATTGCTTAGTGACATAAACAGAATGAAATGCTTTATGGTCTTGTATCTGGCAAGCTCCTACATGAACCCTGTTCTAAAGCCTCCTTAGAAATTTTCTCTAAAGGAAGCCTTTCATCAGTGTTCCTCACTACAAACCACCCCTAACTTACACTTTTTCCCCTTACCCTTTTTTTGCTCTCTCTGTCTCCTCTTCCCCAAAGATCAGTGATCCCCAACCAGTGACTCGTAAAAAACATGTTGCTCACTAACCCCTTGGATGTTGCACCCAATGGCCTCAAAACAGGTGCTTGTTTTTGAATTCCTGGCTTGGAGGCAAATTTTCATAAAAACCAGATGTACCACAAAATAGAGCCTCCTGTAGGCTTCCAGACCCCATAGGAGCTACCAAATAATCACAGCCCTTATTTGGCACCCTCTTTTTCCATGCTTGTATCGCTTGTATTGCTCCCCAACTCTTTTTACATTTGAAGTAAATGGCAACTCTTTAGGGCAGGGGCCTCATTCCAACCTGTGCAAAATTCCTAGAATTTATGTATTAATGATTTTAATTATTTAATTTATATTAACTGTACCCCTGTGTGTGTTTTTGCCTTCTAAAGAAGAGCTATATAAACAGACACAATACAAAGCTAGTTTGTGTAGGTATACGACCCCTACAATTCCCTGAATATTCCTTTGCTCCTGACCTACATATACAGTATGCTAACCAGAACTTACATCCGGGGGCAACAGAAAAATATTATATGGTACTTCTGATTCCTGAATGAGGATCATATCCCAGTAGACCGCTCCGTAGAGGTCGGGAGCTAATTTAGCTGTACCCTCTCCCAATCATCATGTTTTTTCTCCTCAATAGAAAATTGGGGAAAAGATAGGCATATCAGGAAAATGTAGGCACAATTAATATTGTTTTCTCCAGGCTGCTGAGAACCAGCTCATGAATTTTTATATGATGTATAGGTGCTTGTTACTATAAGTAAAACCATTCACAGAATTTCAAATGTGGACTCATAGGCATTTTTTCATAAATGGAGGGATAACTGAAAGGCTGCCCTTTGGCAATTTGAGCTGAAGCTCACCGAATCCTCAGCTCTACCAGGCAGCCAGTCTCTTTATATTCTCTTCATTTTCAACAATTAATAAAAAAAAGTTTAGTTGACAATGTTTTGTCTCCAGCTACCCCATTTTTTTTAAACTTGGTCTCGCAATTGTTAGACTGTTTACATTATTATTACTTTTATTAACATGTATTTATAAAGCTCCACCATATTCTACAACAAATTGGAGTATACAGTGAACATATAGATTCCATACACAAACAACCAAGAATCAACTCAAAAGGTAAAGAGGGTCCTGCCCATAAGAGTTTGTCATGAAACTTTAGTTTCTGTTGAAAGAGCCCAGTGTTGTCACGGTATCATGGAGTTAAATGGAGGAAAAGTGAGGCAAATAAGAAAAGTAGACAATTTGGGAGAAACACGTTAATGGAGGATCATGGATAGAAAGCCAAGAAACAAACTAAAAGCAAATAATACAAATAATCAGAGGAACAACCCAACAGTTAATGAGAAAAATTGAGGGTGACTAAATAAATGAGTAAGTAAATGAGACAAAACAAAGAACAAACCATGGCTAAATAAGACAAACAGGAAACAAAAGAGAGAGGGTGAATGATACAAACTGGGGTAACAAAACAAGGGTGAATGGGATTTTGGGGAAATTCAATTACCAGAGATCACTTGAGGTAAAAGACAAAGTTTATTTGACACACGTTTTATGGATTCTAAACTCACAAAGGGGCAGATTTATCAAGGGTCGAAGTTGAAAATACTTTCGAAATTCGACCATCGAATTTAAATACTTCGAATTCGAATATCAAATTGAACTTTTTTAACAAATTTGGCAATTGAACGATTCGAAGGATTTTAGCGATCGATCGAAGGATTTTAATTCGATGTGTAAAGACTTGGAAAAAGTTTGTAGAAGGTCCCCATTGGCTAACAGGTTTAATTTGGCAAACTATTGAAGTCAAAGTTTTTTTAAAGAGACAGTACTTTGATTATCGAATATTAGAATATTCAAACTATTTTACTTTAAATCAAATTTGAAGTCATAGTATCCTATTTGATGGTCGAAGTATCCAAAAAATTACTTTGAATTTTTTGAATTTGAAAATTCCCTTGAATTCACTTCGACCCTTGATAAATCTGCCCCAAAGAGTCAGAAACCTGAACAAAGAGATCACAGGGTTTTTATAAACTTTTAAAGAAGGAGTTACTGGTGGGAGAGCATAGATATATCAGTCCATTGCACAGAAAAACAAAAGCCAAACAGGTGGCTCTGCCCTTAAGGCCAGGGTAATAGTGACCAAAGCTAGGTTGAGAACATAGTCCACGCAAGTTAGGGAGGTTCAAGGGGGAATCTACACAGCATTTTATTCTCTCTCAGGGACAAACAAATAAATTGAAGATGAATGAGGCAAACCAGGTGGGAGAAGCATGCGACAAACAGGAAAAGAAACCAAGGGTGAATAAGAAATAGGAACAAACAGGGAATGAAACAACTGGAGAACAAACTATGGGTGAATGAGGCAAACACGAACATGCCGTGGGTGAATGCAAGGCAAACGAGGAGAATTGAGACAAATTGAAACACTCTAAGGTTGAATGAGATAAACAGATAAATAAATAAACTCTGGGTGAATGAGACCAATGGAAATGCATTGAATATGAAGGAAGGAACCAGGGAACAAACCAAGGGTGAATCAGACAAACAAGGGAAAAAAAACAAAGAAGAATGAAGGAGACAAACAGGGAAACTAAATGGGAGTGAATGAGATAAATGGGATCAAACCGGTATGAAGGAGACAACCACGGAAAAAATCAAGAGTAAATGAGACTAACAGCAGAACAAATGGAGGGTGAATGAGACACATGGGGACAAATTCAATATGAATGGGTCAACTAGGGGGAAAAATAGTAGAGTTAATGAGAGAAAGGGGAAACAAACCAAGGAGTGTGACAGCAAACTGCAAGGGATAAGATTATGCCACAGTCTGATAGCTAGTCTGAAGTTAGTGTTTCTGCTTGAAAAAATTAAAGGGCACATAACGCCAGGAAAGGATGGTGTATATGAATTTACACAGCATGTGTGACTCTCATACCATATTGATTGAACAACTTGTATCTGTGTTGCTATGATCTTTGCCCTTACTGAGAGTGGAAGAGGCATGGGAACATCTGGCTGCAGGGGTAGAGTCATGCCCTAGGTATCCCTTTGGTTGCTACAGTGGGATGCAGCTGGATCTCAGAGAGGCTGTTGATCTAGTATCACAATGCAGCTGTCCCCCTGCCAAATGCAGACACTGGAAACTAAAATCCTCAAGGTCATAACTAACTGCCTGTATGGAAGCCGGCTCCATCCTCCCTGTAGCTTCTCAGCAGCAATGGCAGCAGAAAGGGCATTATGTTTTAAGTGATGCCAATGTGCATATTGCCAGCTTTCCAGCTTCCCTTTCTGTGGTTCATTTTATTTTCCGTCTTTTCCACTGTTTTTACAGAAGGAAAGCACAGAAATCTATAAGCTACAGCCCTGCAAGGTGCAGTATCCTAGAGGTCTGTTTATAAATACAGCGCTGCTTTGCTGTTTCTTGCTAAACCCTTACAAGGCAGACAAATGTTACAGGAGATTTTAACATTTTGTGCCAGAGCTCTGGCCCCAGATAGAAAAATCTCTCGGCAATGCAGACAGCCATAGTGGTAATAGGTCTCATACATATTTAAGTTGGACAGGTTCTATTTCTACACCTGAAAGGCAAAGACATGCAGACTTTTCTTTTGGGTGTTTTTGGACACAAGTCATTTTAACCTGATGTCCCCTGGTTACACCTTGGTCATATCCCCTACCATGCCCACAGCTCTGTTCAAAGATGTCTGTATCTGAGATCATTTTGGAAGGGTTTAACTTTAATTCAGGTGCAAATAACCAAGAGGAGGAGACTAGGGGGCAAATTCACTTAGATGCGAAGTTGCGCACAGGGGTAGCGTAAGGTTGCGAAGTTGCGCTAGCGTTGATTCGCTATATAAAGCGAAGTTACGCTAGCAAAGGCTAATTTGCATACGGCGCGAAATTCAAATTTCAATGGAGGAACACGTATCAGCACTACAAATGCCTAGAAAACCTTCAAATCAGCAAATAAAAATGTTATTTTGCGCTACACATGTGCCCACTGCCTGGGTAAGTTGCCATGAGTCAGGAAATGTAGGGGGGAAGGAGGGGAGCCCCAAAAATTTTCGATCTTTTTCAGCCTATCACCCATAATGTAGAAAACACGCCAGCGTTTTTTGGGACTTTTTTTGAAGCAATCCCTATCTACTCTATTGCGCTTCGCCAGGTCTGAGGTGGCGAAGGAAGTCTAGCGTAAAAGGTAGCGTTCAGTACACTGCGCAAGTTAGTGAATTTGCATAGTTACGTCGCTAGCGAAAATTCGCCTGGCGTAAGGATGCGAAGTAACACTAGCGAAACTACGCCAGCGTTCGTTAGTGAATTTGCGCAGTAACGAAAATGCCAAACGCTAGCGAATTAACGCTAGCGTTTGGCGCTTCGGCGCGTTGTGAATTTGCGCCAGGTGTTTACTGTGTGCGGATGATCCAAAACCCAGTGAATGGGCATGTGCAAAAAGGTGTGGATTTGCTCAGTGGCATAAACTAGATGATATTGGGCTCTTCTGCAAATTAATTTTAGGGCCCCTACATATCCAATGTTGACCTGTTTTACCAATATATGTTACATATATATAATATAATTGCTAATTAATTAGGGCCTCATAGGACCCCTGTACCCCTCTAGAACTCACCACCATCATTTGTGGGGTGATACTCATAGCTGTAGCTCAGCAGTAAATGGAGTCCTATAGTCATGCAGAATGGGTAACATCTGAGAATCATTGTTCAGTCCCAGGCTTCATTCTTCTACCCGGTTGTGCAAAATCCTATGGAACGGTTATGAGGCTGATATGATTTATGAATCCCTGCTCAGTACATTGGAAGCAGTTTATTCGCAGGAACAATTGACTACGGAGACGCAAAGAGCGCACCAAGGGCATCAATCCGTCACCTTGTGGGTCAGAGTGAGCAGTTTATAAAGCAGCTGCTATAGGAGGCTTAAGGTAACTAACCAGTATAATTAATACCTCCAGGGCCCTTTCACTAATGTTTTATCCTTTAAAGACTGGGGATCTTGTAATCTTGCTCTGCCTTGTGTGACCAATAAGCACCATGTGGTGCAGAGCAAAAGGGAGTCAAGAGCATAAATTCCTTTTCAGTTTTCCATGCTTGCTGCATTTACAAAATCTTAACTTTCTCCATGGAATCAGGCAGGTAATGATCCAGCCCTTATATATGCCCGTATGTATGTCCTTATTGCACTTTGCACCAAACACTAGCATGGAACAAGGTATTTAATGAAATGTCAGGAATGGATCATTATCTTCCTGATGACATGGAGTTAATTGGCGTTTATGACGTGTTCATGGATAAGCCATTGGTACCCAGGTAATGAACATTCTGTGTGAAACCTACTGCTTGATCACCCATAAATTCAAATTATTTTATAGGCCCTTAGAGGTTTGGAAAGATTTCTTTTTTTCTTCAAATTACTAATTACTAAGCTACAGAGGATTTAGTATCATATATGGCACCTTGAAATCCAGGTATAGCCATGAGTCTCTCCCAGGAGGCACCATAATACTTTCTCAATCAGCATTAAACATGGTACAGGTCAGGGTCAGTTATCCGGAAGCCCGTTATCCAGAAAGCACCAAATTACGGGATGGCCATCTCCCATAGACTCTATTTTATCAAAATAATCAAAATTTTAAAAAACCATTTCCCTTTCTAAATAATAATAACAATAATAATAAAACAGTACCCTGTACTTGATCCAAACTAAGGTATAATGAGTCCTTATTAAAAGCAAAACAAACCAATTGGGTTTATTTAATATCTAAATGATTTTTTAGTACTCTTAAGGAATGAAAATGCAAATTACTGAAATATCCGTTATCCAGAAAACCCCAGGTCCTGTATAATAGTTCCCATACGTTTACCATGTTTAGTGCACACACACATTATATGGGGAGTGGAGGTTATTCCGTGTTTTCCCTGCATTAATAGGAGGACATACACACAATTCATCAGAACAGACTGGGCATATTAATGTAACCAATTAATTAATATATTGCAATTAAAGGAGCAAGAAATATCTATAGTTTGTTCTTTTTCTTGCAGTTAAAGGCTGTTTTTCTTTCCAACCTCCTGGTTCTTGCAAGCAGCGGGCAGACAGAAGGTTTTTAATCAATTTACCAGTTCACAGATAATGCCTCGGCATAATGAACTCCTCCTTATCTGAAAGCCTGACATAGCAATGAACCTTGGCATGATTCTGCCCTGTATGTTATATAAAATACAGAGCTAAGTTCTGGGTACTCATACAAAAAAATGATTTCATATTTTGAGAGCAAAATGTGACTTTTCGGTGACTTTTCTTTTCCTATTTGAACTTTTTGCTGCAGCTTAAGTAACAATATTTCAGTAAAGCAACTTCAAAGAGTTTGTGTTTCTGTACCTCAGGGTTCATTTTCTGAGTCCTGTTCCACTTTAGTAAAAGCAGTGGAAAACAAGCGGAACCGTATCTCAGAGCGGTGTGAATAATGAATCCAGAAAATGAGAACATCCTGTTAGGGCAGCGTGCGCCTCTATCCAGCCGCCAGCCACACACGCAAGCTCAAGGTTTAGGGCTCAGATTTCAACTGTATCACAACTATGATAGAATTTGTGGAAGGTGCAATGTCAGGGGACAGAAATGAAGGCATTTGCTGTTTTTACCCACATTGCAACTATCTATCAATTTATCTATCTATCATCATCTATTAGCCTATCTATCTATCTATCTATCTATCTATCTATCTATCTGTCTGTCTGTCTGTCTGTCTGTCTGTCTGTCTGTCTGTCTGTCTGTCTGTCTATCTATCATCTATCTATCATATATCTATATGTCTGTCTGTCTGTCTATCTAGGAATATCTATCTATCTATCTATCTATCTATCTATCTATCTGTCTGTCTGTCTGTCTGTCTGTCTGTCTGTCTGTCTGTCTGTCTGCCTGCCTGCCTGTCTGCCTGCCTGTCTGTCTGTCTGTCTGTCTGTCTATCTATCTATCTATCTATCTATCTATCTATCTATCTATCTATCTATCTATCTATCTATCTATCTCTCTCTCTCTCTCTCTCTCTCTCTCTCTCTCTCTCTCTCTCTCTGGCCTATTATCTATCTATCTATCTATAATCTATCTATCTATCTATCTATCTATCTATCTATCTATCTATCTATCTATCTATCTGTCTGTCTGTCTGTCTGTCTGTCTGTCTGTCTGTCTGTCTGTCTGTCTGTCTGTCTGTCTGTCTGTCTGTCTATACAAATAGCAATTATTTTATATTCTGGTTTGATTCATCCTGATTGTAATTTTTTGCCTGGAATTCCTTCTCTGTATTTTTCTGTGATTTCCTTGGCTACCATTTGTCGACACTGTTATTGTTGATACAGTAATTGCTGTTCCTGTGTATATCTGTATATATATTTACAGCATGACAATGTGTTACATGGAGACATCTCTTGCAGTTTGTTTTGTTTATATTTATGGTCGCAGTTGTGCTTTTGGCCCTGTTGTAGTTCCCTAGTTGTATGGTTGGACGATTTTGTGACCTTCCTTCCCTTCTGCTCCTCTTTTCCCTTTCCATGTACATCTGCAGTGAAACTGTCTGCATCATCGTCATTACCCAGTACTGAGGCTACTGCTCCTCTCCCGGCGCCCCCTCCTCTCGTTCACAATCGGACCGAGCCTAAAAACTGGCTCAGACATTGAATCGCTCTGGCCAACTCTGGGTTGTATATGAAATAATTATCAGGACATGCCCATTAGCCCATGTTGCCCTTGCCAGAACCTCCAGATGGCTTGTCTAGGCTTGCCATCCATGGGGATGTAGCAGTGCTAAAAGCCAGATCAGAGGAGTGGGGCTTATTTCCATTATACTCCTCATTGACTTCCAAACCTAAGTTCTAAAGAACTATCAGAGACATTCTACTGTGCTTTTCTACTGTATCTAAGGCTACGTCTGTTTTAATATATAATATGATGATGATTTAAATGGTGCCAGGGACTATTAAAGGATTTTCAAATGTATTAAAGGAAACTGCCAATAAGTTTAATTGCTAGGCATCCAGTTTGGCTAACAGTGGGTCTCATATGGGCTCTAACAATCTCTTTCTTTTCTTTCTATTTTGTAGGCTTGGTTAAATTAGGTGTCCACTGTATAACGGGACAGAAAGTGGCAATAAAGATTGTAAACAGAGAAAAGCTCTCCGAGTCTGTACTAATGAAGGTAAGTAGATTCTGTGTGTGTGTGTTCAATGTGCACGCTCAATGGTAAACTACTTATAGGGGCCGATTCACTAACGTCGAGTGAAGGATTCGAAGGTAAAAAACTTTGAATTTCGAAGTTTTTTTTGGGCTACTTCGAATGGGCTACTTCGACCTTCGACTACGACTTCGAATCGAAGGATTCGAAGTAAAAATCGTTCGACTATTCGACCATTTGATAGTCGAAGTACTGTCTCTTTAAAAAAAACTTTGACCCCCTAGTTCGCCATCTAAAAGCTACTGAAGTCAATGTTAGCCTATGGGAAGGTCCCCGTAGGCTTGGCTAACTTTTTTTGATCGAAGGATATTCCTTCGATCGTTGGATTAAAATCCTTTGAATCGTTCGATTCAAAGGATTTTATCATTCGATCGAAGGAATTATCCTTTGATCGTTTGATCGAACTATCTGCGCTAAATCCTTCAAATTCGATATTCGAAGTCGAAGGATTTTAATTCCTAGTCGAATATCGAGGGTTAATTAACCCTCGATATTCGACCCTTAGTGAATCGGCCCCTTAATGTAGGGTTGCCACCTGTCCGGATTTCACCTGGACAGCCCAGTTTTTTTTTTACAAATTAGGAAATCCGGACAGGAAATTTAAGTGAATGACATGGCGATCAGCCAATCGCTGATCACCGTGTCATCTGTCCCACCGCCTACGTCACCTGCCCAGCCCCCCAGTATGACAGCTAACACAACTATTCCAAATGGACAAAGTGCAGCACCTCTGAGTTTGAGGACCCGTTATTTTCAGTTTGTTTATCAATGATCATGAAGTTGGTATTAAAAGCAAAGGGGTATATTTATGAAACAGTGAAGTTAGAGATCGCCACAGTCCGCCACTCTCCATTCATTTCTATGGGATTTTTAAAAGAGTATTTATGAGTGGGTGAAAGTGAAAGTTCATCCTTTCACCTTTTTCAAGTACGCCTTTCGAAATCCCATAGAAATTAATGAAGAGTGGCAGAATTTCACTCTAGAGGACTGTGGCGACCTCTAACTTCACTCTTTTTGATAAATATAATCCAAAGTTCCTATTTACTGCTGATGATAATGATGATGGCAAAATAAATGTCATATGTGTTCAAACCTGGGAAAAAAGACAAATTCTACATAGTTATTGCTTGTCTTAATATGTTATAAGTATATAACCATTGAAACCATTTATAAAGTGTTTTACCATTTTAGCCTTTTCTTCTCCTTTTGGAGGGTTGTTACAACAAAATGTGGTGCTTCCTTACGGTCAAGTTAGAAGCATGCTCCTTTGTTCTATCATTATTATGCCAGGGGCGCAACTACAGAGGAAGCAGACCCTGCGGCTGCAGGGGGGCTCAGGAGGAATACGGACCCCATGAGACCCTAATTCATATACAATTTCAATAAATATTAGTAAAATAAGTCAACCTATAGACATTTTGGGGGCCTGAAAAATAATTTGCGTGGGGCCCAGTAATATCTAGTTATGCCACTGTACTATACCTTTTGTATATACTCACCTGTTGAGTATATTCTAAGTATATTCACCTGTTGAGCTCTTCAAAGGACTCCTATAACCCCAAATTGTTTTCCCCATCGGAGGCATTACAGTGCGATGGGCCCCTCTGCAAAAAAATGTTCGGAGGAGCTGGGTACACAACACAATCCCTACCTGTCTCCCCATCTGCTCCCCCCCCCGGCAGCCTCCTCTGCCTACCAGCTCTCTGCTCTGGCGAACTCCCCTTGCACCCCAGATAGCAACCGGAGGGGGGATTATTTTGAACTGTAGAGACTTGTGGCCCGGGCCACCTGTGAGTTCGATGCCACCTGCACTGGGAGGGAGATTCTAGTGTGGCAGCCATGATTATCCATAATGGATGATTCTTCTCCTGGTGCCCCTGTAATCTTCCAGTGAGTAACGTCACATGCATATACATTACTAGTAAAACCTTGACACTGTTATTATTTCCCCCAAATCAGATGTAGATTCTAATTAGTTTCCTGGTAGAGGAAACACTTTTTGGGTAAAAGTTTCCCTTTAATGTATTTAAAGTTTTACATCCTGTTCCCCCTTATTCTCTTCTTTTGACCAAGGAACAAACGTATCACACGTGTGTTTTTAGGCCCAGCCTCGATGTGTTTATTCTTTTAGTGACTGTCACTAACTTAAACCATTATCTTGTACGTGAAAACATTTATATTATTATCCTTTGCGCACATGTAAGCAAGTCTGTGTGTTTTAAGTAAGTGTGTGTGTGTGTGGGGGGGGGGGAACTGGTGTACCCAGAGGAAACCAATACAGGTATAGGATCCATTATCCGGAAAAACTCTGAATTATGGAAAGGTCATCCTCCATAGACTCCGTATCAAAATAATTAAAAATTTTTTTTAAATGATTTCCTTTTTCTCTGTAATAATAAAACAGTAGCTTGTACTTGATCCCAACTAAGATATAATTAATCCTTATTGGAAGCAAAACCAGCCCGTTGGGTTTATTTAATGTTTACATGATTTTCTAGTAGACTTAAGATGTGAAAATCAAAATTATGGAAAGATCCCTTATCCGGAAATCCCCAAGTCCCAAGCATTCTGGATAATAGTTCCCATACCTGTACAGACTAAAGGCGAACATGCAAACTCCCTGCACATACAGTAATGCGCTTGCAAATCAAACTCAGGACCGCAGCGCTGCAAGGCATCAGATACAGGTATGGGATCTGTTATCTGGAAACCCAATATTAAGAAAGCTCTGAATTACAGAAAAGCCATCTCACAGAGACTCCATTTTATTCAAATAATTAGAATTTTAAAAAATGATTCCCCTTTTCTGTGTAATAATAAAATAGTACCTTGTACTTCATCCCAACTAAGATATAATGAATCCTTATTAGAATTAACCCTTTAACCGCCAAGCACGTACGGCGTACGTGCTGGCGGTTCAGGGCTCAGGCTGCCAAGAACGTACCTCGTACGTTCTTTTGCAGCTGAGCCCTTCTCTCTGCATCGGCGGCTTTTGCCGCCTCTGCAGAGAGTCAGGAGGGTAGACAGCCCCCTGGGCAACGTGGCTGGGGGGCTGTCAAGTCGGATCTGCGACGCGATTGTCGCAGATCCGACTTCAAAGTAGCAGAAGCGCAATGTAAGCGCTGCTGCTGCTGGCTTACCTCCTCCTCGTCGCACCACGCGCCCAGTCACTTCCTGCTGCGCAGTAACTCTGCAGACACGCTGCCAGGAGTCGTCCTTCGGTTCCAGCGATCCTCCTGCTACAAAAACGGTAAGTGCACTTTTTTTTACACACTTACCTGCACTTACACATACCTACAGTACATTTATACACTTACATGAACATTTTAGTAAAAATTTGTATTTTTTTATTTTTTATTTTTTTATTTTAGCACACTTAGTCGATTTTGTACACTTATTTACACTTAATTACATGTATTTGCACACTCAGACAACTTTTATTAGTGCACAAATATGTATACACAAAAACTCACAAACAGGGTTTTTTTTTTTTTTTTTACTTATTCATTGTACTGTTTGTTTTGCCTAAAAGCATGTTATTTTGACAGCGTGACTATTGGATAATCGATTTCGGCCACTAATTACGCTGCCGGATCAATTATTTTGTTATTTCATTGATTTACGCTATTTTTGTGGTTTTATTGCAATTTTATCCATGCATTATTGTTCCTTATGTATCTTTAGTATAGTTTTGCTGTTTGGTGCTTTGGTATAGAAAGATTTATTTTACTTAGTTTGATTCGCCAGAATATATGCTTTCCAAAAATATATGGGTTTCTGGGGGTCTTTTTACAGTTTTGGGGTCTTATGGCACATAACGCACAGTTGGGGCTCTCTTTTCTGCAGCTTAGTTGGCTAGCGTGAAAATTCATAGGCATGTTTTTCATTTGGGGTCCGTACACGCCACATACTTTGGTAAATCTATGCATATTGGGCATCAAACTATTTAGTAGACCTCTGACGTCCATATTTAGGGTGATTTTTCTTTATACGTAAAACATTGTGTGTGATAAATGCGGCAAACTGCAACAATTTTAGGCGATTTTCAGAAATGTAAAAACCTCTGCGTTTAGAAAAGCTTTGCAGTTTGGTGTAGAAAGACGTCTTTATCTTTTTTGGATTCGTCAGAATGTGTACTTTCCAAAAATATATGGTTTGGGGGGGGTCTTTGCTGTTAGGAGGGTCTTGAGGCATATAATATGAAGTCAAGGGTCTATGTTCACAGAAGGCGAATCGGCAGCGGAGAAAAATCATATGCACTATTTTCATTTTGGGTCCGCACATGCCAGCTGCCTTGGTATATCAATGCATATTGGGCATCAAACGGTTCAATTGACCCTTGGCATCAGTATTTATGGTGTTTTAGAATTGTATGTAAGAAATTGGGTGAGATAAATGCGGCCAATTGCAATATTTTTAGGCAATTTTCAAAAATGTAAAAACTGTTGCTTTTATCGCCAAATTTAGGAAAGGCTTGCGGCTTGGTACTTTGGAGTACAAGGACATGCATACGCAATTTGGATTCGTGGGAATGTGTACTTTCCGAAAATATATGGTTTTCTGGGGTGAATGCACTTTTTTTTACCTTTGCTCCCCCCAAAACTATGTATATGTGTTGATTTTGCAGTACCTGAAATGACAGACCATATGGGGGTCTTCATTTTGGGGCCCCTATATGCCACGTGCTTGGGTACATCTATACATATTGGGCATCAAACTGTTCAGAGGACCCTAGGCTTTCATATTTGGGGTGATTTGTCTTGATACCTAAAAGTATGTGGGTAATACGATGCTGCAGGGTAGATATTTTGAGGTGATTTTTGGAAATGTCACCTAAATCACCAAATTTAGGAATGATTTGTGGCTTGGTACTTTGGCGTAGAAAGACATGCATACCCAATTTGGATTCGTTGGAATGTGTACTTTCCGAAAATATATGGTTTTCTGGGGTGAACTTACTGTTTTCTACTTTTGCCCCCCCAAAACGATGTAAATGTGTTGATTTTGCAGTATCTGAAATGACAGACTATATGGGGGTCTTCCTTTTGGGGCCCCTGTATGCCACGTGCTTGGGTACACCTATACATATCGGGCATCAAACTGTTCAGAGGACCCTAGGCTTTCATATTTGGGGTGATTTGTCTTGATACCTAAAAGTATGTGGGTAATACGATGCTGCAGGGTAGATATTTTGAGGTGATTTTTGGAAATGTGACCTAAATCACCAAATTTAGGAATGATTTGCGGCTTGGTACTTTGGCGTAGAAAGACATGCATACCCAATTTGGATTCGTTGGAATGTGTACTTTCCGAAAATATATGGTTTTCTGGGGTGAACTTACTGTTTTCTACTTTTGCCCCCCCCAAAACGATGTAAATGTGTTGATTTTGCAGTATCTGAAATGACAGACTATATGGGGGTCTTCCTTTTGGGGCCCCTGTATGCCACGTGCTTGGGTACACCTATACATATCGGGCATCAAACTGTTCAGAGCACCCTAGGCTTTCATATTTGGGGTGATTTCTCTTGATACCTAAAAGTATGTGGGTAATACGATGCTTCAGGGTAGATATTTTGAGGTGATTTTTGGAAATGTCACCTAAATCACCAAATTTAGGAATGATTTGCGGCTTGGTACTTTGGCGTAGAAAGACATGCATACCCAATTTGAATTCGTGGGAATGTGTACTTTCCAAAAATATATGGTTTTCTGGGGTGAACTTACTTTTTTCTACATTTGCCCCCCTCAAAACAATGTAAATGTGTTGATTTTGCAGTACCTGAAATGACAGACCATATGGGGGTCTTCGTTTTGCGGCCCCTATACGCCACGTGCTTGGGTACACCTATACATATTGGGCATCAAACTGTTCAGAGGACCCCAGGCTTTCATATTTGGGGTGATTTGTCTTGATACCTAAAAGTATGTGGGTAATACGATGCTGCAGGGTCGAAATTTTGAAGTCATTATTGGAAATGTCCCCAAAATCACCAAATTTAGGAATGGTTTGCGGCTTGGTACTTTGTAGTAGAAAGACATGCATACCCAATTTAGATTCGTGGGAATGTGTACTTTCCGAAAATATATGGTTTTCTGGGGTGAACTTACTTTTTTCTACCTTTGCCCCCCCCCAAAACGATGTAAATGTGTTGATTTTGCAGTACCTGAAATGACAGAACATACAAGGAGGGGTCTTCATTTTAGAGCCCCTATATGCCACGTGCTTGGGTACACCTATACATATCGGGCATAAAACTGTTCAGAGGACCCTAGGCTTTCATATTTGGGGTGATTTGTCTTGATACCTAAAAGTATGTGGGTAATATGATGCTGCAGAGTAGATATTTTGAGGTCATTTTTGGAAATGTCACCAAAATCACCAGATTTAGGAATGATTTGCGGCTTGGTACTTTGGCGTAGAAAGACATGCATACACAATTTGGATTCGTTGGAATGTGTACTTTCCGAAAATATATGGTTTTCTGGTGTGAACTTACTGTTTTCTACTTTTGCCCCCCCCCAAAACGATGTAAATGTGTTGATTTTGCAGTATCTGAAATGACAGACTATATGGGGGTCTTCCTTTTGGGGCCCCTGTATGCCACGTGCTTGGGTACACCTATACATATCGGGCATCAAACTGTTCAGAGGACCCTAGGCTTTCATATTTGGGGTGATTTGTCTTGATACCTAAAAGTATGTGGGTAATACGATGCTTCAGGGTAGATATTTTGAGGTGATTTTTGGAAATGTCACCTAAATCACCAAATTTAGGAATGATTTGCGGCTTGGTACTTTGGCGTAGAAAGACATGCATACCCAATTTGGATTCGTTGGAATGTGTACTTTCCGAAAATATATGGTTTTCTGGGGTGAACTTACTGTTTTCTACTTTTGCCCCCCCCCAAAACGATGTAAATGTGTTGATTTTGCAGTACCTGAAATGACAGACTATATGGGGGTCTTCCTTTTGGGGCCCCTGTATGCCACGTGCTGGGGTACACCTATACATATCGGGCATCAAACTGTTCAGAGGACCCTAGGCTTTCATATTTGGGGTGATTTGTCTTGATACCTAAAAGTATGTGGGTAATACGATGCTGCAGGGTAGATATTTTGAGGTGATTTTTGGAAATGTCACCTAAATCACCAAATTTAGGAATGATTTGCGGATTGGTACTTTGGCGTAGAAAGACATGCATACCCAATTTGGATTCGTTGGAATGTGTACTTTCCGAAAATATATGGTTTTCTGGGGTGAACTTACTGTTTTCTACTTTTGCCCCCCCCAAAACGATGTAAATGTGTTGATTTTGCAGTACCTGAAATGACAGACTATATGGGGTCTTCCTTTTGGGGCCCCTGTATGCCACGTGCTTGGGTACAACTATACATATCGGGCATCAAACTGTTCAGAGGACCCTAGGCTTTCATATTTGGGGTGATTTCTCTTGATACCTAAAAGTATGTGGGTAATACGATGCTGCAGGGTAGATATTTTGAGGTGATTTTTGGAAATGTCACCTAAATCACCAAATTTAGGAATGATTTGCGGCTTGGTACTTTGGCGTAGAAAGACATGCATACCCAATTTGGATTCGTTGGAATGTGTACTTTCCGAAAATATATGGTTTTCTGGGGTGAACTTACTGTTTTCTACTTTTGCCCCCCCCAAAACGATGTAAATGTGTTGATTTTGCAGTACCTGAAATGACAGACTATATGGGGGTCTTCCTTTTGGGGCCCCTGTATGCCACGTGCTTGGGTACACCTATACATATCGGGCATCAAACTGTTCAGAGGACCCTAGGCTTTCATATTTGTGGTGATTTGTCTTGATACCTAAAAGTATGTGGGTAATACGATGCTGCAGGGTAGATATTTTGAGGTGATTTTTGGAAATGTCACCAAAATCACCAAATTTAGGAATGATTTGCGGCTTGGTACTTTGGCGTAGAAAGACATGCATACCCAATTTGAATTCGTGGGAATGTGTACTTTCCGAAAATATATGGTTTTCTGGGGTGAACTTACTGTTTTCTACTTTTGCCCCCCCAAAACAATGTAAATGTGTTGATTTTGCAGTACCTGAAATGTCAGACTATATGGGGGTCTTCCTTTTAGGGCCCCTATATGCCACATGCTTCGGTACACCTATGCATATTGGGCATCAAACTGTTCAGAGGACCCTAGGCTTTCATATTTGGGGTGATTTGTTTTGATACCTAAAAGTATGTGGGTAATACGATGCTGCAGGGTAGATATTTTGAGGTGATTTTTGGAAATGTCACCTAAATCACCAAATTTAGGAATGATTTGCGGCTTGGTACTTTGGCGTAGAATTACATGCATACCCAATTTGAATTCGTGGGAATGTGTACTTTCCGAAAATATATGGTTTTCTGGGGTGAACTTACTGTTTTCTACTTTTGCCCCCCCAAAACAATGTAAATGTGTTGATTTTGCAGTACCTGAAATGTCAGACTATATGGGGGTCTTCCTTTTAGGGCCCCTATATGCCACATGCTTCGGTACACCTATACATATTGGGCATCAAACTGTTCAGAGCACCCTAGGCTTTCATATTTGGGGTGATTTCTCTTGATACCTAAAAGTATGTGGGTAATACGATGCTTCAGGGTAGATATTTTGAGGTGATTTTTGGAAATGTCACCTAAATCACCAAATTTAGGAATGATTTGCGGCTTGGTACTTTGGCGTAGAAAGACATGCATACCCAATTTGAATTTGTGGGAATGTGTACTTTCCAAAAATATATGGTTTTCTGGGGTGAACTTACTTTTTTCTACATTTGCCCCCCTCAAAACAATGTAAATGTGTTGATTTTGCAGTACCTGAAATGACAGACCATATGGGGGTCTTCGTTTTGCGGCCCCTATACGCCACGTGCTTGGGTACACCTATACATATTGGGCATCAAACTGTTCAGAGGACCCCAGGCTTTCATATTTGGGGTGATTTGTCTTGATACCTAAAAGTATGTGGGTAATACGATGCTGCAGGGTCGAAATTTTGAAGTCATTATTGGAAATGTCCCCAAAATCACCAAATTTAGGAATGGTTTGCGGCTTGGTACTTTGTAGTAGAAAGACATGCATACCCAATTTAGATTCGTGGGAATGTGTACTTTCCGAAAATATATGGTTTTCTGGGGTGAACTTACTTTTTTCTACCTTTGCCCCCCCCCCAAAACAATGTAAATGTGTTGATTTTGCAGTACCTGAAATGACAGAACATACAAGGAGGGGTCTTCATTTTAGGGCCCCTATATGCCACGTGCTTGGGTACACCTATACATATCGGGCATCAAACTGTTCAGAGGACCCTAGGCTTTCATATTTGGGGTGATTTGTCTTGATACCTAAAAGTATGTGGGTAATATGATGCTGCAGAGTAGATATTTTGAGGTCATTTTTGGAAATGTCACCAAAATCACCAGATTTAGGAATGATTTGCGGCTTGGTACTTTGGCGTAGAAAGACATGCATACCCAATTTGGATTCGTTGGAATGTGTACTTTCCGAAAATATATGGTTTTCTGGGGTGAACTTACTGTTTTCTACTTTTGCCCCCCCCCAAAACGATGTAAATGTGTTGATTTTGCAGTACCTGAAATGACAGACTATATGGGGGTCTTCCTTTTGGGGCCCCTGTATGCCACGTGCTGGGGTACACCTATACATATCAGGCATCAAACTGTTCAGAGGACCCTAGGCTTTCATATTTGGGGTGATTTGTCTTGATACCTAAAAGTATGTGGGTAATACGATGCTGCAGGGTAGATATTTTGAGGTGATTTTTGGAAATGTGACCTAAATCACCAAATTTAGGAATGATTTGCGGCTTGGTACTTTGGCGTAGAAAGACATGCATACCCAATTTGGATTCGTTGGAATGTGTACTTTCCGAAAATATATGGTTTTCTGGGGTGAACTTACTGTTTTCTACTTTTGCCCCCCCCAAAACGATGTAAATGTGTTGATTTTGCAGTACCTGAAATGACAGACTATATGGGGTCTTCCTTTTGGGGCCCCTGTATGCCACGTGCTTGGGTACAACTATACATATCGGGCATCAAACTGTTCAGAGGACCCTAGGCTTTCATATTTGGGGTGATTTCTCTTGATACCTAAAAGTATGTGGGTAATACGATGCTGCAGGGTAGATATTTTGAGGTGATTTTTGGAAATGTCACCTAAATCACCAAATTTAGGAATGATTTGCGGCTTGGTACTTTGGCGTAGAAAGACATGCATACCCAATTTGGATTCGTTGGAATGTGTACTTTCCGAAAATATATGGTTTTCTGGGGTGAACTTACTGTTTTCTACTTTTGCCCCCCCCAAAACGATGTAAATGTGTTGATTTTGCAGTACCTGAAATGACAGACTATATGGGGGTCTTCCTTTTAGGGCCCCTATATGCCACATGCTTGGGTACACCTATACATATCGGGCATCAAACTGTTCAGAGGACCCTAGGCTTTCATATTTGTGGTGATTTGTCTTGATACCTAAAAGTATGTGGGTAATACGATGCTGCAGGGTAGATATTTTGAGGTGATTTTTGGAAATGTCACCAAAATCACCAAATTTAGGAATGATTTGCGGCTTGGTACTTTGGCGTAGAAAGACATGCATACCCAATTTGAATTCGTGGGAATGTGTACTTTCCGAAAATATATGGTTTTCTGGGGTGAACTTACTGTTTTCTACTTTTGCCCCCCCAAAACAATGTAAATGTGTTGATTTTGCAGTACCTGAAATGTCAGACTATATGGGGGTCTTCCTTTTAGGGCCCCTATATGCCACATGCTTCGGTACACCTATGCATATTGGGCATCAAACTGTTCAGAGGACCCTAGGCTTTCATATTTGGGGTGATTTGTTTTGATACCTAAAAGTATGTGGGTAATACGATGCTGCAGGGTAGATATTTTGAGGTGATTTTTGGAAATGTCACCTAAATCACCAAATTTAGGAATGATTTGCGGCTTGGTACTTTGGCGTAGAATTACATGCATACCCAATTTGAATTCGTGGGAATGTGTACTTTCCGAAAATATATGGTTTTCTGGGGTGAACTTACTGTTTTCTACTTTTGCCCCCCCAAAACAATGTAAATGTGTTGATTTTGCAGTACCTGAAATGTCAGACTATATGGGGGTCTTCCTTTTAGGGCCCCTATATGCCACATGCTTCGGTACACCTATACATATTGGGCATCAAACTGTTCAGAGGACCCTAGGCTTTCATATTTGGGGTGATTTGTCTTGATACCTAAAAGTATGTGGGTAATACGATGCTGCAGGGTAGATATTTTGAGGTGATTTTTGGAAATGTCCTCTAAATCACCAAATTTAGGAATGATTTGCGGCTTGGTACTTTGGCGTAGAAAGACATGCATACCCAATTTGGATTCGTTGGAATGTGTACTTTCCGAAAATATATGGTTTTCTGGGGTGAACTTACTGTTTTCTACTTTTGCCCCCCCCCCCAAAACGATGTAAATGTGTTGATTTTGCAGTACCTCAAATGACAGACCATATGGGAGTCTTCCTTTTGGGGCCCCTATATGCCACGTGCTTGGGTACACCTATATATATTGGGCATCAAACTGTTCAGAGGACCCTAGGCTTTCATATTTGGGGTGATTTCTCTTGATACCTAAAAGTATGTGGGAAATACGATGCTGCAGGGTAGACATTTTTAAGTGATTTTTGGAAATGTCACCAAAATCACCAAATTTAGGAATGATTTGCGGCTTGGTACTTTGGAGTACAAAGACATGCATACCCAATTTAGATTCGTGGCAATGTGTACTTTCCGAAAATATATGGTTTTCTGGGGTGAACTTACTTTTTTCTACATTTGCCCCCCTCAAAACGATGTAAATGTGTTGATTTTGCAGTATCTGAAATGACAGAACAAACGGGGGGTCTTCCTTTTGGGGCCTCCTATGCCACGTGCTTGGGTACATCTATTCATATTGGGCATCAAACTGTTCAGTGGACCCAGGATTTTATATTTGGGGTGTTTTACATTGATACCTAATGATGTGTGGGAGATATGTTGCTGTAGAGTGGAAGCTTTGAGGTCATTTTTCAAAAAATTCACCAATTTCTATAAAACATTATAACTTTAGGAAACAATTGCAACTTGGTGGTTTGGAGTACAAAGATATTTCTACCCATTTTTGATTCACCAGAATCTGTTCTTTCTAGTAATGGGTAGTTTTCTAGGGTAAACCTACTGTTAGCGGAATGTTTGGCCTTGAAATCAAAAGTATGCCGTTTGGGAAGTGTTGCTTTGGAAATTTGGTTGTGTACTGCTTGTAGATTTTGAGCTATACAAGTGAGAAATCTCCATAAAACTATATATATTTGGTATTGTCGCGTTCAGGAGACATAGACCTTTCTAAATCGGCTGTGTTCTCGTACATAAAATGAATGATGTTTCTGATATATGTGATTGTTCTTCGTGCAACATGATTTTTTTCATTTTATTTGACACTTAGAATCCAATATTTTATTAGAGAAGTAGAATTACACCAAAATTCTTGCATATTGTGAAAGTTCAGGTTGTCCTGAAAAAAACAATATATTGTTTTCCTGGGTTAACTAAAAGACCACCCCAGGAAAGGCCCTTAAAGTGAAAGAGTGCAAAATATCTAAAAACTGCTTGGCAGTAGATGTTCGCATCTAGGACAAAACGGCTGGCAGGGAAAGGGTTAAAACCAGCCTATTGGGTTTATTTAATGTTTACATGATTTTCTAGTAGACTTAAGGCATGAAGATCCAAATTATGGAAAGATCCATTATCCAGAAAGCCAGGTCCCAAGCATTCTGGATAACAGGTCCCATATGTGTATATGTAAATGCTCCTTTTCGCACAGATGCCCATTGCATTCAGTTGTTTTCTGAAATACTTTTAAGAGGCTCAAGAGGAAGAAAATCTAAAAGCATCTCAAGCTTTCGAAAGAATGGGGGGGAAAGAATTTCATCAATCAAACCAACCTCTGACTCATCCTTCTGTTATGAATGTTTTTACCAGTAGCTGTGCGTTTTGTGACTTGGTAAAACAGCATTTTATCCATTTCTGAAATGATGTATTGTATCACCAATGCAAGTCAGGGAGAGAATTCCACAGCTTCACTATAAAACCCTTTGCAAAATCTTTCTGCGTATAAGGATTGTTTTTCCTGTAAAGAAAATGAGTAGCCAGTACATGCAAAAAAAGTTTATACTGTATGTGGGCCTGACCCACTCATTTTTCACCTGCAACCTTGTTAAACTACATGTTTTCTATGGGATGCGCTATCCAGAAACCCGTTATCCAGAAAGCTCAAAATTATGGAAAGACTTCATTATAGTCAAATCATCCAAAATGTTTAAAATGATCTCTGTAATAATAAAACAGTAGCTTGTACTCGATTCCAACTAAGATAGAATTAATCCATATTGGACGCAAAACCAGCCTATTGGGTTTATTTAATGATTTTCTACTAGACGTAAAGGAACAGTAACATCAAAAAATAAAAGTGTTTTAAGTAATAAAAATTAGAGATACACCGTATCCAGGATTCAGCCTTTTTTAGCAGGATTCAGATTCGGGCAAATCCTTGTGCCTGGCCGAACCGAATCCTAATTTTTTAGGAAAATCACATGACTTTTTGTCACAAAAAAATATTTTTTTCCACTTTTTCCTTTCCTGCCCCTAATTTGCATATGAAAATTAGGATTCGGATTTGGTTTGGTATTTGCCCGAATCATTCACCAAGGATTCAGGGATTCCAAATAATGGATTCGTTGCATCCCCAATAAAAATATAATGCAGTGTTGCCCTGCACTGGTAAAACTGGTGTGTTTGCTTCTGAAACATTACTATTGTTTATATAAATAAGCTGCTGTGTAGCAATGGGGGCAGCCATTCAAAGAAGAAAAGGCTCAAGTTACACAGCAGATAAACTCTGTAGAACATAATGGTGTTATCTGTTATCCATTATTTAACCTGTGCCATATAGACTTTTTTAATTTGCCCCCATTACTACACAGCAGCTTGTTTATATGAACTATAGTAGTGTTTCTGAATCAAATACATCAGTTTTACCAGTGCAGGGCAACAGCACATGATATTTTCATTATTTTAAAACACTTTAATTTTTTTGGCGTTATTGTTCCTTTAAGGCATGAAGATCCAAATTACGGAAAGACCTCTTAACTGGAAACCGTAAGACCCCAGGTCCCGAGCATTCTGGATAACAAGTACCATACCTGTAGAAGTTATTGATTCCTTCATATCATATTTCTCACCATTGGTCGTAATCTCACATTTATCAAGAAAATGACTGTACATTAGAGAATCTTTACTCCGTCTCTTCTGAAAATTATTATAACAATACCATCTATTATCAGTAAAAATCTTTAAAGGGGATCTGCCCCCTGCAAAAAAGTTTTTTGCACAACTTGCCAACATATAAAGGCATCTGGGCACCATATTTCTTTGGCGACTTTAAATACCCTTTAGACGGGTTGGTCACCTTTAAATTAGTATGAAGCAGAGAGTGATATTCTAAAACAATTTGCAACTGGTTTTCATTTTTTATTATTATTGTGGTTTTTGAGTTATTTAGCGTTTTATTCAGCAGCTCTCCAGTTTGCAATTTCAGCAATCTGGTTGCTAGGGTCCAAAGTACCCGAGCAACCATGCATTGATTTGAATAAGGGCCTGGAATATGAATAGGAGAGGCTTGAATAGAAAGATGAGTAATGCAAAGTAGCAATAGTAATACATGCGGAGCCTTACAGAGCATTTGTTTTTTAGATGGGGTCAGTGACCCCCATTTATAGGCTGGAAAGGAGAAAAGTCAAATAATTCGAAAACTATGAAAAATAAAAATGAAGGCCAATTGAAAAGTTGCTGAATTGGCCATTCTATAATATACTAAAAGTTAGCTTAAAGGTGAACCACCTCTTTAATTTACAGATTAGTAGTAGTATCTCTTGCAAGTTTGATCTAAGATGACTGTCCAACTATTGGCAAATCAAGGTGGAAGAGAACAAACACATTTTAGCACCCAGGAACCAAAACTGGCACAAGGTTGACAGGAGTACAACTGTTATGACGTTATGGGGCAGATTTATCAAGGGTCAGATTGAAAATTTGAATTTTTAAATTCGAATTTCGAATTTATTTTAGTGTAATTCGACTAGGAAATAGTCCAAATTTGAATCTCGTATCTGTTCGCCATTTAATACCTGAATTTGTGTTTTAACCTATGGGGGACCTCCTACAATCAATTTGGAGTCGTTTGGTGGACTTTTGCAAAATACATTCTCGTTAAATTTGTTTTTGTTAATTTTTTTGTGGTGAAAAAATTTGAATAGAATTTCGATTCGAATTTGCAGCTCGATTCTATTCAAAGTTTCAATTGGTCTTTTTTTCCAATATTGAGTTGATGGGAGTTTTTAGAATTCCCATAAACTCGAAATTCGACCCTTGATAAATCTGCCCCTATGAGTTTTTAGACTAGGAGGAACCTGCACTTTTTATTATGTAGCTCCCAAGTGTGCTCTGACACAGAGGTGATCCCAACAGGCTACCGTAGCACAAACCCAGGACTCTCGCTTGGCTGAATCACAAGACAATGTGCTATGCAACTTGCAGCAGTAGAGGTCAGTTTCAGACCCGCCATGCTTTATGCAATTTATCATCGAAATGGTTTTTTTTAGTGGTTGATGGAGGACATTGGGAAATACAACTGGAAAGTCACAGTCGTTGGCTTTAATACAATGCCGGTCATGTATTTTAGGCGTGGGATGTTAAGCCGTGTCCATACACAGAGGCAATCGCTTTTTATTTTCTTTCCTTCCTCTGGTCAACAGAAGGGTAATGGGGAATAGGCCGTCACTTAATCTCTGTATTCAGTCTTCTCTATGTTACAAGTGGCGTTTGTGTGACATCAGAGAAAAATGACTACCGGCTTAAAACACTAGAATTTCCTCCAAAAATGGACCCCTCTCTCACCTCTGTACCCTGCTAAATGTATTGAGGGCTACTAGATACAAAAGATCCTTCTTTAAAAAGATAGCAGTTTGCAATGGGGACGGAGGTCATTATGGAATTGTTGGTGGCACCGTAGGGTTATATTGGGGGTCACAATTGAGTGTGACCTTTAACCTTTGCACTCATGTGACATCATGTTGACCTTAGTAGATTCATCATCTACTTCCATTCTAATGAACCAGAACTATATATACTGAGAGGTTTAGCAACGCTAGGAGGATCTTTGGGCTTTTTTCCGACTATAAATTGCTCATATTATTTATTCTCCAGCTTGTGTGAGCTTGGAGATATGATTCTCCCTTAGATGGGCAGATGTAGCATCTGGTGCACCTGTATGAACATTTGTTTAAATCCCTTTCCTTGAGGGCTTGTTAGTTTCTCATTTCACACATATGTCCAAGTCTATATACATGCTTCATAATACCATTATGGTTTGGTCTTGTGTCAGCCCGTGTCCTCGGCAGAGCAGGATCTGCACCGTGGTGCCTTCCCTAGTTCAAACACGGCATATCCTAATTTTGTAATGCATTTCATGCTACCCTGGAGTTAACAAGATTTACCTCTTGGGTGGCTGAGCCGACTACAAATCACTGCAGAGGAGGGAGGTAAATCTATTGATTGATGATATTGAGTCATGATAACTATCTGTGGGTTGGTGTAACGGTGCACTAAGGAGCATACAAAAAACATCAGTTGGGGGGTGATATACAATGGAAGAAACTGGTTTATGCTGAAACCATATCCCCAGAATGCACTGGGCTTGCAGGACAGTGAAATGGTATCACTTTAAACCAACTCGCCTCTGTATATTTAGAAAACAAATACATCTGCTGATTGTTTTATTCTTCTCAAAGGACTAGTGGCCTTCACTCCTCATTAAAAGCTATTTATGATGATTATTCATTGCCTAATCTGTGTATCTAAGGCACCTTGTATGCTTGGCTAGATGTGTATTTATGTGGAGGAGTAAACAAGCTAATTCCTATCACTAACAACACTAAATCGCATGAAGAAAGGCGCAGGGAATGCACAATTACTTTTCATTTTCTGTATGCCGGTATCAATGCAAATGATCCCGCAGCTCTAGCTGGGGCTTGAAACACAAGTTCCCACTGCTCGTCCCTATGACTTTGGTTTTTTTGGTTGAATGGAACTACTTGAAGCTTCTTCTCTTGGTTAAATTGCCAAAAACACAGGCCTGTAACTCTCACTAGCTGGCAGCAGGTGGAACATCCGTGAGACTCAAATAATACCCAATACTATTTACAAAGAATAGCAGTTATTGATGGAAGGGTACAATAATTATAGGGCCATAGACTGAACATACCTGCTATATAAGTAATGAAAGATTCCCAGTAGTAATGGACAAATTTCTCCCGTTTCGCTTCGACAAAACTCTAATTTTGACACCCTATTGCTTGCGTCAATTTTGACAACGGCTTTAAAGTCCATGGGCGTCCGAATAGTGTTGACACACAACGGTTTTGACGCAAACTAATTTTTTGATGCACGTCCAAATTGTTTTGATGCCGAATTTTCACGGGAGTTTTTCAAATTTATTTGCCGGTGGCGAAACGCGGAAATTCACCGCAAATTTGTTCCTGGCGAATATATTTGACCATCACTAATTCCCAGTATTCATTATCTAACCTCACCCTAGAATTAGCGACAACAAAGTACATGTATGGGACCTGTTATCCAGAATGCTCGGCACCTGGGGTTTTCCGGATAAAGGGTCTTTATGTTATTTGGATCACCATACCTTAAGTCTGCTAAAATATAATTTAAACGTTATATAAACCCAATAGGACTGTTCTGCCTCAAATAAGAATGAACTATATCTAGTTTGGGATCAACTACAAGGAACTCATTTTTAAAAAAATATAAATTATTTGATTAACATGGGTTCCATGGGAGATGACCTTCACTTAATTCAGAGCTTTCTGGATAATGGGTTTGAAAATAACAAATCCCATACCTGTATAAAAATGTATTTTAAAAAATTACAAATGTCATAAGGAAGGCTGCCTTTCATTGAATAATTTGATGGGTATCATCAGGGTTCATGGACATCCTACTTCACTCAAGCTACAGTGCTTAGCTCTAGTGTTGTCTAATCTTCATGCACAATATGAACATGTACAGATGTGGCATAGTTTGGGTTGGCATTTAGTCACTTCTGAAACTATTCTAAAGTAGGAACTTGAGATGTGACCTATTTAGTGCAGTAGAAGATGAAAATGCCTCTCTAGATCGTTGTGGAGCACCAGAATTGCAAAGAGACATTGGTTTATCTGAGGTGCTTGTCTTGGCTACGTGAGTGGTCCACCGGGGTGCAGTTTTATCATTTGTTCTGTATAAAGAAGGGGTGAGAATAGCTTATCGATTACCACATTGCACCACTTTTTTTGGATGTTCTTTCTTAGCCCTGACCTGTCTGTTTATTCTTTTCCTGCAGGTAGAAAGAGAGATTGCGATCCTCAAGCTGATTGAACACCCCCACGTTCTCAAGCTTCACGATGTCTATGAGAATAAGAAATATTTGTAGGTATTTACAGACATTCCATTGCTTCCTCCAGCCTGCGGAGCTTTGGGCATCTGTGTTTGCTGGCTTGAGAGCATGTATTGTCCCTGCTTAGGGCGATGTGCCCCAGCCTTGCTTAGTAATCTGGATGTTATGTAAATTCTACACATCTTGCTTTTATTGCCTTTCTGGGTTGCTGATTCTTTATAAAGAAGTACTGGGCTGTGTGTTCTCCTATGCACAGCTTCATGCAAGCTCTAGAATGATGTTTATGATGGTGTCTGCGTATCATTATATTTAAGTGTCATATTAAGAGAAATGTTTATTGGTCACATGCATGTCAAATAACAGAAAGTTGGCATTTAGTCTATAGACAAAATATAAAAAAATATACACAAGTTTAAGTATGTTAATGCTTGACTGTGCCGGTGTTTCTTTTCATGAGTGGGAAATCTTGTTGGTTAGCAATGAGCCAATCCCAAAGAACAGAACCGTATCCAGAACCATAAGATCTTCGGTGTTGGAAATAGACATACAATTCAGAATAAGTAACGATATCACACTACATTTGTCGTGTTTAAGTGCAAGTCAGGCTCACTAAAGAAAAGCTTTGGTGTTATCACACCCTCTTTAGGACATACTGTATAGCACTGAAACACTGACTCATTTAACTTGGATTAGACAGCAAGACTAATTAGTATTAGTGATGTGCCTACTTGGGGTTGCATGTGGTTGATAAAATGCATTACAGCTGCGGTGAAAAAATGCAGGGTTGATTATTTAATCAGTGTAGAAGGAGCAGAGGTTTTCCACTTACAGCAATCTGGTCCTTCAAACTGTCCAGAAGGTCAAAGATATATCATGTAAAAGAACAGGGAGTCCATGTGATGGTCTTTTCATGAGTAATTTGAAAATATGCCTTCACTAGAACAATGAGGACAAGCTAAAAAAAATATGAGCAGGCCTGTCTGTAGCTTGGGCAAGACTTTAAGAGCTCCCATTATACATATAAAGTACAACTGCTGAATATACAGTCCTTCAACTGTTGTTCAGCTACAACTTCAGGGCCTTCAGAAGGTTGGGAGATGAAAGGCCAAAGGTTGGGAAACACAGATATGAAGTCCATCTGTCACCATCTAGAGCAGGGAACCCCCAACCTTTTTTTTACCCATGAGCCATATTGAAATGTAAAAAAAAAGTTAGAGTGCAACACAAGCATGCAAAAAGTTCCTGGGGTGCCAAATATGGGCTGTGATTGGTTATTAGTAGCCCCTATATGGACTGGCAGCCTACAGGAGGTTCTGTTTGGCAGTACTCTTTTATTTTAATGAAACCAAACTTGCCTCCAAGCCTGGAATTCAAAAATAAGCACCTACTTTGAGGTCACTAGGAGCAACATCCAAGGGATTGGTGAGCAACATGTTTCTCATGAGCCACTGGTTGGGGATCACTGATCTAGGGAAACAAGACACCATAAGAATCAAGAATCTTCCATCTACAGAGTGGTGTTTCTTTGTTTTCCAGGCAGATATTCTAGCATTTATTTTAATTACCAAGAAAGAGGTAATGATACTAATTCAGCCGCTGATGTGGGTGGTCTTTTTGTGTAACATAGCAGCTTGTTTAATAACCAGGCCAATGAAGCAGAATGAGCTTCTCTAGAGCCCCATTTCTGTGCAAAGCACTGTCGCCACTTAAAATACCAGTTCTATGACCCCCTAGATTAAAATCTTGACAAATACATTGATTAAACTCCCACATTAAAACTCCCACATTAAATCTTAAACTGAGGATTTTTATCTGAGTGATGAACAATATTGGTTTTCCGCTGCAACGTTTACAGCTTTGTGACATTTACATGACTGCGATGGAGGGCAAGCTATCCTATGTTTATCACAAGAGTACGGAGACTTTATTACCAAGCTTCCGAGCTGTTCTCAACATCCATTCTCTAACTTATTGATATACTGCAATGCATAAAATGATAAAGTGTAGCTGCTTCAGCCATATTGCATTGCTATGGACAGTCGGAGCTGATTTGCTTTACAAATGAGGCATCACAGGGCGAGATTATGCAGCCAATTTGCAGTTAGTACTTCATGGAAACAAGAACTCTGTTTTTGAGGTGGATACATAGAGAGCAGAAGTCACTGTATGTATTCATAATAACCCTACTCAGTAGCGGGGAATAGGCCTCTGCTCTATAAATATAGTCAGCATTGGCACATAGGTCTGTATTAGGGTGCACTCACCATACCCATTCACTAGAGATTTATCTGTAATGCCTCTCTGATGACCCTGATTCCTTATTGCTTCATGAATGCTCAGTGTTCTGTTCCTCTGAACACTTATATTACTTTGTGCTCCTTATAAAGTTTTAGAATACACTCTAATATTACTGCAGACTCCTTAAACTTCTGCTGTTAAAATTAAGTATTGGGTAAGAAGATTTTTATAAAAAATGAATACAAAAAGTTCTACCCTATCCAGTAACACAGTGATCCCCAACCAGTGGCTCATGAGCAACATGTTGCTCCCCAACCCCTTGGATGTTGCTCACAGTTGCCTTTAAAGCAGGTGCTTATTTTTAAATTCCAGGCTTGGAGGCAAGTTTTTTTTTTTCATAAAAACCAGGTGTACTGCCAAACAGAGTCTCCTGTAGGCTGCCAGTTCTACATAGGGGCTACCAAATAGCCAATTACAGCACTTATTTTGCACCACCCAGGAACATTTTTTATGCTTCTGTTGCTCCATAGCTCTTTTTACATCTGAATGTTGCTCACGGGTAAAAAAAAGGTTGAGGACCCCAGTAGTAATCCATAGCAACCAGTCATAAGTAAGATTTAATAAATCGGTTGAGATGGAATAGTGGAAGACTAAACTGGAAGAGACTTTCCTGATGTTTTTACATATTTCCCAGATTGTTCCTGATATCTCATTGTACTTTGCCATCATATATTAAAGGAGAACGAAACCCCCCAATAATTACCCCTGAAAGTGTCCCGAATACGCTGCTCATGTATCGGTTCAGAGTAAGGGCAGTGAAGCTTATGGACGCCGTCTTCTTTGGCCTTCTTCAGGTCCTCTTCCTTCCCTTCGGCAATTCAAGGCACTTTTGGTGCATACACAGTTGCTATGAACTGGCAGACTGCTCCAAATGTGCATGTGCCAATACAGCTCTCCCTTACAGATGAAGACGGATCTGGTAGATGGCGCTCATGAGCTCCGATCCGCTTACTCTGCACCAATACACGAGCAATGTATATGGGTAATGAAATATGTGGGCGGGGGAAGCAGTGGGAGGGACTATCTAGGGTAGTTGGTAGGGGTTTTTCTAATTGGGGGGTTTAGTTCTCCTTTAAGTTGCATCATTTGGACCATTCAGATAAATGGGATGGTATTGTGAATTCTGCTCAACATAGAAGGAAAATAATGGTTTAATCAGGCTTAGGCTCCCTAAAACCATCTATTGCCAAATCTATTGGAAAAACATCTACTGTATTACCAAACAAAAATATCCCCTATTGCTCCTCAAAATCCTTAGTTCCCATGCAAATCCTCCCCATGAATTATATCCCAGGGTACCAGTTGGTATATAAACCTTATGTAGCTCTTGTTCATGGGGAGTTTGCTTCACCCTTTTGTCTTCTAGAGGGGCTACTAATGGTTTCGCTGTGAGCAGAGGGGGAAGATGCAATGAATCCATGATAAAGCAGAAGTAAATACCAGCACAGTAATGTGAGCAATTTTGGTTGAATTACACCTGTCAATCTTTCTTTAGACTGGGAATCCACTAATCATGATGGCAGATATTGCAAGAAGCTAAGTCAAAGTTGTGTGATACTGTGATACTTTTATTAAGCTACTGAGTGGAACAGTGAGTTTTCTGGTGAAAACATTTGCACATTGCATTTAAAAAAAAGTCAGTCTCTTGCCAAACTG
Organism: Xenopus petersii; assembly: GCA_038501925.1. NCBI lineage: Eukaryota > Metazoa > Chordata > Amphibia > Anura > Pipidae > Xenopus > Xenopus petersii. The sequence continues at coordinate 19,542,213 of CM076684.1, read as the reverse complement.
AATTTACTTTATTTCTTGGCCTTAGCTCTGTTAAAGGGATGCTGTCATGGGAAAAAAATGTTCAAAATGAATCAGTTAATAGTGCTGCTCCAGCAAAATTCTGCACTGAAATCCATTTCTCAAAAGAGCAAACAGATTTTTTTATATTCAATTTTGAAATCTGACATGGGCTAGACATTTTGTCAATTTCCCAGCTGCCCCAAGTCATGTGACTTGTGCTCTGATAAACTTCAATCACTCTTTACTGCTGTACTGCAAGTTGGAGTGATATCACCCCCCTCCCTTTTCCCCAGCAGCCAAACAAAAGAACAATGGGAAGGTAACCAGATAGCATCTCCCTAACACAAGATAACAGCTGCCTGGTAGATCTAAGAACAACACTCAATAGTAAAAACCCATGTCCCACTGAGACACATTCAGTTACATTGAGAAGGAAAAACAGCAGCCTGCCAGAAAGCATTTCTCTCCTAAAGTGCAGGCACAAGTCACATGACCAGGGGCAGCTGGGAAATTGACAAAATGTCTAGCCCCATGTCAGATTTCAAAATTGAATATAAATAAATCTGTTTGCTCTTTTGAGAAATGGATTTCAGTGCAGAAGTCTGCTGGAGTAGCACTATTAACTGATGCGTTTTGAAAAAAACATGTTTTCCGATGACAGGATCCCTTTAAGAATCAGTTCCATTGTATATGATTACACAGTTACATAGTTAAGATGTGTTGAAAAAAGACCAAAGTCCATCAAGTTCAACCCAGTGTTCAACCCAGTGTCTATACATAAACTCACTCACACCGACCCCCTCCATACACTCACATAAACGATGTATAATAGTTTATATGTATAACATAAGTTTGAGTATAATATGTATAACTACATTTTTTGTATTAATACAATTATTGTGATCTTTGTAACAATGGTAGTTGTAATTGTATTTAGTGATGGGCGAATTTGTTCGGGAAACGGCGAAAAATTCGCGAAACGTCGCCGGCGTCTCATTTTTGATGCCAGCGCTCGTTTTATATTTCGACGCCGCCGCCCGTTTCTGACGCTGGCGTCCGTTTTTTCGGAAAAATTTTTTTGGACACCGGCGAATTTTCACGGCCGTTTCGCAAATTTATTCGCTGGCGGCGAATCATGCAAATTCGCCGCAAATTTGCGCCTGCCGTATAAATTTGCCCATCACTAATTGTAGTATATTTTACCTATTAGGGTTAGGGTTGGTTGATTTATAATACTTAATCCTAATACTTGTCATGTGACTATAAAACAATGGTCAATTTACTACGAGCTACAGGCACTTAGGTTTCAATATGTAAAATAGTATATCAATGCAGTGCAGTACTAGAAACATTTTCTCACGAAGGATCAGAGATTCATATAAATGATGCTGTGTTTTTTTGTGGTTTAGTGGGTCTTGTTATAAGAATTAAGTAAATTCATTCCCATAAATAAATTTGACTGACAGCATGTGACCCACACAAAGGGTATAAAAATGGGTCCAAAATGCAGTTCTGGTCACAAACATAATTGGCATTAATGAAGGTGCTTGCTTCTATTTGTCTGTATCTCTATAATGATACCAATCTCTTGCTGCACCTTCTTTAATGCATATTGACCTCAGCTCGAGGTGCAAGGGAATCTACCTCCCAAATACTATCAAAATAATTAGACACAGGAACAACCCCATAGCCTGTAACAAGAAACACCAAAAATCTGGAAAAGACTTTTTGAATCATACATTTTGGATTTCGCAAAACAAGCTCAATGTTCTTGGCTTAGTGTTCAGTTGAACTCTCCACTCAGCATCCTTGCTCTGTTCTTTCAGTTTTTTTAAGGGGTGATTTGAGCCATGTTTCTGCCATTTGAATCTGGCCACCATCCAGTAGCCCAACACATGCCTTACCTGACCGACGATCAAATTTGCTAGCATAGAACTAGAAGCCTATAGGGACACAAGCAGCTTGTCAAGCAGGTGGCTATTCATTGCCCTTGCCAGCTTTTCTCATGAGTTGATCTTCTCTTCTTAAAGGATAGGTAAACCTTTAAAATAAACAGATTTTTTTAATTCCAAGATATTAAGGGATATATGTACTGTTGATTTAAATGAATTTTGTTACAATAGCATCACCTGCTGGTCAGTTTCAGGCCATTCTGAGCACCAAGAAGTTGAGGAAGTTGTCAGAAGAAAGAAAGAGGGCTGGTTTGATGTTCTTCTGCTTAGGAAAAATGTGGGGACAGTTATCTGAGATATCTAATGATTGTGTTAAGAAAAACATGAAACCAGCCCTTTTTTTTTTCTTCTGACAACCCCCCTTCAGGGTATCAGGTGCTTAATCTGGATGACCCTTTCCTGACCAACAGGTCCGGCATACAATGTAGAAACAAACCATCAGCGCAATGATTGTAGTGAAATAAGTGAATTGTTGTTTATTTTAGCCCATATACATATAAGGTAAGGGCAACGTTTTCGGACCCCACTGGGCTTGATAAAGGGCCCAAAAACGTTGCCCTTACCTTGTATATACATTAGCTAAAATAAACAACAATTCACTTATTTCACTACAATCAGTGAGCTGCTGGTTTGTTTCTACATTGACTACTTGGTGGTCAGAAACTGGCCAGCAGGTGGCACTGTTCATTCATAACAACAGTACATATATCCCTCAATATCTTGGGATTAAAAACAATAAATAAATAATGACTTTTAATTGCAAAACAGCTTAGAAGAGCACCCTCTTCAATTTTACATTCACTTATTTTAAAGGTTTACCTATTGTTTAAGGCAGACGACACTGCTGATTTTTTCATAGTAAAAGACCCAGGTGAATAGTTCAGTATGCTACATTAGCGAGTTTTCTCAAAGGCTGATTACCCACCCATGTTGAGGGGCAAATAATATTTTTTTTTTAAATACAAAGAAGTCAGTGCAGCCTTTAGTCAGGCTGGAAAAACTCTGGGCTATGAGTGTTCAGTAGAACAGTCCATTTGTAGTTGCAGATATGGCTCCTTACACCCTCCATAATAAATATGGAATCTTTACTTCTTAAGCTTCTCATTGCTGAAACTATTTGAAAGTTCTGACCATATAACTTTGCTCACCTCTGCTGATAATCTGGCCAACATACTGCCCAACATAAGTGCACAAGAACATGGCTACGAGTTAAAGGGTTGGTTCATGTTCAAGTTAGATTTTAATATGTTATAGAATTCTAAGCAACTTTTCAATTGGATTCTATTTTTTCTTTTTTAGGGCAGAGACACGCTCAGATTTGGGGAGATTTAGTTGCCAGGCGCTAAATCGCCTCTTCTTCTGGGCGTCTAATCTCTCCGACCTGCCTCCCGCCGGCTAGAATATAAATCGCCAGCGGGATGGCACTCGGAACGCTTTGTTTTCCGAAGTCGCCTGAAGTTTCCTCGTGATGCAGCTTTGGGTGACTTCGGAAAACGAAGCGCACCGATTGCCATCCTGCCGTCCATTTACATTCTAGCCGGCGGGAGGCAGTTTGGGGAACAAATAATAAAAAATAAAAACCAAATGCAATTTGTCTCAGAATATCACTCTCTACTTCATACTAAAAGTTAATTTAAAGGTGAACAGCCCCTTTAAATGGTAGCATCATAGATATAGGAAGGCCACCGCTATTAAGTGGTATTTCGTATTCACTTTTGGTTCTATTATCAGAACAGTCAGTGAAATGATTTGTACTGAAATGGCAGTTTGGAGAACTTTGTGATTATAAGGAAATAGCGAAAGGTGTGAAAACATTGTTATATGCGGAGCTCTGAAAGAATTCCGTGTCACTGCGCTTGCCAAAGGTTTTACAAGAGGCGAGCAATAAAGAGGCCGTTAACTAAAGTGATTACACAAAAGCCCAACAACCAGGATTCTCTAAATGGAAAAGTCTTAACGTGCGGTTCTGTAACGAGGAGGATCTGTTTTATAAAGAGCCAGATCTGTAATGAGCAGACATCAGGCTACAATTCCAGTGGAAGGAAGCGCTAGGCAGCTGGAGATCTCTGAGCTGAATAGAACTGCAGTTTTGCTCTACTCTATTCTGCAGATATTTATTTTATAATGTGTAACTGGGAACTACCACAACTGGGTATGCTTTGTTCAATTTATTAATTGTATTTAAGAATTGAGAACAAGAACATAGAAAGGAGGCTAAGGGGGCTAGGTGTGATTATAGACAGGAATAGGGTTGCCACCTGTTCGGTTTTTTTTTTTACCCGGACAGCCCAAATGCAGGCTAATATGTCTAAGGGCTCTTACAGACAAGCGTTTGAATCTGCGCTCCCCTGTGTTCTGTTTTTATGCATTCAGCCGCAGGGGAGCGCAGGAGTAGACGCATTCAGTTTTTTTCAATGGGGCTGTACTCATACAGGCGCATGTAGGTGCCGAACACAGGTTGAGACGCAACATGCTGCATTTTTCCTGCGTTCTGCGCCTACATGCACCTGTGTGCGTACAGCCCCATTGAAAAAAACTGAATGTGTCTACTCCTGCGCTCCCATGTGGCTGAATGCATAAAAACGGAACGCAGGGGAGCACAGCTTCAAATGCTTGTCTGTAAGAGCCCTAATTCTGCAGGCAGATCTCTAAGGGCAGGACTACACGGCCGATTCCAACGCGCTGCGCCAAATCACAGGCGTCACGACGGATGCGACGGAAACAAGGTAAGTAATGGCAGTGTCGGATCGTGTCGCATTGTTGATGCAGCGCCTGTATCCAACAGTCGTGTCGCATCAACAATGCTGTAAGGCCCGAGGGCCCCAAGGTAGTAAGGACCAAGGAGGAGGTAACAAAGTCCAAGTTCGCAGTACAAAAGGAGTAGGCAATAGAATAGTCGTAAACAGGCAGTAGAATCAGTTCAGGCAGACGAGGTTCAAATACGAGAGTTCAGGCAAGGTCGGTACACAAGATAATCAACAAGAATCACACCCAGGAATCAGCAAGCGAAAACCTATAATTGGGCACTGAGGAGACTCTGAAGCTGCTTTGGGTTTGGCTCCAATTTGGACGCACTGGCGTCATGACGTGGACGCTGACGCACTGACGCCAGCGTCCTGACGCCAGCGCACATTCTGACGCCGGCGTCCGTTCCGACGCCGGCGACCAATCCGAGGACGTGAAGATGCTGATGTCATAATGCTGCGACCAGCAGGATCCAGGAGGCCGCCATCTTGGACGCCATCTTGGGGAGGATTTCCGGTTTCCATTACAAATGCGACACGATGCGACAATTGAATTACTTACCTTATTTCCGTCGCCTCCGATTTTGCGCAGCGCGGCGGATCGCGGCGGAATCGGCCGTGTAGCCCTGCCCTGATGGAACAATGGAGCCTTTAGTTGGGTTGTTCACTTTTAAATTAACTTTTAGTATGATGTAGAGAGTGCTATTCTGAGACAATTTCCAATTGGGTTTTGATTTTTTTATTATTTGTGGTTTTTGAGTTATTTAGCTTTTTATTCAGCAGCTCTCCAGTTTGCAATTTCAGCAGTCTGGTTGCTAGGGTCTAAATTATCCTGGCAACCGTGCATTGATATGAATAAGAGCCTGGAATATGAATAGGAGAGGCCTGAATAGAAAGATGAGTAATAAAAGCATTTGTAGTTTTACAGAACATTTGATTTTTGGATAGGGTCAGGGACTCCCCCCATTTGAAAGCTGGAAAGAGTCAGAAGAAAAAGGCAGATGAGTAAAAAACTATAAAATATAAATAATGAAGACCAATTGCATGAACATTCTATAACAATTCTATATCCTAAAGGTGAACTACCTCTTTAATATAAAGAAACCATGGGGGAAAAGGGAATATATTTATCTGGAAGTGGGCAAGTTTCTTACAAGACCTAAATTTAATATAATTTTGCATATTTCTGTATAGAGAATCTACACAGGCAGCTTTGTCTTTTAAAAAGTGGGTATTTTTATAGGCGTACGTTAAAATAAAATAAACCCCTGCTGGGATATTCCTAGACGGCTCTGACGGGGAAGCCTCGGTGCTCCATGATTATTGTAATATCACAGTAGCCTGGGGTTATTCTATATGTAGGCCGCAGCTGGGCAGTAGTAAACTTACCTACCATATTTCATTCCCAATTAAATTGTCTTTAGTTACCTCTAATAATAAAGGCAGGTCAGGATAATTATAATCTCCCGGCACGTTAATGAAGGCACCAACCTCCCCAGCAACCCCTCTGTAGAAGGAATGAATAACTATCAGGTCAGAAGGTTTTTTTTCTCTTTTTAATGAGGTCTGTTTAATTGTTCAGACAGCAAGCCTTCATACTGAGTAATGTACTGAGGATATGACAAGTGATATATCCTCCTTCTACTGGACCAGGGAGCTCTTTCCATTCCTTCACCCTATTATACAGAGGCACCTCGTCCATTAATTATTTTGATTAGTTAAGGCATTCGCTCGTTTTAGATTGGAACCAATAGAAGACAGATTTTTCAGTCACTTGACATCAAATAAAAGATAATTAACTGCATGCAAAGTCCAGGAACTGTGACAGATTTTGAAAGCATCAATCATCCTCCTAAAAACATTGCTTAATAAGCACCTCACTTACAGTATATGGCTTTGTACCACAATGTCTCACATTGGAATGCTGATAGATGTCAAGCTGAATTGCCTGGTTGTACAGGTATGGGACCTGTTATCCAGAATGCTCGGGACCTGGGGTATTCTGGATAAGGAATCTTCCTGTAATTTTGATCTCATACCATAAGTCTACTTAACAATCATTTAAACATTAAAGGACACCTATCACAGCCAAAATCAAACACATAATAACAATCTGAGCAGTACAAGCTAAACACGTTTAATCAAACTACATATATAGTTTTTTGAAAAAACTGCAAGTTTTAAAAAAAAATCCCTTACTTTGTCAAATGGGTTCTTTCACTGAGGAAGGCCATATTGAGACTATAACAGAGACTCTAATATGCAAATTTCAGGAGCATGCTCAGATTGTAACACTGCTTTGAGTATTCTACCCAGAATGCCTTGTTTAAGTAAACTCCTCCACTAGAAGTATCAGGAGATTTCCCTATCTTGTCCCCTGCTGGTAAAGTCATTATGCAAATGAAGGACACACACTAACTTCCAGCAGGTGGCAGCACTACTGAACAGCAGCTAACACACAGGTTTGGCTGATTTGAAAATAGCTTAGATAGAAGGATTGATAAGCAACAAGGAATTTCAACTGAGCATGTGCGAGATTTCAGAGCTACAGTTGGCTGGGAAGATATAGGTAGGAGGAGCCAGTGAAATCCAAGATGGCTGCCTCAGCTAGAACTGCAGTGGAGATAGGGGAGATCTTGCAGAAGGAATAGTGAGCTGATCATTTACATTATACAAACAACTCTAACTGTTTTAAAAAACGGATTTCTTGAACTTTCACATAGTGTATTTACTTAGTAAATTATTTTGGTCATGATTGGTGCCCTTTAATTAAACCCTATAGGAATGTTTTGCCTCCAATATCTTGGTTTGGATCAAGTACAGGGTACTGTTTTATTATTACAGGGAAAAAGGAAATCATTTTTAAAAATATGAATTATTTGATTAAAATGTTGTCTATGGGAGACGGCCTTCTCGTAATTCAGAGCTTTCTGGGTATCCGGTATCCAGATAAGAGATCCTATACCTGTACATAATTCCAAAATGTAAAATGTCTAATTTACAGAACTGCATATTATCCTTTAGCCATTATAATGTTAAATGTTTCTTCTTTTTTTTTTTTTTTTCATTTGCTTTTCTTAGATACCTGGTGCTTGAACATGTGTCTGGAGGAGAACTTTTTGACTATTTGGTTAAAAAGGGCCGACTCACTCCAAAAGAGGCACGCAAATTCTTCCGACAAATCATATCCGCCCTTGACTTCTGTCACAGCTACTCCATATGGTGAGTCAGATTGCAAAGAAAAAGTGCCTTCTGCCTTTAGATGAGCAAATGTTAAAGGAAAACTATACCCCCAAAATGAATACTTAAGCAACAGATAGTTTATATCAAATTGAATGACATATTAAAGAATCTTACCAAACTGGAATATATATTTACATAAATATTGCCCTTTTACATCTCTTGCCTTGAACCACCATTTCGTGACTCTATCTGTGCTGCCTCAGAGATCACCTGACCAGAAATACTACAAATCTAACTGTAACAGGAAGAAGTGAGGAAGCAAAAGGCAGAACTCTGTCTGTTAATTGGCTCATGTGACCTTACATGTGGTTTGTATGTGTGCACAGTGAATCTTACGATCTCAGGGGGCGGCCCTTATTTTTTAAAATGGCAATTTTCTATTTATGATTACCCAATGGCACATACTACTAAAAAAGTATATTATTATGATATTGGTTCATTTACATGAAGCAGGGTTTTACACATGAACTGTTTTACTCAGTATATTTTAATAGAGACCTACATTGTTTGGGGGGTACAGTTTTCCTTTAAGATACTAGAAAAGATTTGGTTTAGGGATCTTGTAAGATTCCGAAGGTTTTTAGAAAGATTTCTGTTGGGCCGTATAGACTAAAGCTGGCCATAGATGTTGAGATTTTTAAAAGATCCGATCCCCATCTTGAGACCACGATTTTCTCGGAACGATCGTATGATCATACGAATTGACCATCAACTAAAAAGACCAATTTGCCAGGAAAACAAAGGGGAGCTACCTGCTTGGCCCTGCAAACAGATGCCCTATGCCAAAGGTGCCATTCTTCCCTCCTACCCCACAGATGCTGTTCTTTCTTCCTATCCCACAGATGCCGTTCTTTCTTCCTATCCCACAGATGCCGTTCTTTCTTCCTATCCCACAGATGCCATTCTTTCCCCCCTACCCCACAGATGTATTTTGCCCCCCTATGCCAAAGATGCCATTATTTCCCCCTATCCCAAAGGTGCCATTCTTCTTCTTTCCTTCCCCACAGGTGCCATTCTTTCCCCCTGCTCCACAGATGCCATTCTCTCCCATAACCAACAGGTACCATCTTTTCCACCTCCCGTTCCTCTTTTACTACTCTCTCCTCTGTCCTCCTGCTCTGTATATGTATTCTCCCTTTCTATCGTGCATACCTATTGTTCAGTACCCCAATACCTTTCCCTCCCTGTTTCCTTTCTGTGGCGTCTGTCTCTTTTTTTCCAGGCACACTCCATATGTAAGTATTACCATAGAAAGAAACTCTTTGAATTCTGGACATACACCTCTCGGTTACAGGATTTTTAGGGTTGCATTTTCTAAAGGTTAAATGTTCGCCCCTTGAGAAATATATCAGTAATACTAATCCTGTACTCAGAAACTATTGGGAAACGTAAAAGAACTGTTGGGATTTATTCTGCATACCCACTCCTCCTTTAATGCTTTGCCCCTGCAATGATGTCACGTAAAGATCAATAAGTGCTGGATAAGCACCCAGGGGATGTGTTGGGTGGGATCTGGACTGTGTGCTGAGATAATAAATAATCCTTGACTGATTAATCCCCAGCAAATGTAAACTCTACTCTTATGTCTCTGATTTGTTTTTTTTTCCACCATGGGCAGCCACAGAGACCTGAAGCCTGAAAATTTATTGCTAGATGAAAAAAACAACATCAGGATAGCAGACTTTGGGATGGCGTCACTGCAGGTTGGCGACAGTTTACTAGAAACCAGCTGTGGGTAAGTACAGATCTGGATGTTTTCCAAGGGGAAGGGAAAGAGAAGAAATCCCTAGACTAACACACATTTATTATATTCACCAATGATGGGCATATGCTTTTGCTTTGGCTAAAAGTTCCCTGTTATTGTTTCTTGTAAATGGTGACATTGGAGTTTGACATTGGAGTTTGACATTGGCTCATGTATTGAAACAACATTCATTGCCATGTGTCAGACTATTGACTTCTACAGTGTGACACAAAATTGCCCATTGCCGTGTGTTAGAACACAAACAGGAGATAGGGTTCATTTACTATGTTGTCACACTCAATCGATACAGTGCCACGGGGTGCATTCAGACATACAGTTTGGATAGCTGGATAATACAACACCGGTTTCCTCAAGAAGCATCACGGGACTGGAGTTTCCATTCACTAACCCCAATTAAACATTCGGCTATTTTAAAAAGGAAAAAAAAAATACGTTGAGCAATGTCTAAAGAGCAAATTGCTTCAATTTATCAAGCAAAATAGGATTCAGTTTTTCACTGAAGCAGCACTAATATAAAAACGCAATTTGCTGTTATCTGAAATTGTGTATCAAAAGATTCAGAGATAGGCATGTAATTGTCCTCAATTCATGATGGAACGTAAGGGCAGAGATACACACTCAGATTCGACTAATCTCCCCCAAACTGCCGGCGGGATGACAATCTGTGCGCTTTGTTTTCCGAAGTCGCCTGAAGTTGCCTCACGAGGTAACTTCGAGCGGCTTCGGAAAACAAATCGATCCAAGTGCCATTCTGGCGGCGATTTAGATTCTAGCCGATGGGAGGCAGTTCGGGGAGATTAGTCGCCTCGAAGATGTAGAGATTTGTCGATGGGCGACTGATTTCCCCGAATCTGAGCGTGTGTCTCTGCCCTAAAGGAGAACCGTTACAGCCGTTGAGATGCACCCAGAAATTTACCACAAATTGGTTTTATTATTTTTTTATCAGTTTTTGAGATATAAATAGGTCAGCAGTGCTTACCTTCAAGCTAAGAGTTTTTAACCTCCTGCCGCAGTTGGGCAGTGATTGGCTAGAATCAGCCTGATAGATAAACTGTGACTCACAGCGTGGGGCAGATTTACTAAATTCGAGTGAAGGATTCGAATTAAAAAAACTTCGAATTTCGAAGTGTTTTTTGGGCTACTTCGACCATCGAATGGGCTACTTCGACCTTCGACTACGACTATCGAACGATTCAAACTAAAAATCGTTCGACTATTCGACCATTCGATAGTCGAAGTACTGTCTCTTTAAAAAAAACTTCGACCCCCTAGTTCGGCAGATAAAAGCTACCGAACACAATGTTAGCCTATGGGGAAGGTCCCCATAGGCTTGCCTAAGTTTTTTTGATCGAAGGATATTCATTCGATCGTTGGATTAAAATCCTTCGAATCGTTCGATTCAAAGGATTTAATCGTTCGATCGAATGAATAATCCTTCGATCGATCGATCTAATTTTTCTGCGCTAAATCCTTCGACTTCGATATTCGAAGTCGAAGGATTTCAATTCCTAGTCGAATATCGAGAGTTAATTAACCCTCGATATTCAACCCTTGGTAAATCTGCCCCCAAGTGTGATTATTTTTGTAGATGTATAGAAATGTTAGGTTGACTCATAAATAAATTATTAAAGAGTATGTAAACCCAACAATCATTTATTGCCTAATAAAGGAAATGTCATTCCAAGCAACTTCCCTTTATATATTCATTAAAAAAAAAATGGTTATTTGTGAATGTAGTTAAAGGGTTTATTCACATTTGAATTAACTTTCAGTATGATGAAGAGGGTCACATTTCAAGACAATCAGCAATTGGGTTTCATTTTTTATTATTTGTGGTTTTTGAGTGAGCCTGGAATATGAATAGGAGAGGGCCTGACTAGAAAGGTGAGTTATGCAAAGCAGCAAAAATAAGGAGAGCGTTATTTACTAAAATCGGAATTTTTCTGATTATTTAAATGAAAAAAGATCGAGCAAACTAGAATCTAGATTTATTTTTTAATAAAAAAGCTTGATTTAATTGGTTTGAGTAAAAACCTGATAAAATCAAGCAAGAGTTTTTTCACTGGAATTTTTCTGGCTTTTTCCCGAAAAGCCGAAATTTTTCAGATTTTTGCCCGAAAAGGTCGGATTGTCGAGCTAATTCCAGCACAGACCACAGAAACTTTAAAATAGGATAGGGACCTCTGCCATTGACTTAGACACAACCTCGGCAGGTCTGAGGAGGGAAGATTTTCGGATTCAGGCTTTTTGCTGCATCGGGTTTAAATAAATCTCGAAAATTTTTACTTAAAAAAAACCCTGAAATATTCGTTTTGCCCCAAAAAGCCAAACCGGAGTTTAGTAAATAAACCCCTAAATTTGTAGCCTTACAGAGAATTTGTTTTTTGATGGGGTCAGTGACCCCCATTTTAAAGCTGGAAAGAGTCAGAAGAAAAGTGTAAATAATTCAAAAACTATAAAAAAAGAAAAAATGAAGGCAAATTGAAAAGTTGCTGAATTAGCCATTCTCTAATGTACTAAAAGTTAACTTAAAGGTGAACCACCCCTTTAAAAATGAAAGCCGTATCTGGCAGTCCCTTGCTAATTTCTGCACTAGTGGTTCTGACTCTTGCTCCCATGTATAACTTTGTGATTGTGTATCATGTGTTTCCACAGTACATTTTATTGTAGGGTAAGGCCAAGTGGCATTTGCTTCCAGCCTCATATGGGGCCTCTGTCCTGGTTCAGGACGTTGTTCTATAGTAGAGTGTACATAGGCTTCTGCAACATAATAAAGATATATGTGTATATTTTATTGTTCCCAAATTCCTTACTTACAGCACAGAAGGAAAACATAAGGTTTTTCAATAAAAAAAAACCCCTAACCATGTTATTTTAAGAAGACATATGGAGCCAACTGGCGTATATCAGCACAAAAAAAATGAAAAGGATTCTGATTAACACATTCTTCTCTTTATCTCCAAATAACATCTTTTACTCTTTCACTGTCTCCTCTCTTTTCCTCTCTGTTTCATGCACCACCCCTTTGTGCCAGGTCTCCTCACTATGCATGTCCCGAGGTGATCAAGGTAAGTGTTGACCTGCTCCCACCTCTTGCTCTCGAGTTTTTACTCTCCTTTGATTATCCTTCCTGCCGTGCCAGGGATCACATGTGCTACCATCCATCTAAAGGTCACCACGCATTTCATACTCTCGTTATGTTCTTATACAGAGCTACTTTATTCATGTTGGGCTTTTCTCTAGGTGAAGATCAAAAAGTCTTTTAGAGAAGGATGGTAACTCATACAGATCAGAAACTTCATGGAAAATTCTTTTGTCTCCCATGTCATAACCAACTTGAGCTTTTCTTCTTTGTCTTTAGATTACTGTACTGTTCTAATAAAACTCTTAGCCCTCCTTCCTTCTTGCAACCTGCTACAAGAAGGCTTAATATTGTCCATTCATTAAAGGAGAACTAAAGCTTAACTAAAGAAGTAGCTAGAAATGTTGTACATGTTTTGTGCTTCTGTACCAGCCCAAGGCAACCACAGCCCTTTAGCAGTAAAGATCTGTGTCTCCAAAGATGCCCCAGTAGCTCCCCATCTTCTTTTCTGCTGATTCACTGCACATGCTCTGTGCTGCTGTCACTTACTGAGCTTAGGGACCCACTCACAATATACAGTACACATAGAATAGAAATGTCACAATATAAGGATGATTAGTAATTAATACAGATAATTACTACATGGCAGCACAGAAACCAGTGCAATTAGCATCAGAATTTAATAATCAGCCCTGTAGCATCAGCTTATATTACAGACAACCCTTATTTTCTGCTGGAAAATTAGTGACATTAGCGCTATATGTGAACATATGTGTATATTTATTATGGCTGCACCGAATCCACTATTTTAATATTCACCAAATCCTTTGTGAAAGAATCGGGGAATACTGAACTGAATCCAAACCCTAATTTGCATATGTAAATAAGGGAAACAAGGGGTAAAGAGAACTGTACTCGCAGTACGCGTAAAAAAATGTAATTTCCTTTTTTGTGTTGTTTAAAATATTTTATTTGATTTTCATATTAAACAAATGAAATCAAAATGACAACAAATGTTATGCAGATGAAGAAAATATGTTGCAAAGGAGACAATGGCATGATAGTATCAAAACTATATCATTCATGAAAAATAACAAAAAACTAACTAAAAATTAACTAAGCCAGTAGATGCACAAGTAATAAAAAAAAGAAAAAGCCCATTTATCATCTGGAGTGTCATCCTTTTTTGTGTGATGAAAAGTCACATGATTTTTTGGATTTGGATTCAGCACTTTTTGGCACTTGGATTCAGCCGAATTGGAATCCTGCTTAGAAAGGCAGAATCACGGCTGAATCTTGAACCGAATTCTTCATTTGGTGCATCCCTAATATGTATATGTATATATATATATATATATATATATATATAGGCACTCGAGTGTAATCAGTCCAGCTTGCCTGGGTGTAGGTCCATTAAATATTATGGTGTCATTGTCGAAGAGATCTACACTCACAGGACTTAACAATCCAAATCCTTTTTATATTACGTTTCGGCTTCCTCCGTAGATTTGGATTGTTATTAAGTCCCGCGAGTGCAGATCTCTTCAACAACGACACAGGGATGACCATTTCAAGATACAAAACACAAATCATAAAAATAAATCCTGCCCACTGGGCACTACCTTCACACATATGAGGAGTTCCCTTGTGTACTACCAGTAAGCAAACACATAAGTTGGGGGTCACCCCTGTACTAACGATTCTTCTGGGGGATTGTCCAGCCTCCTGGCCTTTCCTCAGTCAGACAGTCCCTCTTGGTCTCGGCTCTCTCTGCACCTTGCAGTGGCAGGCGGCACCCCAGCCCCTTTGGGAGTTCCTGACACGGGCAGGTCTCCTACTTGCTCTGTGCCCTGCTCTAAGAGACTAACGGGGGAATGTAATAAAAATCGCTAACAGAAAAACTATTCGCAATGCGAAAAGTTATGCCTTTGCGCGAACAAATTTTGCTTTGTGCGAATTTAATATAGCTTTTACAAGTCCGGAAACTGTTTAGTGACCACTTCCGACAGTGAAGGACCGTTTGCGAATTTTATAGTTTGCGCCAATCTTCGCGCCAGTCAATGTAATAAAACTTCTTACTAAAAAAGTCGTTATGTTTGCTCCAAAAGATTACGACACCTTCAAGCACTTCTTATGAGTGTGCAATTAAAATTCGCAATGCGCAATTAAAAGTCGCAATGCGCAATTAAAATTCGCAATGCAATAACAGTTTAAGGAACAATATTACATTGCGAGATGTGGATTTTTAGTCTTATTGGTGCGAATTGTTTTGCTCTTTGCGACTTTTATTACATTCCCCTGTAAGGCTCTAAGGCTGCATGGTCGTAGCCCAGCGGGTGCACAAGTGCATGCATGCAAGTGCCGGAGCACTGGGGAGCTGCACATCCCCATTCCTCCCCATAGAGCGGCTGTACGGCATGCTGCCCCTAATAAGTTGCCTCACCACAAATCTGGGCCTGCTGAGAGACCTTCCTTACAGCCTCACATGTGCAGACCAGTCCTTAGTAGTACACATTGTAAAGGTAGGGGACGTCATGTAGAGTTACACCATATGGAATGAGGACAACACCGTTGCGACAAGCAGTTACACACTGGCTGGATGTGCATGTGAAGGTAATTGTGTAGGTAATCAGAGGCCGGCTCCTTTCCTTTGCCCAGACAGCTGAGCCTCCCTGACAGACTGAAGATGCCAACAGAGACATCTCTCCTCTCCTCTCTAGGTAGAACAGATCTGACAAAGAGCTGTAAGTTTGCTATAGAAAGCTACAAGCTTGTGTAGTGCATTTAGCACGTGTGTCATGTCAGTGCAGGCAGTTGCATGCCCATTCAGCTGGAAATGAATAAAGGGAACAAATAAAAGAGCACAGTAAGTAAGGAAGGGAGGTTTCTTTTGTAGAAACTAGAGCAGATTCACATTAATCTTTTCAGCAAATTCACTTTTTATAGTTCACTGAAAACAGCTTCAAAGATGCAGTGCAAACTGCAACATGCACACCATACCAGCTATGTTAAAGTTATATTAAACTAGACACGCATGGGAAAACTAAGATTCGCAGTTTGGTCCTTTTAAATTGAATTGGCAGGCCATTGGTCAATGTGTGAGAACCCATGACGGGGTCCATGGTGATAGATGGTGCCCAGTGATCTGCATCAGCATTTGTATGGAGTAGGGATGCATTGAATTCACTATTTTAGGATACGGCCAAATACCGAGCCGAATCCGAACCCTAATTTGCAAATTTGGGAAAGTAAATAAAAAGAGTAAATACGTTTTGACTTCCTTGTTTGTGTGACGAAGAGTTACATGATTTTTTGGATTCAGTTCGGCCAGGAACTTGGATTCGGCTGAATTCCGATGAAAAAGGGCGAATCTTGGCCGAACCCTGAACCGAATCCTGGATTTGGTGCACCCGTAGTATGGTGATCATTTGCCAACTAGGAGATCTTCATCTATTTGATTGTCTGGCCAACTGACTGCCCAACCTTCAGGGACTTTGTGTAGGCAGCTTTAAGCAAAATGTTATAATTTAATGTAATTCATTGTATACTCATACGTAGCAGTAGTTTTAACCTAAACCTTTCGGCCAATGTGTCATTTATGGAGGCTGGACATTTTAGTAAAACATCAGTTTTAAGGCAACATGTCAATGTTTTAATGCCACAGGGAACAGCAATCAGCAACAGGTCAAAATGACTAACTGAAAATGCACTTTATTTTTCTGTTAAGGGAGAAAAGTACGACGGGCGCCGAGCCGATGTGTGGAGTTGCGGAGTCATCCTATTTGCGCTTCTTGTGGTACGTGTTGCCCAGTAACAGTGGATGTTTTGCCTTTAATATCCTTTTTACTCCTGTGACAAACGAAATATACAATATACACAGGGCTGATCCTATCAAATGTGGGGCCCAATTGGGACCATGTTGGTGGGGCCCCTAGACAAAGTGTTGCTGGCTACTGACACACCAAGTATTTAGGAAAATAAGGGCATACAGGCACAAAATAGAAAGGAAATAGGCAGACAAGGTAAGAGAGTGAGAGGGATGAAATAGGGGCACATAATAGGGGCACACAGGGTAAGAGAGAGAGGGAGGAAATAGGAGAGTGGACTGGGCCAATTAGTTTGGGGCAGGCTGGGCCGATTCAGCTTGGGAGCAGGCTTGGTTGGATTGGGGGCAGGCAGGGCCTATCAAGGTTGGAGGAAAGCTGGGCCTATGAGAGTTGGGGGCAGGCTAGACCTATGGAGTTGGGGGATAGGCTGGATTATCAGAGTTGGGGGTGGGCTGGACCTATGGATTTGGGGATGGGCTGGACTCTCAAAGTTGGGGGCAGGCCAGGCAGCATGTGCTGAGGGAAATATTATCTGTGGTGCGGGGCCCCCAGAGGTGCGGGGCCCTATTGGGCCCAATTGGTCCAATAGGCCTAAGGCCGGCCCTGAATATACATATACAGTACATACAATAGAGCATTTGTGGAATGAATTGCTAGCTGTGTCATAGGTAGGAGGTCCAACCTCTAGTATGTGTAAAACATGTTACAGGTCAGGTTATTAAAAGTAAGCGTTACAATTCCCATTTTATATCTTTAAAACGTACCCATAAAAGTACTCTGGGTTATGACGTGAACTGTTTCTTCTTACCTGTCAATATTTCCTCTAAAGTACCCTTTAATCAGGCCAGCCATAACCTCCAATCCCGACACATGGCAGCCCCAATCATGGCTTAGTGTAGGGTAGAGCATTTAATACCGACATTAGAACACAACGATTGCAATATTATGTGGATGTTTATACATGGAGGAACAGAATCCTTTGCCTGTATTATATAGAACTACATTGTGTCTATTTCAGGGAGCATTGCCCTTTGATGATGATAACCTACGTCAGCTTCTGGAGAAGGTGAAACGTGGGGTATTCCACATGCCTCATTTTATCCCACCGGAATGTCAAAACCTGCTAAGAGGGATGATTGAGGTGGAACCAGAGAAGCGTCTCAATGTGAGTACTAGATTGATTCTATAAAGATTCTATAAAGAAGTTGCGCTATGGCGAAGGGAAGTATCTACACTAATTCACTAACTTGCGCGTTTTACTGAACGTTACCTCTTGCATCAGACTTGTCTTCGCCACCTCAGACCAGGCGAAGTGCAATAGAGTAGATAGGGCTTGCTTCAAAAAAAGTTGAAATTTTTTCTAAGTCCCGAAAAACGCGGGCGTCTTTTCATTTTTTAAGGGTGATAGGCTTAAATTTTTTTTGGGGGGTACCCTCCTTCCCCCCTACATTTCCTAACATATGGCACCTAAACTATACAGTGGGCACATGTATAGGGCAAAATAACAACTCTATTTTATATTATGAAGGTTTCCCAGGCTTGTGTAGTGTAATGTATTTGCTGCTACACATACGTCCATTGTACTTTAACATGGCGCCGTATGCAAATTAGGCATCGCTAGCGTAACTTTGCTTTGCTTGACAAATTAACGCTAATGCAACTTCGCTACCTTTCGCCTCCCTGATCACAACTTCAGATTCTATTGAATTAGCGGCGCCCTGGCGAAACTTTGCCTGGCAAAGTGTGACGAAGCCTGCGCTAGCGCAACTCCGCAGGTTAGTGAATTTGCCCCTAAGAATCAACACTGCTGCCCACCTGGGCTTCAAATCCCACCTGGGGTTCAAATGGGGACTGATCATATTGGTAGATCTTTAAAATGATAGGCTGTTAGTGTAGTTATAGCAGTTGGGCAGAACGTTTACTCTTTATAAAAATGTTCAGCTTCATTCTGAATTTTCACCACACGAAGACCTCCTCATTCTCTTTTGTTTTTTTCTGATCCCATTCATTCCAACTAATATGTGTGTCTTCTTTTCTTGGCCTTGCAGCTCGATCAGATCCAGAAGCATTCCTGGTATCTGTAAGTAATATTTTTGCATTCTTTTCATACCCCCATGGAAGGTCACTTCACCATGTTTAGATGATACTGTCCTATTTCCATCTCATTTTAATATATTGTATATAAGATGTTGTATGTAATATCCATGCGCACCCAAGATTGCAAAAGGCATTTGGCGAGTCATTTAATTGGGTTCTTCTCCGATTTCCCTGGGCCTAATGTGCTGCTGGTCTAATCTGCATGCTGAAGTAGAAGCAACCTTTGATGTTGTCGAAGATGTTTTTTTTTCGTTGCTCTTATATATGGCCTCTTATGCCAATACCTGTGCAGGATTGTCCCTGGAGAGTTAATTCTATTGACCTTGAATATATATACTTCTGTGTACAAACAAGGAACTAGAGAGTTCAGCAGACAAACAGCATATAAAATGTAATGCATTGTGCTGGCTAGTAGAGCCGCAGCCTATAGCAAAGTATTTCATCAAAGGAAAAAAATATCCAGAACACTCATAAATTCTGAAACTGCCATAATAATGTGCAGCCCTGACTTTTCCCTTTTATTTGTACAGTATGTAGTTAAAGCGCAGTCGAAGCCCAAACAAAAATGGCAGAATAATGTCATTTAAACACAGGGCTGCTGTAGAAGAAAAGCTACCTTCTGCCATTGCCAGTTTGCTGCCTCTAAACCTTATGCTACATGCTCCCTCTTGGCCACCCTCATGCAACTTTGGTCTTAAAGGTGTGGTTCACCTTTAAGTGATCTTTAAAGTATGTATAGAATGGCCAACTGTGAACAACTTTTCAAATTGCCTTCACTTTTTCTTTTATATAGTTTTTGAATTATTTGCCTGCTTCTTCTGTTTACAGGTTTCAAATGGGGGTAACTTGCCCCCTTTTTTTTTACTCATCTTTCTATCCAGGGCCTTTCCTAGTCACATCCCAGTCTCTTATTCAAATCAATGCATGGTTACTAGGGTAATTTGGACGCTAGCAACCAGATTGCTAAAACTGCAATCTGGAGAGCTGCTGAATAACTCAAAAACCAAAACGAATAAAAAATGAAAACCAGTTGCAAATTATCTCAAAACATCACTCTCTACTTCATATTAAAAGTTAATTTAATGTGAACAACCCCTTTAATCTGCACTGGTTCACTGGACAAAAAGGTTCATCAAAGCACTGTGTATATGTGTGATAAGGAGGTAGACCACAAACTGGCAACGGGACAGACACATGGTCAAATTCAGGGAGTTTTGACAAATCTCCTCTTCTTTGGGGCGACTAATCTTCTGAACTGCCTCCCCTGCCTTCCTGCCGGCTAGAATATAAATCATAAAGCGCTTTGTTTTCCTTGTGAGGCAACTTCGGGCGACTTCGGAAAATGAAGTGCTCCGAGTGCCATCCCACCGGTGATTTACATCCTAGCCAGCAGGGGGGGGGAAGCAGGGGAGGCAGTTCAGGGAGATTAGTTGCCCCGATGAAGAGGAGATTTGTCACCGGGCGACTTATCTCCCTGAATCGCAGCATGTCAAAGACTTTTAAAGGAACAAATTCGCACCATACAAGTGCTCTGACATCAGTTCTGGAATTCCCTGGTAGATCCTGGGAGTCTAGTGGGAATGCACCAATCCTTGGTTGGTCAGCATTGATGTCGCGGAAACCCCCACTTATGCAAAAATGAGAAGGGGGACAATTATCATCTATTTTATCCGTTCTATTTATTAGTGTCCTCAGCTTACTCCTAAGCCTTGTCCGATTGTGTTCTTCTACCCAGAATCCCCAGAGAAGTCTTGCGATGAGTCAGAAACATATTCGGTTAAACTCTGTCTCTTAAATAGAAATGTGGATGCTGAATTAGAGATGTGTTCTGCGAGTGTATCCTGTGCTCTCAGAATATCTATCATTGACTCATTATGGGTTACACAAACTATTTTTTCATCTTATTCTTCGCCCACACACCATTCGTGTTACTTCACACCTCAGCCAGATAGAATCATGGGCTTCTTTACCTAACCAGATTATTGTGAGCAAAAGCACGCTGGCCTCTATTTGATTTATATATATATATATATATATATATATATATATATATATATATATATATACCTGTGTATATATATATATTTGTTTCTTGGTAGTGATGGGCGAATTTATTCGCCAGGCGCGAATTCGTGGCGAATTTGCATGATTCACTGCTAGCGAATAAATTTGCGAAACGGCGCAAATTCGCCCATCACTATTTCTTGCATTTAGTTGTAGGGAGTGGGGCAAAAATGTAAGATCTTCGGCCTTGTGCCTCTATATGGTTATGTCGGTGGGTATAATATCCTTATATTTTACAACAGAGGGTACAATATTCCCTGTCTCTATGTATATATTCTTCTCCGTATAGACACACACACACTGTTTTCCGTGTATCATGTTTCTGTTTGTATCGCAATGTCACGATCCGGAATTTCTATTCCTTCCTCTGTGTTATGAAAGTGTGAGGACTAATAATGGCCTCATATTTGGGTCAGTGAGATTCATTTGCTCCCGGTCAGAAAGCTGCCAGCCTATTCCCCAGGGACGTCAAGCCTTCTGTTCGTTAACTCGTCCACGTTAGTTCTGCAAGAGCTCCACTCTGGAATTAGTAGTACTAGTGTTTAACCAGGAATAAAGCAATTAAAGGAATACAGCTCCAATACTGAGCTCTGAGAAAGCAAATGCTTAATTAGTGTGCTTGTGCCAGGAATCCCCCTAGGCTGTCTGACAGGCAACAGTGTGGCCCTGGCTCGCTCTGGGTGCTCAAGGGACCTTCAGATCATTCTGTATGTGGCCATACAAACAGCTGCCATCACGTTTAACCATCTCAGAACTCCTAAAGAGTAAATATTCCTCCTTAATCTATGTAGATCAGTATATTTGCCTTTTAAGAAGGTATATTGCTAATTTCAACATAGGAACATGCTTTGGAGCTGGAGATTTCTGGTTTTGCAAAATGCAAAATGATGAGAAGCCTATAGGACTTACCTGTAAGCTCAATGTCACATGTGATAGATAATTCCTACTTACAGTATATAAATATAGAGCTGTACATATATAGGGCGCACCATTCATTTGGCAAAAGCTTTGCAATCATTGTTATACAGGTATGGGATCTGTTATCCAGAATGCTCGGGACCTGGGGGTTTCCGGATAAAGGGTCTTTCTGTAATTTGGATCTTCATGTCCTAAGTTTACTAAAAATCTTGTAAACATTCAATAAACCCAATAGGCTGGTTTTGCTTCCAATAAGGATTAATTATATCTTAGTTTGGATCAAGTACAAGCTACTGTTTTATTATTGAATTAATTTTAAAAACTTTGGATTATTTGATTATTATGGAGTCTATGGGGTAAATTTATCAAAGAGTGAAGTTCCGCCACTAGAGTGAAATTCCGCCACTCTCAATTCATTTCTATGGGATTTTGAAAGACGTATTTATCAATGGGTGAAAGTTCACCCTTTGATAAATACGCCTATAAAAATCCCATAGAAATGAATGGAAAGAGGCGGAATTTCACTCTAGTGGCGGAACTTCACTATTAACTTCACTCTTTGATAAATATACCCCTATGAGAGACATTCTTTCCGTAATTCAGGGCTTTCTGGATAACGGGTTTCCGGAAAACAGATCCCATACCTGTAGAGTATGAGCATTTTTAAGAGTGGGACCTGTTGAGAGTATTTGTCCCTGCACATAATGACTATGCGAAAGACTGCAAAATGTTTAGTAGCGTTCCATTAAAGCCTTAAAGGAGAAACAAACCCTTAATAACCCTATCCCCCTACCCTACATAGACCCCCTCCCTCCCCCCCCAGCCTAGCTGCCCCCCTGGGCAAATGCCCCTAACTCTTTACTTACCCCTCCGTGCAGATTCTGTCTAGTGAAGTTCACTGGCGCAATCTTCAGCTGCTTCGGGAATCTTTGGAATGAGACCGGTGCAATTTTCGTGAGTTTCGGCGCATGTGCAGATGTCGTGAAGCAGAAAATTGCTCCAACTACGCATGCACCGATTCGCCGGTCTCATTCCAAAGTTTACCGAAGAGAAGTAGATGGCTGCAGTGAACAATACATGGGCAGAGTTAAGCTGCTGATTCAGCCCATTTAGACCATGTTGGCAGCTTACCAGCCTATGTATGGGGCCCAAAACAACATGTTGCTCACAAACCCCTTGTATGTTGCTCCTAGTGGCCTCAAAGCAGGTGCTTATTTTTGAATTCCTGGTTTGGAGTCAAGTTTTGTTGCATAAAAACCAAATGTACTGACAAACGGAGCCTCCCGTAGGCTGCCAGTCCACATAGAGGCTACCAAACAGCCAATCACAGCCCTTATCCTCAGGGACTTTTTTCATGCGTGTGTTGCTCCCCAATATTTTTTAAAGTCTGAATGTGGCTCATGGGTGCAAAAGGTTGGGGACCTCTGACATAGAGCAAACAAAACAGGCACAGGAATATCCTTACTAAAACCCTGTACTGAATGAGACCGTAATCCATAATTATTATCCTGTACAGGTATGAGACTTGTTATCCAGAAGGCTCAGGGCCTGGGGTTTTCCGGATAATGGATCTTTTCATAATTTGGATCTTCATGCCTTCAGTCTACCAGAAAATCATGTAAATATTAAATAAACCCAATAGGCTGGTTTTGCTTCCAGTAAGGATTAATTATATCTTAGTTGGGATCAAGTACAAGGTACTGTTTTATTATTACAGAGAAAAAGGAAATCCTTTTAAAAATGTGCATTAATTGGATAAAATGAAGTCTGTGGGAGACGGCCTTTCCATAATTCGGAGCTTTCTGGATAATGGGTTTCCTGTCCTAAGAACAATCCAGAGAGAGAATGAGTGGAGTGTATTTGCAGTGCAGAGTCAGATTCCTTTGCCTGTTCTTTTCTATGATCCTATGAAATGTCTTCATTCTGCTGCTCGTTTTCAGCTCCTTGAAACTGTGTAAGAACATAAATAATCATTATACTGAGCTGATAAGACGAGCATTAGCGCAGAATATAGAAATTCCCTTTAATTTAATTATCAGCATCGATAATGCTACATCCTTTGCAAAGGCAATAAGAGGATTTTCAGATCTACTCTATTTCACAATTATTATCTTCTTACAGTTTCTTACAATTCTTTTTTTTTTTTTCTTGAGGTAATTATAGGACATATCTTGTAATGTGTCAGACAGTTCTCTCACCAGGGGAGGAGGATTTGGGGAGGCTATAAGCAGAAGGATTTCCACTGGAGAAAGCTTATAATTCTATATGAATATACTTTATAGCAGTAGATCTCTTTTTTGGGTGTTTAAAGGGGTTGTTCACCTTTGAGTTAACTTTTAGTATGATCTAGAGAGTATTATTCTGAGACAATTTGCAATTGATTTTCATTTTTTATTTGTGGTTTTTGAGTTATTTGGCTTTTAATTCAGCAGCTCTCCAGTTTGCAATTGTGTAGCCTTACAGAGTATTTGTTTTTAGATGGGGTCAATGACCCCTCATTTGAAAGCTGGAAAGAGTCAGAAGAAGAAGGCAAATAATTAAAACGTATAAAAAAATAAATAATGAAGACTAGTTGCTTAGCATTCACTATGCTACAGCATACTAATAGTTAAATTAAAGGTGACACACCCTTTTGAGCTCACCTATGTTTCCAATTGTGCTAAACATGAGGGAGATGGCCTTTGTCCCCAGGACCAGCAGGGTAACCATGAGAATAAAAAATGTACAAAAGGAGGCAATTTACTAACATAGGTGCTAAATTGCAAGTCCCCATTGGCCCCCTCTCTACCTCCCCCTGCACAGTCTTACCCCTGAATTCTTTCCCCTCTAGAAATAGCGACCGAACATGCAGAGTGAGTGCAGCCGAGCTCACTGGCTCCATCTTTTTCTCTTTGGTAATCTTTGTGAAGTGAGCGGCGTATTGGCGCCTGCGCAGAAGGAGCAACCTTCCAGATCGCGACAATTGCGCATGTGCCGAAAGTGATGGAAGTTGCAGATGGGGAGGAAGAAGACACAAAGATTAAATCTGCATGTGCGGATGCTATTTCTAGAGGGGAAAGAATTCAGGGGTAAGACTGTACAGGGGGAGGCAGGAAAGGGGGGCCAGTGGGGACTTATCACAATGGGGGGTTAAGTTCTCCTTTAAGTTGAATGTTTGTATTTCCCTATATCCCTAACTTTTTTTTATTCATGAGCAAACTGAGCATGCTCAAGCCCAAGTCCTGGAGGTTTAAGCTGAAAACAGGAAGTCTGATACAGAAGCCCATGAGTACACAATAAAAGGAAAGAAATGCTGTGTTTCTTTTGACAGAGGACTCAGAGCAGCATTACTTTGAGGGTTTACTGGTGTATTTATATAGACCTTTCTGATAAAACTTAATTTGTTTTAACCTTTCTTCTCCTTAATGCATAAGGGCCAAAGGAAGAGTGTCATTATGGGTATTTTACAACACAAGTAAGTCAGGGTAGAGCAGGGTCGGCACCGGGAAAAAAACAGATGGGCCCAGGCCCAGATCTGCGATTCAGAGGCTTCTTAAACGAGAATTCAACCCCCCATATAATAAAACCCACTACCCCCTACTCTACATATTTCCCCCTTCCTGCTCCCGCCTGCACAGGTGATAACTCCAGTAATTGGCGCATATCTTGTAATTACCCCTCGTTGCAGATCAAGTGCATCGGAGCTCCCGGGAGCCATCTTCTTCTCTTCGGTAATCTTCAGGTCTTCCCTTCGGCTATTTCCGTCACTTACGGTGCATGTGCAGTTTTCCGGAACCGGAAGATTGCTTCAACTGTGCATGCGCCGATATGACGCTTACTTTCCGAAAATTACCGAAGAGAAGCAGATGGCGCCCGTGAGCTCCGCTGTGCAACGAGGGGTAATGACAGGATTAGAGGCAATTACTGTCGTTATCACCTGTGCGGGCGGGAGCAGGGAGGGGGAACTATGTAGGGTAGGGGTAATTACAGGATTAGGGGCAATTACTGGAGTTATAACTTGTGCGGTTGGGAGCAGAGAGGGGAGAAGATGTAAGGTAGGGGTTAGTGGGTTTTATTATATGGGGGTTTAGTTCTTCTGCCGCAATTTTTTTATTATATGGGGGTTTAGTTCTCTTAATGCCGCAACCTCCCTTTTGTCAGGCGGTTGCAGCAAAAACATTGCGTATCCCAGTCCGACTCCGGGGTGGAGCACTGATGGAGCTGCTCTGTACATTATAGTAAGCCTTGCAAAGCCGTTGTATTGACTCATGGTCTTTGGAACTCATGACTACAAGAGTGGTCCTAGCTTACATATAGGATAACTAACATGTGCTTCAGTCCCATTGGCATAAACCATAAGGCTGTTGCATCCTAGTCAGTCTCCAAATGACAAAGTGATTAAACCCAATTCAGTCACTTTTTCCAGCTGCCTGATATTAATACTGTCAATCACTTTCAACAAAAGGGAACAGGATCTGCCGGGCGCAGTAATCACTTCTATCCAACTAACACTTTCCTTTCTAATTGGACTGTTATGGGCTGCTGAAATATAGCAGAAAAAAAAATGATAAAGCCATTTGCCGCTGGCTGCAAAGTGCATGAGTGTCCTTATAGGAACAATAACGCGAGCACAGAATAAAGAGGAGCAATACTAGACTCTGGTCATTTTAACCCAGACACATGAAAAGGGCGCCGCCGCATAGTCATTTAATGCCATGCAATTAAGTCTCAACAATAACGGGCGCATTATAAATATTCAGCGGTGTTTGCTTTTTCATTCGTGTCTTCAAATCTTCCAATTTAAGTTATTATATCCTCCTCGAGAGGCATTAGCGCTGTGTGGCACAACTACTATAATGGCAAGGTGATTTGTTCTAGAAAGGCAACTCTGATGTCACACTTGAACAGTTGTCACACTCAAACAAAAGCTTCAGAACTGCAGCGGGCTAAAGAAGGAGTCACAAAAAGGGAAGAAGCCAGGATAATAAGGAGTTTTATTTATGCATGGAAACCTTGGATGTAGTTTATTTTTTTTTTTATGTTAAAGGAGAAAGAAAGCTACCGAAAGCAGTTTATTGTCAATAGATTAGCGACAATATTGCAAGCAATAACACTATATTTATTTTGCAGAATGTTTTACCGTACCTGAGTAAACCACTCTAGTAGCTCTCTCTGTTTGTTTAGGATAGCAGCTGCCATATTAGCTTGGTACAACATCACTTCCTGCCTGGGAGTCTCTCCCTGCTCACACATAGCTCTGGGCTCAGATTACAGCAGGGAGGGGAGGGGCAGGGGAAGAGGGAGAGAGGAGCAAACTGAGCATGCTCAAGCCCTAGCCCTGGAGGTTTAAGCTGAAAACAGGAAGTCTGATACAGAAGCCCATGAGTACACAATAGAAGGAAATAAATGCTGTGTTTCTCAGAGGACTCAGAGCAGCATTACTTTGAGGGTTTACTGGTGTATTTATAAAGACCTTTCTGATAAAGTTTATTTAATTTAAGCCTTCCTTTCTCCTATTATTCACAATGGTCATAGTAAATTGTAAGCCAGGGAGTGTTTTCTTGCCACAGTACTCTCTATTGGGGAAACTAGTATAGTTATCCATCTAAGCAATGTGCACTTTGCTATATGATGTTTCATAGTCAACCAGATGCCTCTTGGTGGTTATAAGTCCACAAATATGAAAAAGTGCTAAAGCATTGGTACAAGGAATGTATAAAATGTATTTTATGGACTGGTATCAAATTCTCCACCACTAAAAGAATTGGAACTGATCTTCCAGTGCTATGGATTGACCCACCATGCTCCTGGCTGATTCAGATGTGTTACTGACTGGTCTACCTGCGCTACTGACTAATATTCTTGCTTACTGACTGATCTACCTGAACTTCTAACTGATCTACCGGTACTATTGACTGATCTACCTGTACTACTGACTGATCTACCTGAACTTCTAACTGATCTACCGGTACTATTGACTGATCTACCTGTACTACTGACTGATCTACCTGAACTTCTAACTGATCTACCTGAACTTCTAACTGATCTACCTGTACTACTGACTGATCTACCTGAACTTCTAACTGATCTACCTGTACTACTGACTGATCTACCTGTACTACTGACTGATCTACCTGTACTTCTAACTGATCTACCTGTACTTCTAACTGATCTACCTGTACTACAGACTGATCTACCTGTGCTACTGACTGATCTACCTGTACTACTGACTGATCTACCTGTACTACTGACTGATCTACCTGTACTTCTAACTGATCTATCTACCTGTACTACTGACTGATCTACCTGAACTTCTAACTGATCTACCTGTACTACTGACTGATCTACCTGTACTACTGACTGATCTACCTGTACTTCTAACTGATCTACCTGTACTTCTAACTGATCTACCTGTACTACTGACTGATCTACCTGTACTACTGACTGATCTACCTGTACTACTGACTGATCTACCTGTACTACTGACTGATCTACCTGTACTACTGACTGATCTACCTGTACTTCTAACTGATCTACCTGTGCTACTGACTGATCTACCTGTACTACTGACTGATCTACCTGTACTTCTAACTGATCTATCTGTACTTCTCACTGATCTACCTGTACTTCTAACTGATCTACCTGTACTACTGACTGATCTACCTGTACTTCTAACTGATCTACCTGTACTTCTAACTGATCTACCTGTACTACTGACTGATCTACCTGTGCTACTGACTGATCTACCTGTACTACTGACTGAACTACCGGTACTACTGACTGATCTACCTGTACTTCTAACTGATCTACCTGTACTACTGACTGCTGATCTACCTGTACATCTAACTAATCTACCTGTACTACTGACTGATCTACCTGTACTACTGACTGATCTATCTGTACTTCTAACTGATCTACCCATGCTACTGACTGATCTACCTGTACTACTGACTGATCTATCTGTACTTCTCACTGATCTACCTGTGCTACTGACTGATCTACCTGTACTACTGACTGATCTATCTGTACTTCTAACTGATCTACCTGTACTTCTAACTGATCTACCTGTACTACTGACTGATCTACCTGTGCTATTGACTGATCTACCTGTACTACTGACTAATCTACCTGTGATACCGCCTAATCTACCTGTACTACTGACTGATCTACCTGTACTATTGACTGATCTACCTGTACTACTGACTGATCTACCTGTACTACTGACTGATCTACCTGTACTACTGACTGATCTATCTGTACTTCTAACTGATCTACCTGTACTACTGACTGATCTACCTGTACTACTGACTGATCTACCTGTACTTCTAACTGATCTACCCGTGCTACTGACTGATCTACCTGTACTATTGACTGATCTACCTGTACTACTGACTGATCTACCTGTACTACTGACTGATCTACCTGTACTACTGACTGATTCTCCTGTGATACTGAATGACTCACCTGTGTTACTGACTGATTCGCCTGCACTACTGACTGATACCCCATTGCTATTGATGGGCCTACCAGTACTACTGGTTCATCCAGCTGTGTTTTTTTGTAAATACAGTATGTGCAAAATATGTACTGCTGAATGTACTTTGAACTCTTGGTATAGAGATATACACATATAACCCACGCAGAGCTGTTAGAATTCTGCTAACATACGATGAGAGTTTTCTGCATGGCAATGAAAGTTCTTTTTTCTCCTTGACGTCATTATTACTTTACATTTTTCTAGAAGGAATTCCCTGCGGTGGTGCAAGGTCAAGGCTGGCTTAAAAGGCATATTAATAGCTGAAAGTAAAGTTACAAAAAGCTGTGTTATGAATGACTTCGAGTAAACTTACACCACGCACTATAGTCCCACAGTTACCTTGATTTAAAGGCGCATTCTTGCATCAAGAGAATTTTTTTTTTGCGGCAGTGCCCTTTAAGCACTTGTATCGAATTCCAGTTTCATGTTCTGATTTAATGACTGACTTATGGAGCTCAGATAAATAGATCATTCTCAGCACCTCGTTTTATTCTTTTCCAATAACAACCTCATCTGTTTCTCTGCAAGTTATAGCTACACTCATGCACTTTGAGACGTGGAATTATTAGGGAACGATGCACTCTGGCCGCTCGCTCTTGAGAGATATTTATGAGCCTCACAATCAAGCTGTGCAATTATTGGTCGGTAATCGCTAACACTTGAGTTTTACAACAGAGAAGCTACTCTGATTGGTCGTCAGCCATTGGCGGTGCATTACTTGGCTTTTAAAGGGTTACCAGCAGTTTGCTGTTGAGTGGCTGCGTTGTAGGAATATAAATATGCAAAAAGAAGTTAATGAACATGTTGTTAATCATGCTTGAGGGTCTGGTCCTTCTTTTTTAAATCTTTTGAGCCCATCATTATCCAGAGCATTGATCTTATTGGTTGCTGAACCACACTGCAAACCATCTGTGCCCTGCACACTTTCCCCATTACATTTAATTATATCCTAATGATCGAATGCCTAGAGTTTTGGAAAACATTTTGATGTTCTCTGTGACTTGCCATTTCAATTACACCCTTCGTCAAACAATTTTGATGCATGTGTTTTCTGAGTTAATTTAACTAAAAATTCAAATAATTAACAGCACAGGAAAGGTGAGGTGTCACACAATGTAACCAATCCATCGTGTAACCACGCAGAAAAAAGCAAAACACAAAGTCATTGCAAAATTATTTGTAGATTTCATTCTAAAATAACATCAATACACCCAGTTTATAAAATGATAAGGGACAGGGCTGGGTATGTGGAAAGGCCACAAAGGGCCCGGCCAAGGGTGGCAGAATTTTAGGGGCAGCGTGCCGCCCATCTCAATTACAATTTTCGCAAAATTAATGATTTTTTTTGTTTTTTTATTAGGGATGCACCGAATCCACTTTTTTGGATTCGGCCGAACCCCCGAATCCTTCACGAAGGATTCAGCCGAATACCGAACCGAATCCGAACCCTAATTTGCATATGCAAATTAGGGGTGGGAAGGGGAAAACATTTTTTACTTCCTTGTTTTCTGACAAAAAGTCACGCAATTTCCCTCCCTGTCCCTAATTTGCATATGCAAATTAGGATTTGGATTCGGTTCGGCCGGGCAGAAGGATTCGGCCGAATCCGAATCCTGCTGAAAAAGGCAGAATCCTGGCCGAATCCCGAACCGAATCCTGGATTCGGTGCATCCCTATTTTTTATAATATCTGACTTTTAAAAAATCACTAATTTTTCGGAATTTATTAAACCCCAAAGGATGGAAAAGTCTGAATCAGAAAATCCGGTATCTCAGACCTGTTGAGGTTGCATATTGATGTGCACTGGGTTTCATGCAATACCCCAAAGTATTCTGAGTTTTCAGGTTTAAAAATGATGAGAAAATCTGATTTTTTCCTGCAAAGCACATTTTTGGGAAAATGTAATAATAAATAAGCGTTAAAAACCCAAGCAGTTTGTAGCAAAAAATATTGAGATAAATTCGGACTTTGATAAATAACCCCCTAGATGTCTGCTCAAAAACAGTGCAATTTGCAGCTTGTATTTAAAACAGTAGCTAATTGGCCCTGCAGCATGTGGTATCAATTCCTGGTATTTAAGAGGTAACAAAGCTTTCCTAATCTGCATATTTGTCTTTAGATATAGGAGCAGGGTCTCATTGGTCCCCACCACAATATGCAACCATTGATCTCCCCATACCTTTTATTTATACATTGGCAAGAATTGAAGGCCCTTACCATAGGCCCCATAGCAGGAACAGGGCTTCCTTCTGTTTGTATATGATTAAATAGACTGAGCTAAGCTCACTCTTTCAGAGACGGCATATTGTCATCTTATCCTGATTTATATCAGTACAAATATGCAAAGAACAAATGTTCTGCACACCAAATAAACCCCACCATCCTGCTGTAATGTGTGACATTGCATTCAGAAAATGATGGGAAGCATCAATAAATCACTTAGAGCCACATTTAGCAGTGGTCAAGTGGGTAATGAAGGCCACATTTAAATTCGAAAGGATGTGGCCAGTGAAGGAAGATTTGGGGCCCCATATTGAGAAAATAAATAAGAATATCAATCAGTCACTCTCTCTGCCCTGCACTAAAACCTGCCCCGTAGTTCAGAGATATGAATTCATTCCCCACCTCTGTGTGCAGGCTGATTTATTTGCAAGCAAATGAAGTGAGGCATGTACAGATGGGAGATAAAATGAGGCTTGCTTCTAAACATAGGCCAGTAAGTCTACAAGTGATTTATTGGGAAGACAAACAATACCCATTACAATGATATTTTATGCACAGTAGAATTCTCGCTTCCATAGGAATCAACTGAATATCCTGCCTAGACATATAAAATACACATAAAACAGGGGGTAGCTTTATTATCATGATGATATGGGGCAGCTCTGATTTTCCAATGGGCAATTTTACAAGGCAGTGCAAATGAACTGATTAAATTAACTTTATCCTGTTGATGGAATCTGAAACTGCGACCAAGATGGCTCCCATAATGCTATAATTATTGGGTTTTTTCCTCCCTTTATGGCCCGACATTTACTCAGGGCTACCCCTTACCTAATAACAAGGCTACAGTTATATAAGCTACATTTGGATCCGTTTTCACCCCAAATATCACCCTAACTTGCCTCCAGTAATATTTAGGACATTAAATAAACGTAATTCAGGGATCTCCAATCTGCAGTCCTCCATCATTTGATGACCTATTGATGATCTTCTGGACTATATGTTGGACATTTCAAAAGTATAAACTGAACAAAATAATTTTTATCTAGATTCTTTCCTAACATGAGACGCTTCAGATGATAGGGAACCAGGCCAAATCTTCCCTACTCTAAAACTGGTCCTAGAGCAGGGGTCCATAAGCCTTTTTTACCCATGAGCCACATACAAATGTACAAATGTAAAATAAGTTTGAGAGAGAGCAACATAAGCACATAAAAAGCTCCTGGGGATAACAAATACAGACTGTGATTGACTACTGGTAGCTCCTACGTGGACTTGCAGCCAACTGGAGACTCTTTTTGATAGTACACCTGGTTTTAAGCTTATCTTTAAGCTAGGAATTAAAAAATTAGCACCTGCTTTGAGACCACTGGGAGCAACATCCAAGGGGTTGGAGAGCAACATGTTACTCTCGAGTCACTCTTTGGAGATCACTGTCCTAGAAGATGGTAGAGAGGGGATGGTGCTCTAGGAGGCTAGTAATGTTCATACACACAACATTCTATTTTAGTTACACAAGTCAGTATACTTATATTTCTTACAGTGTTTTCAGTGAAGATTATAGAAGGTCCCTACTGCTTTTCTTCTGCTCTCAAATGGAGATTACTGGATGTTTGGCTGAACATCACCATACAACAGTATCAGAAATCATAGAAACAGCACTCATGTAAAAGTTCTGCACACTTCTAGGTGAGTGCTGTTCCTATGATTTCTGATACTATTTTCAGTGAAGAGTCGCTAGTTGGCTCATTTAGTAACACTGGGAAAATCTTCATCTTGATGTTCACTGTAGCATCAGCCGGTTGAACAAATCTAATCACTGATTGGAACTCATTTACCAATGTTGGCCAGTGAAGCTGCAAGCTCTTACCCTGGGGCTGACACATGTCCAGGGTCTGACTGGACCGCAGGATACCGGAAAAAAACCTGGTGGGCCCAGACCTGTTCCCATGCATCTCCCTGACCTCCCTCCTGGACCGATGACTTCCGCATCTTGAAGGAAATAAGCTACATGCAGGACAGGTGGCCATTGGAGGGGGGTTGTGCCTGGGGTAGAGGTCTGTTAGAGGGGGGTTCCACCTGGGGCAGGGGGGTGTGGGGGCCCCTGACACGGCAACCCGGTGGGCCTCGGATGCCCAGTCTGACACTGCATGTGTCTACCTTGCCAGATACCTTCCATTCAGCTTCATATTGTGACTTTAATGGCCATGGAGAAGAAACTGCCCATGTAACTAAGAATTCCTCAAATGCATTTGAGACAGAAAACCTGGCTATGTAATGCTGTTTGCCAATGGAATAAAACAGGAAGCAGAAAAATAAGCGCTCCCTTTCATGCTTCCCACACCATGAACTTCCTTTTATTTCCTTCAACAAATCTATGTCTCACCATGCTTTGTTTCATCATTCAAGGATAAGTAAACCTTTAAAATAAGTGAATGTAAAATTGATGAGGGGGTTATTCTAAGCACTTTTGCAATTTACATTCATTATTTATTTATTTTTAATTCCGAGATATTAAAGGATGCATGTACTGTTAATATGAATGAATTTTGTTACAACAGTGCCACCTGCTGGTCATTTTCGAACCAGTCTAACCAGCAAATCGTCAAGGAAGAAGTTGTCAGGAAAAAGAAAGAGACTGCTCTGATGTTCTTCTGCTTAGGAATAAAATTAGAAACCTTTCTCAAATCTTTCCTAAGCAGAAGAACATTAGAGCATCCTCTTTCTTTCTCCTGACAACTTCCTTGACTACTTGCTGGTCAGACCGGTGGGGAAATGACCAGCAGGTGGCGCTGTTGTAACACAATTCATTCATATTAACAGTACATGTATCCCTTAATATCTTGGAATTAAAAATAAATAAATAATGAATGTATATTGCAAAAGTGCTAGAATAGTCCCCTCATAAATTTTACTTTCACTTATTTTAAAGGTTTACTTATCCTTTCAGCGCAGGCCTCCACCAGCACTACTCAGTGTGTTTATCCTTATAAAAGCAATATAGAATTATCTAAGTTTTAACTCCATTTGTCATACGCAAATGCTGGGGGAAAAAAAAGAGTGGAAATCACAAGATAAAATCTGAAAACTGAGTTATTACGAGTAATTTGGTAACACAGACACTTGGGAAATAAGAATTTCAGCTTTTGGCCCAGGTGAAAAAAAAAAAAACCTAAAAAAAGTGTATTTGTCTTTTTGCAAAGCTCCTATGCATTTTATATGATGTGACAGTACAGATATAGGATCCGTTATCAGGAAACCTATTATCCAGAGAGCTCAGAGAAGACCATCTCCCATAGGCTCCATTTAATTAAAAATTCACCTTTTTAAAAATGATTTCCTTTTTCACTGTAATAATAAAACAGTAGCTTGTACTTGATCCCAACTAAGATATAATTAATCCTTATTGGAAGATAAACCAGCCAGGTTTATTTAATATTTACATAATTTTTTAGTAGACTAAAAAAAGGTTGGTGATCCAAAAAAGCCAGGTCCCGAGCATTCTGGATAACAGGTCCCATACCTGTATTAACATGGATTCTATTTTCACTCTGATAGACCCAATGTTCCAAAATAATAGCCCTAGACAGAACATGTAACTGTCTTTTAGGAAGCTACATCCATGAGAATAAGAAAATGTCATTAAAACTTTTACATTCTTAATTTGCAGAGGAGGCAAAAATGAGCCTGAACCAGAGCAACCGACTCCTCGGAAAGTGGCTATCAGGAGGATTCACTCAGTAAGCGAGTTTGACCCCGACGTGTTGGACAGCATGCATTCCTTGGGCTGCTTCAGGGACAAGACCAAACTGAAGCTGGAGTTGCAGAATGAGGAGTGAGTATACAGCAAAGAGACATGGTTTCTGATAGGACACCTGTAGTGATGATACACGTGGCTAATATACTTGTCCTCTCTTCTGTTCTGATTGTTCAAAATTCTAAGCCTATCACAGTGGTGTTCTCCAGACAGTAGCACATTGAGGTGTTACATACACATAGGATATGCCCATCTTCTCTAGACTTGGATTTAGATCAAAGTGTGAGCAGTTGGCCCCATGTTTCCCCTTAACAGAATGTCTTGTGGGTGGAGAAGCAAGACGATGAACCTTCACGCTTCAGCATCTGAAGACCAAAACCACCTGATCAAATGGTCAAATAGTGGACTTTTAGACTTATTAGTAGATGGTATTTTCTTTGTAGTGTTTATGCATGACCCTCAACACGTTGCAAGGACAGCTGAATGCTAAAAGCTCTACAGAGGCTTATTTAAACTCATGCCAAGCCTGGCTATTGATGGTGAGATGATGACTAGCTCGCTATTATAAACCGGCACAGGCTCAGTTAGAATGCTCTTCTTGCTTATATCTTGCAGTGAAAATCAAGAAAAGATGATTTATTATCTTCTCCTTGATCGGAAAGAAAGATATCCCAGCTGTGAAGACGAAGATCTTCCACCTCGAAATGACATAGGTAAGGGGGAAACTTACAACAGCAAATACATTTGTGTAATGTCCAGGGTAACCACATTGGGACAAAGTAGAACTGGCAAGGCCAAGAGAATAAATGGTCCATGTCTGGTCTAACAGTAGTTTGTCTCTGCTCAGCTTTACAGAAAGGTCCAGTAAATGGCCAACAAGTGAATAGGCAAAATATATTTGCACTATGAAGTATTACTGACTTTTAAATGCAAACGAAATGCATTTAAAAAGCAGCTTTTTCAACAATTTTACTAATTGACGAGTAGTTAAAATTCCTGTAAGCTGAAATGCAGATTTTTTTTCAAACACCCTTATTGACCTCGTAATGCGGTGCAAGATAGGCACCATGGGTCCTTCCAAGATAGAGTTGAATAAAGGAACAGCTGGAAGAACTTTGCATATTTTCACGACTTACAGCAGATTCCTAAGACCTGCACAGGAACCTTGTGTAGTAACTTGTATAATTTCCCAATATAATATTCACCCAGTGTGTGTGCTGCAGAAGGTGCTGGGTCCCTGGTGAGCCTCCTCTAAAGCTATTTTTATCCAGTTAATATGCAATTTCTACTGCTGAGTTTCCAGCCGTCACCCAAACTTGACAGTCACATGTGTAGTGTGGTTATAGGAAAGGCTCCTAGATTTGCTTTTCTTGCCAAACTGCACATGGTCCATGTGATGATATCAGCCGCTGCGGGGTCTTTCAGCACAGTGAGCCGTGCACTTGTATATTCAGCAAAATGCTGTGTATTTGTGCATGGCTGCATTAAAGGCAAAGGCACAGCATTGCTACAATAAATTTTAATTTGTACTAGGATCCTATTTTACTAGCTATTTGTAATCTATTCCATAGGGTCAAGGTACAAGAAAGACACTAAATCCAGTTCTTGAATAAGATAAGAGAAGGCTTAGTACATACACTTGGATCAGTTATTTTATTAAAATTCATATGGAGAGGAGATGTTCTTTCCTAAGACAGGACCCTAGCAAATCAATAGGATTTCAAGATTGCTTAATTGTAACTTACTGGTAAGATCCTTTAACCAAACGTTGGCTCAAATTTCTATATTAGTAAATTTAACACAAGGCTGCCATCAGGGGGATATAGGAGACACTGCAGTCAGGGAGGCAAAGGGAGGCCTTGAGATGGAAAAGTGCTATTTGCAGGCTGCAGAAGGGGTGGAGCAGGTCTTGTAGGGGTTTCGGAAATTTTGACTTCACAAGTAGCAGACTGGCACAAACTGGACCCACATAATCAAAGTGGTGCTGATAAAAAAAGTTGTTTACTTAATAAATACATCTCAAAAGAAAAGCCTTACACGTTTCATGCCAAAAGGGGAAACTCATGGATAGGCTTATTCATAGCCATAGGAGTCTATGATTAAATGCCGCTTTTGGCACAAAACTCGTAAGGCATTTCTTTTGAGATGTATTTTCTTTGGATAAACAACTTTTTTATCTGCACCACATTGATTATGTGGGTCTTGATTGTGCCAGCCTGCTAATTGTGAAGTCAAAGTTTCCGAAACCTCCCTCAAGCTGAAAGTCTGGAGCATGTTCATCTGGACCCTAGGAACACATTGGTTCAACCCTGACAATATAGCTCATAATGGTTGGAACTCCTAATATATGTCTTGCAGGGGGTTGGGTGAATCATGGACGGCATTATTGCCATAATTGGGGCATGGCTAAGACTGATTAGGTTCACAACCTTGGATGAAAAGGTCCACCATCTGGGGGGCCCTGGTGACTAGTGGGTTAAAACTGAGGCCCCTTGACGACCAGGCTTTGCTAACTTAGTAGTATGGGGCCCTATAATTACTGATAAAACAAAGAATGCTTTTAGTGATTATTTTGGTGCTCCTGTGGGTGTTAAAATTACCCAGTCCAATTAATTTATTATTTCCCAATCCAACTGCCATTTAATAAACTCTGCCATTAGGTACTGTCCTTCTTTAATTATCTGATTTCAGTGGGGTGAGGAAGTAGATTGACAGAAATATATCAATTCATTAGCTTGAATGGATCTCTGATCTCTCAAAATCCTTCAGTGGGAAAACTCTGACAACTATGTCCAGATCAAGCTCAGGAGAAATCTCAATTATCCTTATTATTTTTAGTTCATTCGCAAATGTTTCTTTCTGCAGACCCTCCACGCAAACGAGTTGACTCCCCAATGCTGAATCGCCACGGCAAACGTCGCCCGGAGCGAAAGTCTATGGAAGTCTTGAGTGTGACAGATGGGGGTTCGCCTGTTCCTGCGAGAAGGGCAATTGAAATGGCACAGCATAGTCAAAGGTGGGATACTGCTTGCATTATAACAAGGTTTTCCAGTTGGATGCTCATGGACAAACATGTCCCTCAAGGGATATTTATGTCCCCCATTTTAAGTAGGGATGCACCGAATCCAGGGTTCGGTTTGGGATTGGGCCAGGATTCAGCCTTTTTAAGCAGGATTCCGATACGGCTGGATCCTTCTGCCTGGTCGAACCGAATCTGAATCCTAATTTGCATATGTAAATTAGGGGTGGGGAGGGAAATCACGTGACTTTTTGTCACAAAACAAGGAAGTAAAAAATGTTTGCATATGCAAATTAGGGTTCGGATTCGGTTCGGTATTCGGCCGAATCCTTCGCAAAGGATTCGGGGGTTCGGTCAAATCCAAAAAAGTGGATTTGGTGCATCCCTAATTTTAAGCAAATAATAATTTTAAATAAGGATTCATTTTTGCTCTGTAATAATAAAACAGCACCTTATATTGGTGCCAAACCAGTCCTATTGGGTTTATTTTAGGTTTAAATTATATTCAGCCAATTTAAACTTTGTTGATTCAAATTACAGAAACTTCCTTTATCCATCCCCAAACTCTCTGGATAATAGATCCCATACTATCCAGCGTTTGTAGTGCAAAGCTTCCAGCCAGCATTCTGTTTGGTTTAGCAGTGTAGTGATCCATGGCTGATAACTGAATTCTACTTGTCACCACTTAAGTATGAAAACAATTGTATTCTAAGTCGCTTTTCACCAATTTTGTTACGTGGACCTTAGAGCTATACGAGATCTGCATGGCAGTTTCTGCATCCACAAAGGAGCTTATTTCTACAAAAGATACTGCAGCTTATGACTCAGACACAGAATTATTACAAGTGCAGACTGTGAATACTTTATATTAATATTCAAATGTTTTATTACACTGTTGGCCTTACAGCCTGCTCTTCTGGCTTGCTTATGCATTCCCAGTTATGAAAAAAAAGTTTAATGTAATATAGAAATTGTCATTTTTACAGCATGAGCTTTTTATTGCTGGACAGACCACTGAACATAAGGGAAGCCCCATACTGTGAGTTGGGATATGAACACTTACCACTATCTAGCTAATTTTCTAGATATTGAGTGAGAGCAGAGCAATAAAAAAAAATCCCACCCACTCAACCCAACTATAATACATTTCTAAGATAGTGAGCCATATCAGCCAAATATCTCTGTGCCCATATCCAAATCAGCATCAATGTAAGATATATTTGGTATTCAGCAAGAAATTTAAATTAAGCTGTTTAACTTAATTGGTCTATTCATCATATTAGCTAAAATGTGTCTTAATGGCAGCATTTTTCCTGCATCAATTTGCAGCACAGTTTGTCATTGTATCCAGTTATTTATCACTTGCTGATGGCTACACTGACACGTGCAATGGTGATCCTCATTATTCAGCACAATGCAGAGCGAGTGATCTAGTGAACTAACGTGAAGTACCATTTATGAACCATGACAGTCCCTGGAACACATAAAAGGGAAATAAAGGCAGTAAGGGCTATCATTAAAACAGTGTAAGCAGAGATGACTGCCCAGTTCCCAGTGCATAATGCAGTCCTGGAGTAGGTGGAATGAGTTGAATAGCAGGTATAGTAGGGAGAGCTGATGCCTATAGTAACAGTGGGATAATAGTCTCTGGGAAGGGAGTGTGACTGTGGGATAGCAGGTATAGTAGGGAGAGATGGTGTCTATAGTAACAGTGGGATAATAGTCTCTGGGAAGGGAGTGTGACTGTGGGATAGCAGGTATAGTAGGGAGAGATGGTGTCTATAGTAACAGTGGATAATAGTCTCTGGGAAGGGAGTATGACTGTGGGATAGCAGGTATAGTAGGGAGAGATGGTGCCTATAGTAACAGTGGGATAATAGTCTCTGGGAAGGGAGTGTGACTGTGGGATAGCAGGTATAGTAGGAAGAGATGGTGTCTATAGTAACAGTGGATAATAGTCTCTGGGAAGGGAGTGTGACTGTGGGATAGCAGGTATAGTAGGGAGAGATGGTGCCTATAGTAACAGTGGATAATAGTCTCTGGGAAGGGAGTGTGACTGTGGGATAGCAGGTATAGTAGGGAGAGATGGTGCCTATAGTAACAGTGGGATAATAGTCTCTGGGAAGGGAGTGTGACTGTGGGATAGCAGGTATAGTAGGGAGAGATGGTGTCTATAGTAACAGTGGGATAATAGTCTCTGGGAAGGGAGTGTGACTGTGGGATAGCAGGTATAGTAGGGAGAGATGGTGCCTATAGTAACAGTGGATAATAGTATCTGGGAAGGGAGTGTGACTGTGGGATAGCAGGTATAGTAGGGAGAGATGGTGCCTATAGTAACAGTGGATAATAGTATCTGGGAAGGGAGTGTGACTGTGGGATAGCAGGTATAGTAGGGAGAGATGGTGCCTATAGTAACAGTGGATAATAGTATCTGGGAAGGGAGTGTGACTGTGGGATAGCAGGTATAGTAGGGAGAGATAGTGCCTATAGTAACAGTGGGATAATAGTCTCTGGGAAGGGAGTGTGACTGTGGGATAGCAGGTATAGTAGGGAGAGATGGTGTCTATAGTAACAGTGGATAATAGTCTCTGGGAAGGGAGTGTGACTGTGGGATAGCAAGTATAGTAGGGAGAGATGGTGCCTATAGTAACAGTAGGATAATAGTCTCTGGGAAGGGAGTGTGATTGTGGGATAGCAGGTATAGTAGGGAGAGATGGTGCCTATAGTAACAGTGGATAATAGTCTCTTGGAAGGGAGTGTGACTGTGGGATAGCAGGTATAGTAGGGAGAGATGGTGCCTATAGTAACAGTAGGATAATAGTCTCTGGGAAGGGAGTGTGACTGTGGGATAGCAGGTATAGTAGGGAGAGATGGTGCCTATAGTAACAGTGGATAATAGTCTCTGGGAAAGGAGTGGGACTGTGGGATAGCAGGTATAGTAGGGAGAGATGGTGTCTATAGTAACAGTGGATAATAGTATCTGGGAAGGGAGTGTGACTGTGGGAAGCAGGTATAGTAGGGAGAGATGGTGCCTATAGTAACAGTGGATAATAGTCTCTGGGAAAGGAGTGGGACTGTGGGATAGCAGGTATAGTAGGGAGAGATGGTGTCTATAGTAACAGTGGATAATAGTATCTGGGAAGGGAGTGTGACTGTGGGAAGCAGGTATAGTAGGGAGAGATGGTGTCTATAGTAACAGTGGGATAATAGTCTCTGGGAAGGGAGTGTGACTGTGGGATAGCAGGTATAGTAGGGAGAGATGGTGCCTATAGTAACAGTGGATAATAGTCTCTGGGAAGGGAGTGTGACTGTGGGATAGCAGGTATAGTAGGGAGAGATGGTGTCTATAGTAACAGTGGATAATAGTCTCTTGGAAGGGAGTGTGACTGTGGGATAGCAGGTATAGTAGGGAGAGATGGTGCCTATAGTAACAGTAGGATAATAGTCTCTGGGAAGGGAGTGTGATTGTGGGATAGCAGGTATAGTAGGGAGAGATGGTGCCTATAGTAACAGTGGATAATAGTATCTGGGAAGGGAGTGTGACTGTGGGAAGCAGGTATAGTAGGGAGAGATGGTGTCTATAGTAACAGTGGGATAATAGTCTCTGGGAAGGGAGTGTGACTGTGGGATAGCAGGTATAGTAGGGAGAGATGGTGCCTATAGTAACAGTGG
Organism: Xenopus petersii; assembly: GCA_038501925.1. Classification (NCBI taxonomy): domain Eukaryota; kingdom Metazoa; phylum Chordata; class Amphibia; order Anura; family Pipidae; genus Xenopus; species Xenopus petersii. Next base: position 19,500,334 of record CM076684.1, on the reverse strand, counting down.
ATAATAGTCTCTGGGAAAGGAGTGGGACTGTGGGATAGCAGGTATAGTAGGGAGAGATGGGGCTTATAGCCCATTACCTGGTATTAAATACCACTACCATCATAAACTTGACAGCTTCATTAGCTGAGGGATACATGTTATTGGCTATTAACAGCAGCTACAAAAATCAAGGGGGGGGGTTAGTGGAAGCACTCTTAAGGCTAAAACAAAATATTTTGAAGTATAATGGAAGTGCTACTTACAATGCACATTCCCTGGTCCCCTGTCTCATAAGTAATTCAATATACAGTAAATGCAAATGCATATGTTTACAAAACAGTAGTTTTTAGTTACAAAGTTATGATCATAAAGTTGAAAAGCCACCATACCACGTCAAGGTAAACCCCATATGGCGGTCCCTAACTTACTTTACTCAGGTCACAATATAAAAAGATACTTCTCTGCATAATAACATTACCTGTACACAATGTGTGTTGTGCATTGGTTTCAATCTGAAGGCTGAATTCTCCCCCGCCAGCAAGGGCTTTTAAGAGAGAGAGAGATGCTCAAATCAACGCCCATATTTAAAAGCATAGGACCACCATTAGTATAAAGGGGTGGGTATGGGGTGCTATTAAAAAACCACATAGAGCTGAGCCACAGCTTCAGGCGAATATACAAAAATCAAGGGGGGTTGGTGGAAGCACTCTTAAGGCTAACACAAAATATTTTGAAGTATAATGGAAGTGCTACTTACAATGCACATTCCCTGGTCCCCTGTCTCATAAGTAATTCAATATACAGTAAATGCAAATGCATATGTTTACAAAACAGGGGTTTTTAGTTACAAAGTTATGATCATAAAGTTGAAAAGAAACCATACCACGTCAAGGTAAACCCCATATGGCGGTCCCTAACTTACTTAACTTACTTAACAGCAGCTAGTGGAACACAGTTTGGATTGTTCAAGGCTGCCCTCTCTCCCTTTGATGAGACAGGGAGTTGGTCTTGTTTTTTGCGATGATTTTCCCATTTCATGAATTTCTCAAAAGTGAAACGCAGGGTGATAAAGGTTGAGCCACTAGAGGGAGCTCATGTTACATCAAGTTCATTGGGGCAAATTCACTAAGATGCGAAATTGCGCCAGGCGCAACTTCGCCGCACTTCGCCAGGCGTATTTTCGCCAGCGCTCCGCAAATTCACTAAAATCCAAAGTTGCGCACAGGGGTAGTGTTAGTTTGCGGAGTTGCGCTAGCGTTAATTCGCCAAGCGAAGTGAAGTTTCGCTAGCGATGGTTAATTTGCATACGGCGCAAAATTCAAATTTCAATGGAGGAACACGTATCTGCGCTACAAATGCCTAGAAAACCTTCAAATCAGCAAATATAAATTTTATTTTGCCCTACACATGTGCCCACTGTCTAGGTAAGTTGCCATGAGTCAGGAAATGTAGGGGGGAAGGAGGGGAGCCCCAAAAAATTTTTCGATCTTTTTCAGCCTATCACCCATCATGTAGAAAACACGCCAGCGTTTTTTGGGACTTAGAAAAAAATGTGACTTTTTTGGAAACAATCCCTATATACTCTATTGCGCTTCGCCAGGTCTGAGGTGGCGAAGGAAGTCTAGCGTAAAAGGTAGCGTTCAGTACACTGCGCAAGTTAGTGAATTTGCGTAGTTACGTCGCTAGCGAAAATTCACCTGGCGTAAGTGTGCGAAGTAACACTAGCGAATTTACGCCAGCGTTCGTTAGTGAATTTGCGAAGTACCGAAAATGCCAAACGCTACCGAATTGATGCTAGCGTTCGGCGCTTCGGCGCTTAGAGAATTTGCGCCATTGTGTTTATGTACAGTCCACTGCAGCCTATGAGTAAATGCTGTGTACAGTCAGATCATTTGTACATTGCACATAAATAGCACAAGCTGAAGACTGTCAGGGTGCTGGGAGTGGTAGTACAACAACATCTGGAGAGAAGCAGGATGCCCATCTATGAAAAATATTTATACATCACTATCTTTTATACATCACTTGCCTTTTGATCTGTTCCTATGTACAGTATATTTGCTATAACATAAAAGCAGAAAGTAATAGGAATATACCCCATTTAAATGCTTTTTTTTCTCCCCATAGGTCTCGTTCTGTCAGTGGTGCATCAACGGGTCTCTCTTCCAGCCCCCTTAGCAGTCCAAGGGTAAGTATTAAGGTGGGCTCCACATCTGAGAGGGGAGAGGTCGAGCGGAACTCCCTGAATGTCCATCATGTATCTGGCTCACACATTCACTACAGATGCAACATCACAGTCACGACACACATTATCACCCCACCCCGAGCAACATCTCACATTACAGAACCCATCAGTAGTTCTCATGTTCTGATATTGCCCAGCTTCAGTGCTGTGGTCCTTAACCAAGGGCTGAGCAATTCTCCCTTTTTACCATATTTGCATTTAGCAACATGGCTCTCTTTAGGAGGTTGCTAGCAGGGATCACTGCTCCGAGTCATGCTCATTACACGACCCAGCAGAACTGCAGCTAAAAGCAGATGGAAATAAAGAAGCTCTGCTGAAGCTTTTTCCTGTTCTAGGAGAATGCAGATGTGATACAATAATAAGCATCACTTACAGAGTGCAGGCAGGGTTGAGAATGCAAAAATGTGGGTACAAACCAGGCTGTTGTGCATTTTGCAGAATAGCAGATGTCTGGAATCCACAATAGACCCATATCTGCCTTATGAATACAGTGCTGCCTGGTTTCAGCAGCTGTATTCATGATGGGTGGGCTGTGGGAGGAACAAAGGTGTTGCCCTTATGCCCCATACCCTTAAAGGATACGTAAACCTTTAAAATAAGTGAATGTAAAATTGACGAGGGTGCTATTCTAAGCACTTTTCTTATATACATTCATTATTTATTTTGTTTTTATTCCAATATATACTGGGTACATATACTGTTAATATGAAATAATTTTGTTACAACAGCTCCACCTGCTGGTCATTTCCCGACCAGTCTGACCACCAAGTAGTCAAAGAAGTAGGAGAAAGAAAGAGGCTGCTCTGATGTTCTTCTGGTTAGGAAAAAAATTATAAACCTTTCTCAGATCTTTCCTAAGCAGAATCAGAGCAATTTATGGTCATTCGGACATTCAAGTTAGGTAGTACCAGTGGGAACAGTACACATTTCCATGTATTTTTTCTCTCTCTCTCTCTGCAAGACATGATTGTGCATTCACTTAGCATTGCTCCTCCATAGCAAAGACTGGGCCTGACCCCTGATCATTCCTATTGTGTTTGTCTTTACAGTCATTTGCAGTCTTGTTCTGGGTTGGCAACGGTGGGAGCTGGGGAGATGGCGCTCTTTGAGCACATTCCTCTTCCAGATTATATTCCAGATTATATGAAATTATATGACCCCCCCAAACCAGTCTCTGTATAGTGAAAGGGCATTAGATGATGCTGGGAATGGTAATTCACCAATAACTGAAGGGCCATAGGTTAAACAGGTATACTGCATATAAAATCTATTGTGGCTGGGACCCCTGGCACCAATAAAGAAATGGCGCTTCGCAAAATTCAGATTTGTTTTCGCATAGGACTTTACAGTGCAGAACATCGTGCCATGTCACATTTATCCATCTCATTGTCAAACCTCAATGCCCACCGGGCACTTTTCTGTCCCCCCTTTGCCAGAGTCCCGTTTTCACTTTCTCCCCCACACCGCTGGAAACCGCAGAAGGGGAGGACCCCCGTGCAATCTGGCAATCCAAAGCTGCTCACCGCCAGCCCGACCCGAAGACCCAGACGCTGCCAGCTAAGACCAGCCTGGGAGAGAAGCCCCTCCATACAATTAAATCCAACCCTTTACCAATAACCATGACCGCCTCCTCCCCACCGCATGACTCCTCATCTTCGCCTCATCGCTCCCCTTTATCCCCACCTTTCTTCCCCTCCTCACTGCCCGCTCGTTTTTTCCCTGGTACTAAATCCACCACCAAATCTATCCCTTTGCCGCAGGTGACCCCTCACCCTTCTCCCCGAGGTAGTCCCCTCCCTACGCCGCTGGGCACCCCAGTGCATACGCCGAAGGACAGCCCGACTGGGACGCCCAGTGGCACCCCTCCCTCAAGTCCTGGTGTTGGTGGGGTGGCTTGGAAGACACGACTTAACTCCATAAAGAATAGTTTCCTTGGATCTCCACGATTCCACCGTCGGAAATTGCAAGGTATAGTCTAATGCTTTGTGTAAGTGTGCCACCTAGTGGGTCAGAGTGAAAAGACATTTAGTTTCTGAGTATTTTAATAAAGTTGATTTGCTCACACCCCTTAAGCTTCCCCTGTAGTAGTTCAGTGAGCCGGTCACTAACTTTCTGAACTGTTACAATTTGATCATTAATTGTGAATATTAGCAGCTGTGGCTTCAGCTCCTTCTAAGCATGCTCGCTGACTTAAAGCTTTACTAAAGTCTCTTACAGGGAAGATGTTATAACTTCATAAATCGTTCACTTGTTATTGCAAAGGCGAACTGCGCCTTAATAATTAACCTTGATCTGAGGTCAACGCTACATTATATAAATGATGAACATTTTAAAATGATCAGCTTTGCATGAAAAATCGTATTGCTAAAACCTGTTACGTCTTCTAAAAATTCTTCTTTACCTCTCAGTTCCGACTCCTGAGGAAATGTCAAGTCTTACGCCAGAATCCTCACCTGAGTAAGTATCAAAGTGTGCAAGGGAATGTATGAGGATAACCATTCTGCAGGTTACTATGTCCTACTAACTAGTTGGACAATGAGAACTCTTTGAGATACTATGGACTAATTTTAGTAGAGTATAAAGATACTCCCCTATACCCAGGTACAAGAGGCATGGCCTGATCTCCTCTATCATTACCAGCATATTTAGCAAATGATGGCTTCAGCAGATAATGGGAAATCAGAGAACCCATTAAGGAATGTCTTATCTAATAGGGAAAGATGGAAGTAGTATGGTTCAATAGAACTACTCAGAATTGTATCCAGCAATGTTCTTCTTATGGTTCTCATGTTTATTAGCTTGAGAGGATATCTTCAAGTCTATGCAGAAGGCATTTGCTGATGCAAACTATGGTCCATCACATATTCATCACTGCAAATATTGCTGTGTGAATGAATCATCTTATTCATGTTTTTTTTTTTCACAGACTTGCTAAAAAGTCCTGGTTTGGAAACTTCATCAACCTGGATAAAGAAGAGCAGATCTTTGTGGTCATTAAAGACAAGCCTCTTAGCTCCATCAAAGCAGACATTGTCCATGCTTTCCTATCGGTAAGTATTAAAAGTGTCACTGAAGGTGTGATAAATATACAAAATACCCTCATTGGTTTTTGTACAAAATCATGAAGTAGAGGTAGAGGTAAAACTCAGACTCCTACCCTGGCAGATTGACCAACGTTGAGCCTCAGTCTGAAGGCAGAAGGATGATTGTGGTTGTAGTCAAACAAAGTTTTAAAGTTGATAAGGGATAAGGGAGTGAACATATACACAGTAAACCAAGCATTCAGCCAACCATAGCCCATTCATATTCCTTATAGGTCCGGAGATCAAAGGCGTCTGACAGCAGGCAAATAATTCACAAACATTTACACTACTATTATATTATATATATATATATATATAATCTACAGTCTGGTCATTTTCCTATGGGACCAGACTGTAAATTATATCCCTATAAACGGCGCGTTCTGACGTCAGAACGCGCCGTTTCTAAGATAGAGAGAGTGAGCACTTGCCGCTGCTGCTCTCTTCCTCCACTCTGCCCCCTTCTTTCGAATTCCCTGCCTCAGCTCTTCCTTACCACCGGCGCGCTCCTCCTGTCTCACTATCTCTCAGCTGCTTCACTCTCAGGTCCTGCTCTACCTGCCCCCTCAGTGTCTGTTTAGTCTAGGTCCCGCCTCACACGATCGATTAATGGGCTCCCTCCTGTTCACACAGTGCCTCTCCGTGTCTCTCCTTATATCGCTCCCCCTCCCTTCCACCCACCACCTTAACTTTGACTTTCATGGTCCTCCTGTCGGCTCCTTTAGCTCCCCATTCCAGTCTCCCTCACACAATCTCCGGTATTGCTCCGCCTCCAGCCCTCATTCTCCAGTCCTCTGACACTTTCCTTCCCCTCACCTTCCCCCTCCCCTGCAACTGACGTGAGTCGTGACCCAGAGCAGGATACAACGTATATTGGAAAAAAACTGATAGAATTCAAAAACAGGTACTTTTCCACAAAAAGATAACTACAGGGATAAAATTAAGTAAGTGGGTGGGGAAGGAAAACAGCATTAAAACCGTAATTTTGCAGCACATAGGGCAAAGCCAGTAAAATACTACACGTATATAGGAAGGAAGACACTGGACACAAAAACTGTAGATTATAATGCACAATGTACCCCCTACTTAAATTTATACAGATATTAGTAGTCACCTCGTAGTTATGTGACCTGTATAAAAGCACTCGGCCTGCGGCCTCGTGCTTTTATATGGTCACATAACTCCTCGGTGACTAATAATATCTTTATAAATTACAGTAGGGGGTACATTATCCACTAGATATTATGTATAGATTAAAATTAGCCCCAAAAAGGAAATTGACCCTCAGCTTTGTATATTATTTCAGATTCCAAGTTTAAGTCACAGCGTGATTTCCCAGACCAGCTTCCGAGCAGAGTACAAGTCGTCAGGGGGTCCCTCTGTGTTTCAAAAACCGGTCAAGTTTCAAGTGGACATCAGTTATTCAGAAGGGGCTGAAGCACAAAAAGAGAATGGAATCTACTCTGTGACCTTCACTCTTATATCAGGTACAGTAACAGCAGCACAGTACACAATGTCCCCTGAAAAAGAGCAAAAACCTTACGTTCTCTACACAACAACCAGTGATATTTTATTCCAGGGAAAAAGTTCTCATGAGCGACCCCTGTCTCCTAACTACCCCATCTCTTTTTATCATAAGTAAATATTAATATTGTATTTCCTCTCTCCGTGTATCTCTTGTTTGAGTTAACAACTGCTAGAACATGCCATGAAGGCCAGAAATCTTCAGGAGTATGTAGGGTTATAATTTTGAAGGCATGCATGGGTGTTAAGCCTACATAGATATGGTTGCAGTTAGGCAAGGGCTGTAGACAGCAACTTGGCCCATACACAGAACATTATGAAAGGTTGTAACCTGGCTTACACAAAGAAAGACAATGCCAGAAGATAAAGGAATATTCAGACAAGACTCCAAGGAGCAGCAGACCACAGTGGGCAGGCATGGAGCAAATGCAGGCAAGGAACAGCCCCCCACAAGAAGCAGAAACAGAATCAGTAAAGGAAAGGCACTGTTGACCACTTAGGCACCCCACATATATATTCAATTACAAACCTGTGCTGAATAGTGTTTGGCCAGGGCACTTAGTACTACAATGAAATAGCATATACATAGTGGAAAGACCATAGTATACAAGTTGGACATATCCAGGTATCCCTATTTTGTTAAAGCATACAAGATGAGTATTGTTTGCAAAGTCTATAACAAAAAAGTTTATATGTTTCCAACGAATAGGACTTGTGCTGAATATACGCACAAGTTGTATATATCTTAATCTAAACAGAGAAAACAGGGAAAATGAAGCTACTCCATATTGGGTCCTTGCGAGGGAGATTTGATGAAATGGATTAGATGACATAGATGCATGGCTATGGACCATGCCTGGCTTCTGGTTGGCATCAATGAGAAATTGCACAGGTCATCGGGGTGATAAATGCCATTGTGTAATTCTTTCCCTTGTCGCCAATGGCCAGTGACCCACAGTGAGTAGCAGCAGTTCAAATTCTGTCTGTGTCATTGGCCTTATTTGGTCTGTTTGACTGTAAAGACATAAGAAATACTCACTTTTATTGCTCACAAATATGATTCTTAAAAATAACGAGAGAGTTTATATGTCATCTTTTTTTATTTATTTATTTTTTTTATGCCTGGTCTGAGCGGGTGCACGTGAGTGGAAAAGGACGTATGTTGGCTTTGTCTGTATGAGGAATGTGTTGGTCTGTTATGAGGAACAGATAGTGATAGTGTAATATTTCCCTTTGTATTTAGGTCCCAGTCGCAGATTTAAGAGAGTGGTAGAAACAATTCAGGCACAACTGCTGAGCACACATGACCAGCCTTCAGTTCAGGCCCTCGCAGGTGAGTATCTGGATCATTTACACACACATTTCTCATTATCAATGTATAGCTGGAGAGCTAAGGGGACCCCTGACAATGCAGAAAGGCCTATTTAATCCCTATGTAAGGGAGGGTTATTACATAAATGAGGGGTGTCTAACTAACTGAAACCCAGCAGTGGTTGAACTACAACTCCCGGAAACCTTTCCAGATGTCAGAATTTGTATTTTTAACCAGCTGCTGGAGAGGTACATTCCTTATTAATATACTGAAAATATCCAAAAATATTTACATTTGTATAACATGCCAGATAATGAGTGACAAGGACAAATTCCCCTTTTACCCAACATTAAAACTGCCCCTGGCAGGTAGGCTTTTACGGTGCCTTAGGTGACGGTCTGTAGCACTGGCATAGTAACACTAACACCCCAATGTGCAGCCTGATTGCAAAAGCCTGAAAATGCATAACTGGTCATTATTGGACTGGAACCCCCAGTAACAAGTGACAGTGGGCAGCCCAGAGAGGTATAAAGTTCTTCTCTGTTGGCTAAAATACATCTGTTGTGAAAAGTCATATACAAGCCAAAGCAGACCCTATCAGTTGTGTGTATTCCTGACCCATATGCACTGTTCAATTACAACTTTCAATATGACATTAAGGGGTTATTTATTAAAACCCGAATGAATGCTAAAAACTCGAGAAACATGAGTTTTTATAACTATAAAATGTGAATTTTTAGTGGGCAATAAAAACACAAATTTTTGGAGATTTTTTATACCCTGAGGCTGCAAAAAGTCAGAATCCGAAAATCTGCCATCTCAGATCTACCGGGGTTGTAAATAAGGGTAGCCCATCCTTAAGTGCACTTTAGCTGTGGATTAGTGACTGTGTGTGTGACCAGGCTAGAACTCCCGGTACCTGGTGTAGTTCAGTGCAGCAGGAGATTCAGTCAGACAAGTTTCCTTGCAGTAAACTGTAACTTGTTTATTTGACACGATAGTGTTAGACAGCAATAATCCCTCCAGGGGAATTAAAGGTGCTCCAGGTGAGCTAATATACAAGACAGATAATTTCATCAGAGCAGCAGCAATAACAGACTCAAAAGATAATTACCACTCTCGCTAGGCAATATCCTGATGAACACTAAGGATGGCCATAGACACACAGATCCTATCCTACGAATCGAGGATTCGTACGATTTTCGGATCGTGTGTGGCGTGTGCTGACATCTTTCATCCGGCGGAGATCGTTGTTTGGTCGATTGGTCGGGTTTGATTTTGACCCGACCAATCACGCCAGAGCCCACGGCACATCATAATCGGATCGTTCGGCCGTACGGCCGAACAATCAGATTACCCCCAATATAGCCATGTTTGTTAATGGCATATCAGGGAAAGATCGCTCATTTGGCGATGTGGCCAAACGAGCGGATCTTTGCATCAATGGCCACCTTTTGACTTGGGTTTCTCAGCCTGGGGTCTTGTATTTTAGCACCTTATTTGGTCCTTACCTCACCTACTGTATTCAGCTTGGGGTCTTGGTACCCTATCAGTTCCTCAACTCACCCACTGTAGTCCCTACACCACGGGGTCCTAACCCCACTACTTCTCCTTGTTGGAGCCACATCTGCTCACTAGCTACCCTGTGTTGACTCTCACTCCTAGAGTGACTATTACTATTCTCACTATCATTAAATAAATCTATCTGGCTTTTCCACCGGCATAACTGGACCTGTAATACCACCCAGTGAGGCAAGGTCCCAGGAAAGATCTTGAGCACATGGGGCTAAACCCCTTTATACTTTAAACTACTGCCACCTAGTGGACAACGCTTTGAACTAATATAGACCCAGGAAAAGGGACATAGCTGCCTGAGTTAACTAAAGGACCATTAGGTGTCCTATTACTAAGGGGGAACTGCCTTAGTAAACTAGACCCAAATCTCAGGGTCCCTACATAAGTCAATGGGAGAGTTCCCTATCCTATTTGGACGTTTCTGTGGTCTACGCTGGAATTTGCCTGATTTTGGGAAAAAAACCTAAAAAAATAATACAATTTGCGTTTTTGCTGGATTTTATCGAGTTTTTCCCCGATCTGATTAAATTGTGCTTTTTTAATAATAAATAAGGTCAAATTGTGGATTCTCGTTTTGGTCAGACCTTTTTTAACTAAATAATCAAAAAAAAAATTTGGATTTTGATAAATAACCCCTTGAATGTGAAAATAAAAACTCCAAATTTTAACTTTTGCCCTTCAGTTGGGAAGCCAGGGAAACACATGGATGGTGGGGGAATAAAAAAATAACATTAAGGATGACCTCTGTATTTTTCTGGGTGATAATCCTGCCAGTGTTAGAACAACAAAGGGAATATTCACCTGGATCATGATTTACATCGCCCAGATGAGGGAGAATTACAGATGCCACCATATTGTTTTAGACACAACTCTTTAATGTTATTGACAGTTACCCTTTAACACTGTGTATGAATGGGGTGAATAATGAGCATGCCTCTAGCATGGAAGGAATTAAATAAACTGGTGTGACTTGTGTCAAGAGATAAGTGCAATTGATGATTTCGTTTAGGATCAAATGTTACAGCGAGAACCCAGATGGAGTGTTCCCTGGATCACCTTCTCTTCTTGCCACCAGATGAGAAGAACGGACAGCAGAGCAGGCCACCAGGTACCCCCACCCGAAGCTGCCAGAATTCCCGGCGCTCTGAGCCTGACATGGCTGAGCACCACCGGAGAGGTTCCTCCAAAGACAAGAAACTTTTGGCTTCTAATGGAACGCAAACACAGCCATGACCTAGGATTTTACTAGGAGCCAGAGAGAATGTGTCTGGCACAACCACAAACAACCAACTCTAAAATGAACAAAAAGCAACGCAAGAGAAAACAGCGCCCGATGTTAGAGAGAAAACTCACATGGATACGCCTACAGTACACTACTAGGTACAAACATGTACATTCTGCCCTAGGTGTACACTTTACACACTCCCAAGCATACAAAGGATGTCGACTGGAACGCATTGTAGAACTTATGGCTACACAGACAAATACATGGATACGACACGGAATAAAAAAGAAAAAAAAAAAGAGCACATACACCGAAGAGAAACAAGCGATTGGCCGGGAGGAACAAACGTTGGCGTTACTGTGAAGCTGTAAATATTTCCAAAAAATGTAAAAAAAAAAAAAAAAAAAATGACAAAAAAAGAACCACACAGCAAGTGGGGAAAGGAAATAAAACAGTATGGATACAAAATGTATGAGGAAACTGACATTCTCCATGAAAAACTTATTTTTATTTTTTATGTTAATATTTATTTATTTATGTGGAAAATGGGGGCGGGGCTATTTCATTTCAGTTTTTTTTTTTTGTCTATTTCTGTTCTTTGTTTTTCAAAGGCAGCTGACGCCAAAAGACCATGACCTTCTCTAGCACATCCCCACAACTCTCATTTTATAACCTGGAACTCATTAGGCATCTTCTACCCTGCCTCCCCCCCCCCCCCCCCGCGGAACTTATTGCCCTGGTGTGAACGCAGCATATCCTTGCACATGTATGTAATGGCAATATCTCACTACTAGAAAGTACCATCAGGTTATATATGACCTTTATATATCTAGTGATCTTGGTCACTCCTATTAAACGTAGTTTAGGAGAGCCTCATCCTATCAAATAAGAGCTCTTTGAAACCCTCCATCAAAGGGCTTCAGCTATCATCATCTCTGCATGTGCAAACCACACTTGCCATTGTAGAAAACTAGACACAACCAATCTTGGGTCCATTCTTCAATAGCCTCTGCTGGAAGGGCCGGAGGTCCAACTTCACAAATTGAACATTTCCTCTGTTTTTGTCTGACTGCTGAATGGTTTCTTAAACATTTAGTCTTCATTTTCCCTCCCTTCCTTTTGCCTGTTCAGAATATATCTTTGCTTACCTATTCATGTATGCAAATATTTATGTTGTCCTTGTGTGATATATTTCAGGGGCGCACACAGAGTAATAATTTGAATGAGACGATGTGATAAGTAACCACTGCAGATGTTAAGAGTCCGTACCCCTTTGGGAATGCAGGGGTCGTCAGGGGGCTGCAGCTTAGCGGAAACCCATTTGGGCAACCAGCGGGCGGTTCTCAATAACCCAATACTGTACCTTCCATGGTAGACATTCATGTCTGCTTTGTTTTTCCCTATCAGCTGCTATAATGTTATTACTATGGCAATAAGGCACATCTGGTGTGGGATTTATTGATGACATTTTAATCCCTAAAGTGCTATAATATATAATAATGCCACAGTGATCTTACGGTGATAACACTGGTATTTTTTTTTTCTTTTTTTTTGTTCAATATGCAGCCACATGTTTAATGTATAAAAAAAAAGCTCATTCTGGTTGCACCTGTGATACAAATATATAAATATATATTTATTTAAATAATAATGTAACTTTTCTTTTGGAAACCCATAGGAATGGCTGATTAATATGTGGTGGGAACAATGAGCATATGTATATCGTTCCTTTTGTCTTTCTATTTTTTTTTTCATCCAAGAGTATTAAGCCAGAATTCAAAATGAAAACCCAGCTGAACTTGTTTTGTGTCTCTCTCATCCTGTTCTTTCACTCTCCCTTCTGTTCCTCTACCCGAGTACGGACTAAATGTAGACATTTGTGAAGATGGGGTAGCGCTCTAATGATAAGTTGGTGCTGAATAAATAGTCTTTCTACTTATGATGTGGCTGAGAGCTGTTCAGCACACAACCAGGTTGCACAAGGGTAAATAAGGCCAAGTTGCTGCTGCTATACGGAGGGCATTGTATTGCAATGACATACATGAATGTAAACCTTCTTAGGAGAGTGTCACCTAAGGTGATAAAATCTACTGCACTCACTAAAGGTGGCCATATACAGAGAGATCCTCTCATTTGGCAATGTCGGATATCAGGCTGATCCGATCGTGGGCCCATCCTAACGATGGCTAACGGACGGTCAGATAGCGGGACCGCATCAACAAACAGATGCGACCACGATCCGATGGCCAACTTTTGGCCAGATATCATTCGGGAAAACCCGTCGGAGGGCCCCATACACGGACCAATAAGCTGCCGACTCGGTCTGTCGGCAGCTTTTATCGCCCGTGTATGGCCACCTTTAATCGGTGAGATGTCTACATGCATTCATTAAAAAATATCAACAATGTTCAACCAAGTGATGACCTTAGTAATGCATTCACTTAAGGGAAAGGTATGGAAATGCATAGGCTTCTTCTAGATATTGGTAGCAGATAGGGGAACTATCGACCCCTTTTTTTTCCTTACCGGTCAGACCACTTCCAAAATAGGCTGGAAAATGATTTTATAGATTAAGACAAATGTCCGCCATCCATTTAAGGTTCTTCTGTAGCACAATAAGTTTAGAATGGGTCGTTAGAGTTGACTTCATCAATACTGTGTTCTTCAAACCTATTTATTATTGATACATTACAACTAAATATTTTGCAAGGTTTCCAGCATGCTCTCCCGCATGCTGGAGACTTTTGGCCAACAGAACTGAGCTCTCAAGTTATTATGTTCTAAGGGTCATTGGGTAACCTTGGATTCAACACTACCTGGGGCCTTATACTAAGTTTCCCCCTTATTTGGCCATGCATTTTTATGTGTTGTTTGTATTGTTCATTATACAGAACATAATGAATTTCTGTAAATTGGCTTTATCTTGAAGACTCTTGGCTTTATCTTGAAGACGTCAATGCTTTTAAAGACACATCCTTCCCTCCATTAAGATAAGTTTTCATTAATATCCACTGAGCTGTTACCATGGGCACAAGAGTTGGGTATTGGGAATGGGCAGGTGCAAGTCAGGTGCTCCAGGAAAGAGGGCATCTTTGTGGATTGGTTATAGAAGTTTCCTACCTGAGATAACTCATCACCACATTGCATGTACCTGTATATGTTATAAATATACATATTGTATTGTGATGGTTTTGAGAAGGTAGAGCTTTTCAAGGTTATATTAGCAATCTGTTGTGTAATTGCTCCTTGTTTAGGGTAAATCTTCTAGGACACATTATTGGTATCCCTTAGACATTGACCATGTGTACACAAAGGAAGAAAAAAAGTTTGTTTAGAGGGACAATTGTCCGTTAAAGAAGAGCTAAACTGTATGAAGAAGCAAAATAATGAAGACCCAGTAGCCCTACGTAACATCCAGTAACCGTCTTACATACAATGGTTAAATTTTTGTTAACCCTTAAATGCCAGACCTGAAGTGGTTTATTCTATCGGCTACTGTAAAATGCAGTTTCGATAGATAACCCAGGTAGTTCTGGTTCAAGTAGCCCAAACCTATTCCCTGGTTCCACAGCAGTTGGTGTTTATCAACGGTAACATCAGAAGGTTGGTGTCTGTGTAGCTGTCCCACCGGCAACTCTCCAGATGTTTCCATCCAGAATGCCTTGAAAGCAGCATTGCTGCTAAAAAATAGTGTCTGTTTGGTCAACTAAGCAGATATGTCCACTTTGGGCACCCAAGTGGTGTTTCAGACTGGACTGATTCAATGTAAAATTCACATATCTTGGAAAACGAAAGAGAATGTTGTACTTGTTTATTCTGAATCTAATTGTACTGTTACTGTAATTTGTCATGTTTTGGGGTTTTTTCGTTTGCATACTTGTTTTTTTAAACCCTCTCCATTGAGACCGGAATTTGCCTGTTGATGAGACAATGGACATTTTCCCGAGGTTTGTGTGGCAGGATGAAAAAAAAGCAAAACATTTTTAATTTGCAAAAGCTACTAAGCATGCGGGCGTGCACATGACTTCAGAAGGATTGTATGTAAAATGCCAAATTATACCTCCTTTTTGTCTTCCACCCCCTTTCCAACTGCAGCTTCCATTGCCCAATGAGACGCCTCAGATTTGTTATTGAGATTACCATGAATGTGACATTGAAGAGGCTATGCAGATCCTCTATTACGGCCCCCTCCCCCACACTTTCAGTTGCATTGCAACCCTGTGGCACGAAAAGGGTTACTGTGTACTCCTGTAAATTATATATATATATATATTATTTTCTCTTTTATCTGGCTCCGCCCCTACTGTTACTGTTTCATATTTTTCTTTCTCCTTAGTTCATTATTTTATTGCTTTCACAACTTCTGTTAGATCACACAATGCTCTAAAACCAATCACAAATGGTAAAATTTAAAAGAAAATGAAAAAAAAAAAAGTTTCCTAGTGGTTTATTTTTTACGCTGTGCGACTGGAAATTCAGATAGAAATCAGCAGCTCCTCAACTGGCTCAACCAATAATTCTAGGGGCATCGGGAACCAAAGGCCATGGGTCTTTATTCTGCCAGGGGACATTTCAGTTACCATGATCTTTTTTTTTGTACTTTAATGTTAGAGGCCCCAATAACTCATTTCTTTTTTTATTATTCAATATATCACTTTATATGATTATAAGTTCCAGTGCCGTTAACACTTGCCCTCCACAGGACAAAAAAGGGGCAACAAATAACTGGGGAGGATGCAAAGTTTGTCCCGTGTTTTGTAACCCATTGTAAGCAAAGCGTCAACAGCACTGGACCTTATAATCATATAAAAGTATATACAGAATAATCAAAAAAGAAATGAGTTATTGGAGCTTCTAACATTAATGTACAAAAACTCACATATTTAAGAATGTCCCCTGGCAGAATTAAGACCCATGACCTGTGCATGTGGGCTACCAAGTGGTTGCTATGGGTTACAAGACCTGATGCAAGCACCGAGAATTTTATTCTTACATTAGTTCATTTATTTTATTTTTTTAGTTTTAGAACGTTTCGTTTCTCAACAACTAAAATGGCTAATGGTCTTTGAAATAGGATGGTTTGTAATTACTGCAGACTGTCCAAAGTGAGTCAGCTGGTTCAACTAAGTCATGTAAGTGTATCATACGATGTGCAAATGATCCATTCATTCAGGAGATGCAGTGTGGGGGTACAACCAGTACTCCATTCTTAAGGCCCCCATATACCGGCCGATAACAGCTGCCGACAGACCAAGTCAGCAGCTTATTGGCCCTTGTGTGGGGCCCTCTTCCACGATCGATATCCGGCCGAAAGTTAACCAGATGTCAATCGGGCAGGTTTAAAAATCCCATTGGATCAAGGCTGCATCTGTTAGGGCACACGATCGGATCAGCCCGATATCTCCCACCTCAAGGTGGGCATATCGGGGAAAGATCCGCTCATTTGGCGACATCACCAAACGGGCAGATCTCCCTGTTTATGGCCACCTTTATTCTACATCTATACCAATCAAGCCTTTTACAACTTACTAGAGGGCATTTAATCAAAACCCCAGATGGAAGTTCAGCATTGGGGGCTGAGAAAGCAAATGGGGCAGGTGGTAAGTACAGGGTCCTGATGCAGATGGCATCCACTGGTGTTCCATAACTTGCACTTCTATATGACCTACAAGTTAGGGGGCAGGGGACACCTATGTGGCTCATCTTGCAGAGTAGAACAAGGCTATCAGAGACTAGCAGTTCACAAAGTGTTTATTAGTACGATCACTTTCCTATTTAAATGCCATTGATGGTAATGGAATACAGGGCACAAAGATTGCAACATGTATAATAACCAGCGAGCTTTAATGATAGTAAACATCACATTGTTTGCTCAAAATGTCTCTTTAAATCTAAACATCCATTTTCTCAATTCATAACAATAGTTTGTTTCAAAGCATTTTTTAATTTGTCTGATGTTGCCCCAGCAAAGAATCTGCAGCTGCAACCATATCAGGCCCGGACTGGCAATCTGTGGGTTCTGGCAAATGCCAGAGGGGCTGCGGTATGGTTCAATAGAAAGGTACCATATAGTGGGCTGGTGGGTGACTGTTTGGGCTGGTAGGGGGCTGTTTGGGCCTCTGTGTACTTGGAATGGCAGGGCCTATTTTGACTTCCAGTCCAGGCCTGAACCATATACATTGAAAAGCATATAAAGTCAAGGAGCAAACTTTTGGTTTGCCAGAACTTAATTAATCTACTTCGGATTGATGAAGAATGAGCAGCTGTTCATGTAAAACAAAGGAACTGCCTGCTTGGCCCATGGTTCCACTGACTGTCGCTGTCTAAAAGAAACTGTTGTTCACCACTAAGCTCCTCACGCCAAAAGTATGTACAATACACAATTGTCTATACTACATTTCATTTTTTTATATTAATATGAAGTTGGTCCTTTCTTTGCTGCTGAAACAACTCTACTCATTCAGGAAGTCTTTCCACTAGATCAGTGATCAGTGATCCCCCAACCAGTGTTTCATTAGCAATATCTTGCTCACCAACCCCTTGGATGTTGATCCCAGTGGCCTCAAAGCAGGTGCTTATTTTTGAATTCCTGGCTTGGAGGCAAGTTTTAGTTGCACAAAAACCAGGTGTACTGCCAAACAGAGTCTCCTGTAGGCTACCAGTCCATATAGAGGCTACCAAATAGCCAATCACGGCTCTTATTTGGAACCCCCAGGAACATTTTGGATGCTTGTGTTGCTACCGAACTCTCTTTAAATTTGAATGTGGATCATCGTAAAAAAAAAGGTTGGGGACCCCCACACTAGATGATGGAATATTGTTGATGGGATGCACAGTGACGTCTGAAGCCTGTCCATAGAAAAATATTTAGTACCTGACTATCCTGCATCTTGTGGCCTCTGGTGCTCCCTATATGGTGCATTTCAACGGGATGCAAGCTAGGGGGCATCTAAGGGGGTCACACATGCTGATCACCACCTCCTTCCTACAAATACTGTGCTGCTGACCATAGGTCGCGCTGTATTCAGAGGAAGATGCAGCTCTTTGTGCTACTTTCTAGTTTTTTACAAGTGCAAAAAAATATGTCTTATTTGTTACTACAGGTATGGGATCAGTTATCCAGAAAGCTCTGAATTATGGAAAGGCTGTCTCCCTTAGACTCCATTTATCGAAATAATCCATATGTTTAAAAATTATTTCTTAATAATAATAAAACAGTACATTGTCCTTGATCCAAACTAAGATATAATCCTTATTGGAAGCAGAACCAGCATATTGAGATCCAAATTACGGAAAGATCCATTATCAGGAAGACTCCAGGTCCCATGCATTCTGGAGAACAGGTCCCATACATGTACTAAAAAAAGATAGTTTCAAAAGACTAATAAAACATACCCCTAGATGATCTCTCGATTTCACTCTCGAAACAGTCAAGTATGCGCTAAGGGGCCAATTTATCATGCTGTGAAAAAAGTGGAGTAAAGCAACTAATCAGCAAATAGATTTTAACAGTTAGAAAACAAAGGCAAAGATATGATTGGTTGCCATGACAAACATCACTGGTAATGTTTCACTCCACTTATTACACAGCATGATAAATTGGCCCCTTAGCGCCCTTCTACAGCCAATGAACCCATCTATATAAGTGTGGAGGTAACCCAGAGATATTTATTATGGGTATCTAGTTGGGGAAGCTTATCTGCCTGTGTTTTGGACACTCAGACAGACCTACCCAATCAATTTCTGGTCAAAAATCAGCTCATTGATGTGGACCTTATCCTCATGGCCTGAATCCCCATTATGGTGATCTGGTTGTTGGTCCAGCTGTCAGGGCCCGAAGGCTCTGGTTGGAGTTACGGACCAAGGAGGAAGCAGTAGGTTCCCAACACAGTTCACAGTATCAATGGGTTAAGAAGTAGAGTAGGCAAATTCAGGCAAAGGTCAGTTCAGGCAGCAAGGTTCTTGCAGAAGAGAGAATAACAGGTCAAGGTCAATATCAGGAATCAAAAATCAAAAGCAGAATAACACACCCAGGAACACAATAAAGTTGAACCTATAATCGGGTAATGTCTGTAGGCCTCTGGTGTCCTTTTATAGGCAGGTTTTTGCGACAATATGTGAGTGGCATCCGACGTACCACGTGGTTTTCCTGTGTGCCATCATCCTGGGGAAGACGGAGTAAGGAGTGCCGGCGAGCGCTCCTTACACCAGCCAACTGAAGTATAGCTGAAAGACCCTTCTAGAAAAAAAAAACAGTGAGCTTATATTCACCCTGCAAATATGTTATTCTATGTCTTCTTTCAATCAGGTTATTTCTTGCAAAGGTGTCCAGGAACCCTTTATCCAGAAAGCTCCAAATTACGGGAAGGCCGTCTCCCATAAACTCCATTGTAGTCAAAATAACCCAAATTTAAAAAAAAAAATTTCCTTTTTCTCTGTTATAATACAGCCAATGAACCCATCTATATAAGTGTGGAGGTAACCTAGAGATATTTATTATGGGTATCTAGCTGGGGAGAGAAAGAGAACATCTGGAAATGCTTATTAAAGCTCATTTGCTTGGCTGCATTTTTAAACATTAAACAAGTAGTGGGGAAAGTTGCTTGGAAAGTTTCTACAAAGGTCCAGATAATGCCTTGGACACCTTCATGATGGGTGGACCCGTGAAGATCAGAAGCATCAGGGCCACCAACATTTGCTTCAACAGCTGGAAAATAAAATAGAGGACCTATGGAAAAGGCCTAGAAGGGGTGACCTGAAAATCTGAGGGGTCTGAGAAACAGAGACAAACATAAAAAATAGCCAATGACCTACTCCACCAAATCCTCATCATCATACATGATGAGCAATTACACATAGAAAGAATATGTTGGGCTGGATAAGAATCAACAGCCTTATCATGGACACTTCATTAAAAAACTGCTAATTTACTTGCTACAGTAATTGATAGAAAACTGCTTTAAGCCAAAATGAATGAAGCAAATGTATAACTAATACCTAAGCCTAATAAAGATGTTCTAAACTCTCATAATCCAAGATCACTACTTAAATGACCAGAAAAATGTAAATCAATCGGGGGAGCCAATATACTCCCAAATAAGTTCAATCTCTAGCTTACACTCTAAAGGGTCCCCCATCACCAATTGTGATCCTGGATCTCACTCATGCACCATAAATAATTGTTTTTACTGTACTGTACATGTGATTGGTCCAGGCAGCCACAAGAGACCTTTCAAAACATGGCAATGTGGAGCCGGCCAAACTATATCAGGGCCATGTGCATCATAATGGAATCCCCATTACACTTTCGTTGTTCTTTCAGATAAACTATGTTTTACTCAAATGCAACAATTTACCAACAACAAGCAACACTAGGTTGTCCTTATCTCACTATTGTGACGCAGACGTTGGGGAACCTATCAAGGCTGCACCTTACCACCAGCCTTTTTTTTTTTGCATATTCGAAACCAGCTAAAAGAAAAATGAATATCGCTCTCCCGATGGTCATATGAAATTAGAGGTGGAGAGAGAGATTTTAGCTGGTGATTCAGAAGCTTATCTGCCTGTGTTTTGGACACTCAGACAGGCCTTCCCAATCGATTTCTGGACAAAAAATCAGTTGAACCTATAATCGGGCAACCGATATTTGGGCAATGTCTGTAGGCCTCTGGCGTCCTTTGAAAGGTAGGTTTTTGCGACAAAACGTGCGTCATGACATCACGCGTCATGACACCGCAATTGGATTGACGTGCTGGCGTCCGATGTTCCCCTGAGTGCTGCCATCCTGGGGAAGATGCCGACAGAGTAAGGAGTGACGGTTAGTGCTCCTTACACCAGCCAACTATTGAAGTACAAGATGTTAATAAAATATAACAGATAATACAAAAAAAGCACCCTGGCATGCCATTTTTGTGAAACATACATTACCCCTACTTAACAATGGAGTCTGGTCCTAGTAGTACCAACAAATAGTTGTGGTATCTTCATATCCTACCCAAACTGCTGAAAGAAAAAAAACAAAAAAAGTGAGCTTATATTCACCCTGCAAAGATGTAATTCCCTGTCTTCTTTCAATTTATAGAAATTAGAAACAGACCAGGAACAAGGAGTACTTAATCTGCAATCACCCTTTATTGGGGTATTCTCACTCACGACATGTTTCGGGAGCTAGTCCCTTTTTCAATCAGGTTATTTCTTGCCCAGGTATCCAGGAACCCATTATCCAGAAAGCTCCAAATTACGGGAAGGTCGTCTCCCATAAACTCCATTTTAATCAGAATAACCCAAATTTTAAAAAAATATATTTCCTTTTTCTCTGTGATAATAAAACAGTAGATTGTACTTGATCCCAACTAAGATATAATTAATCCTTATTGGAGGTAAAACCAGCCTATTGGGTTTATTTAATATTTACATGATTTTATAGAAGACTTACGGTATGAAGATTCAAATTACACAAAGATCCGTTATCTGGAAAACCCCAGGTCCTGCGCATTCTGCAAAACAGGTCCCATACCTAAGATAATAATCTTTTTATTTTCGCACTTATTATAAGCAGGCACTTCTAGGAAGCTCCTTCAGACAGCAGTTATAATCTGAATATACTACTAGTGATGGTCGAATTTCTGCCGTATCGCTTCACCAAAAAAATTTGCGGAACTCCCATGAAATTTGCAAAACTGCAAAAAATTCACTATATATTTCTGAAATTCAAAATTGACGCCAGCATTAAAGTCAATGGGCGTCCTAATAGTGTTGATGCGCATTGATTTTGACATGAGCGACTTTTTTTATTTGCCAGAATATTTTCGCAGGAGTTTTGCGAATTTGTTCGCCGGCGGAGAGACGCAGAAATTCAATGCGAATTCGCCCATTGCTATATACTACACCTGATGAAGATGATGTTATAATTCTGAAAGTTTGCATTATTGCATATATCGGCCAATGAATAGTTTACCATTACCATAAATAAAACACCTCTTCTAAAATTTCTTCTAATTGATACAGAACACATTGTGGATTCAGTTTGCTTGTCATTCAGCAGAACAGAACGTTATGGATTAATGTTATCAGTGTGTTTTGTTTCTCCCCATTTTCCAGCGTGACTTGAATAATCATGCTGTGTAATTTATCCCTGTGATCTTATTGCATTGTTACCGATTCTATTTCCACATTTGCTTGTACAAGTATTTGCCAGGAAAATATTCATGGCACCGCAGGACAAGTGGAAAGGACAGAGGCACCCAGTGAATAACATTTGACTTGCCCATTGATGAAATCAGGTATTAGCCATCTTCTTTGGTGTCCTGAACACTGTAAAGTAGGGATGCACAGAATCCACTATTTTGGATTCGGCCGAACCAACGAATCCTTCGTGAAAGATTCGGCTGAATACCGAACCGAATCGAACCCTAATTTGCATATGCAAATTAGGGGTTGAAAGGGGAAAATATTTTTTAATTCCTTGTTTAGTGACAAAAAGTCACGCGATTTCCCTCCCCGCCCATAATTTGCATATGCAAATTCGGATTCGGTTCGGCCGGGCAGAAGGATTCGGCCGAATCCGAATCCTGCTGAAAAAGGCCGAATCCTGGCCGAATCCTGAACCGAATCCTGGATTCGGTGCATCCCAACTGTAAAGATTGGAAATTGTACTTAAAAGGAGAACTAAAAAGCTTAACCAAAGATGTAAAACAGAAATGTTGTACTTAAGGGGCCACTGTACTAAAAATTAATATCTTGAGGCTTATTAAGTGTAAAAACGACGAAAAACGAATACAAGTAAAAGCTATTGAGGTCCCATATAAGTCAATGGGAGCTGCGCTGACCATTGGACCTTTTTTTTTAGTATTCAGGCTTTTAGAGTTTTTCAGATTTTTTTTTTTTTTAGTAGTAATTGTCCGAAAAACTCAAAGTTTTATAGGTTTTAGAGATATTTGTAATATTTTTTATTTCATTTGTGCTTTTTTATATTCTGATCTTTTAATAGCTTTCCTGGTATTTTCGGTTGTAGAGAAACAGTTTAATTGTGGTTTCAAAAAGTTCTAATAACACAAAAATTTGACCTTTAATAAATGGGCCTATATGTGTTGGGCTTCTATAACAGCCCGAGGCCACCACAGCCCTTTAGCAGTAAAGATCTGTGTCTCCAAAGATGCCCCAGTTGCTCCCCATCTTCTTTTCTGCTGATTCACTGCACATGCTCTGTGCTGCTGTCACTGAGCTTAGGGACCCACTCACAATATACTGAATATATACATATCTAATATAAATGGCACAATATAAGGCTCATATAAGCAAATAATTTTATTGGTACACAGCAGCTAAGAAACCAACACAATTAGCATCAGAATTAATAATCAGCCCTGTAGCATCAGCTTATTACAGACCAACCTAATTTTCTGCTTGATGATTTGCGACGACCCCTAAGCTTAGCTTCTCAACAGCTGCTCAAAGCCCACTGAGCATGTGCAGTGTCACTGACTCTCCTAACAAAATAAAAAAATGGAAAACTCCTGGAACAACAGTCCTAGACCATTAGTATTTTAGAGGTACTAAACCTATAGGTTGGTTCAATAAGTTCAGTATATAAAATATGGCATCTCTAGTCATATTCCTTTTTAGGGTTTAGTTCTCTTTAAAGTCGAAATTTCGACTCTACTAAGGGTAAGGCCAGACGAGGAGATTCAGGGAGATTTTGTCGCCTGTCGACTTATCGCCACGTCTTTTGCGCAACTATCTCCCTGAACTGCCTCAGCGTCTTTGGGGCATCGAGAGATTTTTTTCAAGAGGTTTTTGAAGCCACTTATAAACAAATTTTCTATAAAACTACGAATATCATGTAATTTATTAAAAGATTCCAATATAAAAAATATGTATTGAAAAAATGTTGAATGATCCGAATAAAAAATACGAAAACCCTTATAAAAAAATTTTTCAGACAATTACTAGCAAAAAAATCCAAAATCCTAAAAGTCTGAATGGCTAAAAAAAAAAAAAAGGTCCAATAGGATCATCACAGCTCCCACTGACTTCTATGGGACCCTGACTGCTTTTTACCTTAGTTGTGTATTAGAGGTTTTTGGGCTTTTTACACTTTATAAATCTCAATTTTTGAGGAATAAAAAAAACCCAGATTTTTAGATAAAAATTTTTGAATCGTGAAAAAAATAGAAATATGAATGTAGATAGTTCCCTTAATGTTTTTCAGGGATCCTAGCATAACTGTGACAGTGCTCGCTGTGTTCTCATTGTATGAGAAGAGCTGGCAGATACACGGCCTCGGATATGGAAAGGGCAAGTCAATGTTACATATAAATACAAGATAAACAAATACATGTCATAGATGCAGTAGAAATGCACAGAAAACTGTGAAATCCATATTTTACTGGTTTATAATCTCTATGCAGTCTTGTCTTGAGAACAACAAAGGGAAGTATGATTCCATAGTGATTAAACATGCAATGAGTGGCTATTTATAGTCAGTCAATATTAGTCTTCTCCCTTTATTAGTGATTACGCAAATAGACTTTGAATTAGTTCTAAACGTCTGTGAAACAAACAGGGCCTAGAGTACAAATATGTCCTGTTTAATACGAGTGGTTGTTTTCCATTACATTTCCTTACAATAAATTATTACATACGTTATGATATATATATATATATATATATATATCAAGCAATAAATAACCAATGATTTAGTCTCCACTGCAAAACCATTTTTCAAGGTTAGAGAGTATGTGAAGTCCATGTATATTTGCACTTGGGGTGAAGGAAAAAGAATACATCTCTATGAAAGGGGTAGTTCACCTTTAAGTGAACTTTTTGTAAATTATAGAATGGCTAATTCTTAGCTATTTGGTTGACTTTCTTTTATAGTTTTAGAATGATTTACCTTCTTCTTCTGACTCTTTTCTGCTTTGAATGGGGGTCAGTGACCCCAGCAGCAGTTAGTGCCGCTAGAACTGTAGCTTATTTTGTTACTTTTTATCACTTGTCTTTCTATTCTGGCCTCTCCTATTCATCTTCCAGTCTTCTATTCGAAACACTGGCTGGTTGCTTGGGTAATTTGGACCCTAGCAGCCAGGTGGCTGCTGAAATTGCAAACTGGAGAGCTTCTGAACAAAAAGATACATAAATTAAAATCCACAAACAATAGAAAATGAAGACCAATTGCAAATTGTCTCAGATTATCCCTCTCTACATCATACTAAAGTTAATTTAAAGGTGAACAACCCCTTTAAAAATATAGACATCAAAATGTTGAATTGATTGTGTGTAGGGATGCACCGAAATCACTATTTTAGATTCGGCCGAACCCCCAAATCCTTTGCGAAATATTTGGCCGAATACTGAACCAAATCCGAATCCTAATTTGCATATGCTAATTAGGGGTGGGAAGGGGGAAAACATTTTTACTTCCTTGTTTTGTGACAAAAAGTCACGCGATTTCCCTCCCCGCCCATAATTTGCATATGCAAATTAGGATTCGGTTCGGCCGGGCAGAAGGATTCGGCCGAATCCGAATCCTGCTGAAAAAGGCCGAATCCTGGCTGAATCCCGAACCGAATCCTGGATTCGGTGCATAGGCAAATTAGGGTTTTTTTTCGGCCGGGCAGAATTAACCCGCATTTCCTTCGTTCGTACGATTGAAGGAAAAATTGTTAGATCGAAGGATTTTCCTTCGATCCCAAATTTTTAGGAAAGCCTATGGGGACCTTCCCCATAGGCTAACATTGATGCTCGGTAGGTTTTAGGTGGCGAAGTAGGTGGTCGAAGTTTTTTTTAAAGAGACAGTACTTCGACTATCGAATGGTCAAATAGTCTAACGATTTTTAGTTCGATTCGAAGTCATAGTCGAAGGTCGAAGTAGCCAATTCGATGGTCAAAGTAGCCAAAAAAAATACTTCGGAATTCGAAGTATTTTTTATTCTATTCCTTCACTCGAGCTAAGTAAATGTGCCCCGTTGCGTAACAAAAACCCTGAATGATTTCACTTGCAGTAAACCTGTTGGAAATGTGTTCATTAGCTTCTATACACTCGGGGGTCTCCACCTCTTAGGTAAAGTAGTTTTTTTAGTTTTTGGCTGCAAAATTGGCATTTAAATACCCTTAGGTTTCACATACTATGTAACCTTGGGAAAGGTCTCAGTAGAGATGTAAACGTCTTTCTGTCTTGGATGTGTTGTTTCTTTCTCTTAAAGGAGAAGGAAAGGTTAAAACTAAGTAAGCCTTATCAGAAAGGTCCACCTAAATATACCAGTAAACCCTCAAAGTAATGCTGCTCTGAGTCCTCTGTTAAAAGAAACACAGCATTTATTTTCTTCTATTGTGTACTCATGGGCTTCTGTATCAGACTTCCTGTTTTCAGCTTAAACCTCCTTGCCCCGGGCAAGAGCATGCTCAGTTTGCTCCTCTTCCCCCATCCCTTCTCTGCTGTAATCTGAGCTATACGTGAGCAGGGAGAGACTCAGGCAGGAAGTGATGACACACCAAGCTAATATGGCAAATAGAGAGCTTCTAGAGCTTTTTACTCAGGTATAGTAAAACATTCTACAGAATAAATATAGCATTGTAGCTTGCATTATGGCAGCTAATCTATTGGCAATAAAATGCCTCCATAGCTTTCCTTCTCCTTTAAATCCTGCACTGTGGCTGCTGGTCACTGAAACAAAATAGGACATGTCTGGATTTTCGATTACCAGCTTGTCCCTTTGCAATAACAGTTGCCCCAATGCCAGCTTCTTAGCAATTCCGCAGGCAGAGGGAAAAATAGGTCAGCAAGATTTAAAATGAAGCACAGGCAGACAATAACTAGAATGGAACCCAGACAAAGGCAAGGAAATGGCAACATAATAGGTATTCATATTCATAATAAAGAAAGAGTCACAAAGTCATACACAACATTATTTCACTTAACATAAGCTTTAATAATATAGTAGGAAGAGTGAAAAGCAGAGCTCATCCTCATCCTACATACCAGACAGGTATTTTGGGGAAAGATTCCTTTCTCACTGGCACTGCTGCATACACCCTGTATGTTATTGGGCAAATAAAATAATTTTTTTGCTAAATTTGCTAAAGGGCATGTAAAGGCAAAAAAATAAAACCACATTTTTACTTTCTTTAATGAAAAAGAAACCTATCTCCAATATACTTTAATTAAAAAATGTGTACTGTTTTATAAGAAACCTGACTGTATGCAGTGAAATTCTCCCTTCATTTACTGCTGTAATAGGAATTGTCAGACGGTCCCTAACTGCTCTGCAGGGAAACAATCATACTTATGAACAGCAGGGGGAGCCTCCGCCTTACTTCCCAGCCATGCAGAACTCAAGCAGCTTTGTTTATGACGATCCCTAAGCAGCCCAGACCACACTGAGCATGTGCACAGTCTTAGTCTTGCAAAGATGTTTAACAAAGTTACAAGATGGTGACACCCTGTAGCCAACTTTGAAAGCATAAATTATTTGTTTGATTAGGCTTGTGGTGCAGTAAATTCATGTTTATATTTAGTATACAAAATACAGCATTTCTAGCCTTATTCTATTTTAGACTTTACATGCCCTAGACTTTTAATTGCTCTTGCTTGATACAGAAAAATGTTTGTACTTTAACTTTTGCAAAAAAAGAATTTTTCCCCCTACTTTTTCACTTACAAAATTAACTATATGTGAAGTTTGGCAGGGAATACCGAAACATTTGCATTCAGATGTATATGACTGACAATGCTGACAGTTGTATTGTATCTTGCTGTACTGGCTATGAGCAAGCACATGGGATGTTCCTGCTTGTTGTTTTTGTATGAATGACTAATTTTGGCTGGTCATGCCTTCAGGTAGCTCAGGTTATGCTGAGCAGAGTCACCAGACCCAGCACTATTGGTTTCTCCTCAGAGTAACACAAGACTATGGGAGGTTATAATGAAGGTTGCGAGAAAATGAAATAGACAGTGTCAGGTCACTACAAGGCAGAATCTACCAGATGATTCAGAAATATCTTCAGAAAGGAATATTATGTCCTTACTATTTCTACTAGAAGTACAGGTATAGGGCCTGTTAAACAGAATATTTTGGACCTGAGGTTTTCCAGATAAGGGATCTTTCTGTAATTCGGACCTTCATAACTTATGTGTACTAGAAAATCATGTAAACACTAAATAAACCCAATAGGTTGGGTTTGCCTCTAATGAGGAATAATAATCTTATCAATCAAGTACAAGATACTAGTGATGAGCGAATGAATTTGCGGCAAATTTCCACGTTTCACCGCTGGCGTATAAATTCGCAAAACTCCGACGATAATTCACTGGCGTCAAAAAAAATTTGAGCGTGCGTAGGAAAAGTCACTCTCGTCAAAACTCTTGCCCATCAACACTATTTGGATGCCCATTGACTTTAACGCCGGCGTCAAAATTGACGTGAATTGACGCGGATGTCAAAATTTACTTTGGCGTCAAAATTTGAAACAGGAGAAATCCGCCCATCACTACAAGGTACTACCTTCTTATTACAGTGGGGGAAAAATCATTTTTAAAAATTGGAATTATTGGAAATAGCCTTCCAGAGCTATCTGGATAATGGTTTCCAGATAATGGATCCCGTACTGGTACAATGAAAAATTAAAGTACTATAGTGGTCGTAGTGATGAGTGAAATTATTCGCCAAATTTCGCAGTTTTGTTGCAGTTTTTCGATTTTTCTGTTAAGCGAAACGCGTCGGATTCGCCAATTACTAGATCAATTAAATATTTTCTTTCTTATGTGCTATGATAAAGGTATGTGTATCTCTTTGCTTTCTACCTCAGTGTCCTTTCATGTAACACCATCTTTGCCCCTATGTGCTGTATATCAGATCTCACCTTATACATTATTTTTTATGATCTTGTAAGATCTTTCAGATCAAAAACAAGGGTTTCAGGCCAAAAACTAACTCAGACCTGCCGAGGTTGTATATACTGTAAGTCAATGGGAAAAGTCCCAAAGATATCCTGATCCAAGCTGGTTTTCATGCAATAATCTGAAGATTCTGTGGTTTTCGGGCAAAAATTTGAGTTTTGCGGAAACTCTGAAAAATTCTTAAATCCAAGTTTTTTTCCCCGCACAGGATATTTTTGGGAAATTTTATTGATAAATTCGGGGAAATAGCCCATGCGGATTTGGTTGGAGTATATTTCAGAAAATAATGAGATAAGTTCAGATTATGATTAATAACCCCCTTAATACCTGTTCATTGCGATGCTCCGCTCCTCCAAGATGAAGTTTCCATGATAATAAAATATGCATGCTATGACTTTCCTTACTCCCTCCCACCAAAGTTTATTAAAACTTGTAGACAAAGTGGAAGTGTTCTTGAGCACTTCAGTAGACATTTCAGTGTGGTATCTGGGGGTTCTGTCTTTGTCCCCCAAAATTTTTGAAATCTGACATGAGGCTAGTTATATTGTCAGTTTCCCAGCTGCCCCCAGTCATGTGACTTGTACTCTGATAAACTTCAGTCACTCTTTACTGCTGTACTGCAAGTTGGAGTGATATCAACCCCCCCCCAGCAGCCTAACAACAGAACAATGGGAAGGTAACCAGATAACAGCTCCCTAACACAAGATAACAGCTGCCTGGTAGATCTAAGAACAACACTAAATAGTAAAAGCCAAGTCCCACTGCGACACATTCTGTTACATAGAGTAGGAGAAACAACAGCCTGCCAGAAAGCAGTTCCATCCTAAAGTGCTGGCTCTTCCTGATAGCACATGACCAGGCAAAATGACGTGAGATGGCACCTACACACCAATATTACAACAAAAAAAATACACTTGCTGGTTCAGGAATGACATTTTATATTGTAGAGCTAATTATCTGCAGTGTAAACAGTGTCATTTAGAAATAAAAACTACTCCATAAAAATCGTGACAGAATCCCTTTAACATTTATTGGAAATTACCAGAAAGAAAATGATCTTACATCTGTCAGAGAAGTTGCAGAATGTATTGGATTTTGGGCAGCCATGTAATGTGATTCAGACTTATTAATGATGATCCCTAGAGGTATTTATATTTAAATCTCAAGAGTGACCTCCATTCTTCCTCCAGAGATTAACAGAACGTGTCAGGTTTCAATTTACTGCTCATAAAGATAGATCACCACTGTTAAAAGTAAGTTTTTCTACATTCAAAGTCACCATTTTCTTCACAGAATAAAAAAAAACACCACTACCAATACCACTTTTTATCTGAAAAATATATTTATATTTTCCAAAACAATGTTTAGTACTTTCCACATGTCATACTTGGACCATTCTCACATGGGACAAATGTGTTGTTTAAAGCTATCCCAGATCACCATCAATATACTTGCACTGAACAAGGTCTCACTGGGTGCCCTACAGCCAGGGTTGCCACCTTTTCTGGAACAAAATACTGGCCTTCCTATATATTTATCTTTTTTCCCTATTTATAACATTGAGATCATCCATTATTTTTACCGACCAGGTGACAACCCTAGCTACAGCAGTCATTAGAGTGTTGATGTGATACAGTGTTGAGGTTGATCACTGTTTCTGCTTTAAAATTTATCAAGACTATTGATGTCCAACTTTTTCCAAATAATGGGTCAAATGGGCCAAACTGTATTAAAATGATGATGTTTTACAAATAGATTCCTAGGGCCACTGCCATCTGATGGTTGGATTCTTCTATAAAAGTCTATTTGCCAGGCCCTTGAACCTGTAATATTACTTCCCTAGAAGACGCAGATGGCTAAATACTTAATGTGACCGTGGAGACCTCCATTTCATTTGGGATAACTGTCCTCCTCTTCTTGACGTGGAAATAGTGTCCATCAAGATGCCAAAAGTCCACGGCGAACAATCCGTAAAGGAGGAATAAAATCATCGCCACGATCCATTCACATATAGCAGATACTGATTTCATGTTCATCTTGAGGAACACAGCCACTTGGACATGGGGTTAAGGAATAGTAAGATTATATACATTATTATTACAACTTATTTAATATTTAGAGATATTATTATCAACCAGCCCCTGATCACCCCAGCTTTTATACAGTAAATCCTTAAAGGGGTGTTTCACCTTTTGGTTAACTTTTAGTATGTTATTGAATGGCCAGTTCTAAGCAACTTTTCAGTTGGTCTACATTATTTCTTTTATATAGTTTTTTAATTATTTGCCTTCTTCTTCTGACTCATTCCAGCTCTCCAATGGGAGTCACTGACCCCATCTAAAAAAACACAAATGCTCTGTAAGGCTACAAATGTATTGTTATTGCTACTCATCTTTCTACTCAGGCCTCTCCTATTCATATTCCAGTCTCTTATTCAAATCAGGGTGTGGTTGCTATGGTAATTTGGCCCCTAGCAACCAGATGGCTGAAACTGCAAACTGGAGAGCTGTTCAATAAAAAGCTAAATAACTCAAAAAACACAAATAATAAAACATGAAAAACAATTGCAAATTGTCTCAGAATATGACTCTCTACATAATACTATACGTTAACTCAAAGGTGAACAACCCCTATAAGGGTTGTGCCATTATTCCAACCAGAACACCTATCACTTAGAATTTCCACCATGCTGGGCCAACTACAAATCATTTAACACCATTTCAATGGTTTCTTGCTACAACTACATCAAATCCAATGTCCAATATATGGACACCATCCAACCAGAATAAAAATCTGCACTGTAATCCTCGAGTTCAGAATGCCTAAACTACAAACCATCAATTGAACTGGTAAACTTAGAAACGGTAAGATTTAATTTCTTTTTATATCGGATTAATGGCCTCAGACCTTGGGATGCCCAGATCCACTTGATCTCATAATCAGGTAAAGCCAATAGTGCTGCCTGTGTCACAGCCTCAATTCTAAATGAATGGGCTATGGAGGACGGGACTTTTTGCCACCCGTTCTTATTCTCCTCCAGCATGGGCATCTGAATTTACCTTCCTAGTGAGAATAATGTCAATTTCTGGTGGTGAAGCATAAGCCACAACCAAGTGTATTCTATTTTGCCAGGCAATTGTTTTATGTATGTTTGTGTATAAAATACCGTGACAAGAGTTGAATTCATAGTTAACTTGTTGATCAGATAAACAACCCCTAAATTGTTTCAATCTATACGTTTATTTTCCCAAACTTCAACAGAACTACTATGAAAGCTGTTACCCAGAATGTAGGGACCTGGGGTTTTCCAAATAAGGGGGGGGTCTCTCTGTAATTTGGAGTTATGTGAGCTTTCTAAACCTCGAATGAACTCAGAACTCGAATGGTTTCTGGTTTAAGAAAAAAACTTGAATGGAAAAACCCGAATCAGCGAATTTGAGGTTAACAACCCGAAAACTTGAACGGATCTAGTTTTCTGCAGGGAAAAAAAACTCAACTTCTTGAACATCAAGAAGGCTACACAAATTTTCAAATGTTTCAAGGGACCATTCCCATTGACTTCTACATGACCTCCACAGGTTTTAGATGGTGTATTTTTGGATTCTAGCTATTTCCAGGGTCAGGGTATTATAAATCTCAAAACAATTAGAATTTTTGGAGTTTTTTTAAACCGAAAAATCTATTTTTGACTGAAAAATCAACTGGAAAACTTAATTTTTTTAAGTCTACTAAAAAAATCATTAAAGGAAAACTATACCCCCAAACAATGTAGGTCTCTATAAAAAGATATTGCATAAAACAGCACATATGTAAAATCCTGCTTCATGTAAACAAACCATTTTCATAATAATATAGTTTTTAGTAGTATGTGCCAATGGCTAATTATAAATAGAAAACTGCCACTTTAAAGAATAAGGGTCGCCCCCTGGGATCGTTCGATTCACTGTGCACACAAACATACCAAACAAACCATACTTGTTAGGTCACATGAGCCAATTAACAGACAGAGTTCTGCCTTTTGCTTCAATACTTTAACTTCCTGTTACAGTTAGAGCTGCAGTATTTCTGGTCAGGTAATCTCTGAGGCAGCACACAGACCATCACGAAGTGGTGGCTCAAGGCAAGAGATGTAAAAGGGCAAGATTTACTTAAATATATAGATCAGTTTAGTAAGATTCTTTAATATGCCACTTAATTTTGCTGTTGCTTAAATGTTCATTTTGGGGGTATAGTTTTCCTTTAAATAAACCCAAAAGGATTGTATTGCCTCCAATAAGTATTCATTGGAGCAAATTTACTAAAGGTGAAGTGGCCACCTATAGTGGCCACCTATAGTGAACACTTTGCAGGGACATAGGAAATTTACTCACAGGCATAAAGGACAATTTGCTAGAGAAAAAGCTTAGTGGTTATGAAGTTTTGCACCCTTCCGCCAGGCGCATTTTCGTTCATGCGAACAATTGTTACTCCGCAAATTTATCGAAGTGTGAATTTTCCGCTATGTTACCCTTTTCGCCAGAGTCTGTTTCGTCGGGTTATACCTGGCGAACTGATAAGATGAAGCTACCTCCTCAACATTATTATGTCAGTGACATCATATCCTGTATGCCGAAAACTCATAAAAAAGACAAAACGCTGGCATTTTTTTTATGTTTTAAAGTGGGATTATGTTTAAAAGTTGTAACTGATTTTTTTTAACTTTTTTTTAACCATTTGAAGGTCATGCCACATTTGTTTTAGGGTGGGCTCATGTTTAGGGCATTAGAGGATCTCTTTTGTCTTTATTTTGCTTCCTTGAACATTGTTAATAAGTGGCCACTTTAAGCATTTGCACCAACATCTCTAATAAAGACATACCTACGACCTATATGTACCCGCCCTATTCAAATTGACCTAATCGTAAGTGTGTTAACGAAGTTTAGCCAGGCAGAAAGTAACGCTAGCAAAAGTTCGCTATGAAATGCTTGAGCTGACGACTTTTCACTGGCGAGACTTCGTCATTGTTCGCCGGCCAAGACGTACCGTATATACTCGAGTATAAAAGCTGTCCTGAATATAAGCCGAGGTACCTAATTTTACCTCCAAAAACTAGGAAAGCTTATTGACTCGAGTATAAGCCTAGGGTGAGAAATGCAGCAGCTTCTGTAAGTTTCAATCAAAAAAATGAGGGTTTCTGCTCCCATTGGAGGTGCCGGCGTCTCGTTTTTGGATGCCGGCGACCATTCTTGGAGGCCGGCGAATATTCTTGGAGACTATTCTTGGATGCTGGCGACTATTCTTGGACGCCAGCGACTATTCACCCGAGTATAAGCCGAGGTAGAGTTTTTCAGCATATTTTGGGAGCTGAAAAACTCGGCTTATACTCGAGTATATACGGTAACTGTGCATTTGATGAATAAGCGTATGTAAATTTCCCCCATTATATCTTAGCTGGAATCAAGTACAAGGTACTGTTTTATTATTACAGAGAAAAAGGTAATCATTATAAAAAGTATTTGTTTCTAATGGAGTTTAAGGGGAGATGGCCTTCCTGTAATTCGAAGCTGAATAACAGGTTTCCAGATAACGGATCCCTTACCTGTATAAGAAACAACTCAAGTAGTACAAAATTATTTGTCTACTTCATAATATGCCAAGTCTGAGACCAAACACCTGTACTCCACTGACCTTTTAACTACACTCCATATTCAACTGACCCTGTAGCATCTGTATATAACTGCAATACATCTCCTTCCAAAAACACCATCCAACACAATTGTTTTCCATCATAATAAATCATACATGCATCCCAAATCTTCAGATATTTTTCAGCAGCCTTTGGGATTCTCAAATGGCAATAAACATTCTTAATACTACCATTCACAGCTAAAAGCCGTCTATTAAACACTTTACCTGCTGCTATAATTCTCATTGCAGAATTCAAGCAGCCAATAAGGGATTGCAGTAGTTTTATTGTGATTTTGTGTTCTTTAATCCCTAACTGGACCAGTTTATTTTAAGTTTATTTAAATAGGGAGTTAACCTATCTTAATACCTAAAAAGTAGAAACCAGTTGTGATTTTAAAAGCCTCCCCCTCAAATCCTATATTAATTTTCTATACAAACTTGAATGATGTGGAATTACATCCCTGCACCACACCAACTCAATTATTTTAAATATTTTCTAGTTTAATTCCCTTGGATTATTTTCTGCATTCTTTGTAATATTCTGTGCTTGTGAAGAAATCTTCATGGCAAGACTCATATGTGGAGCCAGATATGAAATAAAGATCTCAGCATCTGCAAAGAAATGGTTCAAAAACTGGAGAGCCATTGAAGACCTATATTCTGCATCTTTGTTCGTACAGGTATGGGACCTGTTATCCAGAATGCCTGGGAGCTGGGGTCTTTCCATAATTTGGATCTTCATAGAAAATCATATAAATATTAAATAAACTGAATACGCTGGTTTTGCGTCCAATAAAGATTAATTATATCTTAGTTGGGATTAAGTGCAAGGTGTTGTTTTATTATTTACAGAGTGAAGGTAAATCATTTTAAAAAATTTGGATCATTTGGATAAAATGGAGTCTATTTAACTTTCGGAACTTTCTGGATAATGGGTTTCCGAATCATGGATCCCATACCTGTACGCCATTAATTTATCCCCCATCCCAAATAATTATGGCCATGTTAAGGATACTCGCAACGATTAATGCTGTGCATGCAATGCTGAGGCAAAATCGGATTGGTCCAATGTAACATCCGCCATGCTTCGGCTTCACCATGTACGTTAACGCTGTCTGCATCCAGAAGTAGACGTTGCCAATAATGAAGGCCAAAAAAGCTCCAGCTAAGTGTGTCTGCAGCTGATTCGATTGCTGTGGAGAAGAAGGCAGGACAAAACCATTGAGGATCTCAGTACGGTAATGGGCTCTGTACTTGTCAGTTACATCAGAGACTCATCATACTCTACAGTGGTGATGCCTTATTAAATGAGCTGCTATATACACTTGCAGAAGTCTTAATGAGTCAACTGAGATACATCTATGTACATGATTGTATAACTTTAGACTGGGAAACTATTTTCTTGAGGTTGGGGAAAGGTTTCAGCTAATAGCCTTGGAACTTAATTTGCCAGAAATGTCCTATACAAAAATAACAGACTGAGCACCATATAATTATATATGATATATATATATATATATAATCCTGAGGACGGCTTAAGTTAGGAGCCGAAACAACAATGCCTGTGTGCTGGTTAAAGAAAACAATAGTAATAATCAAAAAGAAAACCGCACCAAACAGGTCTTTATATGAAATAAACAAAAAGGTTTTATTTGATCAACGTTTCGGCTCAACAGGTGGAGCCGTCTTCAGGAATCCTGAAGACGGCTCCAGCTGTTGAGCCGAAACGTTGATCAAATAAAACCTTTTTGTTTATTTCATATAAAGACCTGTTTGGCGCGTTTTTCTTTTTGATTTTATATATATATATATATATATATATATATATATATATATATATATATATAGTGAATAAAGTACCCCTATTGTAAAATATAAGGATATTATAAGTTACCGAGGAGTTCCATGACCATATACTGTAAAAGCAAGAGGCTAAAGGCCGGGTGTTTTTATACAGGTCATGGAACTCAGAGGTAACTTCTAATATGCTCATATTTCGCAACAGGGGGTACTTTATTTATTATAATACACAAGTTTCAGTAAGTCATGTGACAAAACAACATCACTAAGCTCCGAATATATAACCAATGACATCACTAAGCACCATTTATAGGGCTATAATTTACAGGATATTCATGGCTCTTGTGTATTATATATATATATATATATATATATATATATATATATATATATATATATATATATCAAAACAAAAAAGTCCAGACAAATATAGTGAATAAAAGAAAAATTACTTTATCTGAAACTCTGCAACGTTTCGAAGCTCCCGCTTCTTTGTCAAGCAGTATACATCAAAATGACATCACATCCTATATAAAGGCTATGCCTTAACACACCTGACACATGAAACAAATCAAGACTAATCCAATCAGAATTCTATGAACATGTGAATCAGGTTTCACCCATATTATATACATCACCTGATTCACATGTTCATAGAATTCTGATTGGATTAGCCTTGATTTCTTTCAGGTTTCAGATAAAGTAATTTTTCTTTTATTCACTATATTTGTCTGGACTTTTTTGTTTTGATATATATTTTTTCCAGAATATGGACTAAGTCCAAGACAGGGACACCGCTCCACTCCATTTTGTACAAATATATATATATATATTATATGTAAGAGTTTAAGGTATAAAAAAAAATATACATTTTTTTTAATGAATGATATCTTATAATTTACCAATAGTCCAACAGAAGACTTACCTGGAAATTCCCGACTATGGACGTACCCAAGGCACATAGGATTCCTGTTGCCAAACTCAGAGAATTAAGGACAGAGTGGCAATTGTAATCTCTAATTTGCTGAAACCGTATAACAGAGATCCAGACGGCTAATGAAAGAAGGAGAGCACCTTTAATGCATACTATTACAGATAAAGGAAATGATTTTTGAAATCAATGATTATTATTAAGTTATGGTTTGGTTTAATGTTTATGTTTCCAAGTTTACACACTCTATTCTCCCTAATCTTAAATCCTTATTCATGCTTTCTTCAAGTTTTTCTGGGCATATATTAACTGATTTAAAGGGGACCCGTCACCCAACAAAAATGATACAAAATCCTATTTTATAACATTAGTCAAGCATATTGAACTTTAATTACACTATATAAGTTATTTGAATCTTGTTTCCATAAGTCTGGGAATTCATAATTTTAACAAGCAGACAGGAGCCATTTTGTGGACACATTAAGACAAGCCTTGTATCATCTCAGAATCTTGTTTGTGCACCAGAATGGGGGACCCGATGCCCATCCCCATGCCCTGGCTACACAATTATATGGTGAAGAGAACTGGGGGGAATGTGGGGAGAGCAGTGACATCTAGGAAGTGCTGAATGGAAAGTGAAAGTAATTGTCTGCCCCGCCTCTATGCCTAAGTCATTGAGGAGGGGCAGACAATATTTGATTGACAGCTGAGATTTTTAAATGAGCTTACAACAGTTATGAATGCTTTAATAATAAATAGAAATTGGATTTCATGTTTAATTTGAAAAGGACTTTTATTATAGAGATTTTTGTGTCTGGGTGACAGGTCCACTTTAAGAGTATTGTATACCAGAGCCGGGCCAAGGCAAATAGTATATGTCCTGGTGCCCCTCCAGCCTGACCATTGCTCCACTTTCTTTGGTTCCATTTATTTATGGCATAAATTACATTTTCCTTCTCTACATATATGCAATGATCCTTTTAACTAGCAGCTACCATACTTCCATATACTGCCATGGAACAGCCCACTATGAGATCATATACTGTCATTATTATACAGGGCTAAAACAAACTAGCAAAACAAACAGAACGTACCTAGCATTGCTCCAATATTAAGAACTTGTCCAAATACGCAGCTCTGCGGAGGGTATGTGCCAGATACACTATAGGGAGGAAAATGGGTTATCATGAACATTTCACAGCTCGTTGATGGGTTATTTAATATTTAGACAGATATTAGTCACACTGTACTTCTTCAGAAAATGATCTTCTTTCCATACTTAAATGTTTTCTCTTTTGCAAGAAAGATATAGGGCCAAATTCAATTCAATGAGAAAACGTTTTCTCATGGTTTATCAGTTGAAAACCCATGGACCTGATTCAATTTCGAGGAGAAAAAAACTTTTCTCCAAATTCAGTATCAGTTTTTTTTCCCATAGACTTTAATGGAGTTTTCATGTGATAAAAAAGTGATAAGATTTTCCGAATTGAATTGCATTTCAAATTGAATCTCGTCCATGAGTTTTCACCTGATAAAACTTTTTCTCACCAAATTAAATCTAGCCCATAATCTATTATCCTTTTCTGATATTAAAGAAGTAGTTCACGTTTATGGTCTGGCCACAAAGGCAGATTTGGGGAGATTAGTCACCAGGTGACAAATCTCCTCTTCTTCGCGGCGACCCCCCGATCTGCCTTCCCCACTCGGAACGCTTCGTTTTCCGAAGTCGTCCCGTAATTGCCTCACAAGGAAACTTTGGACGACTTCAGAAAACAAAGCACTCCGAGTGCCTGCCCCCCAGCAATTTTCATTTTAGCCCGCGGAAGGCAGGGGAAGGCAGATTGGATAGATTAGTCGCC
This sequence comes from Xenopus petersii, assembly GCA_038501925.1. Lineage (NCBI taxonomy): Eukaryota > Metazoa > Chordata > Amphibia > Anura > Pipidae > Xenopus > Xenopus petersii. The sequence continues at coordinate 19,461,238 of CM076684.1, read as the reverse complement.
GCGAAGAAGATAAGATTTGTCGCCTGGCGACCAATTTCCTCGACTCTGCCCATGTGGCCAGATCCTTAAGGTAACTTTTATTATGTTATAGAACGTCCAATTCTAAGCAACTTTTCAATTGTCTTTTTGTTATTTGTTATTGTAAAGACCTTTCTCTTGGCCTTGTTTTCTAATATGACAGAAATATTTTCCTTTCTCTGACTATTATCTGACGACTCACATTTCAGCCACTTACTATTTCTTTCCAGACCATTATGATAAATCTTCAGTTCACTCCTTGATAAACATGTCCCCCTCTCCTTTCTTCTCTTTATACAGGTATGAGACCTGTTATCCAGAATGCTCAGGACCTGGGCTTTTCCGGATAAGGGATCTTTCTGTAATTTGAATCTTTATACCTTAAGTCTACTAGAAAAATCATTAAAAAAATTAAATAAACCCAATAAGGCTGATTTTACTTCCAATAATGATTAAAGGGAATCTGTCGTCATTTTAAAAATTTTTTTTTTTGCATTTTTATAAAAAACACACATCCATAAACACTGTCTGGCAAATAAAATGTTAATCCACAAATCCATGCATAAGTTATTTTAGTTTGTATTTTGTCATGGGGGCTTCCATTTTTGCTCATTACACATTCATCCTCTGCTGATCTAACAGCAGGCACAGCATTACCTGTGTGCTTGGAGGCAGCCACTCTGTAATGAAAAGCCAGGTCCCACCACTACATGAGAATCTAGCTGTACACTCCCCCTCCCCTCTCTGCCCCTGTGTGATGTTTGGAGGAGAGAGGTCACATGGTTTGCAGGGAAGCAATTACTTTCACTTTCCTAGGTCCTGCTCTACAGCTGCACTAGCAGCCCCTCCTCCCACAGACACTATCAAAGCTCCTGCCGTTCTGTAAGTTTGTTCTCTGCTTTCCTTTGGAGGGTGGAACTTTCTCTCCTTGCTGCCTTCCTAGTTAGTTTTACTGGTTACTAGATGAGGTAAAGGAGCTGTGAGTTCCCTCTGCTATTCACCTCACACAGACCTTGCTCCTTTTCCTGCCTGCAATACACAATGAACAGATTTCAATGCAGGATTCTGCTGTAGTAGCACTATTAACTGATACATTTTGTAAACAACATTTTTTTCCACGACAGTATCCCTTATATTTTATTCCGGATCAAGTACAAGCTACTGTTTTATTATTACAGAGAAAAAGGAAATCATTTTTAATCATTCGGATTATTTGGATGAAAAGACATCTGTGGGCGACAGCCTTCACGAAATTCAGAGCTCTCTGGATATTGAGTTTCCAAATAACGGATCCCATACCTGTATACAGATATTGATATGGATATATTTTCTAACCTTCATCAGGACAAAACATTTGGGAAATCCTTTGTGCCCTTACCTGATATAGGGAAAACCATCTGAGAGATTGACAGAACCATTGCTCACTGACATGGCATACCTGTTAAAAAGGTAATAAAAACAAAGCATAGAATTCATAGTCTAAAATTGTGTGTGCCCCCATTTTAAAAATGAATAATATACTCAAAGTTGAATATTGAATTGAATTATGAGCTATATTCCCCTTTAAGGCAATCGACCCATTGCTTTTGATCATCAGCTATTTTTGACTTGCCTGATTCCTTATGATTCTGTGAGATTCTGTGAGATATATAATGCAATAAAATGTTTACTTTCTAGTAAAACTGTGGGTCTAGATGACCTACCTAATGTGTCCCACACAGGCATCTTGTGAGATGATTGGACAGATAATAGTGCAATATGGCCGCATATATAGTAAGTGACATATTCAGCTCTCCAGGGTGAATATTTTGACAATGCTATAATTAAAGCCGTATATACTTACACTATCCATATTCCTCCAGTGGCCCATACAGTCAGACAAATGGGAAGAAGAGCCCAAGCCCACATTACTAATCGTCTGCAAAACATTAACACAGATAATATCAGTGAGACACGTTAGTTGCATTGACATAGCCTTTGTGTGTACATCATGGAACTGTTTCCAGATACAGCTAGAAGTAGGTTGATCAAGATGTACAAGTTGTGTTCTAAATTCTCATTGACTTCCTGTAAATGGAAGTTATTTCCTGACTGTATCTGGACAGAGCCACTGAAGTTGCCCATTTCCATTGAGCACTGACTCCCTAGGAGAAATAGGCATACAAAGTGTCACAAAGTTACATGGGGAAAACAGACATATTAGGGGTCATACTTGATCCCAGGGGACCACTTGCATCCCCCTGTGCGTTTCTGAGCTGGATGATAAATCTGGTGCTCAGTGACAAGTGCTGTATCAGAAGGTGCAGTTAGCCCTGTCCTTAACATCTGCCTTAGAGGGGACATGGCTCTAAAGGGGGACCTTTTCTGGGGCTATCAGCATGCCAGGATGAAGCCTGCTAAGTGATGTCGCCTGGTCAGTTTTTTGACTACTCATAATTATGATTATATACCCATCTAGGTGCTACACTAGCTGAACAAAATAGGGACTTTGATGTTAAAGGGGTGGTTCACCTTTAAGTTAACTTTTAGAGGGTTATTTATTAAGCTCTGAATACCCGAAGTCCGAAAAGATTTTTCGGACCTTAAAAAAAAATCCAAATTTTTCGGGATTTATTAAAGTCTGATGGTATGAAAACTCAGAATCCAAAAACCCGGCATCTCAAAGCTCTCGGGGTCCTGTATTAGTCAATGGGCAGGTCCCAGTGTCTGCACGGCTGTCAGTACCGATATCCGATGATTTCGGGGATTTTGGGACAAAAAGTTAGAAAACTTCTGACTTTTTGGGCAAAAGGTCAGAATTTTGCCCGAACCTGTTTTTTTGAATGATAAATAAGGTCCAGAGAATTCGGAGTTGCTCAGATTTTTTCTTCTGACCCTTTCTAGCTTTCAAATGGGGCTCACTAACCTAAGTCTCAAAAAAAAAAAAGTTCTATAATGTTATTGCTACTTTTAATGACTCATCTTTCTTTTCAGGCCCTCTCCTACTCATATTCCAGTCTCTTATTCGAATCAGTGCATGGTTGCTAGGGTAATTTGGACCATAGCAACCAGATGCTAAAATTGCTAACAGGAAAGCTGCTAAATAACTCAAAAACCACAAATAAAACATAAGAACGAATTGCAAATTGTCTCAGAATGTCACTATCTACATCATACTAAAAGTTAATTTAAGTGAATAACCCCTTTAAGACCGCAAAAATGGCTGCAGCACAGGTTTTTGGCCTAATTTGGGTTTCCGCATCCTTCAAAGGATGTGGAGTGACCTAAAAGGGATACTGTCATGCGAAAACATGTTTTTTTCAAAATGCATCAGTTAATAGTGCTACTCCAGCAGCCTTCTGCACAGAAATTCATTTCTAAAATGAGCAAACAGATTTTTTTTATTTTCAATTTTGAAATCTGACATGGGGCTAGACATATTGTCAGTTTCCCAGCTGCCCCCGTCATGTGACTTGTGCCTGCACTTTAGGAGAGAAATGCTTTCTGGCAGGCTGTTCAACATCCTTGCTTCTTTTATGAGTTGACAGGTTACACACAAATTAACCTGACCCTTTAGTTGCCCTTTTTATCTATGGCACTTTGACCTTTGTAATTCAGTGGCCACTGTACAACTCTTTACAACTGTGTGCGTCTATCATTTTAATATCTCTTTCTTTAATTGCATCTGTACAGTTGGCACATGAGGAAAGGGCACTCAACTGCAGAACTTCATTAACTCTCAATATTGGGAACACCACGTGGTAGATAAGGTGCCTTGGGTCGGTGTAACTAAAGAAGTTTTTATAGAAACTCATCAGAAAAATTGTTGAGTAATAAAGGTGTGATTATACCAAGAACCATAAAAACGAGCATTGAAAAATTTGTTTCATCAGTTGTTTGCAAAAATCAATTCTTGGAAATATATGAGCAAATAAAATATAATCTATGCATAATATGTCTATGAATATTCAATATGAGACTACCTTGGGCAAAACAACCACTCATGCATTAAATGTAATATAACTACAAATATAAATGAGGTTACAGACCAGAACTCTAAGGTATCCTCTAAGTCAGTGATTCCCCAACCAGTAGCTCACGTAACATGAGTAACATGTTGCTCACCAACCCCTTGGATTTTGCTCCCAGCGGCCTCAAAGGTGTTTTTTTTAACTCCAGGCTTGGAGGCAAGTTTTGTTACATAAAAACCATGTGTACTGCCAAATAGAGTCTCCTGTAGGCTTCCAGTCCACATAAGGGCTACCAAATAGCCAATCACAGCCCTTATTTGGCATCCCAACTGATTTTGTCCTGCTTGTGTTGCTCCCCAACTCTTTTTACATTTGAATATGGCTAACAGGTTAAAAAAAAAGGTTGGGAATTTTGGCTCTAGGTTATTTGTGGCTTTGTGCGTTACTGTAGGCCTTCACCTTCATGTGGTTGAACCCCTCCATGGTAAACTCACAGCCTCAAAACTGATAAAAACGAGTATAATTTTCAGGTTGTCAAACCGTTGACCTAAAATAGCAGACAAGGCTGCAGTAGGGCATCATTCTTTCTATATAGAAAATTACCTTTTAATAAATATGTCCCAAAGTATACTCTCGCTGAGTTGCATTTGGAGTGATTGAGTGATTTCCAAGTTCTACCATTATAACCTAGGATTGTGGTACACAAGGGCAACCATCAGTATCACACTGTGCACCCTAGAGCCTACGCTACAACAATTAGATGGAGCTAAATGAGGTTATATTGTTACAGTGGGAATAAGAAAGAGAGCTAAAAGGAATGTTTCTAGACTGAGGCCCATCAGGCAATTCTCTGGTACTATGGAAGGCCAGCCCTGGTGATCATTGTGAACATAAAATACTTTTTTTCACGCAACGTTTTTTCCCATATGATGTAAGATCTGCAATCTACATGATGTATAGTGGTAGGAAATAGTAAATATGCAATACCATGATACTTTACTGTCTAAGGGGCAATGTTACTATAGTTGCAGATAATATATATAAAAATACAAATGTACATAAAATGGATATTCAACACACAAAATAACACACACCATCATATTGTACTCATAAAGTAATGAGAGGCTTCCCTAGTCAGACAATTTTTGAAAGTTTTGGTTTCGGATTATATTTTGCAGGTTCGAATCAAATCAATCAAATGCCACTCAAAGCTGAACGGAAAATAATGACACGCCTTTAAAGGGTAACTAAAGTCTAAAATAGAATAATGCTAGAAATGCTGTATTTTGTGTACTTAATATACGGTAAACATGAACTTACAACACCAGAAGCCTAATCAAACAAATGATTTATGCTTTCAAAGTTGGATGCAGGTGGCTGTAATCTTGTAACTTTGTTGAAAATATTTGCAAGACCAAGACCCTGCACATGCTCAGTGTGGTCTGGGCTTCATTTGGGAGGTTAAGCTTAGGGATCGTCATAAATTATCAAAACAGCACAAGTCAAATAATAATTGCCATGAAGCTGACGGCTGAGCTGCTCTACAGGGAAACAAACAAAGCTGCTCGAGTTCTGGGACGTAAGATGGAGGCTCCCCCTGCTGTTTGAAAGTATGATCCTTTCCCTGCAGAGCAGTTAGGGACTGTCTGAAGTTTCCTATCCACAGCAGTCAAAGCAAGTAAATGAAGGCAGAATCTCACTGCATACAGTCAGGTTTCTTATAAAAACGGTAGACATGTTTTAATTAAAGTATATTGGAGATAGATTTCTTTTTCATTAAAGAAATTAAGAATGGTATTTTTTTTTTTGCTTTTAAATCCCCTTTAAGGATGTGATTTAACACACTGTAAATAATTGGTTATACAGCCTTAAGAAATGCGCATAGCCAGAAGTAAGTGGCACATAATGGATATATTGCAGTTGTTGATACTGAAGCCTTTAAAGATAAGATTAAATAGGGCTACATGCGTCTGTGTGAGTGGCTGGATGCAAAGTACACCCTTTACTAATCTTTCTCCTCCCTATCATGTTTCTATATTTAGAGCTCATACCTAAGTCCCATTTAGCTTTGCTATGTCTGCAAATAATATCTAAAAAGATAGATCCTAAGACATGAATTGCATCAGAGTTCTACAGCCTGATATTACACAAGACAACCTGGTTTCCTAAGGACAGTGACCAGAGCTTGCCAGCTGCAGGATCTTTTGATGGTCAGTAGGTGGGGCAAGAGTTGGGACAGCCAGGTAGTGTTACACACATTTAGGGGAGCCCGTCAAAGGCTTTCATAAGGAGATTTTTGAGAAAAGCCCAAAAATATACAGGTACAGGATCTGTTATTTAGAATGCTCAGGATCTGGGGCTTTCTGGATACATAGTAACATAGTAAGTTAGGTTGAAAAAAGACACACGTCCATCATGTTCAAACTTTTTACTTTTTTTAACCTGCCTAACTGCCAGTTGATCCAGAGGAAGGCAAAAACCCCCATCTGAAGCCTCTCCAATTTGCCTCAGAGGGGGAAAAAATCCTTCCTGAATCCAAAATGGCAATCGGACTAGTCCCTGGATCAACTTGTACTATGAGCTATCTTCCATAACCCTATATTCCCTCACTTGCTAAAAAGCCATCCAACCCCTTCTTTAAACTATCTAATGTATCAGCCTGTACTACTGATTCAGGGAGAGAATTCCACATCTTCACATCTGTCAGCTGGAAAGACCTACTGGTAAATAAAGCATTAGAGAGATTATTATATGATCCCCTTATATATCTATACATAGTTATCACATCACTGCTTAAGTGTACTAAATAATCATTTTAACCTAATAGGATTGTTTTGCCTCCAATGAGTATTAATTATATCTTAGTTGGGATCAAGTACATACTATTGGTAATTATTATAGAAAATCTTTTTTTTTTTAATTGAATTATTTGATTAAAATGGATTTTATGAGAGATGACCTTCCAGTATTTTAGAGTACTTAAATCCTGACCTACATGGAGGTGTAACAATAGAGAAAACAGACTTAGCAGTTACGCAGGGTGGAGAAATATAAGGGACCACACAGTATAAGATATTTTATGCTTGTAGTTAACTTCTTCAAAGTTTAGGAGGCCCTTAAAAACCTTTCCTGTGGGGGGGGGAGGCAGTACTTTATATTTTGCCTTTTTTTAAAAAAATTTTTATAAAGTTCATGCTTGTTCATCATATAGGGAACCAAGGGAAATTGTGGTTTCTTTATAGAAGTTATTAAATGTTACCTCATCTTCATCTTTATTGGACGTGTGCAGGTCTGGGAAGGAGGTTAACCTTTTATTCAAGGACTTGCCCTGTGGTTCTGGAAGTTCTCTATTCTGAGTCATTGTGTATTGTTATAGTAGGAAGTGGCACATTAATATTATTATGGTTGGTGAGTTTCTTCCTTTGTGAGTGATTTCTGTGCCCAAGCTGCCTCTGGGATGTTTTTCTTCTGTTAAAAACAACCAACCCAACCTCAAGGCCAGTTAGGGTGCTCTCAGTGGCGTAACTAGGGTGCGCCAGACCCCCTGCAAAAAAATCTTCAGAGACGCCCGGTGTACTCCGATCCCCATGCTCCCGCCCACTTACTGTCTCACCTTAGCCCTGTCCACATCCTGCTTCCGTCCATCCGCCTACTCCACACCCTGACTCCGCCCACTACCGCCAGACTGGCACCCACCTTCCTCGCCACAGGTAAGAGAGCGACTGGGGAGGAGGGTTTTTTTATTACCTATAGAGGAAGCAGACCCCACAGTCTGGGCCCCCCTGGGACTGTGGGGTCTGCTTCTTATATAGTTACGCCACTGGGTGCTCTCCTAAGTGCTCACATTGAAGGCTGGGGAATCCTAATCAGTAAACCAGTTTTCTTAGTCAAATATTCAAAAAGAGAATCACTCACTTTTTAGATATATTCGGGCAAATCATTTTATATAATGATATATAATTATTCCTTTTCCCCAAACATCTATTAAAGGGGTGGTTCATGTTTAAATTAACTTTTAGTATATCATAGAATGGCTAATTCTAAGGAACTATTCAATTGGATCTTTTTTATATTATTTGAGTTAATTGTCTTTTTCTTCTGACTCTTTCCAGCTTTCAAATGGGGGTCACTGACCCCAACTTAAAAACAAATGCTCCACAAGGCTACATATTTGTTGTTTTTGCTCTTTTTTATTACTCATCTTTCTATTCAGGCCCTCTTTTATTCATATTTCAGTCTCTCATTCAATCCAATGCATGGTTGCTAGAGTATTTTCAACCCTAGCAAATAGGGATGCACCGAATCCAGGATTCGGTTCCGGATTCAGCCTTTTTGAGCTGGATTTGGATTCGGCCAAATCCTTGTGCCTGGCCGAACATATGTAAATTAGGGGTGGGTAGGGAAATCAGGTGACTTTTCGTCACAATAGAAGAATTTTTTCCCACTTTTTCCTTTTCTGACCCTAATTTGCATATGCAAATTAGGATTCGGATTTGGTTCGGTATTCAGTACCTTTCACCAAGGATTCGGGGATTCGGCTGAATCCAAAATAGTTGATTCGGTGCATCCCTACTAGCAACCTGATTCCTTAAATTGCAAACTGGAGAGCTGCTGAATAAAAACCTAAATAACTCAAAAACCACAAATAATAAAAAATGAAAACCAATTGTAAATTATCTGAGAATATAACTCTCTACATCACACTAAAAGTTCATCAAGGTGTTAGTGACTGCACTCAGTATCCAAGGTCTGTGCTATTCACTGAGAATCTTCCTGGGTATCATGTACCGTAACTCACATTAGAATTATTTTCCTTAAGATACAGAGGATGAAAATGAATTTAAAGCATTTATGCATCAAGGGTTCATTTAAACCAGTAGAAAAAGAAAAGAAGAACAACAGTACACATGACTGCCGCATGGTTGAGATACCATCATAAACCTTTCTGTTTCTGTTCCTGATGCATTACACATAAAGCAACCATATGCAACAAAATGTCACGTGATCAAAGTTTCAAAGTCTCCACAAGATCTAGTAACCCATAGCAAACAAGAATAGGTTTATTATTATTACAGTCAAATATTTATAAAGCCTCAACATATTCCGCAGTGCAATAGAAGGGTGTATACATTAAACAAAGAGATGACATTAAAAAAACAGGAACGCCAACTTTAGCACCCATGCATGCAAACTGAACCCTGCTGCAAAAGAGACACTGGCTCTAAGATGTTTTTTGGGTTTTAAAGGGGTGCACCAATGTTAGCCTATTGGGAAGGTCCCCATAAGCTTTCTAAGCTTTTTTTGATCGAAGGAAAGTCCTTCGATCGATGGATTAAAATCCTAAATTAGATTAGATCTAAATCAACGTTTTTTCCTTTGATAGTTCAATCAAATGAAATACGGTAAATCCTTTAACTTCGATATTCGAAGTCGAAGGATTTTACATCGATGGTCGAATATCGAGGGTTAATTAACCCTCGATATTCGACCCTTAGTCAATGTGCCCCTTAATATGTGAGCATGGCTAATTCTAAGCACCTTTTCAAATGGCCTTCACTTTTTTATTTTTTGATAGTTTCTGAATTTTTTTGCCTTCTTCTTCTAACTCTTTCCAGCTTTTAAATGGAGGTCAGTGACCCCCATCTAAAAACAAATGCTCTGTAAAACAACACATTTATTGTTACTACTACTTTGTACTACTTATCTTTCTATTCAGGCCTTCTACTATTCCTATTCCAGCCTCTTATTTAAATCAATGCATGGTTGCTAGGATAATTTGTAGCCTAGCAACCAGATTGCTGAAATTGCAAACTGGAGAGCCACTGAATATAAAAATGAATAACTCAAAAACCACTATCAATAAAAAATGAAAACGAATTGCAAATTGTCTCGGTATATCACTCTCAACATCTAAACGTTAATTTAAAGGTGAACAACCCCTTTAAAGTCTTCTTAATACCTATAATATGCCATGCAATCTGAAATTTTAACTGCAAATCCCTGTTTAGGGCTGGGATAAAAGCTTAACTACATTCCAAAAAAACTGACAATCTAACCTTGTTATTGTAGTATTTCTTTTTTCTTTAAATGTTAGCATGGAACAAGGGAGAAAAAGGAGGTCAAGAGGAAGGGAGTTGTACTAACCATGTTAAGCCTGCCTGCAGACATTTTATTAGGGATGCACCGAATCCAGGATTCGGTTCGGGATTCGGCCAGGATTCGGCCTTTTTCAACAGAATTCGGATTCGGCCGAATCCTTGTGCCTGGCCGAACCGAATCCGAATCCTAATTTGCATATGCAAATTAGGGGTGGAGAGGGAAATCGCGTGACTTTTTGTCACAAAACAAGGAAGTAAAAAAAAATTTCCCCTTCCCACCCCTAATTTGCATATTCAAATTAGGGTTCGGATTCGGTTCGGTATTCGGCCGAATCCTTTGCTTAGGATTTGGGGGTTCGGCCGAATCTAAAATAGTGGATTCCGTGCATCCCTACATTTTATATTCAGATTTACTGGGATTCATTCTACCTTCTCCAAACAGAACTACCTGTAGTGTTTGTGTGTTTGATAGAGACCTTAGATTGTAAGCTCCACGGGGGCAGGGACTGTTACAAATGATGTGTTGCTGAATATGTCAGAGCTATAAAGATAACAAATTGCAATCATTTAATGAAGGAATTTACTGCTAAATGTCACCTTCTGGCATTAATCAACAGCAACTGCCAAATAACATAAATGCCATATACAGGAGTTGTGAACCGTTTCCACATGACCATAACAGTAAAATGTATGTCAGTCTCTGCTTAGCTGTTTCACACTTTTCTTTTTTTAGCTGTGACTTTCTTCTTACACTTGTGACAGTAATTCAGGATGGGGGCTTTGAGTTATGTAAGTGATCCACAATTAAGTTATTCTTTCTTAGAATTGCTAAGTTTCTAATTACTTTCAAACGCCTACTGTTTTGCCCCAATGTGATTGTTTAACTGTGATTGTATATAGCCACTGTCAGCTACTGCAAAAAATATATCACAGATACAGTGGAAAAATGCATCAGGGAAGATTTCAGTATTTGAGTCCCATCTTATAATGAAACTAACTGTCATAACTTCCCCTATTAAAGGAGAACTTAAAGGAGAATTCAACCCTAAAGTTAAAAAAACCCTACCCTACATAGACCCCTCCCCCCAGTCTAAGTGGCACACCAGGCAAATGCCCCTAAAGTTTTACTTTACTTTACCTCGGTGCAGATTCAGGCATCGCAGTTCACGGGCGCCATCTTCTTATCTTCGGAAATCTTCAGAATGAGACCGGTGTGGCGGCACATGCCCAGTTGGAGCAATTTTCGGTTTTGCATCAACTGCATATATGCCGAAATTGACGAAAATTGCCGAAGCGCCAGTCTTATTCTGAAGATTAACGAAGTGGCTGAAGATCGCCTATGAACTCCGATTTCTGAATCTGCAGCGAGGGGTAAGTAAAACGTTAGGGGCATTTGCCCGTGGTAACACTTGGGCTGGGGGGAGGGGGTTCTATATAGGGTAGGGTTTAGTTCTCCTTTAATGCTAACTATGATTATGGCTAGAAATGTCATATTTTACATTCTGAACTTACTGCACAAGCCTAAAGCATCTTTGTTACAACAATTATCCAGGCCTTCAATGTTGAGCATAGGAGCTTCCCATATTTGATTTTGTTAGGAGTGTCAGTGACACTGCACATGCTCAGTGTGCTCTGGGCAGCTGTTAAGAAGCTAAACTTGGGATCAACACAGTTCATCAAGCAGAGAATGAGCTTCTATTGTTAGATAAGCTGGTAGCCACAGGGCTGATTATTAAATTCTGAGCTGCCCTGTAATGAAAATCTGATTCAATTACTAATCAGTCTTTTAAAGTGACATTTAGGGGCCGATTCACCAAGGGTCGAATATCGATGGTTAACTAACCCTCGATATTCGATGGGAATTAAAATCCTTTGACTTCGAATATCGAAGTCGAAGGATTTTAGCACAAATAGTTCGATCGAACAATTAAATCCTTCGAATCGAAGGATTTTAATCCAACGATCGAAGGAATATCCTTTGATCAAAAAAACTTAGGAAAGCCTATGGGGACCGGTAGGTTCGGTAGGTTTTAGATTGCGAACTAGGGGGTCGAAGTTTTTTCTTAAAGAGACAGTACTTCGACTATCGAATGGTCGAATAGTCGAACGATTTTTAGTTCGAATCCTTCGAAGTAGCCCATTCGATGGTCAAAGTATCCCAAAAAACACTTCGAAATTCGAAGTTTTTTACTGCGAATCCTTCACTCGAAGTTAGTGAATTGGCCCCCTATATTCTTTATACTGAATACTTTATATTGTGAATCAGCCCCTAAGCTAATAATGTAAGTGACAGTAGCCCAGAGTATGTGCTGTGAATCAGTACAAGAGAATATGGGGAGCTACTGGGAGCATATTCATTACAGTTTATTTGGAACCATCCCATAGGCCTCTGTTTACTAACGATGGTTATATTTGTACTGGTGCATTAACTCATAGCAACCAGTCTCAGGTTTGATTCTTCTTGACTGCAGCAGATTGTTTAAAGTTAATTCCTAATCGGTTGTCTGGTTTACTGCAAAAGTACAAACTAGTCCAGTAAATGAACCTCAGTAGATTAAATCCCCTTCTGAATTGTAAATTTGAATTCATTGTAGTTTAATTTTGGGTTGACAGTGTTTCAAGCCTTTTCACGGCAGCCCATTTGGACACCACAACCCAAAATTTGCATTTTTTAAATGGTCCTCAAACCAATAGATAAATACACCAGATACTTCACGCTAGAATGGAAAAGGTTGTAAACCTTTCTTTTACCTAAATGCTTAATATGAGCAGACACATCTAACATGGGTACCTTTGCCAAAAACTTATTCCAGAGGGGGTCTGCCATCTTCTGGAGATGGTTTTTGGGTAATGTCAAAAAGGGAGCAACAGATTTGCCCATGTCTAGTAACCTATAGCATCCAGAGGTTTGCTGTTATGATTATTAACACGTATTTATAAAGCACCAATATATTCTACTATGCTATACAATGGAAGGGTATATACAGTACATCAAATATATAGCTACCATACAGAAATACAAACACCAGCCAAAACAAAAGGGAGAGTCCTGTTCAATAGCGCTTACAATCTAAAAGCTGTCTGTTAAGTGGATGCTAGACCTTGTGCAAACATTACTAGTGGTATTATAGGGCAAGTCAACATCAAAATAAAATCTTGCCTAACAAAACAATTATCCATTTATAAAAAATGTTCAGTGCTTTGTAAAAACATTTGCTTTTGAAAGCAGCATTTGCTTAACTCCTGGTTGTTACACAATGTGACACAATGTTGCAAAGTCTTAGGGGCAGATTCATTAAGGGTCGAATTTCGAAGTTAAAATTACTTCGAAATTCGACCCTCGAATTGAAATCCTTCGACTTCGAATATCGAAGTCGAAGGATTTAGCGCTAATCGTTCGATCCAACGATCGAAGGATTTTTCGTTCGATCGAACGATTAAATCGTTCGAATCGAACGATTCGAACGATTTTAATCAAACGATTGAAGGAAAATCCTTCGACCAAAAAAAGCTTAGCAAGCCTATGGGGACCTTCCCCATAGGCTAACATTGACTTCGGTAGGTTTTATCTGCCGAAGTAGGAGGTCGAAGTTTTTTTTAAAGGGCAAGTACTTCGACTATCGAATGGTCGAATAGTCGAACGATTTTTACTTCGAATCGTTCGATTTCGTTCGATTTCGTTCGAATTCGAACGAATTTAACCAATTCGATGGTCGAAGTACCCAAAAAATACTTCGAAATTCGAATTTTTTTCATTCGAATTCTTCACCCGAATTTTGTGAATCGGCCCCTTAGGGTAAGGTCACACTGGGCGATTCTGGGAGATTTAGTCGCCTGGCGACTAATCGCCTCATTGTTGCGGCGACCTATCTCCCCAAATGCCTTACCTCTGTCTTGCGCCGGCTAAAATGAAAACTCGCCTGCGGCATGGCACATGCGTTGCTTCGTATTCTGAAGTCGCCCGAAGTCGCCTCACGAGGAAACTTCGGGCAACTTCAGAATACCAAGCGACGCGTGTGCCATGCCACAGGTGACTTTTCATTTTAGCCGGCGCAAGACAGAGGTAAGGCATTCGGGGAGATTGGTCGCCGCAAAGACGAGGCGATTAGTCGCCAGGCGACTAAATCTCCCCGAATCGCGCAGTGTGACCTTACCCTTAGTTCCCCAGCATAGACAGGTCTGTTAATCAGCTGCCTTGTCTTACATTGTATCAACAGTCTAAACCCATGAGGGCAGAGGACAAAAAGGGTCAGACACTGCTTTCAATAACAATACATATATAAATAAATTAAAAACCATTGAAAACTTGTAATGAATGTATATTGCAAAGTTGCTTAGAATTATGTTTACTTTTATTAGGCACATTTTTATTTTCGGGTTGACTTGCCCTTACCCATATAGTACATTACTACTGTTTTTTTTCTCATCATCTGAATCTTACTAAATGCTAACTGCTGGTTTGTCGCTATGGGTAATAATACTATTTATATATTACATTTTGATACATAACCCCAATTTGATTTAAAAGTGATGCCATTTACAACTAGGGATGCACCGAATCCAGGATTCGGTTCGGGATTCGGCCAGGATTCGGCCTTTTTCAGCAGGATTCGGATTCGGCCGAATCCTTCTGCCCAGCCGAACCGAATCCGAATCCTAATTTGCATATGCAAATTAGGGGCGGGAGGGAAATTGCATGACTTTTTGTCAGAAAACAAGGAAGTAAAAAATGTTTTCCCCTTTCCACCCCTAATTTGCATATGCAAATTAGGGTTCGGATTCGGTTCGGTATTCGGCCGAATCTTTCACGAAGGATTCAGGGGTTCGCCGAATTCAAAAAAGTGGATTCGGTGCATCCCTATTTACAACACAGTGATGGTGCCGTTGTTCTCAGCTCCTGCTCTCCAGTTGGGCAGCAACAGAACGATGACCATGAATTGTTACATATAACTGGTATTTGAAATTGAATCATTTTAGTATAAACCAGGTCCGAGAATGAATGAGCTGGGAGAGATCTACACTGCATTGTTGTTATAAAAAGAGCTATTTATTATGCCTTTAGGTCCTTATAAATGTGCGGAAGTTTATATATATATATTTATATATATATATACACATGCCCGAATGTTCCTGCACTTTTATGGCTCATAATACATTAGAAATAGCTGAGCACAAGCACAAGTGAGTGACTGATGTTATTTTAATGATAAAGATTACATTCCTATCTTAACATCATTTAACACTGCGGCAGGCAGCTACAGAGTAATAGCATGAAATAAATTATGCTATTTATTAAACATAGGGAGCTGACATTATTTTGGGTCTGATTAATTGCAGTGTAATTTCTGCATTGCTTTTGGCAGACACAGAAGCCGAGCTTGTGTAGGAATCGCTAAGCCAGTTAGTTGCACCCCATTAAATATGGGCAGTGTTCATCTCTTCACTGAAGTGTCGGAAATCAAGGCTGCTTTTGTAGAACAATCAAAGGCAAACACATCTGACGTTCGACTAAAGAGCACAATTAGGGTGGAGGAAATGCACAAACCGGGGTGAAAATGACATGTACGCTATTAATGCCTGTCCTCACAAAGAAGAGAGAATGTACATAAATGCAGCTAATGTAATTAAGGCTTTGGTTCAATAAAACTAACGAGGCACAATCCTGGACATTGTTACGAACCAGGGTCATGTTTATCAAAGGTCTAAGAATAAACTGGCCAGTAAATTGGAATTTGCTATTCATATTTATTCACAGCCTACTGTTGCCTTGCTCCTGACAACAATGTGTAATAGGGTGCAAATTGGTGGAAAACCCTGATGTAACTTATTGTATTAGAGAGGGTGCAGAGAAGGGCAACTTAAGGTGGCCATACACGGGCCGGTAAAAGCTGCCGACAGACCGAGTCGCGGCTTATTGGGCCGTGAATGGGGCCCTCCGATGGGCTTCCCCGATCGATATCTGGCAGAAAATCGGCCAGATGTCGATCGGAAAGGGACTAAAAATCCCGTCGGATCGCGGCCGCATCTGTTCGTTGATATGGCCCCTTGATCCGACCGCCCGTTACCCATCGTTAGTATCCGGTCGTTGGGCCCTAGGGCCCACGATCGGATCAGCCCGATATTGCCCACCTCAAGGAGGGCATATCGGGGAGAGATCAGCTTGTTTGGCAACATCGCCAAACAAGCGGATCTCACCGTGTTTGGCCACCTTAAACTGGTAAAAGGTATGGAAAATCTTAGTTATGAGGAAAGACTGGCCAAATTGGGGATGTTCACACTGGAGAAGAGACGCTTAAGGGGTGATATGATAACTATGTATAAATATATAAGGGGATCATATAATAATCTCTCTAATGCTTTATTTACCAGTAGGTCTTTCCAGCTGACACAAGGTCACCCATTCCGATTAGAAGAAAAGAGGTTCTGGCTAAATATTGGGAAGGGGTTTGTTACAGTGAGAGCTGTGAAGATGTGGAATTCTCTCCCTGAACCAGTAGTACTGATTATACATTAGATAGCTTTAAGAAGGGGTTAGATGGCTTTTTAGCAAGTGAAGGAATACAGGGTTATGGAAGATAGCTCATAGTACAAGTTGATCCAGGGAGTAGCCCGATTGCCATTTTGGAGTTAGGAAGGAATTTTATCCCCCTCTGTGGCAAATTGGAGAGGCTTCAGGTGGGGTTTTTTGCCTTCCTCTGGATCCACTCGCAGTTAGGCAGGTTAAAAAAAGTAAAAAGGTTGAACTTAATGGACGTGTGTCTTTTCCCAACCAAACTTACTATGTTACTATGTCAGAGTAACACTTGGTGCAGGCGCTAGGGGCAAAATTTTCCAGTACTCTACTTCCTTTATGGTATTACAAAAGTTATTCCAGCTATACACTCATGATCAAAGCAACTGCTTTCTTGTAATCGTATAATCCTTTGCCTCAAAAATCCTGCCACCCCAAAATAAGTACTCATTAGTATTCTTATTAAAGTACAGGTATGGGATGCGTTATTCAGAAACAAGTTATCCGAAAACAAGTTATCCAACAAACTCATGATTACGGGAAGTATATCTCCCATTGACTTCATTTTATTCAAATAATTGAAATTTTCAAACATGGGTTTCCTTTTTTTCTTAGTAATAATAAAGCAGAACCTTGTACTCGACCCCCAACTATGACATAATTAATCCTTTTTGGAGGCAAAACCAGCCTATTAGGTTTATTTAATGTTTAAATGATTTTAGTAGACTTAAGGGGTCTTTCCAAATTATGGAAAACCCCAGGTCCTTAGCATTCTGGGTAACAGGTCTCATCCCTGTACTCATTAGGAATAAGTATTAATTGATATTCACAACAGTCATTGTCACTCTGACAGAATGAAAATATAACTCAGAACTGTTTCTTGATCATTATACATCAAATAAAATTGTCTTTGTAATCACCCGATATATGTAATAAAAGACATAAGGATAGAAAATACAGCCAGCTATCACATACCATCAACAGTAATGGGAAATGTCATATGATGCATTTGTACAATAATTACCTTTTTTGACCTTTTTTTGCGTCAATAATTATGGAGCAAGGTTCTTCCAATTGCTTCCCTTTATGTCAATAGGAAACTGTGGGTGTGTGATGTCTACTTCAAGTAGTGCCCAAAGACTATTAACAAAATTAAGGTTATTTGATGTTTTTGCTTACTGGTCTTCAGCCATACACCATACATTTGTAGTACAATCCCCATCTAAAGTAGCTTAAGACTCTTTATCATGGATACTTCTACTGCTCCAGTGGAAACCTGCCATGTCCCCCTAGGTAGGTTAGGATTTTTATACATCAATAAAGAATGCATAAAAATTACTACCAATGGAGTAAATAATATATAAGGTGTAATTACATTTTTAGACTAAAACAGAAGCATATTAAAAGGCACTAGGAGTAACCATATAGCGGCTGAGAAATATGTAAAGTTTCAATCATACCTTAATATTTCTTGTCCTGGTGGTGTCTGTTCCCGAAGCAGGGAAGTTACTACAGGTCTGATGGTACTTCCTTCCCAACTAAAGTCTGTGTGCAGTTGGGTGTCAAGGTCTAGTTAAAATAGGCCCCACCCACCAGGTGACCAAGCAAAGGGGGAAAGTCCATGATATACAGTTTCAGAGGAACTACTGTAATCTAGAGACAGGTTGTAAAAAAGGTGATGCTGGGACATATCATTGTTGCTAACAGAAGCACGGGTAAATGTTGGAGTGTATTATAGTTAAAGGTATACAACAGAAGTTTCTAATTATTCTTAAAGTTTTTTATGCCTATACATCTATAATGTTAGAAGGGTACAAGAGGAAGAGGATAGTTTATATACAGTACAATTAAATAAATACAGGTAAAAAGATTTGAGCCGGCACAACATAAAGGAGGTGTTAACCCAAAGGTCCTCCAAGCTTTATTTATTCTAAAACCATAACTGATTCCTTGGATCTGCCCACTATAGAAAGTCCAAAATCTCCCCAACACTGACACTTTTTCAAACAGTATTTTCAGGGTAAATCTACTCTGGCCTATTGGGGAGTTTTCTAGTGTAAATAAATAGAATATTGTATAGAATATCTCAGTTTGTTCCAATGCTATAGCAAAATAACCCTGTATAAACGTGATGAAGCCATGGTAAATAGCGATGAGCGAATCTGTCCTGTTTTGCTTCTCCGAAAACATTTGCTTGCGAAATTTGCGAAAAATTTGTATTGAACAATTTGTGAAACGCATTGAAGTCAATGGAGGTCAACATTTTTTTTTATGCCCAAAAATTTTTATGCACGTACACTTTTCCTCACTCCAAATGCATTAAAGTCAATGGGCGATTATTGTTATGGTGAATTTTTTATCTCGGCGACTTTTTTGTCCAAATGCATAAAAGTGAATAAGGCATCAACATGTTTTCTAACAATTTTTACACTCGCAACTTTTTTTGCTGCAAATCCATGCCTAATTCAATCGAGAGCTGTCAACGTTTATTCCTGTGACCTCCCAGTGACAACCATATGGGCTGCTGTTGCCTGCAATTTACTTGGTGGAACGCACCACATTTTGATTAACAATGAACGAAAACAGCTGCACAGTTCCGTAATGGATGAAATAAATATGCGTGATTTATCTAATCGGATGGAAGATAGGTAAATCCTGCTCACCCGGTAACAGACGTGACCTGGGTGTAAAAACCCCAGGTCCAGCGCTTGAATGAATAATTCAAATAAAACGGTCACTGATGTATAAGTGGAAAAACACTCACCCGTCGTCTTTAGTGGTCCGGGTGCATCGCCCCGAACCCGTAGCAGGGGGTGTGTGCACAGTTGAGTATAGAGGAAAAGGCAAGCACAGCCGGACGTCACTTCGTAGGGTAAAATTTCAACTTTTATTTCAAATGCATTAAAACCAGAATGTCCTGACGCGTTTCGTATCTACGCGATACGTAGTCATAGGCATATGATTACGTATCGCGTAGATACGAAACGCGTCAGGACATTCTGGTTTTAATGCATTTGAAATAAAAGTTGAAATTTTACCCTACGAAGTGACGTCCGGCTGTGCTTGCCTTTTCCTCTATACTCAACTGTGCACCACATTTTGCCCTGATTTCAGTGGAATTTCCTGGAATAAGTATGAGGGCCAGAGCCTTTTAGAAAAGGTTGATGTTATCCATTACAAGTATTTTCTATACGTTTGTGTTTCATTTGGGCACCATAGAGTCTGGACGCAATGTTTTTTAATCAGATTAAACAGGTATGAAAGTCATTTTAATGTGAAAAACCACTATTGCCATTCTAGCTATAATATCAGTTGTACAATGCTGGGTGCAATCCTTACCACTTGCGTTGGTAATCCTGTCTGCATCGAATGGATTGTTAACACCACAATTTTGAATTGATGAGATTACTAAAGCTCTTCTTCACTGTACTAGCCATAGAATGGTGTATTGTTTGTACTTAAACACAGTCACACTCATCTAAAAAGAAGTTGTTTCTATCTTTTTGTTCACTCAGGAAAGTAATTTGTGTCTGATTGACAAGTGCCAATCAGTTTTACATGGGATATTTTGAATAAGGAATGTTCTATGCTATCAAGGTGAAACCAAAGCGAGCACTAAAAAATATATGTATTAATGATCATAAGAATAACAACTAAACATAGTATATAATAAATCCTATAGCATAAACATGATGTAACTTTAAACATATAATATATCCTGGATGGTGGCTTAGCTAATGCTTACTTTGCTGCCTGGGAAAGGTAACAACAGAACATACATAAGGAATTATTTCAGCAGCACTCCGATTATGGTGAAAAAATTGAAAAGCTTGATAAGGGGCTGGAAAAGCTTGAAACGTCGCTTAGCTTGAGGCCCGAATAAAGCTACAATTTTTTTCACCATAATCGGAGTGCTGCTGAAATAATTCCTTGTACAAGAATCAGACCTGGGCAGACAGAGTCACAGACGGCACCCGACGCTACAAAAAGCGGTGAGAGTGTTTGTGTAGCACTACTTTGTTTTTGTTGAACAGAACATACATAATGCTGCCAAAAATATACACAATAATAAAATATATAGTTGGATTACATTTCTGTACCTTAACCAATTCACTAACCATATGCCACTGGTTTCAGAACTTTCAGGCTTGCCACCATAACAGGGGCCTGGCTGAGGGACAGTTTGATATGGTGATATTTGAGTGTGAATTATTACTTTTTAGTTATGATTCTTGAAACCCCAAATTCTTCGGAATATCAAATGAAACCAATCGCAGATCACAATATCTTCAAATTGTAAAAGGGACATCTCCCATTAACTTATAGATGACCTCGACAGGTTTGAGATGGAAGATTTTTAGATTCTGACTTTTTGCAGCTTCAGGGTATAATAAATCTGGATTGGAGGTTTTTTTTCACAAAAAATTTTTAGTATTTGCCCCACCAGAAAAAAACGAGTTTAGAAAATAATCCCTTCAATGAATATGTTAGAGACATATTTTTATAAGTGTGTGACCTTCTAATGAGCTAAAGGGGGTCTTGAAAATATTTTTACCACAAAAGGGGCTCAGACCCGAAAAGTCTGAAGATCTCTGCCATATGATGATGTTCTCAGTTGCTGTATTTTCCTTGGCTGGAAGTAGACAAAGTTGTATACAGTATTTATCAGGGAATATACCCTACCACAATGGAACCGAACAACACAAAGTTACTGGACATTGATGATATATCCCATCTAATCATCCCCCCCTGCATGTATAATCTCTCCAGACAGGTCCTATAAATCCATCTCTTAAAATCTGCAAATTGAGTACATTGCATAACATTCCTCTGCAATAACTGACCTTTTGTAGACGTCAAGATAGAATGCTGTCTTTATCAGAATGGTGTGACTTCTGTTTGTTTCATTGATAGTAATTGCAAAGGAAGTTTAAAAAAAGACTGAAATATTGTGCAAGCCATTGTATAATGTGCTGGGGACTTCCTATTCACCACTCACAGCCACCCTGCAGTGTGGCAAGACATGGCAACACTGTTTTGTGCACATTATGGTATGCTATTTACATAGGTATTGGCTGTACACATACTCCTTGGCAACCTGAGTGAGCTTCAATTTGTCCCCAGCTAGGGTTGCCAACTGGCCGGTTTTTTTCCAGCCTGGCCAGTAAAAATTATGGTTGATCCCAATGTTATTAATAGGGAAATAAGATAAATATATAGGATGGCCAGTATTTTTTCAAGAATAGGTGTCAAGAAAAGGTGGCGTCCCTACCCCCAGCCTGAAGAATTGTGCACAATTCTAAACATGGACACTTAGCTGCTTGTGTCCATAATTGCAAATCATTTTTGGCAAGTGAATCAGACTCTAATACCATTACTGACACCACATGCCAAAAAAACAAGATATTCACAAACACAGTAAGAAAAAACACGCATAGCAACTTGTATAATTTGAGAATGAATATGGTTAAAAATGCCATATTTTATATATTGAACTTATTGTACCAGCCTAAAGTTTCAGCTTGTCAATAGCAGCAATGATCCAGGACTTCAAACTTGTCACAGGGGGTCACCATCTTGGAAAGTGTCTGTGACACTCACATGCTCAGTGGGCTCTGAGCAGCTGTTGAGAAGCTAAGCTTAGGGCTCGTCACTAATTATCCAGCAGAAAATGAGGTTGGTCTGTAATATAAGCTGATGCTACAGGGCTGATTATTAAATTCTGATGCTAATTGCACTGGTTTCTGTGCTGCCATGTAGTAATTATCTGTATTAATTACTAATCAGCCTTATATTGCGACATTTCTATTCTATGTGTACTGTATATTGTGAGTGGCTCCCTAAGCTCAGTAAGTGACAGCAGCACAGAGCATGTACAGTGAAACAGCAGAAAAGATGATGGGGAGCTACTGGGGCATCTTTGGAGACACAGATCTTTACTGCTAAAGGGCTGTGGTTGCATCATTTCTACCTCACTTCTTTAGTTAGGCTTTAGTTCTCCTTTAAAAATGCTATGTAAAAATACGGCATTCATCCATCACATTTTTTATTTACTTTACGACAAATGTATCCCATTGACAAGGTGTGTAGTGGTTAGGGTTGCCACTTTTTCTGGAAACAAATACCGTCCTTCCTATATTCTTGCCATTTTTTCCTATTAATAACATTGGCATCAAGCATAATTTTTACCGGCCATGCTGGTTAAAATACCAGCCAGGTGGCAATTCTAGTAGTGTAAAATAACAAAGTCCAATCGAGTGATTGGGTGGCATATTAAAAACGGTTTATTTTTTGTTTTACACAGCATGATCAATAGGCCCCTCAGTGCATGCAATGCAAAGGAAGACACCCTGTGGCTACAATAACAACCTGCAACTGAATGTAAATCATAGGCCATTTAGCTGAACAACTTGCTCTACCTGTTGTTAAATTCCCCAAAGTATGTCTTTTGGGCCTTGTAGATGAATTGGCCATACTAATCGCAGAAACTTGATTACAGCAACCCTGTTCTATGAAAAGAAACTTATCATTATGAAATGGATGAGCCCCGATCCTCCCCATGTTGTAGACTGGTTGGCACTTGTTAATAAAGCTGTTCCTCTGATTAAACTGATGTACATTGCCAGAGGCTCCTCATTGAAATTAGAAATTATATGGGCACCTTGACTGGATGCCAGTCCAAGATAAGATCTTCCCAATGGCCCACCATACACTGGACACCCTTGTTAAGTCCCTGAATTGCAAAAAATCTGTCCACATCTGCACAAAAAACTCAGAACTCTATGATGCCATGAAAAAAACCCTAAACACTCAAGATTAATTTTGGTCAATTCCATTCATTGTCTTCTCCAAAAGTAGGCCTTGTCTTGACCATTATTATGAAAAAATAAATAAGATAATGTTACGTTTTTGGACTGGACTCCACGGTACGCTGTTGTCCGACATGTTGTCATGTGATGACACGCATGCGACATGTCGGATGTGCAGAAGATAATGGCACTGAATGTGAAATCGTAAGTACAAACTACATGTATCCGATTGTTGGACTTGATTGCCGCACGCTGCGTCTTTATCCGACAGTCAGATACAGGGCCTCCATCAGGGGGGTACAGGGGGTACAAGTGTACTGGGCCTGAAGGGGGGCCAGGCAGTGCTGAACTTTTCGAAAGAGCCAGGCCCCCTTGACAGCGCTGAAGCCGTGCCGCCCATCATCTGAACAGTCGAAATGCGGAAGTGCTGAACAGCCGAAGTCCTGAAAAGCCCAGAGGCCACGAAAATAGCCGCAGCCGGAAAGACCCGAAGTCACGAAAACAGCCAAAATTGAAGTCCTGAAGCGGCGAAAAGACCCAAAGTCACGAAAACAGCCGAAATTGAAGTCCTGAAGTGGCAAAAAGACCTAAAGTCGCGAAAACAGCCGAAATTGAAGTCCTGAAGCGGCAAAAAGACCAGAAGTCACGAAAACAGCCAAAATTAAAGTCCTCAAGCGGTGAAAAGACCCAAAGTCACGAAAACAGCCGAAATTGAAGTCCTGAAGTGGCAAAAAGACCAGAAGTCATGAAAACAGCCAAAATTAAAGTCCTCAAGCGGTGAAAAGACCCAAAGTCACGAAAACAGCCGAAATTGAAGTCCTGAAGTGGCGAAAAGACAGAAAGTCGCGAAAACAGCCGAAATTGAAGTCCTGAAGCGGCGAAAAGACCCAAAGTCATGATAGGAGGTGAAGTTGAAGTCCTGAAGCCACAATGTGTTTTTTTATTTATTTTTTTCGGACAACAGCGCACAGTAGATCTCAGTCATGTTATTTTATCTGATTTGTGTTTAAGCATTTTTTTCTTATTTTGTTTCCATTCCCCTTCCTTCTTCTTTTCTGTAGCCATTTATGCTGAGAATTCAAAAAAGAATTAACAAAAATAAAAATGATGAAAAAGTACTGACTTCGCCATTAAAAGAGCCTAAAAACTTGATTGCTTTTTGTCAGTTTCGCTCAGTTTTCCTACCAAATGAATCCCTATGCTGTTAAAAAATGTATTTCCTGTGTTTCACATGAAACACTTGGACTGGGACCCTGTCTGAAAAAATGCCTGACTCGTAGTCAATTGGCACAAAACCTCTTTGGTCAAACTAAGAAATGTTTTGACGGTACTATTGTTTATTATTAGATCCCCGGGACAAGTAGGAACTCTGAGGAGAGAATATTACATATACTTTCGGTATCAGTAGCGGACATTGACTGGCAGTGGCGCGTATTGCTATGACAACCACCAGCCTGCACAGACATCACGTGTCCTAGTAGGTACGCTTGAGTAGGTACCTCAATTCGACCTCGTTCATCTTTCAAGACGCGTCACTACGCTTATACGCTGTGTAGACCTGACGTCACCGGCTCATCTCGCGAGACTCTGAAGAAACGTTGTAGAAGGTGGCCTGCCAGAGCGGAGTAGCTGGAAATTTAGACGGCGTTCCGGGACCGTGGGCTGTGTTATGAACAGCTGGACTGTTGGGCGGTAGGATAGAGGGTTTGCACTGGGGATTTAGAATGTCTTTCCCTATACTGTGGTGTTGTTTTATAGCGTCATAGGGATTTGTGTTTGTAGCTTCCCTGGAGAGAAGTGGGGCCCCCAGCTCTGTCTGTGTTTAGGGCATTAAAATACAAAGGAAACTGTGTCTCCATGAGGCAAAACATTTAAGCCCTTTAGTGCTGCTAAATATTATGTTGCAGGTTGCCAGGGGATTCTGGGAGTTGTAGTTAAACCAGCTCATGAAGGATCACAGGTTGAACATCTCTAATGTGGTTGGATTTCTCTGTTCCCCACCCTTGTAACAATCTGACCAGCAGTTATGCTCCTCCTGTATCTTTTGTCCGGCTGTAGTTCCACAACACCTTGAGAGCTGCCAAAGTCCTGATAAATAATGGGTCCCTAACTATTACTGTTGTCATGGGGCACCCCAATGTGTAAGAACAATCACGCAATCACATGTCAGAGGCTTAGTGCCCCAACTTGCACCCTAAACCCTATGGGGTATATTATTTATCAAAGAGTGACGTTGGAGATCTCCGCAGTCCGCAGACTGAAATACAAATCGTTCCAGAATATCAATGGCTATGGTCATAGGTAAAAGTTCATTTAAAGGTGGACAACCCATTTTAAATGCCCCCTGCCAGCGATACGCTACCCGCACCGGGAGGGAACATTTTTACCCAACAGGTGCCCTTTAATAAAAGAGCGTAATATACATTCATTACAATTTTTCTTTTTTTTTTTTTTTTTTTTTTTTTTGTCCCTTTATTCTTTGCACTGGTGGCTCCTACTATTGATACAATGTAAGACAAGCCGCTGATTAATAGACCTGTCTTTGCTGGGGAACTAACACTTTTGCAACATTGTTTAAAATGTAACAAACGGGTTGTTGACTTTTGAATTAACTTTTTTTATGATGTAGAGTGGTATTCGGAGACATTTTGCAATTTTTATTATTTGTGGTTATTGAGTTATTTCGCTTTATATTCAAGTGCTGCAATCTGGTTGCTAGGGACCAAATGAACCTAGCAACCGTGCATTGATTTGAATAAGACTGGAATGTGAATAGGAGAGGGACTTATTAGAAACATTAGTATCAATAACGATTAGGGATGCACTGAATCCAGGATTCGGTTTGAGATTTGGCCTTTTTTAGTAGGATTCGGATTCAGCCATCTCCTTCTGCCTGCCTGAACCAAATCCTAATTTGCATAGGCAAATTAGGGGCGGGGAGGGAAATCGCGTGACTTTTTGCCACAAAACAAGGAAGTAAAAATGGTTTTCCTTCACACTCCTAATTTGCATATGCAAATTAGGTTTTGGTTCGGGATTTAGTCTTTTTCAGTACAATTCGGATTCAGCCGAATCCTTCTGGCTGAACCGAATCAGAATCCTTATTTGCATATGCAAATTAGAGGCAGGGAGGGAAATCACGTGACTTTTTGCCACAAAACAAGGAATTAAAATGTTTTCCTTTCACACCCCTAATTTGCATATGCAAATTAGGATACGGATTGGGTTCGGCCAAATCCAAAATAGTGGATTCGGTGTATCCCTAGTAACGATAAATGTGTAGCTTTATAGAGCATTTGTTTGTCAGTGTCAGTGACCCCTGTTTGAAAGCTTGAAAGAGTCAGAAGAAGAAGGCAAACTGTAAAAAAAAATAATGATGCCCAATTAAGAAGTTGCTTAGAATTGGCTATGCTATAATTTACTAAAAGTTAACCTAAAGGCAAACCACCTCTTTAATGCCATGAAAGTGCCGCGTTTGGGATCAACCCTCTTGCTTTGCATTAAATTGCCCTCCGATTCCTTTTACCTTTGTGCATTGAATCCTGGAGGAGCCTTGGAAAGGAGCAGGTGTGCCTGGATCTCTGCCTTCGTTTATAATTAGCAATTGCTAAAGACAATAAGGGGCGTGCTGGATTTTATTTTCAGCCATCAGAAGCTCTAATTCTGCTTTTGTAAATAAAAGGCCAGTAGCAAATATAAAGCAGTTACGGCAGATGTTTTATTGTGTAGGCTGCTGGGTTTGAAGAGAAAAACGTCCGTTATTTTATCAGAAACCATGAAAGAAATCTCATCCAGATGGGAAAAGGCTTAATAAGTTCATTGGGGGCATACGGGCTCCTCGATGCTGACGAGTCATGTGAGACCACTGATTTAATGCAAACTGCTGGGCCAGTGCTTGTTTAGTTACCGGTATACACAAAGGCCCAATAAATAGCAGCACCCTCAGGGTGTTTATTTACATAAAGGAGGAAATGTCTTTAACTGTAACCCTTTCACTCTAAGACTTCTACAGGGTAATGTAATGAAAATCTTAAATTTGCCCACATCTAGTAGCAACTAATCAGTAAATGCTGATTTGGTTGCTATGGGTTGTTGGGTGAGTGGAAAACTTAAGACCAGTTATAAGATTAAGGTTCATCTTAATCCTTTTAAGACTTGCACGGGGTTATGTAATGAAAATCTTAAATTTGCCCACCTCTAGCAACTAATCGATAAATGCTGATTGGTTGCTTTGGGCAAGTGGAAAACTTAAAGGGAAACTATCGTGAAATTGAAAATTTATTATAAGCTTCCTCATACTGAAGTAAGAAACTTTCTAAATACAGTCAATTAGAAATTCTGCATTGTTTCTGAAATAATCAAGTTTATCTTCACTATCTTGCTCAGCAGCTGTTTCTCTTCATTCTCTTTATGAATGATCCAATGTATCTTGGGGGGGGGGGTACTTTCCTAGCAGATGTATTAGAGCTCACTCAAATAACTGATTGCAGTATAAATAAAATCCTAACAAAATAACAGCCTTTTGCACAAATTCT
Source organism: Xenopus petersii (assembly GCA_038501925.1). NCBI lineage: Eukaryota > Metazoa > Chordata > Amphibia > Anura > Pipidae > Xenopus > Xenopus petersii. The sequence goes on along the minus strand of CM076684.1, from coordinate 19,433,317 downwards.
GCATGTATAAAGACATGTCTGGTGATTTTGAAGTGAGCTCTAATACTTCTAGGCAAAAGGAGCCCCCCTATAACATATATTGGATCATTCGTCTGACACCCAACTCCTGAATGAAGACAGAATGAGGAGAAACAGATGTTGAGAGAGGAATAGTGAAGATAAACATCATTATTTCAGAAATGGTACATCATTTTTAATTGATTATATTTAGAAGTATAAGAAGTTTCTTATTTCAGTATGATGAAGCTTATTTTATATTTTCAGACCAGTTATCACATAACCTCAATAGTTCCCGCATGTTATACATGACACAAGATTTCTTTTCTAACTTTAGATTAAGGAGCAGGTAAAGTTAATGGGTGCTCATTAACTTTCCTTGCACTGGGGAGACAGGGTTGACAGGGCCAGCCATTAATGTAGAAGGTTTTTTTTTTAATTACAAAGCAATAGAAGGCCTTTTTGTGGGTCATGTGTCTGTTATATGTCCGATCTTTCAATATCGGCCTTGGCAGGCAATAGTTTCTGATTTTCCTTGGATATTATGTAAAGGCAAAAAAAATAAAATCCCATTTTTTACTTTCTTTAATGAAAAAGAAACCTATCTCCAATATACTTTATTTAAAAAATATGTACAGTTTTTATAAGAAACCTGACTGTATGCAGTGAAATTCCCCCTTCATTTACTGCTGTGGATAGGAATTGTCAGACGGTCCCTAACTGCTCTGCAGGGAAACAATCATACTTATGAACAGCAGGGGGAGGCCCCGCCTTACTTCCCAGCCATGCAGAACTCAAGCAGCTTTGTTTGTTTCCCTATTTTCCCTAAGCAGCTCAGACCACACTGAGCATGAGCACAGTCTTAGTCTTGCAAAGATGTTTAACAAAGTTACAAGATGGTGACCCCCTGTGACCAACTTTGAAAGCATAAATTATTTGTTTGATTAGGCTTGTGGTGCATTAAGTTTGTTTAATATACAAAATACAGCATTTCTAGCCTTATTCTATTTTAGACTTTACTTCCCTTTTAATGTATTATATAACTGCATATGGTTTGGTACTTATGTCTATTGTTAATGTGTGCGTTTCCATCTTTTTAATATAAAAATATAAGCCTCAATCCTCTATTTAATATCAGAGATTGAAAGTGTATTCCTATGTATGTTATCCCCCCCCCAACAAATGTATCATAATGTGCTTTTTTAGCACCATTGCTTTGTGCTTGCCAGCAATTCAGCAGATCCAGATTTTCTGCAGCTATCCTGAGAGGAGACAACCTGTTTTGCTAATGTAATTCACTGTATTAAGCAGAGCATACCCATTGTGACAGGTTTCTCGGTGAAACATGTGCTGTCTTCTTATTATGACACATGTTTAACACCCACGTCTGACAAAGAGGTTCTTTTACTCCCGTAATATGTACTGATCCAGGTTTCTGTATATTTATTTCTCTTTATTTTCTCTTGCATGCAGGAACAGCATGGTCGAAAGCCTGCACATACTATGGGTTCAAATCGGTTGACGGCAAGAGAACTTTGTGAGAATGATGACCTCGCGACGAGTTTGGTGCTTGACCCTTACCTGGGGTTTAGGACTCATAAAATGAACGTCAGGTGAGTTTCTAAGGGAAGAGAAAGGAGACTACACGATGCAGACACTGGCAGAATTGGTTGTCATATTGGTGATCTTGTAGCCCATGTTAGAGACCTGCAGCGGGTCGGGTAGCAGCAAGTTACCCGCAAAAAAATCTGGCATCCTGCGGAATGAGAGGAGGATTTTCAGGTGCAGGTATAGCTGCGGGTTGGGTTGCGGGTCTCCTCTAAATGTCTTATCTTATGTAATATTGTCTATATTGTACTCCTTTTAAAGTTTTACGAAACTTGTTTCTGTCCTCGCCCACTTTTGATGACGTCACTTCTGGCTTACAGCACTGTCACTTCCTGTTTGATGGTGGTTGCGGATTAGGCAGTTGCGGGTCCGTGTCGGGTAGCGGATCAAAGTGACTAAATATGCGGGTTCCGGTTTGGGTTGCGGGCTGCCAGTTGCGGGGTCGGCTCTGGGTCTTAGAAATTAGTTCAGTGCAGGACTCTAGCCCAAGTGTTTTCCAGCTTGGTGGTTAGATGACACTTGGAAGCCAGCATTGTCTAGCATAGTGGTGAAACGAATTCTCAGATAAATAAAAGGGGAGCAATTCCAGCAAGTGTTTTAAAGTAATAAAAATATAATGCATTGTTGCCCTGCCCTGGTAAAACTGGTGTGTTTGCTTCAGAAACACTACTATTGTTTATATAAATAAGCTGCTGTGTAGCAATGGGGGCAGCCATTCAAAGGAGAAAAGGCTCAGGTTACACAGCAGAGAGTAGATAAGCTCTGTAGAACATAATCTGTTATCCACTATTTAAACTGTGCCATATAGACTTTTTTTAAATTTCTGCCATTGCTACACAGCAACTTGCTTATATGAATTATAGTAGTGTTTCTGAAGCAAACAGATCCATTTCCCATTGTAGGGCAACAGTACAGGATATTTTTATTACTTTAAAACACTTTAATTTTTTGGTGTTACTGTTCCTTTAACAGGAACCGCTTGGGAGAAGGTCTTTGAAAGCACCCCACATGCTTTTAAATACCTCTTGAATAATCAGTGCAGAACCACATGACCGCTGCCATGTCTGTTGGTATTTTTTACTACCAGAGCCTTATCTCATATAGCAAGACTCTCTGATAAGGCTTTTAGTGTAAACAGATGCTCTTGGGAAGAATTCTGCATGAAATGTATCACAGAAGCCTTCAAAAGTGGCTTTGCGAGTCACAGCGGGATACCTGTCTTGCAATTTAGATGACATTTGCAAATAACATAAGATGCACAAAGTTACTTGTAAAAATCCTATAGTTCGAAAAAGCGAATACACCCAAAATCTTCTATGTGGTCAGCGTTTTTTGTCATGGCCTGCTAGCTGATAAACTGCAGGGTAGAGATAAGAGAACTGAGCCTGGTCATCAATTGTTCTGTAAAATTAGACATTTGCTGCCTTTTTTCACTTTATTTTGATATTTTGTGCCCCTGAGGAAGACCGATTACGGTCAAAATGCGCGGGGCAATATTTTGATTATGTAAAAACATTTGTGACTCAAAACTTTGATTTTTACATAGTGTGCTTTCCACTTTTTTAAATTTTGAGTACTAATTTATTGGGGACTTATTTGGGTAACCTGCTGTGGAATTAGCATCTGGCAGTAAGTATTTTGAGTAGGGATGCACCGAATCCAGGATTCGGTTCGGGATTCGGCCAGAATTCAGCTTTTTTCAGCAGGATTCGGATTTGGCCGAATCCTTCTGTCCGGCCGAACCAAATCTGAATCCTAATTTGCATATGCAAATATGCAGGGAAATCGCGTTACTTTTTGTCACAAAACAAGGAAGTAAAAAAAATGTTTTCCCCTTCCCACCCCTAATTTGCATATGCAAATTAGAATTCGGTTTGGTATTCAGCCGAATCCTTCGTGAAGGATTCGAGGGTTCGGCCGAATCCAAAATAGTGAATTCGGTGCATCCCTAATTTTGAGTGTGCGTCTGCTAGAGGGGCTGCTTTAAGATGTCAAAGGCAGTCAACATTCATTGGGCAAGTGATGTTTGTTTAGCCCTATGTGTATTTATAATGCCAAGGCCAATTATTAAATCCCAGTCTGAACCGGTGTCTTCCTTAGAACTTACCCGTCATCAGTGAGTGTCTCCATCACCTCCAGCCCATCCGAGTGTCAGATGAAATACAGGCTGTTGAATAATTCCTGGAGTCCCTCTCTAGTAATACTAGTTTGTGTCTCCCATTGCTAGCACTGCATACATATACACCCCTCTGGTGTTACACCTGAAGTGCCAGTTAGTCACATGGCATTTCGCAGAAGCACAGCGAAAACATCGTACCTTTTTCTTTTTAATGTGGATGTCGTAATTTATTTTGTATATGAATTTACTAGCCAGGCTGAATAAGAGCAGGGAGAGTACGCGCACCTCTAATTTTAAGAGCCAAAGTTCATTTATAGACAGGTGCTGACTATCAATAACGTTATCTTTTCCTCCTGTAGTCCTTTTTATGCCATATTACTGCTAGTGAAAACAGAGGGAGTTCTGTTGGAGCTTGGACTGACTTGGATAGCCAAATTATACTGATCTAGTTTAGCCAGATGATCATATGTAATAATAAATAAGGCTTTGCACCTTTTAGATGGGTGACGCGTTTCAAAAGCTGTTTCAAACTAGCTCCTTCCATTCATCTTTGTATAACTGACTTGGTCTGTCCAGCTAGTCTAGGTTAGGTATCATTGATTTGCCAAAAATCGATCATGTCATTATCTCTGTTTATATGCTGTTTTATAAAGTCATTGCTATGAACAAGGCAGTATTCTCATGTGAGTTTTAGGTTGTTCATAATAGAATTCATTCACCCACCCCAACTATTCGGTCCTGATAAAGGCTTGATAAAGGGTCTTGTGGGCACGAAACTTATGTTTTTTGTGCTGAATAAATCGTTTTGCGCAACTACAACTCGCACAACGTGCTGCTGGTAATTCTTTTGCTACTGTATCTGTACATGATTTTGATATTGTTATACTGCAGTGCCATGCCCACGATAAGAAGGCAGCATCACCTGAGAGAGGCTTTGCAAACATTCTGTAAGAAAAAGGACCTGGATGCTGCGTACCAGTCACTAACAGCAGGCGGATGGGCTCGTCATTATTTCCACAGTCGCACCAGGCAACAGGAGAGTCTGCTCAAGACACATGTACGTTTCCTCATATATGTGTAACCCACAATTCACTTCTTCTACTGGGTTTTCTGACATTCTTTATCAATCCAGTAGAGCCTTCAAGCCGAAAGCTGACAATAGACGCAAAGATCTGATCGTACGAACCATCGTACGATCGGACTTCCCCATCTCCCGACCTGCCACTAACCATTCTGATCAAATAAAGTAGAAAAGAACAGCTGATGTTCTGGCCCTGACAGCAATCGTACGAAAGTTATGTCCGACAAAAGCTAGTGACAGTCTCCCACTGAAAATCGTATGATCGGCAATACATGCAGAGATATTATCGGCAGCCAACAGGAATCTTTTAACCTGTCCGATCAACTAATCTCCGCTGTACGAAAAATGTCGGGACTCTCCGCACACGGACTGAAAATCGTATGAATCCTCGATTCGTACAATCAGATCTTTGCGTCTATGGCCAGCTTTAGGAATGACAGATTGTATAAGTAATTTACTTTATTCACGGGGGTTTTTTTTTTGCCAACTCAGGAGCCTTGTGACAAGGAAGATTAATGACTCTGATTCACTGAGCTCCATATCTTTGCAATCGAGGACAATACTACACAGGCTCACTATGCCCAGGACATTCTGCAGATCAGCACTTTGTTCTAGCCTGGTGATATGACCAGTAGAGGGACAGGCAAAAATTTATTGTGCATTGAAAATAAACTTGCGGCATGGATCTTCACTAACAGTCTTTGCTTAAAGGATGGAGTTACTGTCTGCAAGTTTAGGGCAGAGACACGCTCAGGTTCGGGAAAACTTAGTCGCCCGGCGATGAATTTTTAGGGAGATAAGGCGATTTATCGTCGGGCCACTAAATTTTCCTGAATGGCACTCAGTGCTCTTCGTTTTTCCGAAGTTTCTTCGCGAGGCAACTTCGGGCGACTTCAGAAAACGAAGTGCTCTGATTGCAGTTCGGGGAGATTAGTCGCCCAAAGAAGAGGAGATTTGTTGCCGGGTGATTGATCTCCCTGAATCTGAGAGTGTGGCTCTGCCTTATTTTAGTAGGTTTTCTGGTGAGCTATAAAGCAGCTGTAAGATTGACACTACTGATCCATCCCCCTCCCCCTTTGTACTGCACCCCTGCTGTTAAAGAGCACTACCACTTTTGAATTTCAGTGATTGCCGTAAGATCTGTGCCTACTGTATGAACACATCTTAGTTTACAGGTATGGGACCTGTTATCCAGAATGCTGGGGACCTGGGGCTTTCTGGATAACAGATCTTTCCATAATTTGGATCTTCATAACGCAAGTCTACTAGAATATCATGTAAACATTAAAAAATCCATTAGGCTGGTTTTGCTTACAGTAAGCATTAATTATATCTCAGTTGGAATCAATAGCTTATAAAATGATGAACCGTTCTAAGAGAAGTGTTTGTATTCTAGTGTTTGCTTAAAATGCGGCTTTGCTTCATCACTGCATCAGATAAACATTTAATATATTTGTATAACGTGGATATTTCTATCGCTTAGCCTTTCCTGTATGTCTTTCAGATATTCCGATATCTCCGGATGTTTCTTCCAGAGAGTGGTTTCATGATCCTTTCCTGTAGTCGGTACTCTCTAGAAATGAATGGAGCGAAAGTTGTCTCCACAAAGTCATGGTAAGAGTTCTCAGGGCTGCGTTCATGTTGAGAATCAGGCTGCCATTAATTCTATTAATGGTTAAATGATTTATAGTAGACTAAGGCTGGTAGAAATTTTAACCCCTCCCTTACATGTTGAACTGATGGATGCTGGGATTTTGTTTTTTAAACAAGATAAGTGAAGGGTTTAGTGACTGTGCCAGCCTAAAAGGGAAACTATTGTGAAAATTAAAATTTAATAAGCTTCATCATAGTGAAACAAGAAACTTTCTAAATACAATCAGTTAAAAATTCTACATTGTTTCAGAAATAATCAGGTTTGTCACTATTCCTCTCTCTGCATCTGTTTCTCTTCATTCTCTCTTCATGAGTTGGGTGTCAGATAATCATTGACAGTTAGATCCAATATATCTTATAGGGGGGCTCCTTTTGCCTAGAAGATGTATTAGAGCTCTATTAAAATCAGTAGACATCATGTCTCTCTACATGCAGGATTTGTGCCACCGTCTGTTATTTTGTTAGAGCTCACTCGAATAACCGATTCCAGTACAAACAAAATCTAACAAAATAACGGACGGTGGCAGAAATTCTGCTTGTAGAGAGACAAGATTTCTGGTGATTTTAATAGAGTGAGCTCTAATACATCTTCTAGGCAAAAGGTGCCCCCTTATAAGATATATTGGATCTAACTGTCAATGATTATCTGCCCCCTTATAAGATATATTGGATCTAACTGTCAATGATTATCTGACACCCAACTGCTGCATGAATACAGAATGAGAGAGGAATAGTGAAGATAAACTTGATTATTTCAAAAACACTACAGAACTTTTTGAATGTATTTAGAAAGTTTCTTATTCCAACATGCTGAAGCTTATATAAAATTTTAGGGTGGGGATATGGTGGTCCTAAAAAGGTTGTGTATGAGTCACTGCTAAACTGGTCCTTGCACGCAGTTTTATTCCTTCAGGTTTTCTTCTCAAAGCTTAACGGCACATGTGATTTGCTTGGAATTTGTCTTTGCCTTCAGAGACCTTGGTGGAATACATAAGAGACTGTAGTGGATCATGTTTCACAATAATCAGTGGGAATCTCCTTGGAGCAGAGCACACAATTAGCGCTTCAAACCCATCCCCGCCCTTATTTTTAGTTGTGCCATACTCACAAGAAGCTGCAGAGACAAAGCACACGGAGATCACAAAAAGGTGTCAACGTTTTTCTCTTCTGTTGGTATTTTAGGTCCAAGAATGAAAAGATTGAACTCCTGGTGGGGTGCATTGCTGAACTAAGCAAAGCAGACGAGACCCTCCTTAGATTCGGAGACAATGATTTTAGCGTCATGTACTCCACTCGGAAAAAGTGTGCACAGCTCTGGTTAGGACCTGCTGCCTTTATCAACCACGGTAAGTGCAACCAGCTTGTCTTATTAACGGAAATGGCAGATTTATTTAATGTTTGCATATCAGATCCTTAAAGGGGAACTATCATGAAAATAAAAATGTAATAAGCTTCCACATACTACTTTCTAAATCCAATCAACTAAAAATTCTGCATTGTTTCTGAAATAATCAAGTTTATATTCACTATCCCTCTCTCAGCATCGGTTTCTCTTCATTCTCTCTTCATGCAGCAGTTGGGTGTCAGATAATCATTGACAGTTAGATCCAATATATCTTATAGGGGGACTCCCTTTCCTAGCAGATGTATTAAAGCTCACTCAAATAACTGATTCCAGTAGAAACAAAATCTAACAAAATTCAGCATTTTGCACAAATTCTGCATGTAGAGAGACATTATGTCTGGTGATTTTAATAGAGTGAGCTCTAATACATCTTCTAGGCAAAAGGAGCCCCCCTACAAGATATTTTGGATCATTCATCGGACACCAACCCCCTGAATGAAGCCCGAATAAAGAGAAACAGATGCTGAGAGAGGATAAACGTGATTATTTCAGAAAAGCAACAGAATTTTAATTGATTATATTTAGAAAGTTTCTTATTTCAGTTTTATGAAGCTTATATTAAATTTTCATTTTCGTGATAGTTCTGGTCAATAGAAGTGGTCACTGCTTCTCCGTAGAAAGGTGTCGTTTTTAGGAATGAGTGGACAGCGCCATCAGGTGGTTATAAATCGTGTTGCTCTGCTCAATACCAACAGACATGCAATAGAACATTATTGCAAGATTGACTAAGACAAATCATCTATTATAGGGGTTTGTTCACCTTCCAGACACATTTTTAGTTCAGTTACTATAGGATTGGTCACCAGAAATAGACTTTTTAAAATTTGCTTTTTATTTTTAATTTTTAAATGTTTAAAGTTTAATGTTCGTGTCTCTGGTGTTTCCCTCTGGTAGCTCATTGATTCTGATGCTGATTCCAATTTGCTACATTAGTTGATACATTTCTCAGCAGCCATTAGCAACTACTCTATCAATTATAACAGTTGTCTTTAATGAAACTCTGGGATTTTGCTCAGCAGGGACAAAGATGAGAAATGTATCAACTAAATGTATCAGTTTAGAACAGTTTACAGGAAATAGGAAAGGAAATGTAAAGTGTCTATTATAATTATTATATTATGTAACTATTTTGAAAAATATGTTTTACAGTATTAGTGCACTTTTTTTTAATAAGTTTTTGTGAATCTGTGGCCATTGTAAAATGTTGCCTTTTTTTCTTCCCCATGCTGTGTTTGGAATGCTGCCTTACCAATACATATTAAGACTGTCGGCCAAACTGCAAGGTAGGTGCTCTCCATTTTGTTTATCATTGCTATGTTCATGTGTTAATGCTTATCATTTGTCTCATTTTTGTATACGCTGTACTAAATCATACATAATAGGGGTGAAAACTTGATTTTTTTTTTTTCATGTGTTGCAAGTTACCTCCACTTAAAGGAAAACTATCCCCCCCCCCAAACAATGTTAGTCTCTATAAAAAGATATTGCATAAAACAGCTCATATGTAAAACCCTACTTCATGTAAATATAATGATATAGTATATAGTATGTGCCATTGGGAAATGCTAAATAGGAAATTGCTATTTTAAAAAATAAGGGCCGCCCCCCTGGGATCGTATGATTCACGGTGCACACAAACAAACCAAACATGTTCGGTCACGAGTTCTGTCTTTTGCTTCCTCACTTCTTCCTGTTACAGTTAGAGTAGTATTATTTCTGGTCTGTGATCTCTGAGGCAGCACACAGACCATCACAAAATGGTGGCTCAAGGCAAGAGATGTAGAAGGGCAAGATTTATATTCCAGTTTGCTAAGATTCTTTCATATGCCACTTAGTTTATATCAAATTATCTGTTGCTGAAGTATTCATTTTGGGGGTATAGTTTTCCTTTAAGTCTGTGAATGTCGTATTAAGTTGATTAAACAGACGAGCCATTTAGCCTCTAGGAGCCACACAAACAGCTTCTCTGGGGTATCAGGACACATGGGATTAGCTGTATATTGGCTTTGCATTGTTATTAAGACCGAAGGATGCTGGTTATATGCTTTATTAGGACTGATGTGCAACTTGTAATCTAAAACAACTCCATGCTTTTTTGTTTACTGCACCCATTAAAGGTTTGTTAACCTTTAAATTTAACTTTTAGTATGATATAGAGCGTGATATTCTGACACAATTTGCAATTTTTTGCATTATTTTTTTTATTATTTGTGCATTTTGAGTTATTTAGCTTTTATTCAGTTATTCAGCTGCTGTCCAGTTTGCAATTTCAGCAAACTGGTTGCTAGGGTCCATATTACCATAGCAACCATACATTGATATGAATAAGAGACTGGAATATGACTAGGAGAGGGCCTCAATAGAAAGATGAGTAATAAAAAGTAGCTATAACAATAAGGGGCAGATTTACCACGGGTCCAATTGAAAATTTTAATTTTCAGGGGGTTTTTATGGCCAAAACTGTCAAATTCGATTTTCGCGATTTATCATACCCTGTCCCTTCAAGAACTCGAATTTGACTATTCGCCACCTAAAACCTGCCAAATTGTTGTTTTAGTCGATTGGAAATGTCCTGGGATAAATTTGGAGTTGTCTGCGGCCTTCCTGACTGCGGCCTTTTCAGAGAAAAAACTTGATAAATCTGACCCTAAATGTGTACATTTGTTTTATATTTTTGTCTTTCTGTTGCTGAGTGTTGGCAACAGCTTAAATATGTCCCTGTGTTACATGAATGGTCATGTAAAATTGGATATTGTGATATATTTATATTCTATAACCAATTTACTTCCCCCCCCCCCCCCGTGCAGTTTGTACCAACAGAGGGAAACACAGCGTGTGTAAAGGTTCTCAGGGAAATCAAATCCGGTGAAGAGATCACCTGCTTCTACGGTGACAGCTTTTTTGGAGAGAAAAATGAAATGTGTGAATGTTGCACATGCGAAAGGTGAGAATTTTGTAAATATGGAATGTTTTCTCTTTTTTTTTTTCCATGCAGACACAGTGTATATAAAAGTGATATATGCGAAATCTCAACTGTTTCCATTACTTTAGGGTACAGGTAAAAAAAACTCCATTGTTGCTTTGTTGCTCTTCATGTGTTTGAGATTTAGCCATCCTTCTCACAAAATTTTCTTCTCCTGAGGTTGCTATTTTGTTTCCAACTTTCTCAATGTTTCTGGATTTCCGTTGTGCAACATCTAAAAAAAAAAAATTAGATGCTATATACCGTCATATGAAAAAGTTTGGGAACCCCTATCATTGGCCAAGTTTTCAGAGTACCAGCTTCCTCTTAATATATAACATGCCTTATGGAAACCGTAGTATTTCAGCAGTGACGTAAAGTTTATTGGATTAACAGCAAATATGCACTATGCATCATAACATAATTAGACAGGTGCATAAATTTGGGCAACCCAACAGAGATATTACATCAATAGTTAGTTGAGCTCCTTTTGTAACAGCCTCTAGATGCCTCCTATAGCCTTTGATGAGTGTCTGGATTCTGAATAGCTGTGTTTTACCATTCGTCCGTACAAAAACTCTCCAGTTCAGTTAAATTTGATGGCTGCCGAACATGGACGTCCTGCTTCAAATCATCCTATAGATTTTCCGTGATATTCAAGTCGGGGGACTGTGACTGTCATTCCAGAATATTGTACTTGTCCCTCTGCATAAATGTTTTTGTAGATTTCCAAGTGTTTTTAGGGTCATTGTCTTGTTGGAATATCCAACCCCTGCGTAACTTCACCTTTGTGACTGATGCTTGAACATTATCCTGAAGAATTTGTTGATATTGGGTTGAATTCATCCGACCCTCGACTTTAACAAGGGCCCCACTCCCTGAACTAGTCACACAGCCCCACAGCATGATGGGACCTCAACCAGATTTGAGAGTAGGTAGCAGTTGTTTTTCTTGGAATGCCGTGTTCTTCTTCCGCCATGCAAAGCGCTTTTTGTTATGACCAAAGCACATTGTTCCAAAATGACTGTGGCTTGTCTAAATGAGCTTTTGCATACAACAAGCGACTCTGTTTGTGACGTGAGTGCAGAAAGGGCTTCTTTCTCATCCCCCTGCCATACAGATGTTCTTTGTGCAAATTGGGCTGAATTGTAGAACGATGTACAGATACACCATCTGCAGCAAGATGTTCTTGCAGGTCTTTGGAGGTGATCTTTGGGTTGTCTGTAACCATTCTCACAATCCTCCGCATATGCCTCTCCTGTATTTTTTTTGGCCTGTCAGACCTGGTTTTACAGCAACTGTGCCTGTAGCCTTCCATTCCCTGATTACATTCCTTACAGTTGAAACGGACAGTTTAAACCTCTGAGATAGCTTTTGTAGCCTTCCCCTAAACCATGATACTGAACAATCTTTGTTTTCAGTTGTTTTGAGTATCCCGTGCTTCAGAGGAGAGTCAAACAGAAGCACAACTTGCAATTGGCCACCTTAAATGCCTTTTCTCATGATTGGACACGCCTGCCTATGAAGTTCAAGGCTTAACGAGCTAATCCAACCAATTTGGTGTTGCCAGTAATCAGTATTGAGCAGTTACATGCATTCAAATTAGCAAAATTTACAAGGGTACCCAAATTTTTCACATTTGATTTAATTTCATACAACTGAATACTGCTTCACTAAAAATCTTTGTTCAGAAGACGCCCTAGTACTGGGAAATGAAAGACATACCACTGTTATCTTTTTTTGTTGAAAGTGGAGTAAATTATTATGCAGGCTGAGAAGGGTTCCCATACTTTTTCATGTGACTGTATCATGCAAGATTCAAAGTTGAGCTTAAAGCATAAAAATTAAAATGCTTCTTAAAAAATGAAGCTCTGGGTTATTCTACACATCTTCTAACTAACATCTTGTAGTCGATGTGTAATGCATTCAGTTTGTTTCTGGAGGATTCATCATTATATGGTGGGCTTGTCTGTGGACAGGTAACTTGTTTTAAAGGAGAACTAAACCCCCCGTGATTTTAAGTCACCACTTGCCCCCTCCCTGCCTCCCCTCTGCACAGTCTTACCCCAGAATTCTGTCCCCTCTTGAAATAATGACCGCATATGCAGTGAGCGCAGCGGAGCTCACGGACGCCATCTTGTTTTCTTCGGTAAGAGGGGACAGAACTCGGTGGTACGACTGTGCAGGGAGGGGGGCCAGTGGGGACTTAACATTGCGCGGGTTTAGTTCTATTTTAAAGGAGAACTAAACGCTAAAAAATAATGGCTAAAAATGCCATATTTTATATACCGGTACTAAACTTATTGCACCAGCCTAAAGTTTCAGCTTGTCAATAGCAGCAATGATCCAGGACTTCAAACTTGTCACAGGGGGTCACCATCTTGGAAAGTGTCTGTGACACTCACATGCTCAGTGGGCTCTGAGCAGCTGTTGAGAAGCTAAGCTTAGGGCTCGTCACTAATTATCCAGCAGAAAATGAGCTTCCCTGTCTGTAATATAAGCTGATGCTACAGGTTTGCTGATTATTAAATTCTGATGCTAATTACACTGGTTTCTGTGCTGCCATGTAGTAATTATCTGTATTAATTACTAATTAGCCTTATATTGTGACATTTCTATTCTATGTGTACTGTATATTGTGAGTGGGTCCCTAAGCTCCGTAAGTGACAGCAGCACAGAGCATGTGCAGTGAATCAGCAGAAAAGAAGATGGGGAGCTACTGGGGCATCTTTGGAGACACAGATCTTTACTGCTAAAGGGCTGTGATTGCCTTGGGCTGGTACAGAAGCTCAAAACATAATGTACAACATTTTTAGCTACTTCTTTAGTTAAGCTTTAGTTCTCCTTTAAGCAGCTTATGTGCCATGTTTAAAGGGATACTGTCATGGGAAAATGTTTTTTTCAAAACGCAACACTGAAATCCAATTCTCAGGTGAGCAAACAGATTTTTTTGTATTCAATTTTGAAATCTGACATGGGGCTAGACATATTGTCAGTTTCCCAGCTGCCCCAGTCATGTGACTTATGCCTGGAGCTTTCTGGCAGGCTGTTATCTCTCCTACTCCATGTGACCTGGATTTTACTATTGAGTGCTGTTCTTAGATCTACCAGGCAGCTGTTATCTTGTGTTAGGGAGCTGCTATCTGGTTACCTTCCCATTGTTCTGTTAGGCTGCTGGGGGGAAAGGGAGGAGGGTGATATGAAGTTTATCAGAGCACAAGTCACATGACTTGGGGCATCTGGGAAACTGACAATATGTCTAGCCCCATGTCAGATTACATAGTTAAATATAAAAAATCTGCTCTATTGAAAAATGGATTTCAGTCCAGAATTCTGCTGGAGCAGCACTATTAACTGATGTGTTTTGAAAAAAACATGTTTTCCCATGATAGTATCCCTTTAAAAATTTAACACATGTGCAAAAAGCACATATCCTATCCTTTGAAATTGTATATACTGTGCCTTTAATTTATTTCCCATCACCTTCTGCTTTTTAATGCTTTCTTTAGTATTTTTTTCTCATCCTCACGTTGTACTTGTCTCTCAGAAGGACACTGTTTTTGACTTATAAAAGTCTTTTTATCTTTAGAAAAGGGGACGGTGCTTTTAAGCGGCAAAACACAGAGCAGACAGTATCTACCTCATTAGAAAAATACCAGCTCCGTGAGACAGACGGTCGTTTGAAGAGACTGAGCGAGAGTGCCTGCAAACCATCCCCGCAAGTAACTACAAATAAAAAGGGTGAGTTAACATCATTTTACAGGTTCCTCTCGTATGCCGAGGTGCAGAATATTGTCATCCACTGAATGTAAGTGACCCAACGGGCACATCGTGAGCTTCTCCAGCCATGTTTCATTTCTCCAGTAAATGTTATCTGAGCAGGCAACAACAATCTGTGCCTCTTTATTTTCAGCATGACCCAATGGGGTTTAGAAGGTTGAAAAAGATCCTATCAATAACCTGTTCAGTGCAGACTAGTCAATGAGCCTGTCAACTACCATATGGACATGCCAACTGTCAATTCTTTCATGTTTTCAATGGGGGGGAGCCAATTTGAGACTCAGCACATGTTTTTGTGCTGAAAAAATATCTGCAATCTTAGTCATTTTAATCAAACAGGCTTTTGAAACAAGGAAATAGCTTGGCGGCACTTAGGTGCTAACGGTTTTCTTCCTTTTAATATTTATATTTGGAATGATTTTTTTCCCCCCTATTCTTTGCTTAGTTCTAGGCATACACCGATTCGGCATGGAGGAAAATTGCGTGACTTTTTGTCTTAAAACAAGGAAGTAAAAAAATGTTTTCCCTTTCCCACCCCTAATTTGCATATGCAAATTCGGTTCGGTATTCTGCTGAATCTCTTGCGTAGGATTCGGGGGTTCAGCCGAATTCAAAATAGTGGATTCGGTGCATCCTTACTTAGTTCACATTGACCAGGTTGGTGACTGGGTTTCTTTAAAACTTCAACAATTAGGGATGCACCGAATCCACTATTTTGGATTAGGCCTATTCACCGAATCCTTCTTGAAAGATTCGGCCGAATACCAAAGCGAATCTGAAGCGAATTTTTTAGGAATGCACTGAATCCAGGATTCAGTTTCAGGATTCGGCCTTCAACCGAATCCTTCTGCCCGGCCGAAGCGGATTTGTGTCCTAATTTGCAAATGCAAATTAGGAGCAGGGAGGGAAATCACGTGACTTTTTGTCACAAAAGTAAAAAAGGTTTTTCCCTTTTGGATTCGGCCGATATCGTACGAGAAGGATTTGGGGGTTCGGCCGAATCCAAAACAGTGGATTCGATACATCCCTACCTAATTTGCATAATCATCATATGCAAATTAGGGGCAGGAAAGGAAAAAAAATATATTTTACTTGTTTTGTGACAAATAGTGATTTGCCTTTCTGCCCCTAATTTGCGTATGCAAATTCGGATTCCATTTGGCCAGGCACATCCCTTCATTCTTACCAACAATAGTAGCTGGTAACTCAGTTGTAACTCTTTTAATATACTTAAATCAAACCTGTATTTGTTAGAGCTTTGTCCTGGATCCACATGAGTTCAATGAGTAGGGTCTAAGCTGAGCAAACCTTTTGCCTATAGCTGTAATTAAGAAATTTTCTGTATTAAAGGACAAGGAAAGTCTAAAATAAGGCTAGAAATGCTGTATTTTGTATACTAAACATAAACATGCACCACAAGCCTAATCAAACAAATGATTTATGCTTTCAAAGTTGGCCACAGGGGGTCACCATCTTGTAACTTTGTTAAACATCTTTGCAAGACCTGCTCAGTGTGGTCTGGGCTGCTTAGGGATCATCATAAATTATCAAAACCGCACAAGTCAAATAATATCTGCCAGAAGCCGATACAGCAAGACTCATTAATAATCAAATATGCAGACTGCACTGGGTTCTGTGTTGTCATGTAATCTAATGTGGATTTTATAGTTTTTTCTATTATTTGATACAAACTTTCTCCAACTCTGCAGAACCAGTGGCTGCAGCAAAATAATCCTCTAAATAGAATCCCAGTTTATCTGTTTAAATCTAGGTCCATGATCTTTGTCCCTGCTGCTGGCGTTGGAAACATTAAAGGGGATGTAAAGGCAAAAATAAAATCCAATACAAATCTCTACACAGTCGCCGACTGCTCTGCAGGGAAACAAACAAAGCTGCTTGAGTTGTGCATGGCTGGGAAGTAAGGCGGGGGCTCCCCCTGCTTTTCATAAGTATGATTGTTTCCCTACACAGCAGTTAGGGACCGTCTGACAATTCCTATCCACAGCAGTAAATGAAGGGAGAATTTTCACTGCATACAGGCAGGTTTCTCATAAAAACAGTACACATTTTTTAACTAAAGTATATTGGAGATAGGTTTCTTTTTCATTAAAGAAAGTAAAAATTGGATTTTATTTTTTTGACTTTACATGCCCTTTAATCCTCTCACTTTTAGTCCGTCGAAAGAACAGTTAACCATTTCTTATGTCTTATTTGTTTTTGTGCCAGGTTCAAAACTCAGACTATCGCTCAGACTGAAACGGATTCCGGCATCCCGCAGAAAGGGAGCTTTCTATCGGAGAGTAAAGACTTTTGCTTCCTCTCGCTATTTTTATACATCTCACCTAATGAAGCACATTCCCTTTAAACCTGTGAAGATTGCACTTCCCCTCGGTACTGTTTTAAGGGACGTGCGTATCATTCTGCATAACTGCAAAAAATGTAACCAGGCCTCCCGTCCTAAAAGCCAGCATGAGAGGCAATGCTGCAAGCTAGGAAAGGAACCTTTGGTGTCGCTTCGCCGGGAAGACCTCAGCCCTGAAAGGCTAAAATTTCGATTAAGCTGCCCTGGTGGTTCATGCCCTCCTATCATCCAGACAGCTAACTTAGGGTGCAATGCCAAAGATTGTTCTCAAACTGAAGCAGGAAAGTCCAACCTGGGACAAATCACAACAGCCGAATTGTGTGAACACTTGTCTTTCTCCCCCGTGCCGAGTCACAATGAAGATGACGACTCTTTCTATGAGCCCGAAATCCCCGGTTCATTGTTGGGTCCCGAAAGTCCATCTTCTGAACCACTTTCCAACAACTTAAACCTGGAATGTCCTTCTCCTGAACCTATTGTTAAAAACACTGTGTATCCTCATTATAATGGTGGCGTAACATCCGATTCGCATCCTCATGCGCTTAAACAGTTTGGGATAACCCATTATATTCAAGTTGATCTAAGAAAAGATGTAACCTTAGAACGTGGAAGGTCTCCGCCTGATAAGAGTTCATTGGAAGCAGAAAAGAAGCCGATTCCGAATAATAAACATTCTCAGCACCCTGTTATTTCAGACGACCACCTTGTGGCTAATTTGAATGCCGAAACACAGAGTAACGCAGTAAGTCCACCCACAAAGACCCCAATATGTGAAGCCTTAAATGGGTCATTGGAGCATAAAGTTTTCTCTTTAAGATCCAGACCGGTATCATTTAGGCCAAGAAAGACCTCAGACAACAAGATCACCCTATTTAAACGGAGACGCAGTTCTGTAAAGCAAGGGGTACGATGTGTAAAACTGAACGTACATGGTAAATTGACCGGTCGACTTGTTCACAGTAAACTTCATCCACCCCCTGGGGCTGGAGCCAATCACCTCACTGATGCAATGCACTCTGACCCTAAATTGTTGCTAAAGCCATATGTAGAGTTGGGACTCAACAACAATTTAAAGAGACAGTCATTGACTGGTCTACCCCCTAGCACGGTTTTAACAGGAGACGCCTTTAATATATTACACAGCCCGCCGGCATCAAAGCAGTCGACGGAAGGTGCGACGAAAAATGTGGCATTTAACCCATTCACTCCCTCAAAAAGACTGCGGCTCGTGGTCAGCCATGGTTCTATCGCTTTAGACATGGCATCCACGTCGAGTGAAGAAACCAGTTAAGACCAAGGAATTCTTTGACCAAATATGTAAATGTTTGTGAGAAGCGTGGAAACTTGGGACTGGATAGAAAGCTGCTTTGTCTCACCCCCCTTTTTTGTATTGGGTGCTACTGTTCATTCTCCCCATTCCTCCTTGTGTTTCATATAACTTCTAACATTGTAATTCAGTTGCATTGACTTTTTTTTATGTATAATGCACCACTTTGCCTTAGTCTACAAATCCCTTTGTACACACCCTCGAAAAGAAACCTGTTATGTTGTCTTTAGAGATGTCCAGTTTTTTTGGTTGTTGTGGCACCGGCTGGAAATCTACCTTTGTTTTGGAATCTCTTCCCGACCCCCTTCAATTTTTAATGGTGCTATATGAATAAGCATATCCTATGGGATGTGAAGGACACTTGAATCATTGATAACTTTCATGACCAATCATCTCTGTTTGTGTGAAGGAATGAAAGAGGAAGACGTGAAGTAAAAGCCTTAAACTTGTCAGATTTATTGAACTCTGTTGTTCCAATCGAGAAGTCCCAGACCCTGAATTCCATCAGAAGGTGCTTTAACATATCTCAAGTTTTCAGATTACCGTTGTTCTCTACAATGTTTCCCCCTTTCCCTCCGTGTTAAATAATCTGGAATTAGCGAAAGTAAATTAAAGCAGGTGGCCCATAGAATAACTGTGGAATAAGTGTGGTGTATTACAATATATTGCGGGGCTGTCTGCCTGTAGGCCAGATCTTTATATCCCCAAGCATTTATTTCCAGCCCCGATATTTTCCAACCAAAAAGATGATCTACAGAATAACTGACCCATTGCATGATAACTTTTTTTGCAGGTTCTCCTAGCTCACAATCATTGCACTTACAATGCTGAAAAGGAGAATATACTTCCGTTAATACACTTTTCTATCTAAAGGGATACTGTCATGGAAAAACATGTTTTTTTTTCAAAACGCATAAGTTAATAGTGCTGCTCTAGCAGACTTCTGCACTGAAATACAATTCTCAAAAGATTATATTTATATCCAATTTTGAAATTGAATGACATGGGGCTAGGCATATTGTCAGTTTCCCAGCTGCCCCAGTCATGTGACTTGTGCCTGCACTTTAGGATGGTATGGAACTACTTTCTGGCAGGCTGTTATTTCTCCTACTTGATGTAACTGAATCAGTCTCAGTGGGACCCGGATTTTACTATTGAGTGCTGTTCCTAGATCTACCAGGCAGCTGTTATCCTGTGTTAGGGAGCTGCTATCTGATTACATTCCCATTGTTCTTTTGTTAGTCTGCTGAGGGGAAAAGGGAGGGGGGTGATACCACTCCAACTTGCATTGTCAGTTTCCCAGCTGCCCCAGTCGTGTGACTTATGCCTGCACTTTAGGATGGTGCTTTCTGGCAGGCTGTTATTTCTCCTACTCAATGTGACCTGGATTTTACTATTGAGTGCTTTTCTTAGATCTAGCAGGCAGCTGTTATCTTGTGTTAGGGAGCTGCTATCTGGTTTCCTTCCCATTGTTCTGTTAGGCTAAGGCCACACTAGGCGATAGCTCCGCGATTTGACTCGCGGCGAAAACTTTTAAGCCTCAATCGCTGGGGAAACTTTTGCGCTGGCGTCTATGGGGAATCGCGAAAAATCGCCAGCGTAAAAACACACGCGGCGATCTTTTTTCTACTGTCGCTCGAAATTGCCTCGCTAGGCGATTTCGAGTGACAATAGAAATAAGATCGCCGCGTGTGTTTTTACGCTGGCGATTTTTCGCGATTCCCCATAGACGCCAGCGCAAAAGTTTCCCCAGCGATTGCGGTTTAAAAGTAGCGGCGAAAAGTAGCCGCGAGTCAAATCGCTGCGCTATCGCCTAGTGTGGCCTTAGCCTTAGGCTGCTGGGGGGGAAAGGGAGGAGGGTGATATCAATCCGACTTGCAGTAAAAAGTGACTGAAGTTTATCAGAGCACAAGTCACATGACTGGGGGCAGCTGGGAAATTGACAATATATCTAGCCCCATGTCAGATTTCAAAACTGAATATAAATAAATCTGTTCGCTCTTTTGAAAAATGGATTTCAGTGCGGAATTCTGCTGGAGCAGCACTAATAACTGATGAGTTTTGAAAAAAAAAATGTTTTCCCATGACAGTATCCCTTTAAGTATATTAGTCCTGGGGTTCCCCCTCCCTTCCCCCACAGAGCCCATAATTGGGATGGAGGGGGGTGGGTGGTTTTTCAACTACAAAACATGAACTCCCTAGTTATTCCCGTGTATTATTGTTGGCCTTTAGCGCCAGTGGTGTTATAGCTATTAGGTATCGAAGAGCGGAATTAAGCCGTGGATATATAGTACATACTGAATTATGGAATGCTGCACTCGGTAAGCCATTTCCAAGGAGAAAGGTAACCAAGCCGCAAACTGTTTTTTGTTTTTTTCTTATCTTTCCTATTTCAGTACAATATTTAATAAAACATTTTACAGTAACTTAAAATGGGTTTTCTTGTTCAACTGTTTGAGGAGCGGGCTATTTAGATGGTGAATTGGATGGGGAAAGGTAGGAAATGCCATATTCAAATGCCCATACCGAAAAGGGGTATAAAGGAAACAAACAAGATCTTTACAAAAAGAATGTGAAGAACTCTTGTTGGACTGTAATGTCTATTCAACTGAGCCTGTGGGAATTCACTCAAATGGCAGAAGAGCTGATACATTTCCCAAATGAAGAGACCGTCACACCCGGGGTAGTTTGATGCAGATAACAAGCTTGTGTTTTATTCACAGATGGAGTTTCCACAATATAGTGCAGTTTTCACTTCAGACAACCAAAGATAATGTTTATAGGTATTTATGCAGTGCTGTACAATTATACAATGTGGAAAAGTAATTATGGAAGACAAGCTTTATAGTACCGTATATACTCGAATATAAGCCAAGCTTTTCAGCCCCCAAAATATGCTGAAAAACTCTACCTCGGCTTATACTCGGGTCAAGTGCAAAAACGGTCGCCGGCGTCCAAGAATTGTCTCCAAGAATATTTTCAGGTGTCCAAGAATGGTCGCCGGCATCTAAAAATGAGACGCTGGCACTTCCAATGGGAGCAGAAACCCTCAATTTTTTGATTGAAACTTACCAGAAGCTGCTGATTTCTCACCCTAGACTTATACTCGAGTCAATAAGATTTCCCAGTTTTTGGAGGTAAAATTAGGTACCTCGGCTTATAAGTATGTAATGTAAGTATGTGGCAGAGGTCCCTGCCCGTAAATCTTACAATCTAGGCAAATTAAAATTTCTTCTTCCGACACCAGAACAGATGGGTCAAGAGCAGATTGTATATCTCCGAAACCTGCTTGAAACAGAGCCTAAGTCACCGATTGCGATTTAACCCAGAACATTGAATATTTGCACATTTTTACTGCTTTCACAAACCTCTTTAAAGGACCAATTAGATCAGGAAGTACGTGCCTTAAAAGCATAGCTTGCTTTTCTGAGAATTCTGCATAGTTTCTTGAATGCCTTGTTCGATGTTATTTGAAACTAATGCTGGTCTTTTTCCAATGGGGGCAGTTCAGGAATATGTACATATTTCTTAATGCTATTGAGAAGAACATACTGTGGGGGGCTTGTTTAGACCAGTGCAAAAATGACTGAATAAATAAAAATTGGTACTGTTTAAAAGAAATCAGGCACAGTCTAGATGTAAATAGCATGTATGTTATATGCCTGATCCACAGGGATTACTGCACCTAACACCTCCACCCCAGGAGCATTTGCCAAACAGCCTTGCTTTAAATGGAATATGTGACTGGAAAACATTTTTTTTTTTTTACTAAATGCATCAGTTAATGGGTGCTGTTCAAGCAGAAAGCACTGAAATCTAAATTTTTTTTTAATATTTAATAATGAAATCCGACATGGAGCTAGATGTTAATTTCCCAGGTGCCCTCAGCCATGTGACGTGTGGTGATAAACTTCAGTCATTCTTTACTGCTGCACTGCAAGTTGGAGTGATATCACTAACCCGATAACAGCTCCCTGACGCAAGATAACAGCTCCCTGGTAGATCTAAGAACTGCACTCAATAGTAAAAATCCAGGTCCCACTGTGACACCTTAAGTTTCATTGAGTAGGAGAAACAATAGCCTGCCAGAAAGCAGTTCTATAATGCAGCACTGGCTATTTCTGAAAGCACATGACCAGGCAAAATGACCTGAGATAGCGCTTACACACCAATATATATATATATTATAATATATGGTCGAGTGAATCATTTGTAATTTAAATAGTGTAAATAAGGGATAGATATTTCCCGAGGCTTGGTTAGTAAGATAGCAGAAACCAGGAACCTACTAAGCAAACTCTTGGATACCAGCGAACATTCCCTCCTGCTGATGTTGTTAACTCTACTCACTGCATGTTTCCCATCTCTTTTCTCCCCCTGACTGTACTACCACCAATTTTTTTGGTTTTAATCAAAATAGGACACATCTCTCCAAGAGAAGATCTGGAGGGTTCTATTATGTATTTGTCTGCCTCCTGACTGATTTGAAAGGAACCCCAGATGCATGTTTTTTCCCTACACAATCACCTACATTTCTTCTTGTCTTTCCTTAAATGTAAAAGCAAGTCCATGTTCCCTTCTATTTAGCGAGTTTTTGGTTTGTATGTTGGTCCAGAGTTGCATGGGATTGGGCAGTAGGATGCCTTCTTTAAAAAAAAAAAAAAAAAAAAAAGCAGCTTTTATTGTAAGTAAAACAGAATAATTAAAAATATAGATCTATTCATTGTATCGGGCATTAAATAGACCTAGTATAAAGTATCTTTCTGTCTTATAGAGGAACTGTATACCTTCCACAACAGGGTTCCAGAACCACCCACCGAAAACCAATGTTCTTGCTACATTCCTCTCCTTTTCTTGTCCAGGGGAAGGTGCTTCCTTTCACCCCCCCTACATAAAGCCCCATTTAGCAGAATGAGAATTACGGACAGTGATAAATGATGGACAATCCTTGTTAAGAACTTAAATGAATGAATTGGGTTTGTATCAACATCAACCCGAAAATAGGGTCCAATATATTTCCAGATTAAGACCAAGTAATTCCTTAAGTGATTGTGATAAAAAAAGGCTTTAGTTCCTCACATTTTTATGCAATCTTTTTGTTCAGCCCACTGAATTAAAGCTGAAAGTCTGCAGGTCAACTGCATCTGAGTTGTTTCATTTAAAATTCATTGTGGTGATGTACAGAACCAAAATTAGAAAAAAGTTGTCTGTCAAACAAAATGTATGGGCCTAGCTGTATATTTATGGACATCATGGATAAACACTAGTGTCCCAGTGCCACTGGCAGCCATGCACGCCCCCAAGCCATCACGCTGCCTCCCAAATGTTTTATACATCATGTGCTATACTTTGGATCATGAGCTGCACTCCTTCTCCAGACTTTTTTCTTGCCATCATTCTGGTGGAGGTTGTTCTTGGTTTCATTTGTCATCTGTTTTTCCAGAACTGTGCTGGCTTTTTTAAATGTTTTGTAGCAAAGTCCAATCTAGCCTTTCTATTCTTGATGCTTATGAGTGGCTTGTACCTTGCAGTGCACCCTCTGTGTTTACTTTCATGCAGTCTTCTCTTTATGGTAGACTTGGATATGGATACTCTAACTCCTGGAGAGTGTTGTTCACTTGTTTAGTTGTGAAGGGGTTTCTCTTCACCATGGAAATGATTCTGCGATCATCCACCACTGTTGTCTTCCACGTGGACGTCCAGGTCTTTTTGCTGCTGAGTTCACCAGAGCTTTCTTTCTCAGGATGTACCAAACTGTAGATTTTGCCACTCCTAATATTGTAGCAATTTCTCCGATGGATTTTTTCTGTTTTTTTTTTTTTTTTTTTAAGGATGTCCTGTTTCACCTGCATGGAGAGCTTCTTTGACCGCATGTTGTCTGACCCGTCCCTCAAATCTACTCCAGGGCTTTTATCTGCATTAAGCCATATATGTAAATCTGAAAAACCAAGTCTGAATAGAGGCGGGCGGCTGCGACATCTATTGTCTGCCACATACAATGCTGTTTTTTGCACCTCTCCCTGGAAGGTTTAATAACGCATCAAAGCTCCAATCTTGCTAATATAATCAACACCTAATTTAATTACATTGTGGATTATGATTAACAGATTGTGCTGATTGGAGCAATATTCCAGAAGACATAAAGTGAAGCAAGATCCTATGTACAAGTTATTCTGAATTGAGAAAGTCAGTTGGATGACTGGTGAAATGTCTTAAAGGGAAAAAAAAAAACACAGCAAGTCCAGTTGATTTGACTTCTTTTATAGATATACTATGACCTGGATGAATGAGAACTAACATATGTACAGAACCAAAATTAGAAAAAAGTTCTCTGTCCAAAGATTTATGGGCCTAACTGTGTGTGTGTGTATGTATGTGTATATATGTATGTATGTATATATATAGAGAGAGAGAGATTAGGGATGCACCAAATCCACTATTTTGGATTCGGCCTAACTCCCCAATCCTTTGCGAAAGATTAGGCCGAATACCGAATCCGAACCATATGCAAATTAGGGGTGGGAAAGGGAAACATTTTTTACTTCCTTGTTTTGTGACAAAGTCATGCGATTTCCCTCCCCACCCCTAATATACATATGCAAATTAGGATTCGGTTCGGCCGGGCAGAAGGATTCAGCTGAATCCTACTGAAAAAGGCCGAATACCGAATCCTGGATTCGGTGCATCCCTAATATATAAATATATGATCTACACCAGTAGTGTTCCCAAATACCATTGCCCATATGTGTTAACCAACAATAATATTCTTTCCAAATTCACCCACATATATAAATATATTAAAATACAAATATAAAGTATATCATTGTGCAATGTAATTCCCAAGGTTATATCTGCATATATCAAAGTGCATAGTGCAGAATAAAAAGACGACTGATATGATAGCTCCATTTACTAAATGGGAATTTACTAATTCCATAGTGATGTAAGTAACGGTTGTAACTCAAAGTGACTATTCATTCCCTCAGGTATTACAGTCAATTTAAATATCCAGTGTGAATCCAATCTTAATTTAGTTGTTAAGTTGCCTCCACTTTTCTCATCCACTATATCAATCCCAAACATTTTTAAAACCTGTGTGGACCCTCCATGAACTGCTTCAAAATGTTTAATGATTGGACTGTCTTCTTTTTTGTTAATACTCATATGTTCTCCTAATCTGAACCGTAATTGCCAAATGGTATATCCCACACATTGACTTGAACAATATATACTACAAATTTAGTAGCGCATGTTATCACTTTCCTGCTATCAAAATCCTGACTTCTAAAAAGAGAAAGAGGCTGCTCTGATGTTCTTAGAAACTTTTCCTAAGCAGAAGAACATCAGAGCAGCCTCTTTCTTTCTCCTGACAACTTTCTTGGCTACTTGGTGGTCAGACTGGTCAGAAACTGACCAGCAGGTGACGCTGTTGTAACAAAATTCATTCATGTTAACAGTACATGTATCCCTTAATATCTTGGAATTAAAGAAATATAAATGATGAATGTACACTGCAAAAGTGCTTAGAATAGCACCCTCATCATTTTTACAGTCACTTATTTTAAAGGTTTACTTATCCTTTAAAGTCCTGCTGCTATTAAGAGTTTTACATACCGTACACCATTTGCAGGAAAAGAAACCTTTCATACTCACCAGCCATGGCAATGCTAGCAAATCAAAACGAAGATGCACTAGTGTTCAATTCTGCATAGAGCAACTTCGTTAGAGGTCTTCACTCAGGCTAATTTGCATATGGCGGGAAATTTAAAGTTGAATGGACATATACGTTACAGCAAATACATTACATTACTCAAGTCCAGGGAACCTTAATAAATACAATAGAGTTGTTATAATGCCCTACACATAAGCCCACTGTATAGTTTATGTGCCATATGTTATAAAATGTATGGGGGAACCTGGTTACCCAAAAAAAATTTTAAGGACTTTTGCAGGCTATCACTCTGAATAAAGGAAAAGACGACAGCGTATTTTGGACTTTTTCTTTTCTTTTTTTTTTTAAACTTTTTCCACTAAAAAATATGATGCAAGTAACAGAAGAATGAGGAAGATCTATGCACTCCAATGCACTTCGTCTGGTCTGAACTGGCGAAGACAAGTCTGGCGAAAGAGGTAACGTTCAGTAAAATCCACATCTTAGTAAATTTGCAGAGTAGCGTCAATTCACGAGAGCGAAAATTCCCCCGTACTAAAAAAAACTGCTCTTAACTGCCTAGCATTGCCCCCCTCTCCCTCCCCGCACTGTACATTAGTAAAAAAAACAACATAAAATCTGACCCTAAAATGCAGAAAATGAGAGCTGAAAAGCAGGAAGTAGTGTTCTGGCTATTATGTTAGACATCCAGTCACTCCAGCCTTTATACATTACATGTTTGGCTAACTATATTAGATACATTTTTTATTTTGCACATCCTATCTATTTACCCAGTTTTTATTTTCACATTGAACTGTTCCTTTAAAACCAAGTAATCTCTCAGCCGTTTCTCTCGATGCCAGTCACTGTGATGCACAATCACCCACCATGCCACTTCAAGTCACTGTTCATCTTCCCACCAAGTCACTACCTGTAGTCCCTTTCATTCATACCCAGTTACACACACACAGGCTGTCCAGAAGATTTATATTTCAATAGGAGCTGGAGGATTTCAGACTGGACATCCCAAGTAGTGATGTGTGGCCTGGCCCAATACCCACAAGATCCGCGGGTTTGGGCAACCTCGCACTCCCATATGCGGGTCCGGGTTGAGCTTTTCTTCCTGCTCTCCTCGCCCGCCACCTTGCATTGCCGACTTCCAGCTTCCGTTTTTATAGATGGGCACCTGCTCGGCCCGTTACTTTTATGACATCATCGGTGGGGCGGGTAGGGCGCAGATCTATAAAAGCAACCTGGAAGTCGGGAGCGCGCTGAGGGAGGGCAGGTTAGGGTTGGTTGCGGGTCGAATTCTTCCCAACCCACACATCACTAATCCCTAAATCCCATTCATTTTTACTTTTGAACTGGCTTCCCAGGCTTTCTAAAAATGCTCGGGGGCAATATGCATGAGGCCTCATATATATATATATATATATATATATATATATATATATATATATATACCTCATTACATATAAAATGTAGCCAAATGGCATACTGCAGACCTTTAGTTTATCCTGGTACCTCCACATTGAATCACCAGCTAAATCCTAGCAAATTCATTGCTCGTGTCCCATTTCTCCTATTAGTTTTACCGTTGTCCCTCACCTATGATCTGGCCAACATTAAGAAACAACACCTGGACTTGTGATTCATTTTCTTTGTTTTGTTAGTAGCTGAAATCACAGGTTTGCTGACTTTCTTTAACTTATCAGTACAATTTATGGTTGTCTTTACTCATT
This sequence comes from Xenopus petersii, assembly GCA_038501925.1. Lineage (NCBI taxonomy): Eukaryota > Metazoa > Chordata > Amphibia > Anura > Pipidae > Xenopus > Xenopus petersii. Next base: position 19,405,630 of record CM076684.1, on the reverse strand, counting down.
TACCCAGCTTTAGCAATTTGCACCAAGTACTTGGGTGGTGAGTTTGTCATAACTAGTGATGGGTGAATTTATTCGCCAGGCATGGATTTGCGGCAAATTTCCAGATTTCATATATTTTCAAATATTTTCACGAAACTGCTGCGTAAATTCGCTGTGGGAAAATTCGCTGTGACAAAAAAATGATCGCTTGTCAAAATTGACGCATGTCAAAATTATTCGGACTCCCATTGACTTTGATGCAGTTGGACAAAAGAGTCAAGTGAAATGGGACAGATTCGCCCATCACTAGTCATAATGGTTAGGCTGTTGAAACTGGAGGCAACCACAGTTCCATATGCTTTATGGCAGGGAATGTAAAAAGCACCCTGGCTGTAGCACAAGACGGGATCGGTTATTTGATAACTGCAATGCTGCTTGAAATGTCTTGGGAACATCTTGCGGCAATGAGGGGAGATACTTGGAGCTTATTTATAAAGCAAGTGAAATGCATAAGCATTCAAATGTGACCCACCATAGAGGCTTCTACATCTCCTCGTGGCTGAGATCACCCTTTCCACCTCAACTTGGTGGACCTTTTTAATCTCTGATAGTATTACTTATTTAGAGATGCCAACCCCTGGCTGGAAATGGTCTGGGTTCATCTTCTACCTGCCATGACCATGGTCAAACAGGGATTTTTATGTCCATATATTGCAATATATTCAAGCTGGCCAACTAGGTCAAAGTCATCCCATGGTCTGGCCAGTCCTACACTAAACCATTAGTCTGTGTGTCATCGCCTCTTCTATGCATCATCCTCTTGTTTTTGTTTTTTTTCTTTCATTATTAAACTGACCCCAAAAAAATGTCTTGTGAGACGCATGACTATTAATACGTGATTAGTATCATGTATGGTATGTGCATCTATGATTTGTTTACAGGGAAGGGCAGCTATTTGCTATTATTACTATTTATTATTGCATAGGATGGTCTCCTATAGTACCTTATTTACATTAAAATGTAGACTCATAAATATGTATTTCCAGGCATCAAGTATGGCTTTAACACTGGCTATGAATCATACTTAAAATTCTTCCATGTTTAAAGTTGTTCCGTTCTGAAGAAATTAGCCCTTCTAGAAATGCATGTCCTACCTGACTGTATGGATTAGTTAGTTTCACTAAAAAAACATGAATTTATCGAGATTTCTACCTGACTGAATGGATTCCTAGCCTGATTTCTTTCTTTCACAAGTATCTTCATAGAGGTCCAACCCTAATTCCCCAGAACTCTAGCAAATATGAAAAGCTTGGGTCTTTTCAGAATGTATTTATACAAAGACAAGAGATTCTGTGTACTCAATCCACCATTAATACTCTAAGGACATTAAAGGAGAACTAAACCCTAAAGTGAAATATGGGTAGAAATGCCCTAAATTATATACTGAACTTATTGAACCACCATAAAGGCTGAGCATCTCTACAGTAGTAATGATCCAGGACTTCAACGTGGTCACAGGAATTCCCCATCTTGATTTTGTTAGGAGTGACACTCACATGCTCACATGGTTAGTTTCACTAAAAAACATTCGTTTTTCAAGAGTTGTTATGCCCCGAAGCTACTAAAAGGTCATTATGGTAATAGCGACCATAAAGTTACAGTATATCATTTAATGTCTGGTGCAAAAAACAAATATAAACTAGGGCAACAAAAAAATATGAATATCAGAAAAGTTAATTTTAGTGCCTTCAGGGCTGCCCTTCAGAGCATTGATTGGAGAATTAAGTTTTCAGCTAAAAACACAGAACAGAAATGGTTGTCATTCAAAATGATATTAAATCATTACTGTTCTCAATTTATTCCCTTATGGAGTAAATGTAAAAGCTCTAAGAATCACCCTGTGTGGCGTAATATAGAAGTAAAGAAGTTAATAGGAAAAAAGAAAAAGGCATTTGAAAACTACAAGTCTGCTGGGACAGAAGCTGCATTTAAGGAATATAAACACTGTAATAAATGTTGTAAATCAGCAATCCTGAAGGTAAAGAAAGAAAATGAAGAGTGCATTGCGACAGAGGCTAAGACTAACCCCAAAAAGTTTTTTTAAATACATTAGTAGTAAAAAAATGCAGGTTGAGAGTGTTCCATTAAATAATGGTACCAGTAATCTGGGCAGCTAAGTGGCAAATGAGATTCAATGTTGATAAATGTAAAGTCATGCACCTGGGATGTAAGAATATCCACTTATACCCTTAATGGGACTGCACTAGGCAAATCCATTATAGAAAACGACCTTGGAGTCCTTGTAGATAATAAACTTGGCTGTAGCAAGCAATGCCAGTCAGCAGCATCAAGGGCAAATAAGGTCTTGAGCTGTATTAAAAGGGGCATAGAGTCACGGGAAGAGGGGGTCATTCTTCCACTGTATAGAGCACTTGTAAGGCCCCATCTAGAATATGCCGTACAGTTTTGGTCTCCATCACTCAAACAGGACATTATTGTATTAGAGAGGGTACAGAGAAGGGCAACTAAGCTGGTAAAAGGTATTGAACATCTTAGCTATGAGGAAAGACTGGCCAAATTGGGGATGAAGAGGCGCTTAAGGGGTGATATGATAACTATGTATAAATAGATAAGGGGATCATATAATAATCTCTCTAATGCTTTATTTCCAGCTGACACGAGGTCACCCATTCCGATTAGAAGAAAAGAGGTTCTGGCTAAATATTGGGAAGGGGTTTGTTACAGTGAGAGATGTGAAGATGTGGAATTCTCTCCCTGAATCAGTGGTACAGGCTGATACATTAGATAGCTTTAAAGGAATTGTTCAGTGTAAAAATAAAAACTGGGTAAATAGGCTGTGCAAAATAAAAAATGTCTCTAATATAGTTAGTTAGCCAAAAATGTAATGTATAAAGGCTGGAGTGATTTCATGTATAACTTGTCAGTCAGAACACTACTTCCTGCTTTTCAGCTCTCTTGATTTACACTGACTGGTTACCCTGGCTACCAGGCAGTAACCAATCAGAGACTTGAAGGGGGGCCACATGGGTCATATCTGTTGCTTTTGAATCTGAGCTGAATGCTGAGGATCAATTACAAACTCACTGAACAGAAATGTACCAAGTTGGATTCTGGCTGTTTTATTAGACATCTGCTCACTCCAGCCTTTATACATTACATTTTTGGCTAACTAACTATATTAGAAACAATTTTTATTTTGCACAGCCTATCTATTTAAACAGTTTCTATTTTTACACTGAACTGTTCCTTTCAGAAGGGGTTGGATGGTGTTTAGCAAGTGAGGGAATACAGGGTTATGGGAGATAGCTCATAGTACAAGTTGATCCAGGGTCTTGTCAGAAAGGAATTTTGGAGGCTTCAGATGGGTTTTTTTTGCCTTTCTCTGGATCAACTGGCAGTTAGGCAGGGTAAAAAAGGGAAAAGGTCGACATGTGTCTTTTTTTCAACCTATCTTCAACCTATCTTACTATGTTGCTCCAGCTAAACCCTGTCAAATGAATGTAAAAGTCAATGGCAGAGGTCCCTTTAACCATTTAAAGATGTTATTTTTTGGGTGTTTTACACTGGTTTATGTTCGAAAACTTGATAAATTACATTTTTTTATCCAATAAACTCAATTATTCAAGGTATTCCAGTTTATTCCTGATTTCATTCAATCAGGTTTTTTTTTACATTCGGATGTTTTTATTAATACGCAAAGATTCACGTTTAAATTGTTTATTCGAGTTAGAAAAAAACTCACAATCTCAACCCTTAATAATCCTCACAATGTACAACATTTGTGCCCTACTTCTTTAAATAAGATTATGTTCTCTTTTTAGATATTTTGGGGGTCATCTATAAACGGCGCGCAGGGCAGATTGGTTTGCAAAGTGAATATATTTGCCCTGCGCATGGTTATATTTATAAATCTGAATAAGAGGGTGCAAACAGAATTGCGAATATTTTTTTTACAATGCGAAAATTGTCTATAGGAGCTTTATAAATATGTCAAAATTCGCAAATTGCGGATCTTTATGCGCACACTCTGTGCCTCAATTACGCCACAACTTTGGTGGCGGATAAAATATTCGCAAAACTGTTTTGCAAACTGCGAATTTAAGTTACTGTCAACGCTATTTTCGCGCACAACAACCTCACACATTGGGTGCGCTCGCGCAAACTCCCGTCTCATTTGCGCACAGTTCGCAAAAACGGGAAAGACGGGCAGAGCAGTGCAATAAATTAGCGTTCAGGAAAAAACATAACCATTTGCGAAATATATGTGATGCGCAAACTTTATAAATGACCTCCTTTGTGCCTTAAGCTACTAAAAAATTCCTTAAGCTGGATAAAATTTTGCCGCCCTCGGACCGGGCCTTTGGGGCCTCACCACAAATTTAGGCCTTCACATGGCCACAATGTCTTGTTGCTTTGCCGCCAAATGAAATCATCATATTTCACTTTGGCGCAAAATTGAAAATAAAAAGACGTTGAGGACCTGGGTTCAATACCCGAATATAGGCCTTACTGTGTGAGTTCTTAGGTGCGCCGAAATGACTTCATTGATTTGATTCCTGACCCTTCATCTTTGATTCTGACTTTTTTTAATTTTTATTCAATTTTTTTTACTATTACACAGTGCGAGGAGGGAGAGGGGAGGAGGGGCAATGTCAGGCAGGGCTTTTTTGGTACTGGGGGGTTTAGTTCTGCTTTAAAGGGGTTGTTCACCTTCAATTAACTTTTAGTATGATGTAGACAGGGATATTCTGAGACACTTTGCAATTGGCTTTTAATTTTTTTAATATTTGTATGGTAGTTTTTTGTAGATTTGTATTCAGCAGCTCTCCAGTTTGCCGTTTCAGCAATTTGTTTGCAAGGGTCCACGTTACCCTAGCAACCATGCATTGATTTGAATAAGAGATTGGAACATGAATAGGAGAGGGACTGACTAGAAAGATGAGTAATAAAAAGTAGCAATAATAATACATTTGTAGCCTGACAGAGCATTTGTTTTTTTTAGATGGGGTCAGTGACCCCCCAACTTGAAAGCTGGCAAGACAAGAAGGAGGCAAATGCTGTAAATACAATTAATAAATAATGAAGACCAATTGAAAAGTTGCTTAGAATTGGCCATTCTATCACATACTAAGAGTTAACTTAAAGGTGAACCACCCCTTTAGGGTCAGTAAGACAATTTGTACATTAAGCTACTCAATAAATGGCCACGTAAGAATTCTACTGCTTCATTATACATTTTACTTTGGTATTATTACTCACTATTATTACATTGTTTTGTCTCCCAATGGACTTGTACCTTGGTTACATTAGAATGTAGACTCATAAATATGTATGGCTATACCTAAAATAGTTTCACGTATACAGACGTTCCTTTCATTCACAATAATCTTCAAAGGAGGCCCAGCCCTAATTCCCCACAGGTCTAGGTGGCGTCCGCCACAATAATATTCCACTGCTTATTGACTAATATCCAGTAGGTCCTGCATTTCCAGGATGCCCTGAATTAATGTTTCCCAATTTAAAAAAAAAGTCCTTAATCTGATCACATTGGAATTGAGCGTAACTAGAAGGCTATTAGTGATTCTATCAGCATATATCCATATCTATTCTTGCTTGATATCTAACCCACAAAGCATTAGGACAGGGTGTTTCCCAGCACTTTAATATATAACTATTACCATTATCTGATAGCTGAAGTGACAGAGAAGTTAAATATTGCAGCCTAGTTAAATGGCACTTAGAAAAAATGTTGCCAGAACCACAATGTTTATGGTTTGGCTGGTGGCACCAACCAACTGTAATGAAACAGCAGGCTTTTTAGATTAAAAATCTTTTGATAGTTTAAGAAATATACCCATGGAAAACAGCAGGCACCCCCAGATCCCACAACATAGCCTAATTCTTAGTGCACAGAACTCATAAGGATATGTTATGCTTTATTTGCCTGAAATAAAGTCTGCTGTTTTTTTACCAAGCCTGTGGCATCTGTGAGTGCCTACAAGGACAATTCTAGCACCAAAGTTGTTTGAAAGGAACTTTAATGATGCCAGCCCCCCCGCACTTACCTTTACATCACCAGAGGCACTTCCCTAGCACAGATACTTATTAAGCAGAAATTTGTCTCTTAAAGGAAAAGGAAAGTTAAACTAAAGGAGTAGCTAGAAATATTGTACATTATGTATTTGGCTTCTGGACCAGCCCAAGGCAACCACAGCTCTTTCACAGTAAAGATCTGTGTCTCCAAAGATGCCCCAGTAGCTCCCCATCTTCTTTTCTGCGGATTCACTGCACATGCTCTGTGCTGCTGTCACATACTGAGCTTAGGGACCCACTCACAATATACAGTCCACATAGAATAGAAATGTCACAATATAAGGCTGATTAGTAATTGGTACAGATCATTACTACATAGCAGCACAGAAACCAGTGCAATTAACATCAGAATTTAATAATCAGCCCTGTAGCATCAGCTTATATTACAGGGGAAGCTCATTTTCTGCTGGATAATTAGTGACGACCCCTAAGCTTAGCTTCTCAACAGCTGCTCAGAGCCCACTGAGCATGTGAGTGTCACAGACACTTTCCAAGATGGTGACCCCCTGTGACAAGTTTGAAGTCCTGGATCATTGCTGCTATTGACAAGCTGAAACTTTAGGCTGGTGCAATAAGTTCAGTATTAGCACATAACATTTTAGCCCTATTCATTTTTAGGGTTTAGTTCTCCTTTAACGGCGCCGGATGCGGTGGTAAACATCTCCAGCACCATCCTCTCTCATACGGAATTACAGGTATTACATAAAGGCTTATCATTCAGTCTTGTTAAAAATCCTGATTTTTTTCACATTGGATCTGGAACTGTTCAGATTATTTAGAACATTGAGACTTAAAAGTGCAATTTGCTAATACTATAAATGTGGAACAACGAAATGTCTGCAGCAATAGTTTTTGTGGGGACACACTGGGACTTAAACCTGTCAGTGAATTTATCCCGAAATGTGATAATGTATTCGTGGAGGCTTACATTAGGCATGTTGTTAGAGAAGTAAAACAATTGGAAGAGAAATTTCGCAGGGGTGATACACATCTTGTTCCCAACAATATGTCCAAGGTTGAATTACAAACACTGAATCATTAGGTTAAAAATCCTGATATAATCATTAAATCTGCCGATAATGAAATAGTAATCCTGTTTTTAGGATACAAAAACAAATAAAGGATCTCCTTGATGAGGCCTTGAATTTAAAGGTGATTGACAACTAGTGATGGGCGAATTTATTCGCCAGGCACGAATTCGTGGCAAATTTGCGTGATTTTCCGCCAGCGAATAAATCCGTGAAATGCCCGCGAAAATTCGCGGCAAAAATTCGCCAGCCTCAAAAATTTTATACTGAAAAAACGGCGCCGGCGTCAAAAACGAGACGCCGGCGCCATTTCGCGAATTTTTCAGCGAAGTGAAGTGGCCCAAATTCGCCCATCACTATTGACAACAAGTTGGCTGTACAACAAGCGTGCCCTCTAACCCCACTCTTTTATATTTTATCTAAAATCCATAAAAATCTTCAACATACACCAGGCAGACCAATTGTTTCAAATGTAGATTCAGTTTTTTTTCCCTGTTGCTATTTTTGTGGATGAAATAATCAGAGCCTATGTGGAAACACACCAATCAAATATACAAGATACAAGTGATTTTTTGACACGACTCAATGAAATAACTGATAATGTTGAAAATTGGATATTGGTGACTCTCGACGTAGAGAGCCTCTACGTCGAAATTAGGGGCACGGAAATGGGGTCAAATGTGGCCCCGTCATACGCAAATATCTTTATGAATCACTTTGAAAAAAATGTTCTTTACACTAATCATCTATTTTTAAGACACTGTAAAAAGTTGATTCGCTATATCGATGATGTATTTGCGTTGTGGACGGGGCCACAGGAAACCCTAGTGGCATTTGTTCATGAAATTAATGGTGCACTCCCCTATATTCAATTTACTTTGAACTATAGTTTGTCCGAAATTGCATTTCTTGATACCAGGGTGTACAGGGCCGCCATCAGGGGGGGACAAGCGTACCGGGCCCGGGCATGAAGGGGGGACCGGCAGCACTGCATTTTTTGAAGATCCGGGCCCCCCTTACAAGTGCCCGAGCCCGTTTTTCCAGCTATTTCTTTCCTATATAATTTAGGCATCGGCTTTGCAGCCATCGCAACACTTCGCCAGGCGAAAATTCGCTCAGACACCGCTAATTAGCTAAAATCGATGTTGTGTCCAGAGTGCCAAACGCTGGTGAATTTTCGCTAGCGTTGCTTTGGCAATGCTAGCAAATCAAAACGAAGATGCACTCGTGTTCAATTCTGCATAGAGCAACTTCGTTAGAGGTCTTCACTCAGGCTAATTTGCATATGGCGGGAAATTTAAAGTTGAATGGACATATACGTTACAGCAAATACATTAAATTACTCAAGTCCAGGGAACCTTAATAAATACAATAGAGTTGTTATAATGCCCTACACATAAGCCCACTGTATAGTTTATGTGCCATATGTTATAAAATGTATGGGGGAACCTGGTTACTCAAAAAAAATTTTAAGGACTTTTGCAGGCTATCACTCTGAATAAAGGAAAAGACGCCAGCGTATTTTGGACTTTTTCTTTTCTTTTTTTTTTTAAACTTTTTCCACTAAAAAATATGATGCAAGTAACAGAAGAATGAGGAAGATCTATGCACTCCAATGCACTTCGTCTGGTCTGAACTGGCGAAGGCAAGTCTGGCGAAAGAGGTAACGTTCAGTAAAATCCACATCTTAGTAAATTTGCAGAGTAGCGTCAATTCACGAGAGCGAAAATTCCCCCGTACTAAAAAAAACTGCTCTTAACTGCCTAGCATTGCCCCCCTCTCCCTCCCCGCACTGTACATTAGTAAAAAAAACAACATAAAATCTGACCCTAAAATGCAGAAAATGAGAGCTGAAAAGCAGGAAGTAGTGTTCTGGCTATTATGTTAGACATCCAGTCACTCCAGCCTTTATACATTACATGTTTGGCTAACTATATTAGATATATTTTTTATTTTGCACATCCTATCTATTTACCCAGTTTTTATTTTCACATTGAACTGTTCCTTTAAAACCAAGTAATCTCTCAGGCGTTTCTCTCAATGCCAGTCACTGTGATGCACAATCACCCACCATGCCACTTCAAGTCACTGTTCATCTTCCCACCAAGTCACTACCTGTAGTCCCTTTCATTCATACCCAGTTACACACACACAGGCTGTCCAGAAGATTTATATTTCAATAGGAGCTGGAGGATTTCAGACTGGACATCCCAAGTAGTGATGTGTGGCCTGGCCCAATACCCACAAGATCCGCGGGTTTGGGCAACCTCGCACTCCCATATGCGGGTCCGGGTTGAGCTTTTCTTCCTGCTCTCCTCGCCCGCCACCTTGCATTGCCGACTTCCAGCTTCCGTTTTTATAGATGGGCACCTGCTCGGCCCGTTACTTTTATGACATCATCGGTGGGGCGGTAGGGCGCAGATCTATAAAAGCAACCTGGAAGTCGGGAGCGCGCTGAGGGAGGGCAGGTTAGGGTTGGTTGCGGGTCGAATTCTTCCCAACCCACACATCACTAATCCCTAAATCCCATTCATTTTTACTTTTGAACTGGCTTCCCAGGCTTTCTAAAAATGCTCGGGGGCAATATGCATGAGGCCTCATATATATATATATATATATATATATATATATATATATATATATATAGATATATATAGATATATATATATACCTCATTACATATAAAATGTAGCCAAATGGCATACTGCAGACCTTTAGTTTATCCTGGTACCTCCACATTGAATCACCAGCTAAATCCTAGCAAATTCATTGCTCGTGTCCCATTACTCCTATTAGTTTTACCGTTGTCCCTCACCTATGATCTGGCCAACATTAAGAAACAACACCTGGACTTGTGATTCATTTTCTTTGTTTTGTTAGTAGCTGAAATCACAGGTTTGCTGACTTTCTTTAACTTATCAGTACAATTTATGGTTGTCTTTACTCATTTACCCAGCTTTAGCAATTTGCACCAAGTACTTGGGTGGTGAGTTTTTCATAACTAGTGATGGGTGAATTTATTCGCCAGGCATGGATTTGCGGCAAATTTCCAGATTTCACAGGCGACAAATGTTTTCACGAAACTGCTGCGTAAATTCGCTGTGGGAAAATTCGCTGTGACAAAAAAAGTATCGCTTGTCAAAATTGACGCATGTCAAAATTATTCGGACTCCCGTTGACTTTGATGCAGTTGGACAAAAGAGTCAAGTGAAATGGGACAGATTCGCCCATCACTAGTCATAATGGTTAGGCTGTTGAAACTGGAGGCAACCACAGTTCCATATGCTTTATGGCAGGGAATGTAAAAAGCACCCTGGCTGTAGCACAAGACGGGATCGGTTATTTGATAACTGCAATGCTGCTTGAAATGTCTTGGGAACATCTTGCGGCAATGAGGGGAGATACTTGGAGCTTATTTATAAAGCAAGTGAAATGCATAAGCATTCAAATGTGACCCACCATAGAGGCTTCTACATCTCCTCGTGGCTGAGATCACCCTTTCCACCTCAACTTGGTGGACCTGTTTAATCTCTGATAGTATTACTTATTTAGAGATGCCAACCCCCGGCTGGAAATGGTCTGGGTTCATCTTCTACCTGCCATGACCATGGTCAAACAGGGATTTTTATATCCATATATTGCAATATATTCAAGCTGGCCAACTAGGTCAAAGTCATCCCATGGTCTGGCCAGTCCTACACTAAACCATTAGTCTGTGTGTCATCGCCTCTTCTATGCATCATCCTCTTGTTTTTGTTTTTTTTCTTTCATTATTAAACTGACCCCGAAAAAATGTCTTGTGAGACGCATGACTATTAATACGTGATTAGTATCATGTATGGTATGTGCATCTATGATCTGTTTACAGGGAAGGGCAGCTATTTGCTATTATTACTATTTATTATTGCATAGGATGGTCTCCTATAGTACCTTATTTACATTAAAATGTAGACTCATAAATATGTATTTCCAGGCATCAAGTATGGCTTTAACACTGGCTATGAATCATACTTAAAATTCTTCCATGTTTAAAGTTGTTCCGTTCTGAAGAAATTAGCCCTTCTAGAAATGCATGTCCTACCTGACTGTATGGATTAGTTAGTTTCACTAAAAAAAACATGAATTATTCGAGATTTCTACCTGACTGAATGGATTCCTAGCCTGATTTCTTTCTTTCACAAGTATCTTCATAGAGGTCCAACCCTAATTCCCCAGAACTCTAGCAAATATGAAAAGCATGGGTCTTTTTAGAATGTATTTATACAAAGACAAGAGATTCTCTGTACTCAATCCACCATTAATACTCTAAGGACATTAAAGGAGAACTAAACCCTAAAGTGAAATATGGGTAGAAATGCCCTAAATTATATACTGAACTTATTGAACCACCATAAAGGCTGAGCATCTCTACAGTAGTAATGATCCAGGACTTCAACGTGGTCACAGGAATTCCCCATCTTGATTTTGTTAGGAGTGACACTCACATGCTCACATGGTTAGTTTCACTAAAAAACATTCGTTTTTCAAGAGTTGTTATGCCCCGAAGCTACTAAAAGGTCATTATGGTAATAGCAACCATAAAGTTACAGTATATCATTTAATGTCTGGTGCAAAAAACAAATATACACTAGGGCAACAAAAAAATATGAATTTCAGAAAAGTTAATTTTAGTGCCTTCAGGGCTGCCCTTCAGAGCATTGATTGGAGAATTAAGTTTTCAGCTAAAAACACAGAACAGAAATGGTTGTCATTCAAAATGATATTAAATCATTACTGTTCTCAATTTATTCCCTTATGGAGTAAATGTAAAAGCTCTAAGAATCACCCTGTGTGGCGTAATATAGAAGTAAAGAAGTTAATAGGAAAAAAGAAAAAGGCATTTGAAAACTACAAGTCTGTTGGGACAGAAGCTGCATTTAAGGAATATAAACACTGTAATAAATGTTGTAAATCAGCAATCCTGAAGGTAAAGAAAGAAAATGAAGAGTGCATTGCGACAGAGGCTAAGACTAACCCCAAAAAGTTTTTTTAAATACATTAGTAGTAAAAAAATGCAGGTTGAGAGTGTTCCATTAAATAATGGTACCAGTAATCTGGGCAGCTAAGTGGCAAATGAGATTCAATGTTGATAAATGTAAAGTCATGCACCTGGGATGTAAGAATATCCACTTATACCCTTAATGGGACTGCACTAGGCAAATCCATTATAGAAAACGACCTTGGAGTCCTTGTAGATAATAAACTTGGCTGTAGCAAGCAATGCCAGTCAGCAGCATCAAGGGCAAATAAGGTCTTGAGCTGTATTAAAAGGGGCATAGAGTCAAGGGAGGAGGGGGTCATTCTTCCACTGTATAGAGCACTTGTAAGGCCCCATCTAGAATATGCCGTACAGTTTTGGTCTCCATCACTCAAACAGGACATTCTTGTATTAGAGAGGGTACAGAGAAGGGCAACTAAGCTGGTAAAAGGTATTGAAAATCTTAGCTATGAGGAAAGACTGGCCAAATTGGGGATGAAGAGGCGCTTAAGGGGTGATAGGATGACTATGTATAAATAGATAAGGGGATCATATAATAATCTCTCTAATGCTTTATTTCCAGCTGACACGAGGTCACCCATTCCGATTAGAAGAAAAGAGGTTCTGGCTAAATATTCGGAAGGGGTTTGTTACAGTGAGAGATGTGAAGATGTGGAATTCTCTCTCTGAATCAGTGGTACAGGCTGATACATTAGATAGCTTTAAAGGAATTGTTCAGTGTAAAAATAAAAACTGGGTAAATAGGCTGTGCAAAATAAAAAATGTCTCTAATATAGTTAGTTAGCCAAAAATGTAATGTATAAAGGCTGGAGTGATTTGATGTATAACTTGTCAGTCAGAACACTACTTCCTGCTTTTCAGCTCTCTTGGTTTACACTGACTGGTTACCCTGGCTACCAGGCAGTAACCAATCAGAGACTTGAAGGGGGGCCACATGGGTCATATCTGTTGCTTTTGAATCTGAGCTGAATGCTGAGGATCAATTACAAACTCACTGAACAGAAATGTACCATGTGGCCCCCCTTCAAGTCGCTGACTAACTCAGAGTTATAGAGCTGAAAAGCAGGAAGTTGGATTCTGGCTGTTTTATTAGACATCTGTTCACTCCAGCCTTTATACATTACATTGTTGGCTAACTAACTATATTAGAAACAATTTTTATTTTGCACAGCCTATCTATTTAAACAGTTTCTATTTTTACACTGAACTGTTCCTTTCAGAAGGGGTTGGATGGTGTTTAGCAAGTGAGGGAATACAGGGTTATGGGAGATAGCTCATAGTACAAGTTGTTCCAGGGTCTTGTCAGGAAGGAATTTTGGAGGCTTCAGATGGGTTTTTTTTTGCCTTTCTCTGGATCAACTGGCAGTTAGGCAGGGTAAAAAAGGGAAAAGGTCGACATGTGTCTTTTTTCAACCTATCTTCAACCTATCTTACTATGTTGCTCCAGCTAAACCCTGTCAAATGAATGTAAAAGTCAATGGCAGAGGTCCCTTTAACCATTTGAAGATGTTATTTTTTGGGTGTTTTACACTGGTTTATGTTCGAAAACTTGATAAATTACATTTTTTTTATCCAATAAACTCAATTATTCAAGGTATTCCAGTTTATTCCTGATTTCATTCAATCAGGTTTTTTTTTACATTCGGATGTTTTTATTAATACGCAAAGATTCACGTTTAAATTGTTTATTCGAGTTAGAAAAAAACTCACAATCTCAACCCTTAATAATCCTCACAATGTACAACATTTCTGCCCTACTTCTTTAAATAAGATTTAGTTCTCTTTTAAGCATTTTGGGGGTCATCTATAAACATTGCGCAGGGCAGATTGGTTTGCAAAGTGAATATATTTGCCCTGCGCATGGTTATATTTATAAATCTGAATAAGAGGGTGCAAACAGAATTGCGAATATTTTTTTTACAATGCGAAAATTGTCTATAGGAGCTTTATAAATATGTCAAAATTCGCAAATTGCAGATCTTTATGCGCACACTCTGTGCCTCAATTACGCCACAACTTTGGTGGCGGATAAAATATTCGCAAAACTGTTTTGCAAACTGCGAATTTAAGTTACTGTCAACGCTATTTTCGCGCACAACAACCTTGCACATTGGGTGCGCTCGCGCAAACTCCCGTCTCATTTGCGCACAGTTCGCAAAAACGGGAAAGACGGGCAGAGCAGTGCAATAAATTAGTGTTCAGGAAAAAACATAACCATTTGCGAAATATATGTGATGCGCAAACTTTATAAATGACCTCCTTTGTGCCTTAAGCTACTAAAAAATTCCTTAAGCTGGATAAAATTTTGCCGCCCTCGGACCGGGCCTTTGGGGCCTCACCACAAATTTAGGCCTTCACATGGCCACAATGTCTTGTTGCTTTGCCGCCAAATGAAATCATCATATTTCACTTTGGCGCAAAATTGAAAATAAAAAGACGTTGAGGACCTGGGTTCAATACCCGAATATAGGCCTTACTGTGTGAGTTCTTAGGTGCGCCGAAATGACTTCATTGATTTGATTCCTGACCCTTCATCTTTGATTCTGACTTTTTTTAATTTTTATTTAATTTTTTTTACTATTACACAGTGCGAGGAGGGAGAGGGGAGGAGGGGCAATGTCAGGCAGGGCTTTTTTGGTACTGGGGGGTTTAGTTCTGCTTTAAAGGAAAACTATACCCCCCAAACAATGTAGGTCTCTATTAAAAGATACTGAGTAAAACAGATCATGTGTAAAACCCTGCTTCATGTAAATGAACCATTATCATAATAATATACTTTTTTAGTAGTATGTGCCATTGGGTAATCATAAATAGAAAATTGCCATTTTAAAAAATAAGGGCCGCCCCCTGGGATCGTAAGATTCACTGTGCACACATACAAACCACATGTAAGGTCACATGAGCCAATTAACAGACAGAGTTGTGCCTTTTGCTTCCTCACTTCTTCCTGTTACAGTTAGTGTTGTAGTATTTCTGGTCAGGTGATCTCTGAGGCAGCACAGATAGAGTCACGAAATGGTGGTTCAAGGCAAGAGATGTAAAAGGGCAATATTTATGTAAATATATATTCCAGTTTGGTAAGATTCTTTACTATGTCATTCAATTTGATATAAACTATCTGTTGCTTAAGTATTCATTTTGGGGGTATAGTTTTCCTTTAAAGGGGTTGTTCACCTTCAATTAACTTTTAGTATGATGTAGACAGGGATATTCTGAGACACTTTGCAATTGGCTTTTAATTTTTTTAATATTTGTATGGTAGTTTTTTGTAGATTTGTATTCAGCAGCTCTCCAGTTTGCCGTTTCAGCAATTTGGTTGCAAGGGTCCACGTTACCCTAGCAACCATGCATTGATTTGAATAAGAGATTGGAACATGAATAGGAGAGGGACTGACTAGAAAGATGAGTAATAAAAAGTAGCAATAATAATACATTTGTAGCCTGACAGAGCATTTGTTTTTTTTAGATGGGGTCAGTGACCCCCCAACTTGAAAGCTGGCAAGACAAGAAGAAGGCAAATGCTGTAAATACAATTAATAAATAATGAAGACCAATTGAAAAGTTGCTTAGAATTGGCCATTCTATCATATACTAAGAGTTAACTTAAAGGTGAACCACCCCTTTAGGGTCAGTAAGACAATTTGTACATTAAGCTACTCAATAAATGGCCACGTAAGAATTCTACTGCTTCATTATACATTTTACTTTGGTATTATTACTCACTATTATTACATCGTTTTGTCTCCCAATGGACTTGTACCTTGGTTACATTAGAATGTAGACTCATAAATATGTATGGCTATACCTAAAATAGTTTCTCGTATACAGACGTTCCTTTCATTCACAATAATCTTCAAAGGAGGCCCAGCCCTAATTCCCCACAGGTCTAGGTGGCGTCCGCCACAATAATATTCCACTGCTTATTGACTAATATCCAGTAGGTCCTGCATTTCCAGGATGCCCTGAATTAATGTTTTCCAATTTAAAAAAAAAGTCCTTAATCTGATCACATTGGAATTGAGCGTAACTAGAAGGCTATTAGTGATTCTATCAGCATATATCCATATCTATTCTTGCTTGATATCTAACCCACAAAGCATTAGGACAGGGTGTTTCCCAGCACTTTAATATATAACTATTAACATTATCTGATAGCTGAAGTGACAGAGAAGTTAAATATTGCAGCCTAGTTAAATGGCACTTAGAAAAAATGTTGCCAGAACCACAATGTTTATGGTTTGGCTGGTGGCACCAACCAACTGTAATGAAATAGCAGACTTTTTAGATTAAAAATCTTTTGATAGTTTAAGAAATATACCCATGGAAAACAGCAGGCACCCCCAGATCCCACAACATAGCCTAATTCTTAGTGCACGGAACTCATAAGGATATGTTATGCTTTATTTGCCTGAAAAAAAGTCTGCCGTTCTTTTACCAAGCCTGTGGCATCTGTGAGTGCCTACAAGGACAATTCTAGCACCAAAGTTGTCTGCAAGGAACTTTAATGATGCCAGCCCCCCGCACTTACCTTTACATCACCAGAGGCACTTCCCTAGCACAGATACTTATTAAGCAGAAATTTGTCTCTTAAAGGAAAAGGAAAGTTAAACTAAAGGAGTAGCTAGAAATATTGTACATTATGTATTTGGCTTCTGGACCAGCCCAAGGCAACCACAGCTCTTTCACAGTAAAGATCTGTGTCTCCAAAGATGCCCCAGTAGCTCCCCATCTTCTTTTCTGCGGATTCACTGCACATGCTCTGTGCTGCTGTCACTTACTGGGCTTAGGGACCCACTCACAATATACAGTACACATAGAATAGAAATGTCACAATATAAGGCTGATTAGTAATTAATACAGATAATTACTACATGGCAGCACAGAAACCAGTGCAATTAGCATCAGAATTTAATAATCAGCCCTGTAGCATCAGCTTATATTACAGGGGAAGCTCATTTTCTGCTGGATAATTAGTGACGACCCCTAAGCTTAGCTTCTCAACAGCTGCTCAGAGCCCACTGAGCATGTGAGTGTCACAGACACTTTCCAAGATGGTGACCCCCTGTGACAAGTTTGAAGTCCTGGATCATTGCTGCTATTGACAAGCTGAAACTTTAGGCTGGTGCAATAAGTTCAGTATTAGCACATAACATTTTAGCCCTATTCATTTTTAGGGTTTAGTTCTCCTTTAACGGCGCCGGATGCGGTGGTAAACATCTCCAGCACCATCCTCTCTCATACGGAATTACAGGTATTACATAAAGGCTTATCGTTCAGTCTTGTTAAAAATCCTGATTTTTTTCACATCGGATCTGGAACTGTTCAGATTATTTAGAACATTGAGACTTAAAAGTGCAATTTGCTAATACTATAAATGTGGAACAACGAAATGTCTGCAGCAATAGTTTTTGTGGGGACACACTGGGACTTAAACCTGTCAGTGAATTTATGCCGAAATGTGATAATGTATTCGTGGAGGCTTACATTAGGCATGTTGTTAGAGAAGTAAAACAATTGGAAGAGAAATTTTGCAGGGGTGATACACATCTTGTTCCCAACAATATGTCCAAGGTTGAATTACAAACACTGAATCATTTGGTTAAAAATCCTGATATAATCATTAAATCTGCCGATAATGAAATAGTAATCCTGTTTTTAGGATACAAAAACAAATAAAGGATCTCCTTGATGAGGCCTTGAATTTAAAGGTGATTGACAACTAGTGATGGGCGAATTTATTCGCCAGGCACGAATTCGTGGCAAATTTGCGTGATTTGCCGCCAGCGAATAAATTCGTGAAATGCCCGCGAAAATTCGCGGCAAAAATTCGCCAGCCTCAAAAATTTTATACCGAAAAAACGGCGCTGGCGTCAAAAACGAGACGCCGGCGCCATTTCGCGAATTTTTCAGCGAAGTGAAGTGGCCCAAATTCGCCCATCACTATTGACAACAAGTTGGCTGTACAACAAGCATGCCCTCTAACCCCACTCTTTTATATTTTATCTAAAATCCATAAAAATCTTCAACATACACCAGGCAGACCGATTGTTTCAAATGTAGATTCAGTTTTTTTCCCCTGTTGCTATTTTTGTGGATGAAATAATCAGAGCCTATGTGGAAACACACCAATCATATATACAAGATACAAGTGATTTTTTGACACGACTCAATGAAATAACTGATAATGTTGAAAATTGGATATTGGTGACGCTCGACGTAGAGAGCCTCTACGTCGAAATTAGGGGCACGGAATTGGGGTCAAATGTGGCCCCGTCATACGCAAATATCTTTATGAATCACTTTGAAAAAAATGTTCTTTACACTAATCATCTATTTTTAAGACACTGTAAAAAGTGGATTCACTATATCGATGATGTATTTGCGTTGTGGACGGGGCCACAGGAAACCCTAGTGGCATTTGTTCATGAAATTAATGGTGCACTCCCCTATATTCAATTTACTTTGAACTATAGTTTGTCCGAAATTGCATTTCTTGATACCAGGGTGTACAGGGCCGCCATCAGGGGGGGACAAGCGTACCGGGCCCGGGCATGAAGGGGGGACCGGCAGCGCTGCATTTTTTGAAGATCCGGGCCCCCCTTACAAGTGCCCGAGCCCGTTTTTCCAGCTATTTCTTTCCTATATAATTTAGGCATCGGCTTTGCAGCCATCGCAACACTTCGCCAGGCGAAAATTCGCTCAGACACTGCTAATTAGCTAAAATCGATGTTGTGTCCAGAGCGCCAAACGCTGGTGAATTTTCGCTAGTGTTGCTTTGGCAATGCTAGCAAACCAAAACGAAGATGCACTAGTGTTCAATTCTGCATAGAGCAACTTCGTTAGGGGTCTTCACTCAGGCTAATTTGCATATGGCGGGAAATTTAAAGTTGAATGGACATATACGTTACAGCAAATACATTACATTACTCAAGTCCAGGGAACCTTAATAAAGACAATAGAGTTGTTATAATGCCCTACACATAAGCCCACTGTATAGTTTATGTGCAATATGTTATAAAATGTATGGGGGAACCTGGTTACCCAAAAAAAAATTTTAAGGACTTTTGCAGGCTATCACTCTGAATAAAGGAAAAGACGACAGCGTATTTTGGACTTTTTCTTTTTTTTTTTAAACTTTTTCCACTAAAAAATATGATGCAAGTAACAGAAGAATGAGGAAGATCTATGCACTCCAATGCACTTCATCTGGTCTGAACTGGCGAAGGCAAGTCTGGCGAAAGAGGTAACGTTCAGTAAAATCCACATCTTAGTAAATTTGCAGAGTAGCGTCAATTCACGAGAGCGAAAATTCCCCCGTACTAAAAAAAACTGCTCTTAACTGCCTAGCATTGCCCCCCTCTCCCTCCCCGCACTGTACATTTGTAAAAAAAACAACATAAAATCTGACCCTAAAATGCAGAAAATGAGAGCTGAAAAGCAGGAAGTAGTGTTCTGGCTATTATGTTAGACATCCAGTCACTCCAGCCTTTATACATTACATGTTTGGCTAACTATATTAGATACATTTTTTATTTTGCACATCCTATCTATTTACCCAGTTTTTATTTTCACATTGAACTGTTCCTTTAAAACCAAGTAATCTCTCAGCCGTTTCTCTCGATGCCAGTCACTGTGATGCACAATCACCCACCATGCCACTTCAAGTCACTGTTCATCTTCCCACCAAGTCACTACCTGTAGTCCCTTTCATTCATACCCAGTTACACACACACAGGCTGTCCAGAAGATTTATATTTCAATAGGAGCTGGAGGATTTCAGACTGGACATCCCAAGTAGTGATGTGTGGCCTGGCCCAATACCCACAAGATCCGCGGGTTTGGGCAACCTCGCACTCCCATATGCGGGTCGGGGTTCAGCTTTTCTTCCTGCTCTCCTCGCCCGCCACCTTGCATTGCCGACTTCCAGCTTCCGTTTTTATAGATGGGCACCTGCTCGGCCCGTTACTTTTATGACATCATCGGTGGGGCGGGTAGGGCGCAGATCTATAAAAGCAACCTGGAAGTCGGGAGCGCGCTGAGGGAGGGCAGGTTAGGGTTGGTTGCGGGTCGAATTCTTCCCAACCCACACATCACTAATCCCTAAATCCCATTCATTTTTACTTTTGAACTGGCTTCCCAGGCTTTCTAAAAATGCTCGGGGGCAATATGCATGAGGCCTCATATATATATATATATATATATATATAGTCCAACAAAATGGAGTGGAGATTAACCCTGGTCTGTGACCTAGTCCAACGGACAAATTATATATTAATCAAAAAAGTCCAGACAACTTGCTTTGTGATCAAGAAAAAACTTTTATCAAGCAAGTATGAAGTACAACGTTTCGAAGCTCCCGCTTCTTTATCAAGTAATACAGATTACAATGACATCATATCCTTTTATAGCCATATGTATAGACCACACCCACGCAGTGGGATGTGGTTTGTCATGTGTTACCCAGAGACCAATAAGTATACATTCAACTCATGTATGCTAGCAATGTCTATTGAGACAGTGGTAACAGTAACACATAATTATTAAAGTGACATGTAGGTCAAAAGTAACAATATGTAGCAATATGTAACTAGGAACAAAAAGTAGTAAGGAAAACACGATGTCATACTCAATTTGTCCCAACAACCCACTCATAAATTGTTACAAAATATATCCTCCAATCACATGAAAGCATACAGGTCATATTCCCTGTTAAGACCTTTGGGGGACATTGTTTGCAGTGTATGTATCCAAAATTTTTCTCTTTTTTGGAGTTGTAGGAGTCTATTGCCCCCCCGACGTGGGGGGGCAATAGACTCCAATACAAGAAATCTGAGGGTTGCCACAGAGTGTCGTGCAGAATGAAAATGGGCTGGCACTGGAGTCGGAATCTTGAACGACTATCCAAACGTGCAGTATCATTGGAACTACATGGATGTACTTTGGCTGAGTATTACCGTTTAAAACGTATTCCAAGGGGCCTGAGAGTGCATCTACAGCCCACATTGTTCTCTGATAATTTGGAGTATTGCAAGAAGTTTGAGGGTATTCTCAATAAATGCTCTTTGGACATTATCACTTTAACTATTGAATATATACAAAAAGAATTGCTTACTGTGGCGGAACAGGTGAGCAACTTGGAGACGCAATTAGCACAAACTGCAAACCAGGAGGAGCTTTCTAATACCAAAGCTCGTTTTGAGGAATCCGTATCAAGGTTCCGCCTGGAGACTGAAACACGTAAGAGGGAAAAGTTCCTGCGGGACGCCGAGGACTACACAAGCGGACGCGTATACAGGTGGACGCCGGGCCGACCTCACGTGACCACACCCTATTTCCGGGGACGGAGGACCCAGGCACAAGCACCGCGTGGTACACGCCACGCTGGACAGCAGGCGGCCATTAGGAGCAGCTCGGGAGAAACGGCTTCACAGCCAGCCACTGATTCCACCGGATCGTCTTTTTTAGGGGAAGACAGCGCTCCTTCCAGCAGCGGGGAGCGCGAGGTCAACGCTCCAGAGGCAAGTGGCGGAACGGCCGTCCAGACGCGACAGATACGCAACAACAGCAAGACAGCACCGAGGAAGGCACATCGTCAGTGATTAATATCTCCAAAAAGGTACTGTCGCCCTCTGAACTTAGTGTTTTACAGAAGGGTCTATCCTTCTGTCCGTCTACCAAACTAGACACGTTCACATTGGACATTGACTTGCAACGCTTTTACAGATTGTTACGTCTCAAAGTGCAGTTTAAGGATAAGGAAAAAGATATTGCTGGTATGCAGTCACAGGTGGGAGGGTTAACCCCTCAACGCTTTAATTTACACAAAAAAAGCAAATATCTTCCTCCAACTTCCTTTCATCCTGTGGAAACTGTTATAAATTTCATTTCAAGAGATATTCACAAATTTGTACATGATTCTAAAGGATTAAAAAACATGCGATATAATAATAACATGTCTAAAACAGAACGTGAATCACTTAATGCCTTAATGTGTGATAGAAGTGTAATTTACAAACCGGCTGACAAAGGGGGAGCTTTAGTAATCCTTGATAAGGATTACTATGTTCAGGAAATTTTGGGCCAATTATATAATATTAACACATATGTCCCACTAGACAAGGATCCTACAGGTGAAATTACAAACCTTATACTTGGAGTCTTAACACGATACCAAGAACAGGGAGTTATCACTGACGGTCTGAAGGAGTATCTAGTGCAGGAATTTCCATGCATACCTGTGTTTTATACGCTGCCCAAGGTGCATAAAAATCTTCAATCTCCTCCTGGACGGCCGATTGTAGCAGGGGTTAACTCTATACTATCACCTTTGTCAATTTTTCTAGATAAAGTATTAGCCCCCTTTGTATCGTCAGGAGCTTCATACATAAAGGATACTTCACACTTTTTACGTTGCATTCAAGCTTTAGACCTAGGTCATGACAAGGTATTATTAGCAGCATTTGATGTCAACAGTCTATATACTTCCATACCCCATGACTTGGGGATGGCAGCAGTTAGACTGACCCTGGAGGAATCTAATTACGACCAGGCACATATTGACTTCTTCATGGAATTGTTATATCTAATTCTACATAAGAATTATTTCTTATTTCAGGATAAATTTTTTCTCCAGGTACAGGGGACTGCCATGGGATCCAACGTCGCCCCCACCTATGCCAACATCTTTATGAATTTTTTCGAGAACACATATGTGTATGGCCATGCTCTATATAAACAGAATTGCCTGAAATGGTGGCGATATATCGACGATTTGTTGGTTATATGGAGGGGTGACGTTGGATCCCTATTGGAGTTTAAAGTCTATCTAGACTCTTGTATTCCCACGATTGGATTTACACTTACACACAGTGAGGAATCAGTTACATTCCTGGATACTACTGTGTATCGCAGGGACAGATCCTTGCATACGGATTTGTTCGTTAAACCTACTGACCGTAACAATCTGTTGAGGTTTGATAGTGCACATCCAAGGGCTAATATTTCCTCTCTCCCTAGATCACAGATGTTGCGCGTTAGACGCATAGTCACAGAGGAGGAACGACTCTCTACACGCCTAACAGAGATGTCCACAAAATTTAAGCAAAGAGGGTACCCACGGCAGATGTTAACACAAGAGGCGGCACGTGTGCAGGGGCTGGACCGTGAGTCTATTATACAGGACAAATTATCAGATAGGACAAAAAATTCCCGTATACCTTTTGTACACTCTTATCATCCCTGTAATAGAAAAATACATCATGTGATCCACAAGCATTGGCCCCTACTGCGCGCAGCATATCCTGATATCCCAGAATTTCAGGAACCTCCATTACTGTCCTACAAACGACCACGTAATCTCAGAGATAGGCTTGTAAAAGCAGACCTGGGCACTCAGAAGGTTAACCCACAAAGGGTCTTAGCACCACTGTCCAATGGCATGTACCCATGTGGTAGGTGCAACCAATGTTCAAGTGTCATACGTACTAATGTCTTCACCCACCCATATTCAGGAAGAAAGTTTGAGTTACGTGGCCATTTTACATGTGACACGGAATATGTGGTCTACATGCTCAAGTGCCCTTGTGGGCTTGCGTACATTGGGGAGACGGTACAACCAATACGGGATCGTATTAGTCAGCATAAATCCACGATCAGGAAGGAGATATTAAAATTGCCAGTGCCAGCCCATTTTCATTCTGCACGACACTCTGTGGCAACCCTCAGATTTCTTGTATTGGAGTCTATTGCCCCCCCACGTCGGGGGGGCAATAGACTCCTACAACTCCAAAAAAGAGAAAAATTTTGGATACATACACTGCAAACAATGTCCCCCAAAGGTCTTAACAGGGAATATGACCTGTATGCTTTCATGTGATTGGAAGATATATTTTGTAACAATTTATGAGTGGGTTGTTGGGACAAATTGAGTATGACATCGTGTTTTCCTTACTACTTTTTGTTCCTAGTTACATATTGCTACATATTGTTACTTTTGACCTACATGTCACTTTAATAATTATGTGTTACTGTTACCACTGTCTCAATAGACATTGCTAGCATACATGAGTTGAATGTATACTTATTGGTCTCTGGGTAACACATGACAAACCACATCCCACTGCGTGGGTGTGGTCTATACATATGGCTATAAAAGGATATGATGTCATTGTAATCTGTATTACTTGATAAAGAAGCGGGAGCTTCGAAACGTTGTACTTCATACTTGCTTGATAAAAGTTTTTTCTTGATCACAAAGCAAGTTGTCTGGACTTTTTTGATTAATATATATATATATATATATACCTCATTACATATAAAATGTAGCCAAATGGCATACTGCAGACCTTTAGTTTATCCTGGTACCTCCACATTGAATCACCAGCTAAATCCTAGCAAATTCATTGCTCGTGTCCCATTTCTCCTATTAGTTTTACCGTTGTCCCTCACCTATGATCTGGCCAACATTAAGAAACAACACCTGGACTTGTGATTCATTTTCTTTGTTTTGTTAGTAGCTGAAATCACAGGTTTGCTGACTTTCTTTAACTTATCAGTACAATTTATGGTTGTCTTTACTCATTTACCCAGCTTTAGCAATTTGCACCAAGTACTTGGGTGGTGAGTTTTTCATAACTAGTGATGGGTGAATTTATTCGCCAGGCATGGATTTGCGGCAAATTTCCAGATTTCACAGACGACAAATATTTTCACGAAACTGCTGCGTAAATTCGCTGTGGGAAAATTCGCTGTGACAAAAAAATTATCGCTTCTCAAAATTGACGCATGTCAAAATTATTCGGACTCCCGTTGACTTTGATGCAGTTGGACAAAAGAGTCAAGTGAAATGGGACAGATTCGCCCATCACTAGTCATAATGGTTAGGCTGTTGAAACTGGAGGCAACCACAGTTCCATATGCTTTATGGCAGGGAATGTAAAAAGCACCCTGGCTGTAGCACAAGACGGGATCGGTTATTTGATAACTGCAATGCTGCTTGAAATGTCTTGGGAACATCTTGCGGCAATGAGGGGAGATACTTGGAGCTTATTTATAAAGCAAGTGAAATGCATAAGCATTCAAATGTGACCCACCATAGAGGCTTCTACATCTCCTCGTGGCTGAGATCACCCTTTCCACCTCAACTTGGTGGACCTGTTTAATCTCTGATAGTATTACTTATTTAGAGATGCCAACCCCCGGCTGGAAATGGTCTGGGTTCATCTTCTACCTGCCATGACCATGGTCAAACAGGGATTTTTATATCCATATATTGCAATATATTCAAGCTGGCCAACTAGGTCAAAGTCATCCCATGGTCTGGCCAGTCCTACACTAAACCATTAGTCTGTGTGTCATCGCCTCTTCTATGCATCATCCTCTTGTTTTTGTTTTTTTTCTTTCATTATTAAACTGACCCCGAAAAAATGTCTTGTGAGACGCATGACTATTAATACGTGATTAGTATCATGTATGGTATGTGCATCTATGATCTGTTTACAGGGAAGGGCAGCTATTTGCTATTATTACTATTTATTATTGCATAGGATGGTCTCCTATAGTACCTTATTTACATTAAAATGTAGACTCATAAATATGTATTTCCAGGCATCAAGTATGGCTTTAACACTGGCTATGAATCATACTTAAAATTCTTCCATGTTTAAAGTTGTTCCGTTCTGAAGAAATTAGCCCTTCTAGAAATGCATGTCCTACCTGACTGTATGGATTAGTTAGTTTCACTAAAAAAAACATGAATTATTCGAGATTTCTACCTGACTGAATGGATTCCTAGCCTGATTTCTTTCTTTCACAAGTATCTTCATAGAGGTCCAACCCTAATTCCCCAGAACTCTAGCAAATATGAAAAGCATGGGTCTTTTTAGAATGTATTTATACAAAGACAAGAGATTCTCTGTACTCAATCCACCATTAATACTCTAAGGACATTAAAGGAGAACTAAACCCTAAAGTGAAATATGGGTAGAAATGCCCTAAATTATATACTGAACTTATTGAACCACCATAAAGGCTGAGCATCTCTACAGTAGTAATGATCCAGGACTTCAACGTGGTCACAGGAATTCCCCATCTTGATTTTGTTAGGAGTGACACTCACATGCTCACATGGTTAGTTTCACTAAAAAACATTCGTTTTTCAAGAGTTGTTATGCCCCGAAGCTACTAAAAGGTCATTATGGTAATAGCGACCATAAAGTTACAGTATATCATTTAATGTCTGGTGCAAAAAACAAATATACACTAGGGCAACAAAAAAATATGAATTTCAGAAAAGTTAATTTTAGTGCCTTCAGGGCTGCCCTTCAGAGCATTGATTGGAGAATTAAGTTTTCAGCTAAAAACACAGAACAGAAATGGTTGTCATTCAAAATGATATTAAATCATTACTGTTCTCAATTTATTCCCTTATGAAGTAAATGTAAAAGCTCTAAGAATCACCCTGTGTGGCGTAATATAGAAGTAAAGAAGTTAATAGGAAAAAAGAAAAAGGCATTTGAAAACTACAAGTCTGTTGGGACAGAAGCTGCATTTAAGGAATATAAACACTGTAATAAATGTTGTAAATCAGCAATCCTGAAGGTAAAGAAAGAAAATGAAGAGTGCATTGCGACAGAGGCTAAGACTAACCCCAAAAAGTTTTTTTAAATACATTAGTAGTAAAAAAATGCAGGTTGAGAGTGTTCCATTAAATAATGGTACCAGTAATCTGGGCAGCTAAGTGGCAAATGAGATTCAATGTTGATAAATGTAAAGTCATGCACCTGGGATGTAAGAATATCCACTTATACCCTTAATGGGACTGCACTAGGCAAATCCATTATAGAAAACGACCTTGGAGTCCTTGTAGATAATAAACTTGGCTGTAGCAAGCAATGCCAGTCAGCAGCATCAAGGGCAAATAAGGTCTTGAGCTGTATTAAAAGGGGCATAGAGTCAAGGGAGGAGGGGGTCATTCTTCCACTGTATAGAGCACTTGTAAGGCCCCATCTAGAATATGCCGTACAGTTTTGGTCTCCATCACTCAAACAGGACATTCTTGTATTAGAGAGGGTACAGAGAAGGGCAACTAAGCTGGTAAAAGGTATTGAAAATCTTAGCTATGAGGAAAGACTGGCCAAATTGGGGATGAAGAGGCGCTTAAGGGGTGATATGATGACTATGTATAAATAGATAAGGGGATCATATAATAATCTCTCTAATGCTTTATTTCCAGCTGACACGAGGTCACCCATTCCGATTAGAAGAAAAGAGGTTCTGGCTAAATATTCGGAAGGGGTTTGTTACAGTGAGAGATGTGAAGATGTGGAATTCTCTCTCTGAATCAGTGGTACAGGCTGATACATTAGATAGCTTTAAAGGAATTGTTCAGTGTAAAAATAAAAACTGGGTAAATAGGCTGTGCAAAATAAAAAATGTCTCTAATATAGTTAGTTAGCCAAAAATGTAATGTATAAAGGCTGGAGTGATTTGATGTATAACTTGTCAGTCAGAACACTACTTCCTGCTTTTCAGCTCTCTTGGTTTACACTGACTGGTTACCCTGGCTACCAGGCAGTAACCAATCAGAGACTTGAAGGGGGGCCACATGGGTCATATCTGTTGCTTTTGAATCTGAGCTGAATGCTGAGGATCAATTACAAACTCACTGATCAGAAATGTCCCATGTGGCCCCCCTTCAAGTCGCTGACTAACTCAGAGTTATAGAGCTGAAAAGCAGGAAGTTGGATTCTGGCTGTTTTATTAGACATCTGTTCACTCCAGCCTTTATACATTACATTGTTGGCTAACTAACTATATTAGAAACAATTTTTATTTAACACAGCCTATCTATTTACACAGTTTCTATTTTTACACTGAACTATTCCTTTCAGAAGGGGTTACATTGTGTTTAGCAAGTGAGGGAATACAGGGTTATGGGAGATAGCTCATAGTACAAGTTGATCCAGGGTCTTGTCAGGAAGGAATTTTGGAGGCTTCAGATGGGTTTTTTTTACCTTTCTCTGGATCAACTGGCAGTTAGGCAGGGTAAAAAAGGGGAAAGATCGACATGAGTCTTTTTTCAACCTATCTTCAAACTATCTTACTATATTGCTCCAGCTAAACCCTGTCAATCGAATGTAAAAGTCAATGGTTATTATTTGGGTGTTTTACTCTGGTTTATGTTCGAAAACTTGATAAATTACATTTTTTTTATCCAATAAACTCAATCATTCAAGGTATTCCAGTTTATTCCTGATTTCATTCAATCAGGTTTTTTTTACATTCGGATGTTTTCATTAATACGCAAAGATTTAAGTTTAAATTGTTTATTCGAGTTAGAAAAAAACTCACAATCTCAACCCTTAATAATCCTCACAATGTACAACATTTCTGCCCTACTTCTTTAAATAAGATTTAGTTCTCTTTTAAGACATTTTGGGGGTCATCTATAAACGTTGCACAGGGCAGATTGGTTTGCAAAGTGAATATATTTGCCCTGCGCATGGTTATATTTATAAATCTGAATAAGAGGGTGCAAACAGAATTGCAAATTTTTTTTCACAATACGAATGTCTATAGGAGCTTTATAAATATGTCAAAATTCGCAAATTGCAGATCTTTATGCGCACACAACTTTGGTGGCGGATAAAATATTTGCAAAACTGTTTCGCAAACTGCGAATTTAAGTTACTGTCAACGCTATTTTCGCGCACAACAACCTCGCACATTGGGTGCGCTCGCGCAAACTCCCGTCTCATTTGCGCACAGTTCGCAAAAATGGGAAAGACGGGCAGAGCAGTGCAATATATTAGCGTTCAGGAAAAAACATAACCATTTGCGAAATATATGTGATGCGCAAACTTTAGAAATGACCTCCTTTGTGCCTTAAGCTACTAAAAAATGACTTAAGCTGGATAAAATTTTGCCGCCCTCGGACCAGGCCTTTGGGGCCTCACCACAAATTTAGGCCTTCACATGGCCACAATGTCTTGTTGCTTTGCCGCCAAATGAAATCATCAGAAGTTGAGGACCTGGGTTCAATACCCGAATATAGGCCTTACTGTGTGAGTTCTTAGGTGCGCCGAAATGACTTCATTGATTTGATTCCTGACCCTTCATCTTTGATTCTGACTTTTTTTAATTTTTATTTTATTTTTTTTTACTATTACACAGTGCAAGGAGGGAGAGGGGAGGAGGGGCAATGTCAGGCAGGGCTTTTTTGGTACTGGGGGGTTTAGTTCTGCTTTAAAGGGGTTGTTCACCTTCAATTAACTTTTAGTATGATGTAGACAGGGATATTCTGAGACAATTTGCAATTGGCTTTTAATTTTTTTAATATTTGTATGGTAGTTTTTTGTAGATTTTTATTCAGCAGCTCTCCAGTTTGCCGTTTCAGCAATTTGGTTGCAACGGTCCACGTTACCCTAGCAACCATGCATTGATTTGAATAAGAGATTGGAACATGAATAGGAGAGGGACTGAATAGAAAGATGACTAATAAAAAGTAGCAATAATAATACATTTGTAGCCTGACAGAGCATTTGTTTTTTTTAGATGGGGTCAGTGACCCCCCAACTTGAAAGCTGGAAAGACAAGAAGAAGGCAAATGCTGTAAATACAATTAATAAATAATGAAGACCAATTGAAAAGTTGCTTAGAATTGGCCATTCTATCACATACTAAGAGTTAACTTAAAGGTGAACCACCCCTTTAGGGTCAGTAAGACAATTTGTACATTAAGCTACTCAATAAATGGCCACGTAAGAATTCTACTGCTTCATTATACATTTTACTTTGGTATTATTACTCACTATTATTACATCGTTTTGTCTCCCAATGGACTTGTACCTTGGTTACATTAGAATGTAGACTCATAAATATGTATGGCTATACCTAAAATAGTTTCACGTATACAGACGTTCCTTTCATTCACAATAATCTTCAAAGGAGGCCCAGCCCTAATTCCCCACAGGTCTAGGTGGCGTCCGCCACAATAATATTCCACTGCTTATTGACTAATATCCAGTAGGTCCTGCATTTCCAGGATGCCCTGAATTAATGTTTCCCAATTTAAAAAAAAAGTCCTTAATCTGATCACATTGGAATTGAGCGTAACTAGAAGGCTATTAGTGATTCTATCAGCATATATCCATATCTATTCTTGCTTGATATCTAACCCACAAAGCATTAGGACAGGGTGTTTCCCAGCACTTTAATATATAACTATTACCATTATCTGATAGCTGAAGTGACAGAGAAGTTAAATATTGCAGCCTAGTTAAATGGCACTTAGAAAAAATGTTGCCAGAACCACAATGTTTATGGTTTGGCTGGTGGCACCAACCAACTGTAATGAAACAGCAGGCTTTTTAGATTAAAAATCTTTTGATAGTTTAAGAAATATACCCATGGAAAACAGCAGGCACCCCCAGATCCCACAACATAGCCTAATTCTTAGTGCACGGAACGCATAAGGATATGTTATGCTTTATTTGCCTGAAAAAAAGTCTGCCATTCTTTTACCAAGCCTGTGGCATCTGTGAGTGCCTACAAGGACAATTCTAGCACCAAAGTTGTCTGCAAGGAACTTTAATGATGCCAGCCCCCCGCACTTACCCTTTACATCACCAGAGGCACTTCCCTAGCACAGATACTTATTAAGCAGAAATTTGTCTCTTAAAGGAAAAGGAAAGTTAAACTAAAGGAGTAGCTAGAAATATTGTACATTATGTATTTGGCTTCTGGACCAGCCCAAGGCAACCACAGCTCTTTCACAGAAAAGATCTGTGTCTCCAAAGATGCCCCAGTAGCTCCCCATCTTCTTTTCTGCGGATTCACTGCACATGCTCTGTGCTGCTGTCACTTACTGAGCTTAGGGACCCACTCACAATATACAGTACACATAGAATAGAAATGTCACAATATAAGGTTGATTAGTAATTAATACAGATAATTACTACATGGCAGCACAGAAACCAGTGCAATTAGCATCAGAATTTAATAATCAGCCCTGTAGCATCAGCTTATATTACAGGGGAACCTCATTTTCTGCTGGATAATTAGTGACGAGCCCTAAGCTTAGCTTCTCAACAGCCAATCAGAGCCCACTGAGCATGTGAGTGTCACAGACACTTTCCAAGATGGTGACCCCCTGTGACAAGTTTGAAGTCCTGGATCATTGCTGCTATTGACAAGCTGAAACTTTAGCCTCGTGCAATAAGTTCAGTATTAGCACGTAACATTTTAGCCCTATTCATTTTTAGGGTTTAGTTCTCCTTTAACGGCGCCGGATGCGGTGGTAAACATCTCCAGCACCATCCTCTCTCATACGGAATTACAGGTATTACATAAAGGCTTATCGTTCAGTCTTGTTAAAAATCCTGATTTTTTTCACATTGGATCTGGAACTGTTCAGATTATTTAGAACATTGAGACTTAAAAGTGCAATTTGCTAATACTATAAATGTGGATCAACGAAATGTCTGCAGCAATACTTTTTGTGGGGACACACTGGGACTTAAACCTGTCAGTGAATTTATCCCGAAATGTGATAATGTATTCGTGGAGGCTTACATTAGGCATGTTGTTAGAGAAGTAAAACAATCGGAAGAGAAATTTCGCAAGGGGTGATACACATCTTGTTCCCAACACTATGTCCAAGGTTGAATTACAAACACTGAATCATTTGGTTAAAAATCCTGATAAAATCATTAAATCTGCCGATAAGGGTGGGGCACTGGTGGTGATGAATAAAGTCGATTATACGTATATATATATATATATATGAAGTGAAACGCCAACTTGCTGATACATCTACATATCAAAAATGAAATAGTAATCCTGTTTTTAGGATACAAAAACAAATAAAGGATCTCCTTGATGAGGCCTTGAATTTAAAGGTGATTGACAACTAGTGATGGGCGAATTTATTCGCCAGGCGCGAATTCGTGGCAAATTTGCACGATTTGCCGCCATCGAATAAATTCACGAAACGCACGCGAAAATTTGCGGCAAAAATTCGCCGGCCTCAAGAAAATTTTCCAAAAAAACTGCGCCGGCGTCAAAAACGAGACTCCGCCGCCATTTCGTGAATTTTTCGGCGAAGCGAAACGGCGCAAATTAGCCCATCACTATTGACAACAAGTTGGCTGTACAACAAGCGTGCCCTCTAACCCCACTCTTTTATATTTTACCTAAAATCCATAAAAATCTTCAACATACACCAGGCAGACCGATTGTTTCAAATGTAGATTCAGTTTTTTTCCCCTGTTGCTATTTTTGTGGATGAAATAATCAGAGCCTATGTGGAAACACACCAATCAAATATACAAGATACAAGTGATTTTTTGACACGACTCAATGAAATAACTGATAATGTTGAAAATTGGATATTGGTGACTCTCGACGTAGAGAGCCTCTACACCTCCATCCCTCATGATGGGGGTGTGGGGGCTGTCACGTTGGAGTTACTTGAGGATGGTTCCATGGATGGCACACAAAAAAAGTTTATTATACAGTGCCTTCCATTGCTATTGTACAATAGTTATTTTCAGTTTCAAGATGAATACTTTATGCAAATTAGGGGCATGGAAATGGGGTCAAATGTGGCCCTGTCATACGCAAACATCTTTATGAATCACTTTGAAAAAAATGTTCTTTACAATAATCATCTATTTTTAAGACACTGTAAAAAGTGGATTCGCTATATCGATGATGTATTTGTGTTGTGGACAGGGCCACAGGAAACCCTAGTGGCATTTGTTCATGAAATTAATGGTGCACTCCCATTTTTTGAAGATCCGGGCCCCCCTTACGAATGCCCGAGCCGTACGTCCTCCCTCTGCTTTGCCGAATGCGGAAGTGCCGAAAAGCCGAAGCCGATGCGCCGAAAAGCCGAAGCCGATGCGCCGAAAAGACCCGAAGTCACGAAAAAAGCCAAAGTCCCGAAGCGCTGAAAAGACCCGAAGTCACGAAGCGTCGAAAAGACCCGAAGTCACGAAAACATCCGAAGCCCTGAAGCGGCGCAAAGACCACAAGTCACGAAAGGAGGTGAAGTTGAAGTACTGAAGCCATGAGTTCAATTCTACTGAACACCAGTTTGTATATTTTTTTTTTTTTAATCCCCTGGCCACCAATGTATTATTTTAATATTCTATAGGCCCCTGCCACCAATCTTTTTGTAAAACATTTTTTTTGGGGGCCCCAATTTTTTTTTAACTTGTCTCTTACCACCAATGTTTTTTTTTAACTTGTAAGGGGGCCCCTGCCACTTTTTTTTTTTCAAAAAACTTTTTTTTTTTTTTTGGGGCCCCAATTTGTTTTTAACTTATAAGGGGGCCCCTGCCACCAGTTTTCTTTATTTTTTTTATTTTTATTTTTACATTTTTTTTTGTTGGGGCCCCAAGTTTTTTTTAACTTATAAGGGGGCCCCTGCCACCAATGTTTTTTTTTAAACAAAATTTTTTGGGGCCCCAATTTTTTTTAACTTGTAAGGGGGCCCCTGCCACTTTTTTTTTTAATTGTTTTTTTGGGGCCCCAATTTGTTTTTAACTTATAAGGGGGCCCCTGCCACCAATGGGTTTTTTTTTACATTTTTTTTTTAGGGCCCCAAGTTTTTTTTAACTTATAAGGGGGCCCCTGCCACCAATGTTTTTTTTTTATAACTTTTGGGGGGGTTTCTTTTTTAGCGCTGATGTCTGTGTGGTCTTTTAACTGCGATGTGGAGTGGGCGGCATATGGGGTGGAGCTTGGTCGTCAGTGTGGGCGGGGCCCAGGGGGCCCCAAAAATTTTGTTGTACGGGGCCCCGTGATTTCTAATGGCGGCCCTGAGGGTGTATAAACAGGATGACAGATTGTTAACTGATTTATATGTAAAGCCAACCGACCGTAATACGCTTTTACACTTTCAGTCATTTCACCCACCTCAATTAAAAAGGGCATTGCCTAAGTCCCAACTAATGAGAGTGAAACGCATAGTTTCCCCTGATGAGGTTGCGGAAGTAAGATTGACAGAAGTGTGTGACAAATTTCAGGCAAGGGGATATCCAGAAGGTCTGTTGCACAGGCAGAGCAATGAATTGAGAACAAAAGAAAGAGCCATGTTATTGGAGAAAAAAGAGAAAAAAACTGGTGAACATGTCACCTTTGTTACCCAATATAATGTTTTAAGTAAACACATTTCAAAAATATTGAAAGGACATTGGGCTCTGATAAAAGATAAAACTGCAACTGGTGCTCCAATATCCAACAGGGTGGATTTTTATATCATCCCAGAAAAGGGACCCCTATACAGATCTTTGGACGGTTCTCATATATTTCCTCCTATGCAGTGTATGTCATCAAATGCCCTTGTGGCTTAGCATATGTGGGACAGACCTCGAGAACCGTCCGAGAACGTATCCGTGAACACAAGTCAGCGATTAAAACTGGTAAGAAGGAACAAGCAGTTGCAGGTCATTTTATTGAAGCAGGACATAATGTCAATCAGTTGAGGTTTCAAGTTATTGAAGTAGTCTCCCCGAATCGCCGAGGGGGAAACAGAATCAAACACTTTTATATAGAGAGGCCTTCTGGATTAGGAGACTGGAGACATTGATTCCATTGGGTCTGAATAAAAGTATGATCTCAAACCGATTTTTAGATAAAAGTATTTCCCTTTTTTTAACAAAAAAAATGTTCTTATATACTTTTTTTAGCTTGTATTTTTTGCAGGTTTTCTGCATTACTATTACAAATGAACTTTGTTTACCCACACGTGTTGCACCACTCACCGGATGGATATTTTTTGTAAACTGTTACTTTTTCTATTTGATGTAATAATGTGTTTCACATGATTGTAATTTGTTACTAATTGTCCACTAGGTGGCACTAAAAGTTTAAATAATGGTGTAATGGTTGTCAGTTTAGCTTGAAAAAGGGCCAAATGAGGCCTGAAACGTTGTAATACCTGACACCTGAGCAATAAAGGCATTTTAACTTTTACAAGATTTGTGGTGCTGTTCATATCGTACTTTGGCTGTATTTGCTGGTGGGAAGTGGCCACTGGAGAACCTGCACCCACATAAAGAAAGTAAGAAGATTTAACAAGGTTGTGCTGACTATTTTGACTACACACAGGGTTTAGTTCTCCTTTAAGCCAATGCTGCTTTCAATAGCAAATGTTTTTACAAATACCTTTAAAAGCACCGATATCGGAAAGTTGCTTAGAATTGTTTTCTTTTATTAGGCAATTTTTTATTTTGAGGTTGACTTGTCCTTTAAAAACAACTGTGCTGTTATAATGACTAATCTAACATGCCATTTATGGTAGGACCAATAGAATCTACTGACTCAGCAGCTTATTGGCCCAAGCATGGTGCCCATCCAAAGGCTGGTCCGACTGATATCTGGACAAACAATCTGGGCAGAAATCTATCGGACAGGTTTGGAAATCCTGTTGGCCAAGGATTGCATAGTCGATTTGATATGGTCTTCTTCAAAGGGGTCTCCATAGGCCCACAGTATGCTGTCAGTGATGGTCTGAAGGCCAAATGATCAGCCCACTGTGGCCCAGTTTTGAAAAGATCCAACTGTCAGGAGCGCACGATGGTGCTCTGCTCCTCTTTGGCGCCACATCCAAGATGGCGGCGCCCATGACCCTATATAACACCAGCACGATGACGTCACGCGCCCGGCGCGAAATTTGAATACTTAAGGACTTCCAGGTCAGGGGTTCGATGCCCGATTGTAGGATTTGTTTGGAACATTCCTGGGTGTTTGATAATTCTTCCTGTATTGATTCCTGGATTTTGACACTGCCTGAACCTTGACTTGATATTTTCTACCTGCCTGCCTTTTGGACGTTTGCCTGGACTTTGATCACAAATTTGCCTGTTCCCATTTGTACCACAAACTGGGACTTTAACCCCTAAAAGCTTCCTCCTTGGTCCTGACTACTCCCTCTGGGAGCCGATAGGCCCCCTGACACCAACCCCATCAAACAAGAAGCTCTTTAGGTGTATGGTCTTTAGATAAATGTGCCTTGCTTCCTGCATTGCCAAGGGTTTCCACAATATCTTGGACAATTATTTATGCAGATATGGTCAGTTTAAGGGGCAGATTTATAAAGGGTCAAAACTGTCAAATTTGACTAGGGTGTTATCCAAATTCAATTCGAGTTTTTGAAAAAGTTCTCCCACCATCCACTAGATCACAAACTGGGGGTCATCAAAACTCTACATCACAGAGCAGACAAGATCCCCACCAGCACAGAGGCTAAGCTGAAAGAGATAAAACATCTCAGAGGGGCCCTGAAGACGTGTGAGTATCCAGATTGGGCCTTTGTGAAAACCGGTGGAAAAAGAAGCAATAACACCAAGACTACCGGTGAAGGTGGAAAACAGGACAGGAGAAGGAACTTGGTCCTCCCATATGTAGCTGGGGTGTCGGAAAAACTTAGAAGGATTTTAAATAAACACCACATCCCTATCTGCTTTAAACCCAGCAACACACTGAGGCAGAAACTAGTTCACCCAAAAGACCCAACCCCAAAGCACAAGAAGAGTAACATTGTGTATTCAGTGCAGTGATGAGTGCTCTGATTTGTATGTGGGAGAAACCAAACAACAGTTACACTAGCGTATGGCGCAGTACAGAAGAGTCAGCTCCTCTTCAGAACTCAGCCATGTCCCTACATCTAAAAGAAAAAGGACACACGTTTGAAGACTGTCAAGTCCAGATTCTAGACCGGGAGAGCGACTGGTTCAAAACAGGTGTTAAAGAATCCATATATGTAAAATCTGAAAAACCAAGTCTGAATAGAGGCGGGGGGTGCGACATCTATTGTCTGCCACATACAATGCTGTTTTGGCACCTCTCCCTGGAAGGTATAATAACATATTAAAGATCTAATCTTCCTAACACAATCAACCTAATTTAAAGGAGAAGGAAAGGATAAAATTAAGTAAGCTTTATCAGAAAGGTCTATATAAATACACCAGTAAATCCTCAAAGTAATGCTGCTCTGAGTCCTCTGTCAAAAAAAAAACACCACATTTCTTTCCTTCTATTGTGTACACATGGGCTTCTGTATCAGACTTCCTGTTTTCAGCATAAACCCCCAGGGCAGGGCTTGAGCATGCTCAGTTTGCTCCTCTCTCCCTCCCTCCTCCCATCCCTGCTGCAATCTGAGCTCAGAGCTGTAAGTGAGCAGGGAGAGACTCAGGCAGAAAGTGATGTCACATCAAGCTTATATGGCAGCTTCTATCCTAAACAAACAGAGACAGTGTCTAGAGCTGTTTACTCAGGTATGGTAAAGAATTCTGCAGAATAAATATAGCGTTCCAGCTTGCACTATTGTGGCTAATCTGTTGGCAATAAACTGTTTTGGAGCTTTCCTTCTCCTTTAATAACATCATTGTGGATTATGGTAAACAGATTATGCTGACTGGAGCAACATTCCAGAGGATATATATTCTCGAAGGAAGATTTACAAGTTTTTCTAAATTGAGTAAACCAGTTGGATGACTGGTGAAACGTCTTCAAGGAAAAAACACAGCCAGTCCATTTGATTTGACTTATTTCTATAGATATACCATGACGTGGATGAATGAGAATCTCACAAACACCAGTAGGCATCCTTGTAGTTATTGGTGGTTGCTATGCAGTGAATGCCCACTTGGAGCATTTGGATACCTCCTACAGGAATAAGGAAGATTTTTTATATTTAATTTTGAAATCTGACATTGGGCTAGACATATTGTCATTTTCCCAGCCCATTCATGTGACTCTGATAAACTTCAGTCATTCTTTACGGCTGTACTGCAAGTTGGAGTGATATCATCCCCTCCCTTTTTCCCCCAAACAGCCAAACAAAAGAACAATGGGAAGGTAACCAGATAGCAGCTCCCTAACACAAGATAACAGCTGCCTGGTAGATCTAAGAACAACACTCAATAGTAAAATCCAGGTCCCACTGAGACACATTCAGTTATATTGAGTAGGAGAAACAACAGCCTGCCAGAAAGCAGTTCCATCCTAAAGTGCTGGCTCTTTCTGAAAGCACATGACCAGGCAAAATGACCTGAGATGCACCTACACACTAATATTAAAACTAAAAAAATACACTTGCTGGTTCAGGAATGAAATTTTATATCGTAGAGTGAATTATTTGCAGTGTAAACAGTGTAATTTAGAAATAAAAACAACATCATAAAAATCACGACAGAATTCCCTTAAGGGCTGTGGAATGTAGACTGGATCTGCAAAACTTTCCTCTTTGCTGTGATAGGTAAGTAACACTATTAACTAGGGATGCACCGAATCCAGGATTCGGATCAGGATTCAGCCTTTTTTAGCAGGATTCAGATTTGGCTGAATCTTTCTCCCCAGGTGAACCGAATCAGAATCCTAATTTGCATATGCAAATTAGGTGAGGGAAGGGGAAAAAAAATTCGCAAAGGATTCAGGGGATTGGCCGAATCCCAAATAGTGGACTCAGCGCATCCCTACTATTCACATAGTAGAGAATAGAGGACATTGCATTGCATGTGTTGATTTGTCTGAGAGTATAATCTTCATGATCATGCTTAGATACAGCAGCAAAACTTAAATTCCCTGCCTCTTCTGCGACTGGGGCCAGAGCTAGGGGTAAGGCAAAAAAAAAAAGTCACCTGTATAGGGGTGGTGCCCTAAAACTCTAGGCATATATCTCTCTTACTCTTACCCTACTTATTGAGGTTTGGGGAAGAGATGATGAGTAGAGTGGGAAAAAAACCGCCACAATATTGTCATAATTGAGATTTTCTGGTTCCCCTCTCCCCTTTCGCCCATTGCTTGTTCCTCTGAATGTTACTCCACTGCAAGTATATTATGTTATTGTTCCTACAATATTAAACAATACCTTCTGAATATATCTGACTGATAGTTAGTGATGGGTGAACATCTCCCGTTTCAATTCGCCGAAAAATTTGCGAAAAACAGTCAATTCAGAAAATTCACAGAAAAATCACGAAATGTGCCCATTTTTGCGGAAAAAATCTGGATATTTGGAAATTTTCACTAAAAAATCCTGAAATTTGATGGTTTTCACTAAAAAATCGTGAAAATCAGACATTTTCACTAAAAATCATGAAAATTAGACATTTTCCAAATTTATTCACCCATCATTACTGATAGTATTAATACATCATATTGTAGGTGAAGGGGACAACGAACCGACTGCCACTGGAACTTTGGATTCTAGCTGTCCAACAATGCCTCGTATTCCGGATCCGGGGAACTTGTTATTCTGATCCACTCGTTGTGTTTCTTTGTGCAAGTTCCCCGCATCCGTTCGTTGTCCCCTTCAGTAGGCAAACTAGTAGACTCCCATCAGGTGTATGTGTGAAAAGTAGCGCTTGTACATACCTTTAAATGTTAATGGGGTGGTTCATCTTTAAATTAACTTTTAGTATGTTATAGAATGTCCTATTCCTAGTAACTTTGCAACTATTTTACAGTTTTTTTTTTAATTATTTGCCTTCTTCTTCTACGTCAGCAGCCAAAAACTACTGCTTAGTAAGCTTACAAGTTTATTTTTATTATTGTTACTTTTGATTCTTTTTCATTCTAAACAGTCCGTCTCTGATTCATATTCCCGTCTTTCATTCAAATCCCTGCTTCGGTGCTAAGGTAAACCAGACCCTAGTAACCAAATAGTTGTTAAAATTCTGTTTAAATTTATTTAACTGCTGAACAAAAAGCTAAATAACCCAAAAACCACAAAAAAATGAAAACCAATTGCAACTTGTCTTTGAATAGCGCTGACTATATCATACTAAACATTAACTTAAAGGTGAACAACCCCTTTACCCTGGATACAGCAGTAATGTTTGCTCCAGGTCTGGTAACCTCCAGCAACCAATCAGAGATTTCCTTTCATATATTAAATGCTACCTGGATGCCAGATTGGATTTGAATTCTGTGGCATTATTTGGAGCTTGGTTATGGTTATCCATAGCAACCAATAAGATCTTTGTTTTTAAACACATGACCAGTAAAGCCGTACTGCTAATTGGTTGCTATGGGTTACTGCACCTGGGCAAGTTTAGTGCCTTTTATTAGATAACCCCCACTGGTCTGCTTCCAACATCTGCATTAGCACTAATGCACTATAAAGGGCAAATAAACACGTTTCCAATAGAAAAACAAAACAGATATCATTTTTTACAAACATATGTTTTTTATTAAATAAAGACATTTTGTTTTTTTTATCAAATTGTCCTGTAAGTACTCAGTACCAGTATGGGGACCATGTGTTTTCCAAAAAACAAATCACATGAGCGGAAAACCTTTACATGGCTCTAATAGGCAGCAATGGGGACTGGTTTGGGTATTTTGATAGCATGGAAAAAACAACAGGCAAAATACCCCAAAAGTCACAACATGAGCCATAGACTTTAAGTCGGCCCCCCTCCCCTTTATTTTCCAGTGAGCCATATTCAAATGTAAAAAAAAGTTGAGGGGCAACAAAAGCATGAAAAAAAAATCCTAGGGTGGCAAATAAGTGCTGTGATTGGCTATTTGGTAGCCCCTATATGGACCAGCAGCCTACAGGAGACTATTTGGCAGTACAACTGGTTTTTATGCAACTAAAACTTGTCGCTAAGCCTGGAATTCAAAAATAATCACCTGCTTCAAGGCCACTTGTTGGTGAGCAACATGTTACTCAAGAACCACTGGTTGGGGGATTACTAACTTAAAGGAAAACTATAACCCTGAACAATGTAGGACTCTATAAAAAGATATTGCATAAAACAGCTCATGTGTAAAACTCTGCTTCATGTAAATAAACCATTTTCATAATAATATACTTTTTTAGTAATATGTGCCATTGGGTAATCATAAATAGAAAACTGCCATTTTAAAAAATAAAGGATCGTAGGATTCACGGTGCACACAAACAAACCATACATGTTAGGTCACATGAGAAAATAAACAGACAGAGTTCAGTCTTTTGCTTCCTGTTACAGTTAGAGCTGCAGTATTTCTGGTCAGGTGATCTCTGAGGCAGCACACAGACCATCACGAAATAGTGATAGACTGATTTCAGTCCCAGATTAAAGTTCATTCCCAGATTGGAGTTCATTCAAATAAGGCAATGACCCTTCTTATATCCAAAACAACCTACACAAAATAGCGGCTTTGTAATATAGTACTACAGGTAGGAGACCTGTTATCCAGAATGCTCGGGACCTGGGGTTTTCCAGATAATGGATCTTTCTGTAATGTGGATCTTCTACTAAAAAATAATTGAATCATTAAATAGACCCAATAGGCTGGTTTTGCTTCCAATAAGGATTAATTATATCTTAGTTGGGATCAAGTACAAGGGGCTGTTTTATTATTACAGATAAAAAGGAAATCATTTTCAAAAATGTGAATTATTTTATTATAATTAAAATGATTCATTCAGAGCTTTCTGGATAACAGGTCCTTTACACGTAACAGGAATTTCTCTACACACAAGTAATACTAATGCAGTTAAATCTTTTACTGTACATACATAAAAACAATGCTATTTGCCCTCACACAAGAACAAGCTTTAGTAGCTTTGTAATATTTCCAGTCCATTTATGAGAATAACCTGGTTACCCATAGGAATGCTGAACCGCAGGTCCCAAAAGCCCTCAGGTTGACCAATCATACTTCAGTAGGCCCCTGATTGAATGGAATAGTGCAAGCAGTTCCCTGTTTACCAAATGTCCTGTCCTTAAAGGGATACTGTCATGGGAATTTTTTTTTCTCAAAATGAATCAGTTAATAGTGCTGCTCCAGCAGAATTCTGCACTGAAATCCGTTTCTCAAAAGAGCAAACAGATTTTTTTATATTCAATTTTGAAATCTGACATGGGGCTAGACATATTGTCAATTTCCCAGCTGCCCCCAATCATGTGACTTGTGCTCTGATAAACTTCAATCACTCTTTACTGCTGTACTGCAAGTTGGAGTGATACCACACCCCTCCCTTTCCCCCCAGCAGCCAAACAAAAGAACAATGGGAAGGTAACCAGATAACAGCTCCCTAACACACGATAACAGCTGCCTGGTAGATCTAAGAACAACACTCAATAGTAAAAACCCATGTCCCACTGAGACACATTCAGTTACATTGAGAAGGAAAAACAGCAGCCTGCCAGAAAGCATTTCTCTCCTAAAGTGCAGGCACAAGTCACATGACTGGGGGCAGCTGGGAAATTGACAAAATGTCTAGCCCCATGTCAGATTTCAAAATTGAATATAAAAATATCTGTTTGCTCTTTTGAGAAATGTATTTCAGTGCAGAAGTCTGCTGGAGTAGCACTATTAACTGATTCATTTTGAAAAAAACATGTTTTCTGATGACAGGATCCCTTTAATAACAGGTGCAGGTATGGGATGGTTATTCAGAATGTTCTGGACCTGGGGCTTTCCGGATAACAGATCTTTCTGTTATTTGGTTCTTCATACCTTAAGTCTACTAGAAAATCATTTAAACATTAAATAAATCCAATAGGCTGGTTTTGCTTCCAATAAAGATTAATTATATCTTATTCAGGATTAAGTGCAAGATACGGATTTATTATTACAGAGAACAAGGAAATCAGTCTTAAAAATTTGGATTATTTGGATAAAATGGAATCTATGGAAGATGGCCTTTCCGTAATCCAGAGCTTTCCGGATAACGGATGTCCGGATAACAGATTCCATACCTGTAGTATGAAATTCATATTTAATAAACCGGCCATTTCCTGCTTCATAACTTAAAGGGGTACTTTCAGTAAAAGTCGAAGCAATCCTTGCAATTGGTCTGTACTTTTGCATAGCATATCTACCCTTAATTGCTTTTTCGGCTTTAAAGATTTTCTGATACCTGACAAATATCTGGCTAAGAAGTGGCTATATATATATATATATATATATATATATATATATATATATATATATATATATATATATACACATATGGTTTAAAAGGTCCATCATGCAAGGACAACATTGATGCTTCCAAAGGGTCTCCATAAACCTATATTAGGATATGATCATAGACTCAGCCTGGTTTAGCAGATAGAGGGCCTCATTAAGATCGTTAGGGCTCGTTAGGTGACCCTGACAAATGAGCAGATCTATTAGTGTATGGTCAGCTCCAAGTTAGTGTCCTCAACAACCACAAAGTAGACTGATTGGGGCTCATTTATAAACACTGGGCACATTTGCACCTGGGCAGTAAGTAACCCATAGCAGCCAATCAGTGAGTGTCTTTTTTCAGCCAGCTGCAGGTTGAACAATGAAAGCAGGCCTCTGATTGGGTTGCCATGGGTTACTTACTGCCCAGTGTTTATAAATGAGCCCCATTGGCTACGAGCCATTTCTGGATGCATTCAGGCCCTCTCCTATTCATCTACCAGTCTGTCATTCTAGCCGCAGTTTGTTGGCAATGCTACTGATTAGGTAGATGTCTAAATACCAAAAGAAAGGGCTGCAGAACAGACAAGATCATCTAAAAAGAAAAAAAACTAAACAATAAATGATGAAAAACATTGGAAGATTTTCTTTCAGTAGAATGACCTCCACCACGGCCAACAATGCATTTTAGTGCTAGTATGTATTTTTTATTTAAACTCCCCCCTATACACTGTTACACAGTCAATGCCATATAAGGGAAGTCTTACTATGTTTACTATCTTTTAGGAATGGAGGGTTATTCTCAAACAACCCAGAAAAGGGCACTTAGTGCCAAGTCCTGCAAACATCAGTATTTTAATAATGG
The DNA here is from genome assembly GCA_038501925.1 of Xenopus petersii. Taxonomy (NCBI): domain Eukaryota; kingdom Metazoa; phylum Chordata; class Amphibia; order Anura; family Pipidae; genus Xenopus; species Xenopus petersii. The sequence continues at coordinate 19,361,706 of CM076684.1, read as the reverse complement.
TATTCTTTTGGAATGGCATGCAGGGTTGTCTTTACAAAAGATTTTGTTAAGATGTTGGACTCAGTGTCTCTTAGGGCCCATCATAGAACTTGACTCTGTGTCTCACAGTAACAGTGTTAAATAGTGTCATATAGACTCATGGAGGAAATAAGTAACAGCTGAAGGTGTCCACTAGGGCTTGACCTACCAGGAGATCCTCTTACTTGATAGAGCAGTCCAACCTGAGCTACATCTGCCAGTTCTCGCTATCAACCTTTATGTGTTACTTTTATTATAGGCACCATCTCTCCCTACTATACCTGCTATCCCACAGTCAAATGTCCTTCCCAGAGTCTATTATCCCCACTGTTACTATAGGCACCATCTCTCCCTACTATACCTGCTATCCCACAGTCACACTCCCTTCCCAGAGACTATTATCCACTGTTACTATAGGCACCATCTCTCCCTACTATACCTGCTATCCCACAGTCACACTCCCTTCCCAGAGACTATTATCCACTGTTACTATAGGCACCATCATTCCCTACTATACCTGCTATCCCACAGTCAAATGTCCTTCCCAGAGACTATTATCCCCACTGTTACTATAGACACCATCTCTCCCTACTATACCTGCTATCCCACAGTCACACTCCCTTCCCAAAGACTATTATCCACTGTTACTATAGGCACCATCTCTCCCTACTATACCTGCTATCCCACAGTCACACTCCCTTCCCAGAGACTATTATCCCACTGTTACTATAGGCACCATCTCTCCCTACTATACCTGCTATCCCACAGTCACACTCCCTTCCCAGAGACTATTATCCACTGTTACTATAGACACCATCTCTCCCTACTATACCTGCTATCCCACAGTCACACTCCCTTCCCAGAGACTATTATCCACTGTTACTATAGACACCATCTCTCCCTACTATACCTGCTATCCCACAGTCACACTCCCTTCCCAGAGACTATTATCCACTGTTACTATAGACACCATCTCTCCCTACTATACCTGCTATCCCACAGTCACACTCCCTTCCCAGAGACTATTATCCACTGTTACTATAGACACCATCTCTCCCTACTATACCTGCTATCCCACAGTCACACTCCCTTCCCAGAGACTATTATCCACTGTTACTATAGGCACCATCTCTCCCTGCTATACCTGCTATCCCACAGTCACACTCCCTTCCCATAGACTATTATCCCACTGTTACTATAGGCACCATCTCTCCCTACTATACCTGCTATCCCACAGTCACACTCCCTTCCCAGAGACTATTATCCACTGTTACTATAGACACCATCTCTCCCTACTATACCTGCTATCCCACAGTCACACTCCCTTCCCAGAGACTATTATCCACTGTTACTATAGACACCATCTCTCCCTACTATACCTGCTATCCCACAGTCACACTCCCTTCCCAGAGACTATTATCCACTGTTACTATAGACACCATCTCTCCCTACTATACCTGCTATCCCACAGTCACACTCCCTTCCCAGAGACTATTATCCACTGTTACTATAGACACCATCTCTCCCTACTATACCTGCTATCCCACAGTCACACTCCCTTCCCAGAGACTATTATCCACTGTTACTATAGGCACCATCTCTCCCTACTATACCTGCTATCCCACAGTCACACTCCCTTCCCAGAGACTATTATCCCACTGTTACTATAGGCACCATCTCCACATGTCCATACATTCAGCTGCTCCTAAACTCAAGTCAATAGACCCTTCTTCATCAGGTATCTATTTAATGATGGACCCTATGAGACTACTTTCTACTATTTGTGGGTTTAATATACTATCAGTTTCTTTTTGTTTTTTAACCAAAGGAAGAACAACCAGAGACACATACATTCTGTAAACGGAATTCTATCTTCTCGTCAAGTAATTCAACAAAGTGCAGTTCTGCCTGCCACCCTTGGTGGTCTTACAATAAACATTGTTATCATTATTCAGCAGAAAACTTGTAAATAAATAAGTCACAATTCTTCACAGTTGGACACAAATCAACATCAGTTCAAGTGGTTTTCCCTCCAGGGTAAACATGTACAGTTTAACATTTACAGGCACCGCTCCACGGCATGGCAAATTTGGCATTGCCTATTATAAATTACTGAGAGGCGAAAGATCTGCAGGAATCCCTTTCCACTCAGGCAGGAAAGCCGCATCATAGTGAAACAGTTTGAGGAATTCTGATTCCGGCAAGGTGAAATTGGTGAGGTATATGGTTTCTCCCCCAACTAAGTAACTTACCCAGAAGCCAAAAGTGCCAATAGTCATTATTGTGTGGTTACAGCTGGCCAAGAGAGCAAAGTCTTTGCCTGGAGTTGACTCATTTCCATCCCCTGAGAAATACACATCCCCCTTGGAATTGTCTATATTTTCTTTGCACCAATCCATCCCATTGCTGGCCACCACAAAGACAGACTCTGGGTACTTCTTCCGGAAATAATCCATGGCCTTGTCCAAGTAAGCCTTGTCTCCAATCACACCTTTCCAAACTTTGGGCATGACATTGATATAATCTCCTCTCCGCACATGGATCGCTATGAAGGTTGTTTTTTTCCGTTGACCTTTAATGCTGTGTAATATTTGGTTGGCCTCATTTTTCAGGTGGTCGTGAATAGTGAACTCTCTGAGGATCTCATCATGCAGGTGGTGATAAAATGTCCATGAGCAGGGGTACCCAGTAAATTTCAAAAACTTCTCATTAATATGATTGTACTCTTCGGACATCCAGTCATGGATCCAGTACTCTTTAAAAGGCACATAACTGGCCACATGACTGTGTAAAACAGGGAGTGTGATTTTAAATATAGATGCCAAGTTATCATGCATTTCAGTGAGGATGTAGGGCTGGTGGCCATTGGCTTTGGCCAGAGCATACAAGGTGGCATACTCTCCCATCTGATTGCCCAGTCTCCCATCAGGTTTAATAGTCCATATCCCTTCCTCAACACATTTACTATCCTGTTCTGTATCGCTCAATGCACTCAGACCCTCTTTCTTGGCTCGATTAGACTTATCAAGGCACATGGAAGGTAAAGGAAACTCAGATGAGAACGACAAAAACTGGATTTGAAACTGCAGTTTATAGAGTGCCAAGAAGACAACAAGGGATATGGTTACAGTCAGAAAAAGCTTCATCCTTTTTTTGTTGGCCATTTCCATACTTCATCAAGATCTTGATTATGAGTCTTAGGGTTGATTAGATGAAGCAATGCCACCTGCCATGAAACAGAAACGTGAGGTTAATTTCCACATACTGACTAGACATAGCATTCCATATTCAAACAACATGAGGAGGAATGAGGAAAATGAGACATGTGCTGCAGTGTACCACAGCCAGTAAAAGGTTTCTCCTTATCATTCTTGAATACAATACAGAAGCAAGAGGGAGATGCATGGGCATGGAAAGAGAAGCAAGAGGGAGATGCATGGGCATGGAAAGAGAAGCAAGAGGGAGATGCATGGGCATGGAAAGAGAAGCAAGAGGGAGATGCATGGGCATGGAAAGAGAAGCAAGAGGGAGATGCATGGGCATGGAAAGAGAAGCAAGAGGGAGATGCATGGGCATGGAAAGAGAAGCAAGAGGGAGATGCATGGGCATGGAAAGAGAAGCAAGAGGGAGATGCATGGGCATGGAAAGAAAAGCAAGAGGGAGATGCATGGGCATGGAAACAGAAGCAAGAGGGAGATGCATGGGCATGGAAAGAAAAGCAAGAGGGAGATGCATGGGCATGGAAACAGAAGCAAGAGGGAGATGCATGGGCATGGAAAGAGAAGCAAGAGGGAGCTGCAGGGGCATGGGAAAAGAAGCAAGAGGGAGATGCATGGGAAAAGAAAACAGTTCTGCCATTCAGAACAGAACACAGGATAACATACTAAGTAAAAATGAAGCAAAACCGGGAAGATTTGATGATTTTGTATGGTTTTAGTAAACACAAAATATTGAGTTTTCACCCAGAGCAAAAACAAGCGATTGTCATGCACTGATTGCACTTCTAGAAGTTTCCCTAAGTTCATATCTGCAACTCAACTTGGCTCCATCTGGAAGCCTTAAAGGAACAGTAAAACTCAAGAATTTAAGTGTCTTAAAGTAATGAAAATATAATGTACTGTTTAATGCACTGGTACAACTGGTGTGTTTGCTTCAGAAACACTACTATAGTTTATATAAACAAGCTGCTGTGTAGCCATGGGGGCAGCCATTCAAAGCACAGGTTACGTAGTAGATACCAGATGCACACTGTAGAATCCCATTGTATTCTATTACAGCGCATATCTGTTATCTGCTAAATATCCTGTGCCTATTCTCCTTTTTAGCTTAAATGGCTGCCCCCATGGCTACACAATAGCCTATTTACATAAACTGTAGTTGTTTTTCTAAAGCATCCACATACCTTTTACCAAAGCATAGTAATAGTGCATTATATTCGAATTACTTTAAAATGTTTTTATTTTTTGATGTTGTTGTTCCTTTGAAGAAACATAACCCATACAGATCAGTATAGCACAATGCAAGCTGTATGTGCTATTAGAAACCTACACTAAGGGGCAGATTTATCAAAGGTCAAGATGAATTTTCAAATGAAAAAAAATTCAAATTTCAAGCTATTTTTTGTGTACTTCGACTAGGGAATAGTCCAAATTTGATTCAAATTTGAAATTTAAAAAAAAAATTTGAAATGTATCATGTACTGTCCCTTTAAACATTCAACTTCAACCATTCGCCATCTAAAACCTGCCGAATTTGGAGTCAATGGGTGGACTTTGAAAAATTGAAGTTTTTTTTGAAAAACTTCGAATCTAATTTGATCGAATGCGCTATTCCTTCAATTAGTACGATTCAAATTTGGCCGAATACTGACAGAGTTGATTGCAAACTGACCTATTCGACCAAAAAAAATTTTCGACTTAATTTCGGTTGGTCTTTTTGAATTTGAATTTCGTAGTTTTTTAAATTTGAAATTCAACCCTTGATAAATATGCCCCCTAATCATCCTTACTGTTAATGCCAGATTTGGAAGCCACCTTCAACAATATTATGGCCCCCAATAACAGAGGTTTTCCAGATAAGGATAATGTGGCTCTCCGTACCTTAAGTCTACTAAAAAATTATTTAAACATTAATTAAACCCAGTAATATTGTTTTGCCTCTAATAACAATTATAACTTAGTCATCAAGTACATCAAGTATAGGTATGGGACCTGTTATCCAGAATGCTTGGGACCTGGGGATTTCCAGATCATTTAAAAACCCTTGAAATCATGTAAACATTAAAAAAAAACAATAGGCTGTTTTTGCCTCCAATTAGAATTAATTATATCTTAGTTAGAATCAAGTACAAGCTACTGTTTTATTATTACACCGAAAATGGAAATAAGAATAAAAATTTTGATTATTTGATTATAATGGAGTCTATGGTGGTGATGGGCAAATAAATTTGCCTGACGCGAATTCCAGCGTTTCGCCGCCGGTGAATAAATTCGTTAATCTCCCGCAAAAATTCACTGGTGTCAAAGAATTTCAATCGCCACACGTCAACACTATTCAGACGCCCATTGACTTTAACGCCATCGTCAAAATTGACGCAAGCGACTTTTCAGAATTGCGTCGTAAATTTTTTAATTTTATGATTTTTCCATAAATTTTTCGCCGTTTTGCAGGAAATTCACACTTTTTTTTGCGAAACAGGAGAAATTCGCCAATCGCTAGTCTATGGGAGACAACTTTGCCATAATTTGGAACTTTCTGGACAATGGGTTTCAAAACAACAGATTCCAGACTGGTTCTAGGAAAGGAAAGGAAATCATTAAATAAAAAAAATTTAATTATTTGATTAAAATATAGCCTATGGGATGTGGCCTTCCTGTAATTTGGAGCTTTCTGGATAAGGGTTTTCTGGATAACTAATCCCATACCTGTATTGGTATAAGTATATATCCAGTGTTTAAATCTGGGCTGATAGGTGGCCAATGTTACCAGAACACACAGTTAGTGATGGGCGAATTTATTCGCCAGGCGCGAATTCGCTGCGAATTTGCCCGTTTTGTCGCCAGCTAATAAATTCACGTTGGAAAAATTTTGAAGCTGGCGATGGTTTCAACACCAGCATCAACGTTTTTTCAACGCTATCAACGGTTCCGACGCCCATTTAGATGCTGGTGACATTGACTGTCGGCACCCATTTTGACGCCGGCGAATTGTTGCCGGCGTCAAAATCACAGTTTCGTGTAACGGGACAAATTCGCTCATCACTACACACAGAATATCTGTTTTTTTTTTATTGGGAGTTGTACGAAAAACTCCAAATTTTTATAGGTTTTAGAAAAATTCATATTTTTTTTTTTTGATTGTTCAGCACTTTTTTCCCTCATACTTTTTATATTTATATAACGTTCATGGCATTTGTGGTTTTAAAGAAAATTAGTTCAAAAAGTTCCCATATCACTAAAATTCAACCTTTAAAAAATGGGCCTTTTAGTATAGAAATCCCACTGGGAGTTTTCTCTGCAACTTCAACCGCTTTTGTGTTTTTCTGTTATTTTGTAAATGTGATTCTATTTTGTCAACACCATTTCAGTAGCGGCAAAGTTCTCCCCTCCCTGAGTTCAAAGGAAGTGATGTTGGGCATTGGTTGTTCTGCAGATCAAGTAGATATTCATGTAAATACTCGCCAATACTTTCTTTATAATTCACTCACTGGGGCAGTTTCAGTGGGGAAAATAAGTCATTATTCCCTGTAATAAACAGAGTTGTAGAGTGTAGATAATTAAGGCTTTGAAAGCAAAACAATCCATGCCTAGAATTCACTAGATAATTACATTTAACATAACAGAAATCAACTAAACATTTTTGAAATGAGTTTATATCAGAAAGCTGCTTTTCTTTCATTACAGTTTTGGGTAGTGATCCCCTTTAAACCACAAAATATTTGGGAATACTTTTTTAAAAAAAAAACTCTCTTTCTTCAGTGTAGCTTTCAAACCTCCATCTGTGTTTTACATGTGCAACTTATTTATATAACAGTCCCAATATGGGCCACATTATACAGCTTTATGTTACCATAAACATGTGTTTTACTTTCAATACATGACTAACCAATGAGAGGTGATGGTACAGACAGGAAGAATGAACAGGAAGTTCATTTTTAAAAAAAAAACAAAAAAAACAAGGTTTCCAATGATCATTTTATTTCTGTAAGTTGCATGGAGAGTAGTTAGTCAATAACTGATGAGGATTAGTTGGGCAGTAGTCGGGGGTTAATCAATAATTGGCAGTAGTTGGGGATTCGTTAGTCAATAATTGAGCAGTAGTTGGCGATTAGTTAGTCAATAATTGAGCAGTAATTGGCGATTAGTTAGTGAATAATTGGGCAGTAGTTGGTGATTAGTTTGTCAATAATTGGCAGTAGTTCAGGATTAGTTGGGCAGTAGTTGGGATTAGTTAGTCAGTAGTTGGGCAGCAGTTGGGGATTAGTTGGGCAGTCGCTGGGTTAGTCAATAATTGGGCAGTAGTTGGGGATTCATTAGTCAATAGTTGGGAAGCAGTTGTGGGATTAGTTGGGCAGTAGTTGGGGGTTGGTTCATAAGTAGTTGGGGGATTCGTTTGTCAGTAGTTGTGGATTAATTAGTCCAAAATTGCCCAGTGGGACATTAGCCGGAGATTAGTTAGTCAGTAGTTAGTCAGTAGTGGGACAGTAGTTAGGCAGGTTCTGCTGGTGCAGAACTAATGAACAAGAATGTAGCTTATATGATGCAGACATTTAGGGGCACATTTACCTAGGGTAGAATATCGAGGATTAATTAACCCTCAATATTCAACTGCCAAATTAAAATCCTTTGACGTCAAATATCTAAGTCGAAGGATTTTGCGCAATTCGTTCGATTGAACGATTAAATCCTTCGAATCGAACGATTCGAGGATTTTACTCCATTGATCGAAGGATTATCCTTCGATCAGAAAAGTGTTAGCAAGCCTATGGGGACCTTCCCCATAGGCTAACATTGGCCTCGGTAGGTTTTAGGTGGTGAACTAGGGGGTTAAAGAAATTTTTAAAGAGACAGTACTTTGATTATCGAATAGTCGAATATTCGAACGATTTTTAGTTTGAATCGTTCGATTCGAAGTCGAAGGTCGTAGTCGAAGGTCGAAGTAGCCAATTCGATGGTCAAAGTAGCCAAAAAAAACATTTGAAAATCGAAGCTTGGTGAATGGGCCCCTAAATTCCAAAGGGATCATAGTGTGATTCTCTCACTCCTGTCTTAGGTTTCCATCAGAGTAGTATCACTATATCACTAGCACTGCAGGGGGGATGTAACATTAAGCAAGGTGTCCTCCAGCATCACCTGGTTATAATACAGAGCAAAGGGAATGTCTCAGTAAGGAGTGTCCTGAAACAATAAAAGCAAAGTGGGATCTGTCAGTGGCAGACTCACATCCACAGTATTTATGTAACAAGATACAGATACATGAAAAAAGTTAACTTTTATACAGGTATAGGATCTCATTTGCGGACACCCATTATCCAGAAATTTCCAAATTAGAGGAAGGCCATCTCCTATAGACTCCATCATAAGATAATACACAGAGTGCCAAATTACAAAAGAATCCCTTATCCAGAAAACCACATGTCCCGAGCATTCTGCATAATAGATCCTAGAACTGAATTTATTTTTAGTATGCTATAGATAGACCCATTTTAAGCAACTTTTAATTTGGTCTTCATTTCTAATTTCTTTCTCTTCTGCCTGTACCTTGCCTGCAACTGAAATTTCTATACAGTTACCAGGGGTCACCGACCCCAGCAACCACAGAATATAAATCGATTTTAACCTTTACTATTATTTTTTTTAAAGTTGCTCATTAGTATTGTTCATCCCTGCTACGGCTCATCTCCCATTGTAACTGTAATTAAAGCCAAGCAACCAGGTGGCAGTTTCAAGCCTGACCGCTGGGCAACAGTTTTTTTTTGAATAATTAAAAAGACACAGGAAAGAAGACCAACTGCATATTGTTTTATGATCTCACACAATTTAATGGCAAACTATCCCCATTATATTGCAGTTACCAGTGCATATAAGGCAGCAACAATCCACAGCACGTTAGTTTAATGTTTTATTGCTCTTTAAGAATGTTTGAATAGAACAAATCCACATCTATTAGATTTACTTGGGGCTCCAGGCTATCTCTGCATGGGTAATAAATAGTGGCAATTACACTAGGGTGTATATTGTGCCAGGGAATACCTTGAGAGCAACTCGTGAGTCAAGACTTGTCCTGGATTATTCTCATAGCTCTCATGTAATGCTAAGGTGTGACTGAACATTACCTCCCACTGACTCTGGGTACAGGGAAAACTCCGGTTTGTCTACTTTTTTTTTTTTTAATCGGTGCGGAAACTTTTTGTTTTAAATAAAACAGGTTTGGGATACAGGTGCCTTGTACTTGATCCCAACTAAGATATAATTAATCCTTATTGGAGGAAAACCAGCCTAATTTGCTTTATTTAATATTTACATGATTTTCTAGTAGACTTAAAGAGGTGGTTCAACTTTAGGCTAAATTCTAATATGTTCTAAGCAACTTTTCAATTAGTCTTCATTATTTATTTATTGTAGTTTTTTAATTATTTTCTTTTTTTTCTTCTGACACTTTCCAGCTTTCAAAAAGGGGGTCATTGACTAGATATTAGGATATTAGGATTAAATTTTCTTTACCAACAATAGCATAGCTAACTCTAACACACAGGATCCCTTATCTACAAACTAGAATTAAATGGCACCTGATGACAACCAGATGTATGTATACATACATACACATACACACATACATACATACATACATACAGGTATGGGATCAGTTATCTGTAAGACCATTATCCAGAAGGCTCCGAAATCCAGACTATTTTATCCAAATTATCCATAAAATGATTTTTCTGTAATAATAAAACAGTAGCTTGTACTTGATCCCAACTAAGATATAATTAATCCTTATTGGAGGCAAAACTATCCTTTTGGGCTTATTTATTTTTTCATAGCAGATTTAAGGTGTGGCGACTCAAATTATGGAAAGATCCTTATCCAGAAAATCCCAGGTCCCAAACATTCCGGAAAATAGACCCCATACCTGTGCTTAAAAATGAAAAACTGGCACAGAAGGCCACGTTCATGATCATTACAGGATCATACTCCACTCCAGACACACCCTACTATACCCCAAACCTTCACTACTTACATGTAAATTCCGCCCATTTTTGGGTGCAGACTTTGGGATTGAGCAGGCTGGAAGTGTACTGAGGAGGTTATTTACTAAAATACAAATGTATCATATTTTATTAAAAGAAACAACGATCAAACTCCCATGCTCGATTTGACCTTATTTATTAATAAAATAACCCAAACTTAATTGGATCTCAGAAAAACTCAAAATCAAGGGAAAACCTGAATAGCTCAGGCTTTTGCCCCCAACCAGTAGATTTCGAGTTTTTGCCCAAAAACACAGATGAAGTCGGATTTTCAGGCTAAACCCAGCACAGACCACAATAACTTCAAATTGAAGTTATGAAGTTATACAGAACCTCAACAGGTCAGTGATATAATAAATCTCGAAATGTTTTTGTCCCAAAAAGCCCGACCAGATAAATTTGAGTTTTAGTAGATAAGCCCCTGAGAGTCATAGTTTTAGCACAGTCGAAATGCACAAGGTTTATAAATATCAGCACTAGGATCAAGTTAAGTTGTCTTGGACTGCTAATTTTTGTGGAGCCAAAGATGATGATCCTTAAGATTCCTGATTAGATATTATATTCCCTGTCCCTAAACCATCCTATCCATGCACCTACATTTGGCTAAACCTCGCCCCCATTTCAAGTCCATGAATTGGAGAATATAACAACATTTCATTTTGGCACTAGTGATGTGCTGGTTGGGATTTCCCCCGACCCTAACCCGCCCTCCGTAAACTCGTGCCTGCCACATCCGCGATTCCGGTTTGCTTTTATAGACCCGCGCCGACCCATCCCGCGATGATGTTACAAAGGGGGCAGGGCAAGTGGGTGCAGCATCTATAAAAGATGAACCCGGAAGTCTGAAGCCGGCATTTGACGGTGGTGGGCGGGGAGAGCAGGAGAAGCGCTCAACCTGCACCCACCACCCGTGAAGAAGCATGCAAGGTTGGCTCAAACCTGCTCGGCCCACAGGTAAACCCACGGGTTCCGTTGGTACCAGGCCGGCCCGTACATCACTATCTGGCATCCACTTCCAACCTGTTTAAGCTCATCCAAGAACCCCAAACTCACACCACATTAAAGGTGTTGCTCACCTTCCAAACACTTTTTTTTAGTTCAGTTGGTTTCAGATTATTCACCAGAAATAAAGACTTTTTTTCATTTTCTTTCCATCTTTTAGTTTTTACTGTTTTTTTACAAAAGTGAAGAAGTTTAATGTTCGTGTCTCTAGTTTTTTCAGTCTGGCAGCTCAGTGATCCAGGAGCATCTGAACTGTCACAATTGGAGACAATCGTTGATACAATTAGTTGATCCATTTCTCAGCAGTAGCTTTGGACTATTAGCAACTATTGTATCAATTCTAACAGCTGCTCAGCAGGGACAAAGATTACAAATGGATCAACTAAATGTATCAATTTAGAACAGGTAAAGGGTCGGCGACCCCTCTCCGGAGCTGCTTTAGAAGGTGAAAAATTGAACTTTACACTTCGGTATTAGAAAAACGATCACAATTAGAAAGTCATTGCAAAAGTCTTTATTTCTGGTGAACAATCTGAAAACAACTGAACTGGAAAAAGTGTTGAAAGGTGAAAGATCCCTTTAAGTTAAACTGCAGCGACTCTCTATAATAAGGAGGTATTCAACGTGTACAGCTCATGGTTTCTAAACAAACTGTGAGATGAGCATTACCAGCAGTTCCCATGGGCAACAAAGGCTGTATTTTGCAGCTTATACTTAGAAAGAGGGAGGGGAATGCACTGCAACAGAACTCTGATCTGTTGTCCTTCACTTATTATCCTTTATTTACATTGTACAGATGGAAACTGTGTGTGTGTGTATATATATATATATATATATATATATACACATGTATGGGATCAGTTATCTGTAAGCCCATTATCCAGAAGGCTCCGAAATACGGACTATTTTATCCAAATAATCCATAAAATGATTTCCTTTTTCTCTGTAATAATAAAACAGTAGCTTGTACTTGATCCAAACTAAGATATAATTAATCCTTATTGGAAGCAAAATCAGCCTATTGAGTTTATTTAATGTTTACATGATTTTCTATTAGACTTAAGGTATGAAGAGACAAATTATGGAAAGATCTGTTATCTGGAAAAACCCAGGTCCCGAGCATTCTGGATAACAGGTCCCATAGCTGTGCATATGTACGTATATTAACGAACCTTTTCAAGGCATTTCCTGCTGAAAGCGGTCAAAACTCTGTTCTTTGGTATGGGGAAATATTTACAATGCAAGTTTCATTTTTACTATCAACCGGAACTAACATGTAAAAAATGAACGCAACATAAATCTGGCCCTTTTATATTTTGAAGCAACACAAATAATCAAGCTCTAACCCACTTCTAAAGCAAAATGAGTAACAGGCTTTATGACAAATAAGAGAAGCTCCAGTGCTCCGTCTGCTGATGAGCTGCAAATTACTCTCATTAGCAGTAAGACACACTGGAGAAATAAACAAGATCTTAATTGCAATGTCTTAGGGTTCCAAAACCATTTCTTTGCTCCTCATGGTAAGCTGAAAATCATTTTGCAAACTAGCAATTACTTTCTGAAACTGGAAAGTGTAACACTAATAATGAAGACTCTATCAGGAAGTAGAATAGGGAACACTGTCGGGGTTCGTGGTGAGTTTTCAATGTAATTCACAAAAGTGGAATAAACCGTAATTGGAATAAGAAATATTATTGGAGTAAAGAACTATAGATTCATTACACCGTTCATCTGTTTCACTTGTGTCCACTTTGAAATTGAACTGAGTTTCCAGATTGCCACTGCAGTGCTTCTGATGTACAGGTATGGGACCTGCTATACAGAATTCACGGCACCTGCTATGCAGAATGCACTGGACCTGCTATGCAGAATGCACGGGACCTGCTATGCAGAATGCACGGGACCTGCTATCCAGAATGCACGGGACCTGCTATCCAGAATGCACGGGGCCTGCTATGCAGAATGCACGGGGCCTGCTATCCAGAATGCACGGGACCTGCTATCCAGAATGCATGGGACCTGCTATGCAGAATGCGCGGGACCTGCTATGCAGAATGCGCGGGACCTTCTATCCAGAATGCACGGGGCCTGCTATGCAGAATGCACCGGACCTGGAGTTTTCCTGATAACGGTAATTCAGATCTTCATACCTTCTAGAAAATCATGTAAACATTAAATAAACCCAATAGGCTGGTTTTGTTTCCAATAAAGATTAATTCTATCTTAGTTGGCATGAAGTACAATCTACTTTTTTATTATTACAGAGAAAAAGGAAATTATTTTGAAAAATTTGGATTATTTGGATAAAATTGAGTCTATGGGAGACGGCCTTTCCATAATTTGGAGCTTTCTGCATAACGGATCCCATACCTGTACCGACTGTCTCCATTTAAATTTAGAGTACAATGAACACCAATTTGGAACTTAATTCAAATTACAACAGCACCACCAAATCTCTGGAAGTTTCAGGCCTTACTTGGCACTTTATCAACCTATTCATCAAATTATTATTGAACTATTCAGGAAAGACGGCGTTGGGTGAAATTGCTTTACGATAAACAGGTTAAAAAGAACTGGGGTTGTTCAGACAAGGTGCATCTGGAGGTGAATAGTTTTCTGGTGTAGGTGAACATTTTACTCCAATTTAAGTTACAATTTGTTGCTGACAGGGAATACTGGGATTTTTAGTTTATTTGGTCGCAAAGCTGAGGACCTTTCCCTCTATCCTCCCTCCAGATCCAGCTCAGAATTGCAGTAACAATGCCACATGCAAATAAATAAACACAATTAGGCCACGGACATATGATCATTATCATTGTATAATTGCCTTTTAATTTCTTGCATATTTTTGTTGTTAGAATTATATGATCTTCCAGTTGTAGCTACCCAACGGCTCTACCATTATTCACAAGAATATCTAAAGAACTTACAGTACTTGGAAGTGATGTTGGTGGCAGAGGTCTCTAAGTCTGGATGTAGTGGAGACAAGGCTGGGCAAATGAAGTTGAGAATTTGGCATTCAATTTAATTGGAGTCAGGATCACACTGGGGAGGGGAGGGTGAAAGTCAGCGTCTTTCTGGTTTCTCTAGTTTTTTTTGTTTGTCATAGGTGGTTTCTTCTGTGAAAATTGTTTTTTTTATTATGTATCAGAAAACATTGACTTTTTATTATGTATCAGAAAACATTGTCTTATGTACGACAACATCTTCTGTACAGTAACTGCAGCTTTGTGCCTCTCTTCTCGGCACATTTACATACTGAATTGGTTTTGGTTTGAACCAATTCCGTTCTCTCTTTTTTTTTTTTTTTTTTTCTTAACTGATGGATAAATATCTGCTGGCCACTTTCTCATCAAATACATGTAAATATTATTATGTATGGTGACGTGATTTTGGAATTTAAAGCTATGTGGGGGCAGGGGATAAAATGCAAAAAAAAAACCTTAAGCTCTTTGAATATTTTATCTTAAATAGAATTAATTAGAAGGCTGATTGTGATAAGGTGAAACTCCAATCACAAAGAAAATTCAATTGGTCTTCCTTTTTTAGGCCATTTTTGCCTGCACTACCCTACATTTCGCTTTCTTCTGTTCAGCCGCAGGGGAGCGCAGGAGTAGACGCACTCAATAATTCTGAAGGGGGCTGTACTCACACAGACGCATGTAATTGTCAAATGCAGGTTGAGACGCAGCATGTCGCATTTCCCCTGCGTTTGTTGCATACATGTGTCTGTGTGAGTACAGCCCCCTTCACAATAAATGAGTGCGTCTACTCCTGTGCAGGCAAAAACGGCCGTGTGTAAGGGCCTTTACTTTCTTTTATAGTTTTATTATATTTGATTCCCTCTTTTCTGTGTTCAAATGGGGGTCGCTGACCCCATCAACCAAAAACAAAAAGATTTCTCTGTAAGGCTACAACTTTACTGCCATTGCTAATTGTTATAATGTTTGCTTTTATGATGTTCTCTCCTATTCATCTTCCATCTCCCATTCACACCACTGCCTGGTTGCTTAGGAAAGTTGGACCCTAGTAACCAGATAGCTACCCCCCTCCAAAAAGGGTATACATAAATAACACAAAGTTAATTAAAAGGGGTATTTCACCTATAGGGTCATTTAGACCTAGCAACCAGATAGCTGCTGAAATTCCTAACTGGAGAGTTGAACAAGAAGATAAATAATTCAAAAAACAAAATAAAAAATAAAGAACAATTGCAAATTGTCTCAGAATATAACTCTCTACATTACATTAAGGGGGTAATTTATCAAACTATGAATTTAGCTCAATGTTTTCTGCTACAAGCTCCGATCAAAATCTGTTCGGGTTTTTTACGCTTATTTATTATTACATTTTCCCGAAAATTTGCTTTGCAGTAAAAAAAGATTTTCACGATTTTTTTTTGGGGTATTGCACAAAACCCAGGCACATCAAAAAATCATTGGGACTTTTCCCATTTATTTATACGCAACCTCGACAGGTCTGAGATGCCAGATTTTCAGATTCAGACTTTTCCTTCCATGGGGTTTAATAAATTCCAAAAAATTTGGGTTTTTTTAAAAGTCTGATTTTATAATAAAAAAAAAAAATCATTCATGATTTTTGCATTGGAAGTTTAGTTCCAGAGGTAGGTTAACTAGATTCCCATCACTGTCCTTACTCTTATAATTAATTCTTGGTTAATTATTGGTTACAAGAAGTACAGTAAAGCAATGTCACTACAGGAATAAAGAAGTTCAGGAAAAAAAGCTACATTTAGTATGATGTAGAGAGTGATATTCTGAGACAATTTGCAATTGTTTGTCATTTTTTATTATTTTGTGTTTTTGAGTTATTTAGCTTTTTATTCAGCAGCTCTCCAGTTTGAAATGTTAGCAATCTGGTTGCTAGGGTCCAAATTACCCTAGCAACCATGCATTGATTTAAACGAGAGACTGGAATATGAATAGGAGAGGCCTCAATAGAAATATGAGTAATAAAAAAAAGCGGTAACATTACATTTGTAGCCTTTCAGAACATTCGATATTTAAATGGGGTCAGTGACCCCGATTTGAAAACTGGAAAGAGTAAGAAGAAGGCAATTAATTCAAAACTCGATACTCGAATTCGTTAAAAAAACAATTAAAAAGTTGCTTAGAATTTTCCATTCTATAAAATACTAAAAGGTGAATAACCCCTTTAATGCAGTGAAAGTGTAATTCTACAAAGTTTCTCTGATCTAGCATTATAACTAGTTTGTCTTCTGATAGAAGGAGTAGGGGGGAGTTTTTTTTGAAGGCTATTACTAGAGCAAGGATCCCCAACCTTTTTCACCCATGAGCAACATTCAGATTTAAAAAGAGTTGGGGAGCAACACAAGCAGGGAAACCGTTCCTGGGCAGTGCCAAATAAGGGCTGTGATTGGCTATTGGTAGCCCCTATGTGGACTCTTCAACTACAGGAGGCTTTATTTGACAGTACACCTGTTTTTTATGCAACCAAAACTTGCCTCCAAGTCTGGAATTAAAAAATAATCACCTGCTTTGAGGCCACTGAGAGCAACATCCAAGGGGTTGGAGAGCAACATGTTGCTCACGAGCTACTGGTTGGGGATCACTGTACTAGAGTATACCCAATGTGAGGCCGATAATTATATAAATAAAAGCAATGCAGAAGAGCAGCACTCACAGGACTTGCTGAATCAATCTTCCAAAGGTTTATTTTGCTCAACGTTTCGGTTCCCAACAGGGACCTTCGTCCGCAATCAAACAGGCACTTTTTTACATTTATTTGCCTCCCTTTATTTACCCCACTGTTTCTCTTCCAACATCCTATATATACATCTTTAAAGGGTAAATCTGCCTTAAAAATAAGCTTTCAGTATTTTACAGCTTCTCAGTTGTGCCCCTTTTCCCCTTAAAAATGATTGTGTTCCCTTAAACTGCTCCTTTTGTTTTAATAGTTGCTCCATAAGAAGCTAATGACCTGCGTCCTCATTCAGTGTAATTTCCTGTGAAATTAAAACATTTGAACCAATGTATAAATCATAAATTCATGCAGACGAGCCCTTGATTCCACAACAAAACACATTTGCTTTAGCTCCAGGACTTCAAAACTATGCCTTATTCTCTACTGCAAGTAGCTCAAAACAACCAAAACATGCCAAGCTGCTATCCCTGCAAGGTGAGGCTGGATGAAAGGTTAATAACTGGAGAACCAGAAGGAAAAAGCAGTCGTAGGAACTCATTCAATATTTGGTTGATGCCTCTTTGTTCTACACAGGATATTTACACAACTAATACATTTAGAAATCAAAGTCTAAGCCCCTATTCCAAAGACATATGTCATGTAAGAGAAGTGCAAATATTGGCGCAACAAGGACAGAATGGGCAAAGCTTGAGTAAGGAGGGAAATCCCAAGGTTACAGGTCCATTGAATATTCTAGCAAGGTATCACCATGCTACAGGGCATTCATACTTTATTCATACTTTACTAAACTACGAATGCAAAAATCTAGAAAAAAATTGTTTTTGTTTTTTTTTAATAAAATGGCACTTTTAATCAAGAATTTTCCGGGAATTTATTAAACCCCAAGGATGGAAAATTCAGAATTAGAAAATCCGGCAACTCAGACCTGTCGAGGTTGCATATAAGTCAATGGAAAAAATCTCAATGATTTTTTGATGTACGATGGGTTTCGTGCAATACCCCAAAGTTTTATGAGTTTTTGGGCAAAAAAAGCATAAAAATCAGAGTTATCGGGTGAAAAATCTGAAAAAATCGTGAAAATCTGATTTTTTTTCCCCCCGCAAAGCAATGTTCCGGAAAATGTAATAATAAATAAGCGTAAAGAAACCCGAGCGGATTTGATTGTAGCAGAAAATGTTGAGATAAAATCGGATTTTGATAGCTCCCTAAAGGAGAACTAAAACCTAACTAAGAAGTAGCTAGAAATGTTGTACATTATGTTTTGGGCTTCTGTACCAGCCTTAGGCAACCACAGCCCTTTAGCAGTAAAGATCTGTGTCTCCAAAGATGCCCCAGTAGCTCCCCATCTTCTTTTCTGCTGATTCACTGCACATGCTCTGTGCTGCTGTCACTTACTGAGCTTAGGGACCCACTCACAATATACAGTACACATAGAATAGAAATGTCACACTATAAGGCTGATTAGTGATTAATACAGATAATTACTACATGGCAGCACAGAAACCAGTGCAATTAGCATCAGAATTTAATAATCAGCCCTGTAGCATCAGCTTATATTACAGACAAACTTAATTTTCTGCTGGATAATTTGCAACAACCCTAAGCTTAGCTTCTCAACAGCTGCCCACTGTGAGTGTCACAGACACAGGTGACCCCCTGTGACAAGTTTGAAGTCCTGGATCATTGCTGCTATTGACAAGCTGAAACTTTAGGCTGGTGCGGCAAGTTCAGTATATAAAATATGGCATTTTTAGCCATATTCCTTTTCGCGGTTTAGTGCTCCTTTAAATCTAATATCTAGCAGTCATTCTGAAGGGCAATATGTCTTCTTATGGCTGTGGTTGGATACAAAGGGGTGCACCATAGTAGCAAGAGACAAAAAATGTAGTAGTCACCTCTCCTACCGAGAGATCTGTAGACGTCTCCTGTACCTGTGGTTTTCCATTAGGTCAGTCGGCCTTGCCATGGCTGTTCCCAAAAAGAGCTTCTCTCAGCCAGTTCCGCTGTTGTCTACCTCGCTGTGCCAAGCTTGAACTGTCTTATTAAGATGCAGCCTGCAGTTCTTAAATAGTCGAGCCCTGTCTTGTTCCTGGATGGAATCCAGTCTGGCTTGTTTTACAATCATTGTTCATGTTCCACCCCAGGCTATCCCACTATCCTGCCTTACCAATTAAGTTTACAAAACAAGGGTTTAGGCATTCCTGTTATTTCCCTTTAGTAATGGGCGAATTTATTCGCCAGGCACGAATTTGCGGCAAATTTGCATGATTCGCTGCCAGCAAATAAATCCGCAAAACGCCCACAAAAAAGATGTTGGTGCCATTTCGTGAATTTTTTGCCGTTACGCTAGTTTTCGGCGAAGCGAAACGCCGCAAATTCGCCCATCAATATTTCTTTGCATTAATGTGACACCCTAAGAACAGGAACATCTACGGTACTTATACAGTAGCTGCTGGTTACAAAACAGGTGAAATGCAAATAGGCAACGACTCAATACAAAGATAACTTATTTTTTTGTTTGGTTTTTAGGACGCTGGTCATAAAGCAAGGATACTAATGACCTGACGTGACCAGTCCCCCTAATGAACAATATCTGTGCCACCCCAAGTGAGTGGTAAAAAAAACATTTTCACATTAGTGCAAATAGAAATGAATGAACCTGAAATAGATATATTTGGCAAATTTACATTGACGGGTCTGAAGGTTTCTGTTTGGGGAATTAAAGGGGGAACTATTGCAAAAATGAAAATGTAATATAAGCGTCCTTCTACTGAAAAAAAATAAACTTTCTAAATACAAACATTTAAAAATCCTGCATTGTTTCTGAAATAATCATTTTATCTTCATTATCCCTCTCTCAGCATCTGTTTTCTTTCATTCTATCTTCATGCAGCAGTTGGGTGTCAAATAGTCATTGACAGATTTATAGGGGGGCTTCCTTTTGCCTATCAGATACATTAGAGCTCACTCAAATAACTGATTCCAGTACAAACAAAATCTAACAAAATAACTGCCTTTTGCACAAATTCTGCAGGTAGAGAGACATGATGTCTGGTAATTTTAATAGAGTGAGTCTAATACATCTTCCAGGCAAAAGAAGCCCTCCTATAAGATATATTGGATCTAACTGTCAATGAATATCTGACAACCAACTCCGCATGAACGGGGCAAATTCACTAACCTGCGGAAATTCGTCAGGGACGGCTTCGATCACATTGTACACTTCGCCAGGCGAAAATTCACAGGACAACGATAATTCACTAAAATGCAAAGTTGCATCCAGGGCGCCGAACGATGGGGACGTTTCGCTAGCGTTAATTCAGCAAGCAAATCCAAGTTGCGCTTGCGTTGCCTAATTTGTATACGGTGGGAAGTTAAAGTTGAATGGACGTATATGTTGCAGCCAATACATTACACTACACAAGCCCAGGGAAACTTAATAAAAGAAAATAAGAGTTGTTACATTGCAGGAAATGAAATGAGGAGCTGTGAACACAGTGTTACTAAGGAAATCCCACTGCAAGTTTGTGTAGATTAAACTACTACTAATCACAAGAGAAGAAAAAGAAGAAGTGAAAGCACTGTTAGTCCATAAACACTCGCTTCAAAGCAAGCTAGTTCAGTGTGGCGCCTATATAGTATAACTGGCAAAACTGCCTTATATAAAACGTAACCTTTAATAAAATTAGGCTAAAAAGAGGAACGCCCACAAATGACAACCCACTGCTAAAAGCCCATTAGCAGCGCCGGATTTAACTTCTGCGCGCCCCTAGGCCGCGCGGTCCGACCAGGTGGCCGCGCGGTCCTAGCGCCCGCCTTCCCAGCGCGCCGGCGAAAATACGCCGGCGCAGCTGGTGCAGTTGAACGGCGGCTGGGCGGCATGCCGCCCCTATTTCTTTGCCGCCCTAGGCCCGGGCCTATGCGGCCTTGCCGCAAATCCGGGCCTGCCCATTAGACACAGTGCAGGAACAATGTCCTTAAAAAACATTAATTTGCTCACTTTATGAGCCTTCATATCTCTACTACTATTATCATGTAAGATTTTAAGGTCACGTGTACAACCCTCAATGAAAGTCTCTACTTTGGTACAGTTTGAGTTGGGGGGAGTGAAGGTACTTTTTGGCCTAAGATTAGTGAATGGCCCTTACATTTCACTCCAAAAGTTCACACATGTCGTGTAAAGCACGTTTCTCTTCAGCCGACCACTGTTCTTGTGTGTCCGCTTTGTAGAAATGCGTTCGTAATAGAAGAAGAATAGAAGAATCTGTTATTCGCAGGGCCCTCCATGTGGCCCTGCTCTTAAAAAGAGGAAGAAGTGGAGGAGGTGGAGGTAATCAGAGAAGTGGAAGGAAGCGGCTGTGTAGCCAAATTATTGTTCTTATTCTGATAGAAAGGTGCCCTATTGCTCTGGATGGAATCCCTATTGGATTAACCTACACCGTCACTAAGATCACTGTCAGAACTGGGATCTATAGAGAAAGAGTGGCCCCCAAAATTACGCTGAATAGATCGTGGTTTGCGTTCAGTGGAATACACATGGCCCGTGGCAAAGTCAGTTCTATCCCGATTAAATTTTTTCCATGTACGTGCTTTCAACTCAGACGCAAGTTTATCTAAATTCCCTTGTAATTCTGACTCAAATCGGGTAAATGCCTCGTTTTCCCTGTGTTCTTGGACGAGTTTCAAATGGTTGTCAACCTCAATATTAATTAAACCCAATTCCCCCTCCTCTGTTTCTTTAATTAGACGCGTCAAATTTAACTAACAATTGGTAAGTATGTTATGCCATTTTTCCAAGAACCCTTCCTTAATAAGGTGCTCCTGCCGGACTGAGTTTGATCCTAAGACCTCTAGGTACAATAGAGTGTCCTAGATATTTATATAGGGTGGTGACTTCCCACCAGAGTTTTGTTTGTTTAAGTTGAGTCCATTGCTAGACACCTTAGCTGGTTCAATTGTCTCCTTAAAGGGATACTGTCATGGGTAAAAAAAAATTTTTCAAAATGAATCAGTTAATAGTGCTGCTCCAGCAGAATTCTGCACTGAAATCCATTTCTCAAAAGAGCAAACAGATTTTTTTATATTCAATTTTGAAATCTGACATGGGGCTAGACATTTTGTCAATTTCCCAGCTGCCCCCAGTCATGTGACTTGTGCCTGCACTTTAGGAGAGAAATGCTTTCTGGCAGGCTGCTGTTTTTCCTTCTCAATGTAACTGTATGTGTCTCAGTGGGACATGGGTTTTTACTATTGAGTGTTGTTCTTAGATCTACCAGGCAGCTGTTATCGTGTGTTATGGAGCTGCTATCTGGTTACCTTCCCATTGTTCTTTTGTTTGGCTGCTGGGGGGAAAAGGGAGGGGGTGATATCACTCCAACTTGCAGTACAGCAGTAAAGAGTGATTGAAGTTTATCAGAGCACAAGTCACATGATTGGGGGCAGCTGGGAAATTGACAATATGTCTAGCCCCATGTCAGATTTCAAAATTGAATATAAAAAAAGCTGGTTCAATTGTCTCCTTAAAGGGATACTGTCATGGGTAAAAAAAAATTTTTCAAAATGAATCAGTTAATAGTGCTGCTCCAGCAGAATTCTGCACTGAAATCCATTTCTCAAAAGAGCAAACAGATTTTTTTATATTCAATTTTGAAATCTGACATGGGGCTAGACATATTGTCAATTTCCCAGCTGCCCCAAGTCAAGCGATGGGAAGTACATGCGCCCTGTCATATGCAAATCTGTACTTAGGATGGTGGGAACGTAATTTTGTCTTTAGCGACACACTGCTGGCATACACACAGGCAATTACACTTTGGTTGTGGTACATCGATGATGTCATACTAGTTTGGTCTGGCACCAAGAATGACTTTTTTTGCATTTGTTAATAAACTTAACACCAATGACATCAATTTCAAAGTCACAGCAGAAATTCAAAAAGATAGCATTAACTTCCTTGACATCCGAATTTACAGAAGTGATAATCATAACTTAGATACAACAGTCTACCGCAAAGAGACGGCCACCAATAGCCTATTACAGGCAAATAGTCAACATCCTGTGAGTACCATCAGAGGGATCCCTACAGGACAATACCTCCGGATAAGGAGAATATGCAGCACCATGGATGACTTCAAAATTGAAGCAAAGAAGCTGTATGATAGGTTTAAAGCCAGAGGCTATAGTCTCAATTGTTTAAAAAGGAATTCAAATTAAGGCACTTCATGAATTGTAAAACCCTTGGAGTAGTATATATCATGAGGTGTATTTGCAACAAACTTTACGTGGGTAAAACTCGTAGACAGTTTAGGAGACGTATTTTAGAACATGTGGGGGACGTTAGAAACAAACGTAATACGTCTGTAGCCATTCACGTCAATGAACTTCATGGTGGAAATGTCAACACTATGAAGTTTTTTGCTGTTGAACATTTTCAACCCACCACGAGAGAGGGTGATATCGACAACAAATTGTTACAATGTGAGGCCAAGTGGATATACTGGCTTAACAGTCGGTCTCAATGAAGGTTTCACCTTTAAACCCTTTCTTTAAGTATTTCAAGCAAGGCTCGCTTGGTAGCTTTCCCCTCTCTCTCGTAATTGTGTGACCGTTTTAGAATTTTTCTAATTTTCCAATTTTCCTAATTTTTGTATGTTACTTTACCTTTAATTAGCTTTGAGCCTAGGCACACTTTTTTGAGTTCACAGGGGGTTAAATATATAGCTGTCCCACCTATTTTATTCGCCAGCGCATGTTACATTTCTATTGGTCAAAAAAACGCCTGCATATTGGTCAGTCAATATGACTGTGCGAAAACACGCCAGCGAAAGGGCGCACTAACGTCTCTACGACCTTTTTTGATGATGTCATGCGCAATTGCGCCCAGCGTAATCTCACGTGACTAGCGTGAACATGCGGCGCAAATGCCTATTTAAACTTCGAAAAGATGAGCGCCCACCACTTATGCCACTGAGGAAGCTGAAGTAGTCAGCGAAACGCGTTGGGCAGCATAGGTGGACGTTGGCAGCTTAGCTCCCACTTTTTCCCTACGTAGACAGGCAGTTTTTGCTGGCAAACTTGGGGCACAAATGGAAGGGTGGGAGCGGGTAGTGTTTGCACTGTAACCAATGGTTAATACTACTACCGGCAAAGTGTGTTTGTTGGCGGATTAAGATACCACCGTTTCCACCATCTGCTGGTTTTTAAATTAATGTTTTTTAAGGACATTGTTCCTGCACTGCGTCTAATGGGCTTTTAGCAGTGGGTTGTCATTTGTGGGCGTTCCTCTTTTTAGCCTAATTTTATTAAAGGTTACGTTTTATATAAGGCAGTTTTGCCAGTTATACTATATAGGCGCCACACTGAACTAGTTTGCTTTGAAGTGAAGCCTACTGAAATCATTTTCTATCATTTGCACGATAGTTCCCCTTTAAGTATGGGCGAGGTAGTTAGACCCGTGGGGGAAAGGATTAAGGACTAAGAAAACACAAAAGACGTTTGATACCAAAGAAGGGAGGCCTCGAGCGCATTGACTTGCGGTGGGACACTCAATACCTGTGGCGTAGGTTGTAAATTAGAAGCTTTGGGGAATACAATGTCATATCTTGTTCATTCCGGAGTTTCTTATCTACCCAGGAAGTTGGGTTACGAAAACAACGTGGAGAATAACATTTCATAAAAGAGGGGTATATTTATCAAAGAGTGAAGTTAATAGTGAAGTTCCGCCACTAGAGTGAAATTCTGAGACTTCCCATTAATTTCTATGGGGTTTTTAAAGACGTATTTATCAAAGGGTGAAATTTCACTTTCACCCATTGATAAATACGCCTTTCAAAATCCCATAGAAATGAATGGAGAGCTGCGGAACTTCACTCTTTGATAAATTTACCCCAGAGGGTCAATATTTATGGAGGAGTGTGAACACTTCTATCAGGAGGGGGTTACCTATAAGAGTTTCTTTAGAGGGCCTTGTATGGGGTCCATTATCCGGAAACCCCTTATGCATAAAAACCAGAATTCCGGAAAGATCGTCTCCCATAGACTCCATTTTATCCAAATAATTCAGATTTTTAAAAATGATTTCCTTTTTCTCTGTAATAAACAGCACCTTGTGCTTGATCCCAACTAAGATATAATTAATCCTTATTGGAAACAAAACCAGCCTATTAGGTTTATTTAATATTTACATGATTTTCTAGTAGACTTTTAGACTTTTTAACTTTTAGTACGTTATAGAATGGCCAATTGTAAGCAACGTTTCAATTCATTTTTTTCTTTTTTAAAGTTTTTGAATTATTTGCCTTCTTTTTCTAACTCTTTTCAGCTTTCAAATGGGGGGGTCACTGAAAAAAAAAAAGAATGCTCTGTAAGGCTACACATTTATTATTATTGATACGTTCTGTTGCTGATCTTTTTATTTAGGGCCTCTCCTATTCATATTCCAGTCTCTTATTCAAATCAGTGCATGGTTGCTAGGGTCATTTGGACACTAGCAACCAGACTGCTGAAATTGCAAACTGGAGAGCTGCTGAATAAAAAGCTAAATAACTCAAACAAAAAATTTTAACCAAATGCAAATTTTCTCTACATCATACTAAAATGACATCCAAACATAAACAACCCCTTTGAGGCATAAAGATCCAAATTACATTGTGGATAATAGATCTCATACCTTTATTTATATACCGGACTTTGCATTTTTTATATGACTATACTGATCTACTGTTTGGCCACCTAATAGCTCACCCATGGGGTTTACACAGCGCTTCATTCTGAAACATGGAGTAAAAATGCAAATAAAGGCTATGAAACACACATTAACCTGCAGTTATTCCCAGAGAACTATCTGCTGTCACCTATGACGTGTTTAAACATTTTTTTGTGATATGTTGGTGCCCTATAAATAATAAAAGAGCTATAAAAACTGAGACTATATTTACATATTTTTACATTTTACATATTTTTACATATTTTTACATTATAGATAGACAAACAGTATGAATCCTAAGCAGTGTCAGATCAGGTAACACACAAGTATGACGGCACGCCTTTACACTGGAAAAACCCTCCCTGATTGTCATTTAACCATAGGGTTGCGGACATTCTGAAAGAGAGCTGCGGAGCTTGAACGCCTGGTACTAGCAGTCTAAAACTGCTATTATCTCATAAAGCTCTAAAAACTGAAATTATATATAAATTACATAACGGAGCACTCTAAGGTTATATCAGTTTCTATTTGGGTTTAGACCCCATTCCAGACATATAGTATGGCACACCGACACTATTAGAATCTGCCATAGGGAGAACATTTCCCATTTATTTGAATTGAAAGCAAGTATAATTGGGGAAGGGGGGTTTTGCCTGCAACTAGCGATGTGCCAGTTAAAATAGTTTGTGTGCTATAGGCGGTAGCATAAGTAGATGTTACTGGACCTCACAGCAAATTCATTTTAGGGCCCTCAACATATGCAGAAGTTGTCCCGTTTTACCAATATATGTTGAAATTACTCATTAATTAGGGTCTCATGGGCCCCTATACTTCCTGGGCCCCCTGCAGCCGCAGGATCTGCTTCATCTGTAGTTACGCCCCTCGCTATAGGCCCAAGGCTTTCTTATATGGTTCAGTAGATGAAATATAAATACAAAATGCAGTAAATTGGAGCAGTTTCATATGGGAATATTTATTGTGAGTGCTATTTACTGTGCACTGAATGCAAGAACAAATAAGAACAAATCTGTACCCATAAGGAGGTAGTGATATCTCGATGTAGACAGAACCCAGAGACACAGGACTATAAAATAGAGCAGAATATAGCAAAATGGAACCAATGGTTGTGGTTGAATCGTCTATGTACAACAGTTAGTTCCCCAAATGGTTTGGGTAATATTGCTGAGAAGATGACTTATAGGAGAACATCACCGTAAAAACAAATACAAATGCTGTATTTTATAGGGTTGGCCTGGCCGAACTGAATTCTAATTAGCATATGCAAATTGGGTCGGGGAGGGAAATCGCATGACTTTAATTTGGATTCGGATCGGTATTCGGCCGAATCTTTTCAGCTTTCAAATGGGGGGGGGTCACTGACCCCTTCTAAAAAAAAAGAATGCTCTGTAAGGCTACACATTTATTATTATTGATACGTTCTGTTGCTGATCTTTTTATTTAGGGCCTCTCCTATTCATATTCCAGTCTCTTATTCAAATCAGTGCATGGTTGCTAGGGTCATTTGGACACTAGCAACCAGACTGCTGAAATTGCAAACTGGAGAGCTGCTGAATAAAAAGCTAAATAACTCAAACAAAAAATTTTAACCAAATGCAAATTTTCTCTATCATACTAAAATGACATCCAAACGTAAACAACCCCTTTGAGGCATAAAGATCCAAATTACAGAAAGATCAGTTATCCGGAAAACCCCAGGTCCTGAGCATTGTGGATAATAGATCTCATACCTTTATTTATATACCGGACTTTGCATTTTTTATATGACTATACTGATCTACTGTTTGGCCACCTAATAGCTCACCCATGGGGTTTACACAGCGCCTCATTCTGAAGATCCAACATGGAGTAAAAATGCAAAATAAAGGCTATGAAACACACATTAACCTGCAGTTATTCCCAGAGAACTATCTGCTGTCACCTATGACGTGTTTAAACATTTTTTTGTGATATGTTGGTGCCCTATAAATAATAAAAGAGCTATAAAAACAGACTATATTTACATATTTTTACATTTTACATATTTTTACATATTTTTACATTATAGATAGACAAACAGTATGAATCCTAAGCAGTGTCAGATCAGGTAATACACAAGTATGACGGCACGCCTTTACACTGGAAAAACCCTCCCTGATTGTCATTTAACCATAGGGTTGCGGACATTCTGAAAGAGAGCTGCGGAGCTTGAACGCCTGGTACTAGCAGTCTAAAACTGCTATTATCTCATAAAGCTCTAAAAACTGAAATTATATATAAATTACATAATGGTGCACTCTAAGTTTACATCAGTTTCTATTTGGGTTTAGACCCCATTCCAGACATACAGTATGGCACACCGACACTATTAGAATCTGCCATAGGGAGAACATTTCCCATTTATTTGAATTGAAAGCAAGTACAATTGGGGAAGGGGGGTTTTGCCTGCAACTAGCGATGTGCCAGTTAAAATAGTTTGTGTGCTATAGGCGGTAGCATAAGTAGATGTTACTGGACCTCACAGCAAATTCATTTTAGGGCCCTCAACATATGCAGAAGTTGTCCCGTTTTACCAATATATGTTGAAATTACTCATTAATTAGGGTCTCATGGGCCCCTATACTTCCTGGGCCCCCTGCAGCCGCAGGATCTGCTTCATCTGTAGTTACGCCCCTCGCTATAGGCCCAAGGCTTTCTTATATGGTTCAGTAGATGAAATATAAATACAAAATGCAGTAAATTGGAGCAGTTTCATATGGGAATATTTATTGTGAGTGCTATTTACTGTGCACTGAATGCAAGAACAAATAAGAACAAATCTGTACCCATAAGGAGGTAGTGATATCTCGATGTAGACAGAATCCAGAGACACAGGACTATAAAATAGAGCAGAATATAGCAAAATGGAACCAATGGTTGTGGTTGAATCGTCTATGTACAACAGTTAGTTCCCCAAATGGTTTGGGTAATATTGCTGAGAAGATGACTTATATGAGAACATCACCGTAAAAACAAATACAAATGCTGTATTTTATAGGGTTGGCCTGGCCGAACTGAATCCTAATTAGCATATGCAAATTGGGACGGGGAGGGAAATCGCATGACTTTAATTCGGATTCGGATCGGTATTCGGCCGAATCTTTCGCGAAGGATTCAAGAGTTTTGCCGAATACAAAATAGTGGATTTTGTGCATCCCTAGTATTTTATATACTAAACTTATTGCACCAGCGTAAAGTTTCAACTTGTCAATAGCAGCAATGATCCAGGACTTCAAACTTGTCACAGGGGGTCACCATCTTGGAAAGTGTCTGTGACACTCACATGCTCAGTGGGCTCTGAGCAGCTGTTGAGAAGCTAAGCTTAGGGGTCGTCACTAATTATCCAGCAGAAAATGAGCTTCCCCTGTAATATAAACTGATGCTACAGGGCTGATTATTAAATTCTGATGCTAATTGCACTGGTTTCTGTGCTGCCATGTAGTAATTATCTGTATTAATGACTAATCAGCCTTATATTGTGACATTTCTATTCTATGTGTACTGTATATTGTGAGTGGGTCCCTAAGCTCAGTAAGTGACAGCAGCACAGAGCATGTGCAGTGAATCAGCAGAAAAGAAGATGGGGAGCTACTGGGGCATCTTTGGAGACACAGATCTTTGTCTTGGGCTGGTACAGAATCTCAGAACATAATTTGCAATATTTCTTCCCTACTTCCTAAACTTTATTCTACTTTAAACAAGTCTATGACACAGGGTTGCTTCTATTCTGTAATAAAGACATTTGTACCCACACCAGCACCTAATAATATCTGGCACTACACATAGCTGCAAAACACAGCGTTGCAAAAGATTTCCTCTCTCAAATCCATCTTTTAACAACAGAAATGATGGTTTAACACTTCTAAAGCAACACACTTCCGTTCCTACCCGCCCTTAATTTGCATATGCAAATTAGGATTTGGATTCGGTTCGGCTGGGCAGAAGGATTCGCCCGAATCCGAATCCTGCTGAAAGAGGCCGAAACCTGGCCGAATCCCGAACAGAATCCTGGATTTGGTGCATCCCTACTTTACATTACAAGGCCATCTCCCATAAACTGGAAAACAGGTCCCACTTGTTCCTAACTAAGATATAATTCATCCTTATTGGAAGCAAAACTAGTCTATTAGGTTTATTTAATGTTAAAAGATTTTCTAGTAGACTTGAGGTATGGAGATCCAAATTACAGAAAGATGTGTTATCCAGATAACCTCACGTCCCAAGCATTCTTGATAATAGTTCCTATACTTGTATTAATTTCCCTAAAGGTCATAACACATTTGGTTTTGAAAAAGAGAATAAAATATTTCATAAAGAATTGATTTCTAAAAAAGTCTCCACTTGTGCCTAGAGGCTGCATATAATATATCTATTTTGAGCCATACCATTGTAAGCAAGGGATAAGAACAGCACAGGTTATGTGATTGGAAACTGATTCTGGTGACGTTCAATGACAGGGCTGTTAGCTCTGTGGACAAATGAATATACGTCCTGAAATCACAGCAAAAATAGCTGCCTTGAAAGCACAGAATCTCTTGGGAGATTCCAATTAGAGTGCAATGTGTCCCTCTGCAATAAAGCTCCTTATAAAAAGGCGGATTTGTATTGAAGCCACTGAATATATCCGTATAGATGGGGAAAAAAATAAAAAAAAAGAGGGGTTGAGCATTTAAATACCTTTTTAGGAGTGGCTCACTAGCCTGAATCACAGAGTTTTAAAACTGTAAATATGAGCTTTCACTCCTTACACACCTAGCAGTGTTATTTAGACTACAACAAGGCTGAAAAATGTGCTGTTCTCTGAACAATTAAAGATATTTCCAAGGCATTAGAACGATTCTTATCACATCCGTGGAGATATAAACGTGTTCCCCTCACTTGAGACACCCACAGGAGGATCAGTGCCACCTCTAATTAAATTCTTGGGAATTGATTTGCCCCTGGAGGAATCAGCGGTGCAACTGCACTTAGTTACCCAGTCCCAAATACAAAGTACGGCACAAAACAAGAGCTTACAGCAAGCTCAACTCTTTCCTGCACGCCTTAGCAATGCAATGGTGTCATGTGTATTCAAATAAAGTGCAGGAAGAGAGACTTACCTTTCCCAGGCTTCCCCCTGACCATCTGCACCTCTCTCAGAAAAGGCCAAACCTGCTGTGACAGGTGGACTCGTTGTGCCCAAGGTAATTGTGTGTCTAACATGGGAATAAAAGGTGTGTTTGTGTGTCTGTGTATGTACGGCTGAGTGTGTGTGTGTGTGTGGCTCCCTCCTGTGTCTGGTGTTAAACGCTTCTCATTGTACACAAAGAATACAACTTCATCATCATCATCATCATCATTTCTTTCCTGTACTTTACAGTATAGTTTCATTAGTGTCAGCTTTCGGCCAACTTCAGTTCTTATTTGCTGTATATGGTTCCCCAGTGCTAAGGTTTAATCACATGCAGTCTATACCATACAGTCCTGTTGTGATCAGAAGAGGAAGGAAAACGTCAAACATTTTACTATTCATGTAATACACACTTTTAGGTTTTATGACTATTAGGCAATGTTTTCACAGTACAATATAAAATACAGTATAACTTTTAACTTTAAGCTACTGTATACTACAAAGAATGGGGGTCATTTATCAACACTGGGCCGTAACTCATGGCAACCAATCGGATTGTAGCATTCAATGTTCTACTTGCAGCTGGCTTTAAAAAGCTAATGCCTGATTGGTTGCTATGTGTAACTACCCATGGGCAAAATTGCCCAGTGGTGACAAATAAGCCTGATTGTTCCTTCTCTTGTTTGCTTCATTTAAATATATAAATATTTGATTTTATTACATTTCAGAGGCAGGAATGCAAAGGTATGGGCTTACCTATTGTGACAGGTAACAAGTGAATAAATATACAGACCCTGCAGCTCCTGGAGGACCCACCAGTGTAGACAGACTGATGTTTAATTTTAATATGTTGCACCTAATGTGGTTCAGGGTGCAAAGTGTATCAGTATGGGTGCAACGAATCCCTGTACTGAACACTTTCCATAGGTGATACAGGGGTAGCAGGAGGGCAAACACAAATGGAATATATGCTCTATTAATAATCAATTTCTTTTTAAATGTGCAGAAAGGCCTATTTACTAATTGTGGAGGTCGAGGTTTCTCAAAAAAAGAAAAAGAACCACGACAGAATATTCCCCTCGTGGTTTTTCTCAGAATAAAGGTCACACATACCAGCGAGACCTTTTTTAGCGAGGCTATTTAATTAAGTTAACTTTTTATCTTTTGCAGGAATTCAAAGAGAAAGTCTGGACATTTCAGTGACGACCCGGGACTGTGGGCTGAGCTGTCAAAATCGGGACTGTCCCATGAAAAACAGTTGGTCAGTATGATATAGTTATGCCACCGGTTATGAAGCATCTACATTCACACTTCTCAAAAAAAGAATAAGAACCACGACAGAATATTCCCCTCGTGGATACACATACCAGCGAGAATTTTTTTAGCGAGGCTAAAAAACTTGAATTATTTTATGAACAAGGAAAATAAATATATACTTAAAGCTGTTGGAGGTTTTTTTCTGGTGACTTTTTGTTGTTTTAGTCTTTAATAAATCCCGAGGTTCCAGAGAATATTCTTGAGTATATTCAGTTTTGCGTTTTCCTGCCACATTTTTTTCTGGAATTGTGAAAAAAAAGCTAGAGCTTGCCTTTTGATAAATCGGCCCCTTAGAGATGGGTTATTTTGCACCCAGCACCCAAATGTTCTACAAAATTGTGTTTATTAGTATGAGTGGGAGATGTCATAGCTTTGGTTATGATTTTTATCCTTAAAGGGATTCTGTCATGATTTTTATGGTGTAGTTTTATTTATGAATTACACTGTTTACTAGGGATGCACCGAATCCAGGATTCGGTTCGGGATTCGGCCAGGATTCGGCCTTTTTCAGCAGGATTCGGATTCGGCCGAATCCTTCTGCCCAGCCGAACCGAATCTGAACCCTAATTTGCATATGCAAATTATGGGCGGGGAGGGAAATCGCGTGACTTTTTGTCAGAAAACAAGGAAGTAAAAACTGTTTTCCCCTTCCCACCCCTAATTTGCATGTGCAAATTAGGGTTCGGATTCGGTTCGGTATTCGGCCGAATCTTTAGCGAAGGATTCGGGGGTTCGGCCGAATCCAAAAAAGTGGATTCGGTGCATCCCTACTGTTTACACTGCAAATAATTCACTCTACAATATAAAATTCCAGAACCAACAAGTGTATTTTTTTAAATCTATAATATTGGTATAATATTGGTGACTTGTGTAGGCAGCCATCTTAGGTCATTTTGCCTGGTCATGTGCTTTCAGAAAGAGCCAGCTCTTTAGGATGGAACTGCTTTCTGGCAGGCTGTTGTTTCTCCTACTCAATGTAACTGAATGTGTCTCAGTGGGACCTGGATTTTACTATTGAGTGTTGTTCTTAGATCTACCAGGCAGCTGTTATCCTGTGTTAGGGAGCTGTTATCTGGTTACCTTCCCATTGTTCTTTTGTTTGGCTGCTGGGGGGGGGGAGGAGGTGATAATCAACTCCAACTTGCAGTACAGCAGTAAAGAGTGACTGAAGTTTATCAAAGCCACATGACTGGGGGCAGCTGGGAAACTGACTAGCTCCATGTCAGATTTCAAAATGAAATATAAAAAAAATCTGTTCGCTCTTTGGAGAAACGGATTTCAGTGCAGAATCCTGCTGGAGCAGCACTATTAACTGGTGTGTTTTGAAAAAAAATGAAGCTCAATGAAATAGTCACCCTAAATAGCCAGGCTTGATAAAGGGTCCAGTTGGGCCCGAAACGTTGCCATTTTGTGTGTATATATGGGCTAATAAAACACTGAAGATTTTTTCAACACTACTGGTGTGCTACTGGTTTTTTTCCATCTAGCCTAGGGGTATTGTGATGTGAAACAGAACTTTTTTTCAGATGCCAGTATTAGGTCTTCATTTTTATTCTTTCTTGAGCAGATATAAGCCCAACATACTGTTATAGTTGAGTAACAACGCTGCACCGGGCCCCCCTTGAGAGGGAATTTTGTCTATTGATAAAATACTATAACAAAGGAAGGCAGTCTTTTTAATTTAAAAATGCTGTTACCTCGTGGAGGGGAAAGTAAAAATTCTTATTACATAACACAAAACAAAGCAATATACAATCTTCTTTATAAAAAAAACTCAATCTAATAAATATACAAACCAAACAGTTAATAAATTGTCTCTCCCCCCGAAAAACTTTCCCCAACGGCTTTATCATTAACTGAAAGCTTCCTCTCCTTTACCCAGGACTCCTTATATTACATTAAACTGTATTTTATTAGTTAACCTTTTAGGTTTCTTTGGTGACTTTGGGGCCTTTGAGGATTTAACAAAGTCTTCCTCCAATCCTTCCCCAAATCTCATTACCTGAATTCCCTTCACTCCTTGGGAATCACCTTCCCTGCTCCCCCATTTCAGGGGCCCTTCCGTTAGTTTTCTTCCCTGATTCTCTATGATGGGTTCCTATCCCACATGCTGCTCTTGCAGAAAAACAGGGGATTCACCTGCATGAACTTGAAACCTCCCTTTCTCCCGGCTTTCCTCCTGACTGTCACCTTTTGCCTTTTCTTTTTCTTCTCCTCTGTAACTTTCCTTTTTTCCTATTCCCTCTCTATCCTTCTCAACTCCTCCTCTATAGTATACCTCCCAATATTTGGAAAATAGAAAGAGGGACAAAAAAAAATTGCTTAGCGGAGTGCATCAAAATTGTTTGACCACACCCAAGTAATGGCCACACCCCCTAAATACCACACCCATTTTATAAAATTCGGCGTTTCACAAAATTTAAACACATTTCTGGGGGTTTTAGGGTCAGGTTTTATGTGTTATCACAGTTTTGGCTAATGAAGGTGTATTGCCCATAGGGTAGAACTACACAAATGTTTTTCCGTGCGCGTCCATCAGTTCCAGGCGTCACTTCGGATGCGCCGAATCTAATGTAAGTAATACAAATGTCACACGTACAAGCTGATTCATTACGACACGACTGTCAGATGCGAGCGCCTCATGTTGCGTCTTCATCCGACAGTTGTGTCGTGTTGGATGCAATCAGCTAGTACAGGTGACATTTATATAACTTCAATTAGATTCGATGCATCCAACGTGATGCCTGCGCTTCCTCGTGTTGCATCGGAACGGATGGATGCCCACCGAAAATCGGCCGTGTAGTTCTACCCTTAAGGGTAGATTTACACAAGGGCTTTTCATCAGATTTTGTTGGTCAGATTTTATCTGATCCTCCATGCAGCACCACGCAATGCCGCACAACACCACGCAACAGCTCAAGCTTTTGTAAGATGCTACAAAATCTGATGCCCCTAAGCTCCAATGTAAAGTCGCATGCAGTCGTGTCGCTTCGGACGAATGCTGGGAAACCATCCGACGTTGCTGTTGCTTACCTTGTTTTCCAGTCGCATCCGACGCCTGCATTTTGGCACAGTGCGGCACAATCGTGGGGAAATCGTCCGTGTAGTTGTACCCATTAGTTCATGCGTTTACATCCGACAGTCAATATATTTCAATGAGGAAAAAAAGTCTTTCCGTCACCATCTGTTTTTATCTTGTCGGATGAAGACGCACACACACGACGTGTCAGATGGAAATTTTTACATGTAGTTCACACATCCGATTTTTGTATCAGTTTAACCCACACGACAACATCCGACTAGTAGGGATGTAGCGAACTGCCGATTTGGTGTTCGCGAACGTCGTTCGCGAACACCGGCAAAAAATGCGAACGTTCGCAGACAGTTTGCGAACTTCGAACACCCGCTAAAATCGTTCGATTCGAACGATCGAAGGATTTTAATCATTCGATCGAAGGATTTTCATTCGAATCGAACGATCGAACGTTTTAAAATCGTTCGATTGAATGAAAATCATTCGATCGAATGCTTACAATCGTTCGAACGAATGGAAATCGTTCGATTTTTAGCGGTCGAAGGAATTCGAATGGTCGAATGGTCGAACGATTTTTATTCGAATCGAACGCGAACTCAAAATGCGAACGTTCCCAAACGTTCGC
The DNA here is from genome assembly GCA_038501925.1 of Xenopus petersii. Classification (NCBI taxonomy): domain Eukaryota; kingdom Metazoa; phylum Chordata; class Amphibia; order Anura; family Pipidae; genus Xenopus; species Xenopus petersii. Next base: position 19,325,926 of record CM076684.1, on the reverse strand, counting down.
GAACATTCGGCGGAATGCGAACGGTCGAAGTTCGCGCGAACTAGTTCGCAGCAGAACAGTTCGCTACATCCCTACCGACTAGGATGCGTTTTGTCGATCCGACACCATCCTACAAAAGCGCTAGCGGAATTCAGCCTTTAAGCTGCAAGTCACAGTTTCCCCAAGAGACTTGCTTATCTTAAGTTGTTACAATTGTATCTTTGCTTATCTTAAATTGTTACACATGTATCTAAGTGCAGCTGCAGGGTATTCTAGGCTCTCTGCCAAAATGCCTCTTATTTAATTAAGTTAACTTTTTATCTTTTGCAGGAGATCAAAGAGAATGTCGGGACATTTCAGTAACAATCCAGGACTAAGGGCTGAGCTGTCAAAATCGGGACTGTCCCATGAAAAACAGGACAGTTCGGAGGTATGATATAGTTATGCCACCGGTTATGAAGCATCTACGTTCACACTATCAGATGTATGAAAAATGAAATTTTTGATTTTCTTTGTAAAAGGGACACGTGTCTAGGGAAAGAGGATTATGGGAACAAAAAAGAAGAAAACACAAATACAAGATACACAGCTATAAAACTCATAAACAAAGCTCTCTAAATAAATAAAAATAAGCAATGGAAACAATGTTTAATGTTGTAAATAAACCCAATAAACTCTCAAGCTTGAGAGCAGCTCTGTGTCTGAATGCAGGGCGATTATGAGGCATTGTATAGTCTGAAAATAGGCTGAACAGGTATATTTACATATTTACACTCTGGAGAGGGTTTCAGTAATGACATTGGAGAATTTCTAGCTGCAAGTCTTTTTTACAAATGGACCATTTATCCAGAACGGAGAACATTGTATCTCTGGAAAACACCCGGTTTTTAAGCTGAAGTCAATATTTGCCCTGGATTTGCATCAGACTCATTCACCAGTAATGTTTTCAGACCAACTTGCTTGAAAACATACGTTGCCAGTAGTGATGAGCCAATCTGTCGCAAAATTTCGGGAAATGCATTAAGGTCAATGGGTGTTTTACACGCGACATATTTTTATGCGTGCGACAATTTTTATTGCTCTAAATGTATTAAAGTCAATGGGCGTTTTTTCTTAAGGCGACTTTGTATCCAAAATGCATTAAAGTCAATGGGTGTTTTTTCTTATGGCGACTTGTTTTGTCCAAATGCATTAGGGTCAGGGCACACACTAAGATTCGGGGAGATTAGTCGCCCGGCGACAAATCTCCTCTTCTAGAATGTAAACAGGCCCGGATTTGCGGCAAGGCGCATAGGCCCGGGCCTAGGGCGGCAAAAAAATAGGGGCGGCATGCCGCCCAGCCGCACTATGGGGACGCGTGCGTCCCCATTCAATTACAGCAGCTGCGCCGGCGAAAAAACGCCGGCGCGCTGGGAAGGGGAGGTGAGGTGGGCGCTAGGACCGCGCGGCCGCCTGGTCGGACCACGCGGCCTAGGGGCGCCGCACACGGAAATCCGGCGCTGAATGTAAATCGCTGGCGGCATGGCACTCGGAGCGCTTTGTTTTCAAAAGTCGCCCGAAGTTGCTCGGTGACTAATCTCCCCGAACTGCCTCCCACTGGCTAGAATGTAAATAGTCGCGGGCGACTAATCTGCGCTGACCCTTAATGTCAATGGGCGTTTTTCCTTATGGCGACTTTTTCCTCCAAATGCATTAAAGTCAATTGGCATTTTTTCTTATTGCGATTTTTTTCTCCAAATGCATTAAAGTCAATGGGCGTTTTTTTTTATGGGCATTTTTTCGAGGTGAAATTTCCACTGCGAATTTTCACCACAGTTTTGCGAAAAAATTTGCACATGGTGAAATTTGGAATCTCACCACAAATCCATGGCTGGCGAATACATTTGGACTGGAATTTGGACTGGGGAGGGGGGTCCAGGCCCACTGGGACTACCACATCAGGGGTCCGCACACACCCACCCTGGGGCCCCTGACCCCCCACCAACTCCAGTACCCTCCTTGCTAGCCACAACCCTCCTCCATTCACCATGCCACCAACCAGCGAGTACCTGCTTTTCTATGGGTAAAGACCCAGAGTGGTCATGGAGTCCAGAGTTTCAGGTAGGGGAGGAGCGAATCTGGACCAGCGGGGCCCACCAGGTTTTTTCCAGAGTCCGGCCGACCCAGTCTGACCCTGTAGGTTGCCTTGCAAAATCCACTCACATCTGATGGGAAAAAGAGAAATCTAGAGGCACATTTATCAAGGGTTGAATTTCAAATTCATGTGAGGTTTTTTAAACTCCCTTAAATCTGAATGAATTCCAAATTCGATTTGGTGAAATTTATTAATAAAATTGAATTATTAAAACTCAGCCAAATTTAAACGACCTGAAAAGTCGAATGTCAGGAAGGCTGCAAACATCTCCAAATTAATCCCTGGACCTCTCCCATTGACTTTGAACAGTAATTGGCAGGTTTTAGATGGCGAATAGGCAAATTCGAATTCTTAGGGTCAGAGTATGATAAATCTTGAAAATTAAATTTGAATTTTATTAAAAACTCGAATTGAATTTGTGTAATTCCCTAGTCCAATTTGACAATTTTGACCATAAAAAAATTAAAATTTGAATTTTAAATTCGACCCTTAATAAATCTGCCACTGTTTCAGAGATATTTAAAGTAAAAGAGATATAGGGGTGTCCAAATGGAGTTCACTAGTGGCTGAACAGCGTGTAACAATGTATAGTTTATTGTGGTTTAAGAATCAGTTCATACATAAGTAGATGAGTCTGCAGCCATTAACGACTCACATTTAGGGGTAATATAACCAAGGATCCCCCAATAAAAGTAACAGCATGCCTATTGTTGTATCACACAGAGGATCACTGATGTGAATCTGGAGACCCCTTTTTTTTCGGGATAATTTGTCAAAGGAGGAACGTACTGCTAATAAAACATAAAAAAAAATATAACTGATGATGCTTCAATAGTGATTCGTCCTGCAGATAAAGGGGGAGGTGTGGTGTTGCTGAACTATGCTGATTACCGCAGTGAAATTATTACTCAATTATCTGATTTGTCTGAATATAAACATCTGTCTGGCAATCCTATTTCCCAATTTAAAAAAGCAAGTAGATAATGTTATACAAGAAGCCTTTAAATTGAATACGATAACTACACAGGTGAAAGATTATTTAACTATGGATTATCCGATATGCCCAATCTTATACACCCTCCCAAAAATACACAAAAGTTTAACTTCCCCACAAGGACGCCCCATAGTCTCTGGTCGTGATTCTTTGGTGTTTCCATTGGGTAAATATATTGATAATATTGTCCAACCTGTTGTTCAAAATATTCCCAACTTATCTAAAAGATACCCTCCACCTATTAAGGTGCTTAGATGGTATACCGAACGACTGTCCTGTATTAGGGATGCACCGAATCCAGGATTCGGTTCGGGATTCGGCCAGGATTCGGCCTTTTTCAGCAGGATTCGGATTCGGCCGAATCCTTCTGCCTGGCCGAACCGAATCCGAATCCTAATTTGCATTTGCAAATTAGGTGCGGGAGGGAAATTGCGTGACTTTTTGTCAGAAAACAAGGAAGTAAAAAATGTTTTCCCCTTCCCACCCCTAATTTGCATATGCAAATTAGGGTTCGGATTCGGTTCGGTATTCGGCCGAATCCTTCGTGAAGGATTCGGGGGTTCGGCCGAGTCCAAAAAAAAGGATTCGGTGCATCCCTATCCTGTATTACTTGCTAGTATGGATGTAGTCAGTTTATACACCATAATCCCACACAATGAAGGCATAGATTCGGTGAGACTCTCCTTGCATGAATTTGATACCTATAATGGCCCTCCCATCCCATTTGTCCTGGAATTATTACAACTTACATTAGATCTTAACTACTTTCATTTTGAATATGACTATTGTTTACAAAATTCGGGGACAGCGATGGGAGCGGCCATGGCACCAGCATATGCTAATTTATCTATGCACCAATTTGAAAAAAATTATATTATGCAAAATTTTTGGTGAAAAGATATTGGGGCTCATTTATTAACGCAGCGCAGTGCTAAAAAGAGCGCAGTGGCCTGACATTTGCCCAGCGCATGCGAGTATTTAATAATGTAGCGCACGATACCTTAACAGTGCGATTTTGTGCGCTAATGTAGGTGCGACTTGTGAAACTGTGTGAAACTGCGTATCAGCTGTCGCAGTGCTTATAATAAATTGTGCGCACAGGAAGATACCGCAAAGGTAAGGATTAGTTGTGCTCATGTATGAATGCGCTGCTTTAATTAGTTGCGTCACATATTGCGCATATTGCGTTCACTTAGACGCATCTGCATTTGTTTCTGTGCTAATATTTGTTTGGTTGCAAAGGTGTTTAGCCTACCTGATACCCTTAAAGGAACCTTGGTCAATATAAACATGTTGGGTGGAAGGCGTGGTTAATATGCACTTTACAGGGGTTGTTCATCTTTGAGTAAACTTTGAGTTAACAAACATCCCCACCAACAGCAGCACCACTGTATTTGCCAGAACCCAGTTTAGCAGTGTGGCTCTGCTAGCGCAGCTGGGCAGGAATGCGCATTTTGAAGAGCGTTACTATTACGCCACGAAGAGGCAGTCGTAAAAATTGTGGTGCTGTTGACCGGGTGCAGTTTTGCACATATACAGACGCAAATCTGCGACGGCCGCAGTGCAAGCGCATTGTAGCCACGCCCACAGCCACGCCCCTAACAACCACGGCATCGTTTGCGACATAAATGCCCAATCTTTTGCGCAATACGCATAAACAAAACCATCGCAAAAGCTCTGTGTTATGCGCAATATCACGCAAATATATTAGCGATCACACTCGTGATGTCGCAGACAATCTTTTGCGTCCACTTATGCGCTGCGTTAATAAATGAGCCCCCATTGTTCTTTAAACGTTTCATCGATGATATGCTGATAATGTGGTGTGGTTCGTCCGAGGAATTTAAAAACATGGTAGAATTCTTGAATGGGTTATCCAGCCCTGTAAAATTTACATTTACTGTACATGAGAACCATGTTAATTGTTTGGATGTGCAAGTATTGCGTAGGGGCACACGTCTGGGCTACACCCTGTATCGTAAGAAAACTGACAAAAATGTTTTATTGCATTATAACAGCTACCACCCTTGGGCTACCAAACGCTCCTTACCTATCTCCCAATTTTGCAGGGTTTTACAAAATAATACAGAGGAGGATGGCAGAACCACACAAATTGGGGAGACCTGGGCACGTTTTAGACAAAAAGGTTATCCTGTAAAAGAACTTAATCGAGCATTAACAATAGCTAAAGACAGGGTCACCAATCCAACTCCAACACTGAGAGAACCACCAATTATGATTTTTAGCACCACTTATAATGATGCCTCCAAGAAAATTTGTGATAGTATCAGACATAATTGGAATATTGTTAAGTCAGACAGCAATTTATCTTCAAAAATCCCAAAGCCACCAATGGTGGGATTCAAGAGGGGGATTAATTTGAAAGATTTGTTAGTTAAAAATTATCCTCTGTCATGCTATCAAAAGGTAACTAATAACTGGCTTACTAATATTAAAACTGGTTGTTTTCGGTGTCCTAGCTGCACCTCTTGTAGATATATGAATCCGGGTGCTAGTTTCAAACACCCACACACAGGGGAAAGATTCTCTATTAGACACCATATCACGTGTACTACAACACGTGATCTATCTGGTTACATGCCCTTGTGGTCTTTCTTATTTTGGTAAAACAGACCTACTGCTCAGATTAAGAATGGACGGACATAGATCCGCTATAAGTGTAGCATTCAGAGATGGTAAGACACAAAAATCTGCAGCGAAACATTTTTTAGAAATGGGCCACAGACTTCCAACATTTAAGTATATTGCGATTGACCACATATCTCCTCTTCGTAGAGGTGGTGATAGATCTAGGGCACGATTACAACGAGAAGTCTTCTGGATAAGCAAATTAAACACCCTCTCACCAGGGGGACTAAATGAACACTGTTCCTTTTCTTGTTTTCTCAGTCAGAGATAAGGATCTATTTTTTAACAAATTGAATACTTTGTAACAGTTACAACATAATGTGTGATTCCTTTTGGTATTTTGTTGCATAGTCAGCTAGTCAAGCTATTCTATAACAGTTATGTAAAAGTTAATTTTTGATTTGACGCTATGCTCCAGAATGAGGCTGTATAGTGATTGGTTAATCAACATGTTTTTAACTATTTAAAGGGATTTTAAACTTGAATCTGGGTCTTGATAAAGGTCCAAGCAGGGGACCGAAACGTTGACCTGTTTTCTTTTAATATATGACTAAATAAAAAGTGAAGATTTTACTAAAATCCCAGTGTGCATTCCTACTTGTGTATATATATATATATATATATCACACACACACACACATATTCAGGTATGGGATCCGTTATCCAGAAACCCGTTATCCAGAAAGTTCCGAATTACGGAAAGGCCGTCTCCCACAGACTCCATTATAATCAAATAATCCAAAATTTTAAAAATGATTTCCTTTTTCTCTGAAGTAAGAAAACAGTAGCTTGTACTTGATCCCAACTAAGATATAATTAATCCTTATTGGAAGTAAAACCAGACTATTGGGTTTATTTAATGTTTACATGATTTTCTAGTAGTCTTAAGGTGTGAAGATCCAAATTATGGAAAGATCCATTATCCAGAAAACCCCAGGTCCCGATGATTCTGGATAATAGGTCCAATACCTGTTATCCAGAAAACTCCAAATTACAGAGGCCTTTACATTAGGGATGCATCAAATCCACTATTTTGGATTCGGCCAAACGATTCCTTTGCTAATTAGGGGTGGGAAGGGGAAACTATTTTTTACTTCCTTGTTTTCTGACAAAAAGTCACATGTTTTCCCTACCCGCCCCTAATTTGCATATGCAAATTAGGATTTGGATTTGGTTCGGCTGGGCAGAAGGATTCGGCCGAATCCGAATCCTGCTGAAAAAGGCCGAATCCTGGCCGAAGCCCGAACCGAATCCTGGATTCGGTGCATCCCTACTTTACATTACAAGGCCATCTCCCATAAACTCCATTATACTCAAATAATTATTAAAAAAAAATTATTTCCCATTTCTCTGTAATAATAAAACAGTAGCTTGTACTTGATCCAAACTAAGATATACCTGTAATTAATCTGTTTGGAAGCAAAAACAATGTATTTGGTTTATTCAATGTTTGCATGATTTTCTAGTAGACTTAGGGTTGGGGCAGACGTGCAGATTAGGGGAGATTTAGTCGCCTGGTGACTAATTGCCTCTTCTGCGGGGCGACAGTCTCCCCGAACTGCCTTCCGTCTGCTTGAATGAAGAATCGCCTGCGCTAATGCACTCACATCGCTTCGATTTCCGAAGTCGTCCGAAGTTTCCTCGTGAGGCAACTTCGGGCGACTTCGGAAATCGAAGCGCTACAACTAAATCTCCCCAAATCTGCCCGTCTGCCCCAACCTTAAAGGTATGAAGATTCAAGTTACGGAAAGATTCATTATCTGGAAAACCCCAGGACCTGAACATTCTGGACAACAGGTCCCATAACTGTATATATGTTTTTATACAGGATGAGGTTTATTGTAATGTGACTAAAGGAGACAGGATATATATATATATATATATATATATATATATATATATATATATATATATCCTGTCTTCTTTAGTCACATTACAATAAACCTCATCCTGTCTGGCCAGCTCACAATAAGAGTGAATATTAGCTTTGTATTTCATAACTGTTCATAAACCCGTTATCCAGAAAGTTCAGAATAATGGAATGAACACATCTCCCATAGACTCCATTATAATGGGGAGAGTGCAGAGACATACAACTAAACTGGGTAGGGGGATGGAATACTTTAATTATGAGGGTAGACTTTTAAGCATGTGGTTGTTTTCTCTGGAAAAAAAAGGCGCTTGCGAGGGGACATGATTACACTTTACAAGTACATTAGAGAACATTATAGACCAGGGGTCCCCAACCTTTTTTACCTTTCAAATATAAAAAGAGTTGGGGAGAGGGAGCATGGCTAAATGGCGACCTGATAGGACGTGTCTTTTCAGAGCTCCTGCATCTAAGCTATAATAATTAGCCCATTTCACAAGCTGAACCAAAATTAACGACTGCGATGGGCAAAGATAACAAAAAGAAACATCAGACCCCGAGCCAAACAGATATTTCACAGGCGAAAACTCCATCAGTGTCCAGATATTTTGAAAAAGCTGACGATGGTGAAGGATCGCAACAGCAGAACAAGATGGCGGAGGCTCAAGCCCGGAACCCCAGTCCGTCATTATCACTGAACTCTGCACCGAGATCTATCACTCTAGAACCCGTTCTACGCAAAGTGAGATTGAATCCAGATATCAGTGGGGTTAACATTGCAGACTTTCAACACAAAACAGCGGCATATGCTGACGGTATGCTATTCTTTGTAACGGAACCAAACATATCTTCACCTAACCTGATGAAAGAACTGGACCAACAAGGTGCAATTGGTAACTTAAAAATTAACAAAAAAAATTATTTAAAAAATCCAGTCTGTTAAACATTTCCTTATCACCGGATCAAGTTGACCAAATAAAACATTCGTTTGCATTTACAGTAGAAGGAAAATCATTTACATATCTGGGGCTGAAGATATGAGCAAAAATGGAAAACTGTGTACCAGAAAAACATACTCCCACTACTGAAATGCACTCAGAAGGACCCGACCCAATGGGATAGGCCTGGATTTTCGTGGTCTGGCCGCATTAACATTGTTAAAATGGACATATTGCCACGCTTCCTCTACCTCTTTCAAACCATCCCATTTCAAATACAGAAACAAATTTTTAAGTTATGACAAACGATGATTTTCATTTGGCAAAAGAAAAAAGCACGCCAAAAATATGTCTTCCTAACGCAGTCAAAAGATAAGGGCGGCACAGGACCACCATAGAGCTGCAATATTACAAAGACTGTTGGATATAAGATACGCTAATATCACTTAGTTATGGGTAGCAATAATACAGCAGGAATCTAGAATACCATTAGAGATACTTCCCTGGTTATCCAAACCTTACCGACCACCTCAAATTTCAACCAATCCTATTGCCTCCACAATATTAAATATTTGGTACAAAGTAAAATTCAAATTAAAACTAATGAACATCCACTCAAGAATGATCCCAATATCCTATATATGTTGGAGAGCAAGATATTGCTCACGATCTACTGGTTGGAGATCAATGTTATAGACCAGGGATCTGCATCCTTGGCTCTCCAGCTGTTAATGAACTACAAGTCCCACAATGCATTTGCCTTTAGACTCCTTCATTAGACTCCTTCATTGCATTGTGGGACTTGTAGTTCCTTAACAGCTGGAGAGCCAAGGTTGCAGATCCCTGTTATAGACAAATGGCAGGGGACCTTTTTACCCATAAAGTGGATCACCGTACCAGAGGCCACCCGTTTAGACTAGAAGAAAAGAACTTTCATTTGAAGCAACGTAGGGGGTTCTTCACAGTCAGGACAGTGAGGTTGTGGAATGCACTGCCGGGTGATGTTGTGATGCTGATTCAGTTAATGACTATAAGAATGGCTTGGATGATTTTTTGGACAGACATAATATCAAAGGCTATTGTGATACTAAACTCTATATTTAGTATAGGTATGGGTATATAGAATTTATGTGAAAGTAGGGAGGGGTGTGTGTATGGATGCTGAGTTTTCATTTGGAGGGGTTGAACTTGATGGACTTTGTCTTTTTTCAACCCAATTTAACTATGTAACTATGTAACTATAATCAAAAAATCGATTTTTAAACATTATTTCCTTTTTCGCTGTAATTATAAAACAGTAGCTTGTACTTGATCCAAACTAAGATATAATTAGTCCTTATTGGAGGTAAAACCAGCCTATTGGGTTTATTTAATGTTAATTTAAATATATGATTTTCTAGTAGTCTTCAAGTTTAAAGATCCAAATTATGGAAAGATCTGATATCCGGAAAACCCCAGGTCTTGAGCATTCTGGATACCGGGTCCCATATCTGTACTTTTTTTATTACTTTTTTATTGTGCCAGTATCACTGTTCTCATGTAGAGAGTCTTGAGAAAGGCTTTAGACAGGAGCCAAAACATTAGCACTGGCATGATACAATAATGAATCAAATTGTTAGACCATGGAGTGTACTACTTACATTTATATACAGAGTAAAAAATATAGTATTGTAAATATATTATAATATATTATAAGTCACAGACGAATTCCATGATCTTATATGGAACTCAGAGATGACTTCTAAACTCCTCATATTTTACAACAGGGTTATATATTATAATACAGGTAACACGAAAACCATTATCCAGAAAGCTCTGAATTACAAAAAGGCCATCTCCCATAGACTCCATTTTATCCAAATAATCCACATTTTTTAACTTTTTCTTTGCAATAATGAAACAGCACCTTGTGACTACTAAAAAATCATGTAAACATTAAAATATATAATTAATCCTTATTGGAGGCAAAACCAGCCTATTGGGTTTATTTAATGTTTACATGATTTTCTAGTAGACTTTAGGTATGAAGATCCAAAATACGGAAAGATCCATTATCTATAAAACCCCAGGTCCCGAGCATTCTGGATAACAGGTCCCATACCTGTGCACAAGTTTCATTGAGTCAGTCATGTGACATAAATGAAATCACTTAGCACCAATTATAACTGATGATATCACTATGCAACATTTATAAAGATATAATTTACAGGATATTTAGGGTTCTTGTGTATTCATACCATACTGCAACTTGCATATAATATACATAGATTTATCTAATTACAAACCTCTGATACTTAATTATCATGATTTCTAGAATGCCTGAGATATGAGTTGCCATTGCATTGCACTCTATTCCTGGAAGGGAGAGTCCAGACACCCAATAATCCCCACCCATGTTTGACAATTACATTTTGTTATACATCATCTCATTGCATAGGTATGCCTGCTGAACCGTAACACAATACCTGAATAGTGGGTGTTTTAATTTTACCATGGAAAATTCTCTTGTAAGTATATTAAGTAAGACACTAAAATTGGTAAAAGAGAATTCCAACATATGCCCCTTTAATTCACTTATGACACTGCCTAAAAGCCAACTACTTCATGGCATGTAAAGGGGTAGTTTACCTTTAGGTAAACTTTTTTTATTTTTTTAGAGGTAAGCATTTGCGTTAACTTTTAGTTTGTTATATCGTTTTTGAAACATTGTTGATACATACAGTAGATTCTAAGTCACTGCCATTCAAAGGGTTTTTGCAGTGCAATATAGCAATGCAGAAATACTGTATGGCTAAAATGCTGTATATTTTATACTTAACTTACTCTACCAGCCCAGAGGTTCAGCAGCCCTATAACATTAAGGAGCCAAGCCTTCAAATTTGGACACAGGAGGATTTTTTTTGGTGTATTTTGAGTGTCAGTGACGCTGCACATGCTCAGTATGCTCTGGGCTGCTGATGAAAACTAACACCTCTAAGGTCAATGGCTGATGGGGTGTTTTGTTGCCCATGTGAAATCGCCTCTTGCTATGGAAACAAAATGCCTGATAATACCATCACATTGAATTGTCAGGTCCAGTTGTATAACATAATTGCACAAAAGGCCTCCTTTTGCATTTGTGCTTCATTAAACAGTACAACTGTGTTTACCCGCCCATTTCACTTTTTGCTGGCTGTTTGTCCCAGGCTGTGGAGTAGAACCTTTTGCCCTCATCACTATGGGGTGCCAGCTAATCAGCAGTTAGGCAGACCTGACAGGGAACTACAGTTTGAAAAAGCTGTGATTGGCTACCCACATCCTACTGTGCTTCTGGGGGAGAAAAACTAGGGTATACCCACCAGTACCGGTACAAAAGGTGAGGAAAGCCCTGTGCAAAAGAGCTTGCAATCTAAAGGAGAAGGGAATGAGACACAAGGTGTGGGAGAGGGCAAGATTAGAAATAAGCAGGTGAGAGATGTAGCAGTAACAGTAGGGTAGGCTTCTCTAAATACTGTAAGGGTGTTTTAAGAGATATTTTGAAAGCAGAAGTGGGAGAGAACTTCAGAAGAGGAGTGCAGCTCTTGAAAGGTCTTGAATGTGAGCGTGTGAGGAGGTAATGAGAGAAGAGTTGAGGAGCAGGTCAGTAGAAGAGTGTAGTAAGTGGTTGTGTGAATATTTAGAGATAAGTTCAGAGATGTAGGGAGATGCAGAGTTATCAAGTGGTTTGAATGTCAGGGTTATTAGTGAATTTTATTCTGAATGGTAGTGGGAGCCAGTGCAGGGATTGGCAGAGTGTCATGGTGGAGGAGGAGCAGTTGCTCGGGTGTATAAGCCTGGCGCCAGTGTTCATTATGGACTGGAGAGGTGACAGTCTCTAGCGAGGAAGGCCAATTAATAGAGAGATACTGTAGTCTAGACGAGATATGATGAGAGAGTGAATAAGAATTCTGGCAGCATCTTGGGTAATAAATGATCGTATTTTGGATATGTTCTTTGGGTGGAAGTTTAACTATGGCTCTCGCACACCCTTAGTAAATTAGAGTAACGACACCTGGTGCACGAAGGTAGAGGATCGGCCGCCTCCCAAACAGTCCAGCAGAAAGAATCCGAAGGCTCACAGGATAATTTCAAGCAAGCTGCCTTGCGTGTTTATTGCGAAGTGCACTTTCTTTCTGCTTTAGGTGGAAGTGACATGATTTAATAAGTGACTGGATATGAGGAGTGAAGGACAGGGCAGAATCTAGGATAACCCCAAGGCACCGAGCCTGGGGAGACGGGTTGATAGTGGAATTGTTATATACGATAGGTACTTCTGAGATGTTACTGGTGTTAGCTAAATTTAAAGGACCAGTAACATCAATTTTTTTTTTAATTCATTAGTATAGAATGAAAAAAACTACAAAGACAAATTAAACTTTTAAATCGCTAAGCCTTTATTAAGAAATAACTTACCGAATCTCCGCTTGCGGTTCTCTTCAGAAAAGGCGACACGGCGACCATCATGCGGCGCTCGATTTCTCCTCCCTGGCTAGTGGCTATATCCTATAAGAAAGGCAGGGAAGAGAAAGCGAGTGCAAGCGGAGTTTCGTTATTTCTTAATAAAGACTTAGCGATTTAAAAGTTTAATTTGTCTTTGTGGTTTTGTTTGTTCTATACTAACGAATTAAAAAAAATTGATGTTACTAGTCCTTTAGCTTAAAGGTGAACCACCCCTTTAAAAAAACTATTTTTTTTTTAGTTTTTTAAATAAAAAAAAAAACTCAAATTTTTTTGAGCTTTATTATAACCCGACCCTGGAAATAGCTCTAATTTCGAAAAATACACCATCTAAAACTTCTCGAGGTCAATGGCAAAGGTCCCTTGAACCATTTGAATATGTTAATAGCCTTCATGATGTTCAATTTTTTTCGGAGGGTTTTGCCCGAAACCTCGATCAATTAGAGTGATTCTAGTTTTTTTTTTACTTTTTTCCATTCGAGGTTTTTATGTAATTAAGATACCATTCGAGTTGTGAGTTCGTTCGAGGTATAAAAAAAAATCTTTCGACCTTTTGAAAATAACTCCCTGAGTATTTTGAGTAAATGTCTCGCTACGTGGAAAAGGCTGGATTATAGGTCTCCAACTCTCCATAGAAATGACAGATGTCAGATCAAACAAGCCTCCTTAAATTTCCTCTATTCAGACCAAGTTTATAATCACCTACCCCCATTTGTGCCACCCTGGAGGCACTAATATCCTCTCTATGGAATTCTACCATTGTGTGGATACCTGTACTGGACACCACCTGTATTAGACAGCTGTGCACTACAATGCAAAGCCACAGTCTTCTGTTAATTATTGGTAATAAGAACTGGCTTTCCAAAGGTCATCCACAGCCATACAAGCAGAAAATATACATCTGTTTTATTATTACTACTGCAAACATGTCTAAAATTTGCTTTTCATTATGTACTGCAAGTTAATGATTTTCCAACCCCAGCCATATTCTCTATACATTGTCAGTTTTGAGTAAAATGATGCAGAGCCGTGAACCTTCACAATAACTGGAAATAAAAGACTGCATGGGCAACTTATGGAGCAGACTTTTACATGTTGAAACATAGTGAAAGCTGAAAATATATAAATCTAAATATGGCTTGAATGGATTGGAATGTGTATGTTTTTGTATAATAGAACAGTGTTGTCCCTTCACTGCTTGTACATGCTCCTTCTTCTTTTCCTCTGATATAGAAATGTGATTCACAGCTTTGTTGCATCATATCTGGGAAATGTGTCCTTCCTATATTTTTATCATTTCAACCTATTAATAACATTGGCATCAGGCAATCCCTACAGTGGAAAGTGTAACCTTGTCGGAGTGGATGTATTCCTACTGGCCAGGGATGTTCTGTGTATTTCTATGTCTATAAAAGGGAATCTCAGAATTAAAGTGGTCATTAGCAGGCAGATAAAAGTTGTAAAATCAGGTCTGCAGCTACTGGTGCCCACCAATGTGCCTACCCGACCAATTTCTGGCCAAAAATCAGGCAGCAATTAATCAGGGAGTGACCACATCCATTCATTAAAGGGGTTGTTCACCTTTATTTTAACTTTTAGTATGATGTAGAGAGTGAAATTCTGAGATAAACTGCATTTGGTTTTGATTTTTTATTATTTGAGTTTTTATTAGTTTAGCTTTTTATCCTGCAGCTCCACATGTCAGCAATCTGGTTGCAAGGATCCAAATTCCCCTAGCAACCATGTATTGATCTGAATGAGAGACTGGAATATGAATACGGCAGGGCCTGAATCGAAAGATGAATAAAAAGTAGCAGTAACAATACATTTGTAGCCTTACAGAGCATTTGTTTTTAGATGGGGTCAGTGACCCCCATTTGAAAACTGGAAAAGGTTAGATGAAGAAGGCAAATAATTTAAAAACGTTAAAAAATAAATAATGAAGACCAATTGAAAGGTTGCTTAGAATCTGCCATTCTATAACATACTAAAAGTTAACATAAAGGCAAACCACCCCTTTAATCTGGTCCTCCCTTGATGACCAGCATTTACCTTCATTATAATCTGATAGCTAGCCCAAGGGCCAAATGATCCAATTTGCCCAATATCGCCCAAGTGTGAGAATAAGGACAATCTTGCCAAATAAGCAGATCTTCAGGTATATGTTCAGCTTACATTTTTGGACCTGCCTTAAGCAGTGGGGGTGGGTGTAGTGTTGGGCCTGAGGCATGAGTCTTCAGTAGAGAAGAGACCTGTGACAGTAAACGAAGGTCATTATAGGACGTAGGTAACAGGGTTCCTGTGAATGGGGGCTTATGTTACAGAATGCTCTAGGAGTGTAAGATAGTCATCGGCTACTGGAGCAGAATCATGCCTGCCACCCCAATAGTGCCCAAAGCCCAGAGCCGTAACTAGAGGGGGGCGGGCCCTGGCACGGGACGTGCAGCCGGGCCCCACCCACCTCCGTATGGCTAGAAACGGCTGCATTAGAACAGCGTGGCACAAGCTGCCGGGGGGCCCCGGTGGGTGAGGGCCCTGGTCCAATCGCACCCCCTGCTCCCTCGGTAGTTACGCCACTGCCAAGGCCCCTTTCCTACCCTTAATTCCAGCCCTGGTACCACATCCTAATGATCAGCTGGATAGTTAGAGTAGTAAGGTTATTTTACTTTTTTAGGATTTTACTGCATTTAGGACCAAAATCACACATTCTGTTCTTGCCTTCCCTACAAAAGAAAAATGTTGGTGTTTTTTTAAGCACATAGCTGGCATTATAGCATTATTTTGAGATAAAATAACCAGATGAATGTTGTGTTATTCGAGACTTTCTGTAATCGAATACAGCACACCACAATAACAGCTTTGTTAATTTCAATTAATATTATTTCATTGTACAGTACACAATGCCTGGCTTTTTTTTCTTTTAAGGTCATGGGAAAACCAGATGATGAATCGTCACTAATCCCTAGAAAAATGAGTCCAACAACTCTCCTGACTGTAAGGGTTAGTTCACACGAGGAGATTCGGGGAGATTTTGTTGCCTGGCGACTAATCGTCTCTTTTTCTGGGTGACAATCTCCCCGAACTGTCTCCGTGTGTCTTCCCATCCACTATAATGAAAAGTCGCCTGTGCTGAAGCACATGCGGCTCTGCGTTTTCTGTAGTCGCCCAAAGTTGCCTCACGTGGAAACACATAAGCAGTGTGCAATATGACCACTCAGACCACTTTGATCGAAGGATATTCATTTGAATCGAACGATCGAACGTTTTAAAATCGTTCGATTGAATGAAAATCATTCGATCGAATGCTTACAATCGTTCGAACGAATGGAAATCGTTCGATTTTTAGCGGTCGAAGGAATTCGAATGGTCGAATGGTCGAACGATTTTTATTCGAATCGAACGCGAACTCAAAATGCGAACATTCCCAAACATTCGGCGGACGCGAACGGTCGAAGTTCGCGCGAACTAGTTTGCCGGCGAACAGTTCGCTACATCCCTATCAGAGACCCCTCTTACATGTGTAAGGCACTGGTTCTAGCAGCACCACGCCAAAATAAACAGGAGGTGAACTTGGCTGCAGAAGATAAGGCATCTGGATAGACAGAACTCACCCACAGCTCAGTATTCCACAAGCTCTGGGCACCCAGGCTGAGTATGGGCACCTGTTTTCTTTGTGCTGTGCATTATTATACTGTCTTCTGAGCAGCTTGCAGAAAGTGTATAGGTGTGAATGAGGGATACTCCGAAGCCTGGATTCTGACATTTTTAGCAGGATTCAGACATAACATAAAGACTGGTCAAACCGAATCCATATCCTTTATAATAAATAAAATGCATCATTTTGTGCATAGCCAATTTCCGTCTGCCAAGAGGGTTTGGATTGTGTTCAGAATTTGGAGAGGGTACAGAAAAAAAGGGATCAGTGCAGGGGCGTAACTACAGAGGAAGCAGACCCTACGGCTGCAGGGGGGCCAGGAGGTATAGGGGCCCAATGAGGCCCTAATTCATATACAATTTAAATAAATATTGGTAAATCAGATCAACCTCTAGACATTTTGGGGGACTGAAAAATAATTCGCTGTGGGCCCAGTGATATCTAGTTACGCCACTGGATCAGTGCATCCTTAGGGCAGAGACACACTTGGAGATTTGGGGAGATTTAGTCGCCCAGAGACAAATTGCTTCTTCTTTGGGCGACTAATCTCCCCAAACTGCCTTCCCGCTGGCTAGAATCTAAATAGCCAGAGGGATGGCACTCGGAGCCTCATGAGTGCCATCCCACAGGCGATTTCGATTCTAGCTGGAGGGAAAGGCAGTTTGGGGAGGTTAGTTGCCTGAAGAAGAGGTGATTTGTCACCGGGCGACTAATCTCCCTGAATCTCCACGTGTGTCTCTGCCCTTAGTGTGAATGAAAATAGTAAATTATATAATTTCAACCCCCTTTGTAGTTAACAAGCAAAATCCCTAACATATTTCCATAAACCACAGACACACTAGGGTTAATTTCACCAGGGCCCAATTAACCTGCCCACATGGTTTTTCTTTTAAAGAAAACACATCTGACTAATAATAACAATTACATTGTGCATACCACAAGCAGCTTATTGTCAATGCATATTGCCTGGGGGAGAGGTAGGGTTGCCATCTGTTTTGAATGTCCCCAATCTGACTACTACAAATTATGATTCATCAAATTTAAAAAAGAAACAAAAAAACAGATCCGTTCGAAAAGCTGGTGTTAAACTGGATCAAAATAAGAGCTTATCTAATCACAAGTGTAGTTAAAGGGATTCTGTCATGATTTTTATGATGTCGTTTTTATTTCTAAATTACACTGTTTACACTGCAAATACAATACAATACAATATAAAATGTCATTCCTGAACCAGCAAGTGTATTTTGTTTCAATTTAAAACATAACAATATTGGTGTGTAGGTGCATCTCAGGTAATTTTGCCTGGTCATGTGCTTTCAGAAAGAGCCAGCACTTTAGGATGGAACTGCTTTCTGGCAGGCTGTTGTTTCTCCTACTCAATGTAACTGAGTGTGTCTCAGTGGGACTTGGCTTTTTACTATTGAGTGCTGTTATTAAATCTACCAGGGAGCTGTTATCTTGTATCAGGGAGCTGTTATCTGGTTATCTTCCCATTGTTCTGTTGTTAGTCTGCTGGGGGCGGGGGGGGGGAAGGGAAGGGGCGATATCACTCCAACTTGCAGTACAGCAGTAAAAAGTGATTGAAGTTTATCAGAGCACAAGTCACATGACTGGGGGCAGCTGGGAAACTGATAATATGTCTAGCCCGCTGTCAGATTTCAAAATTAAATATAAAGAAATCTGTTTGCTGCTTTGAGAAATGGATTTTAGTGCAGAATTCTGCTGGAGCAGCACTATTAACTGATGCGTTTTGAAAAAACATAAGTCTCTTTATTTCCCTGCATTTCCCATAGGGATCAGCTTTAGTCCTGCCTTCGAGGGTTCATCATGGAATACCCAGCTAACTTACTCACCATAGGGTTGTGTGAGGACCATTTGGTATATTAAAATGACGTATTGTAAATGAGAGATGGTATAACATGGGGTTAATGTTTTTAAGGACTTTGGGTCAACCAGTACAAAATTCCCAGCTATGGTTATTAGATAACATGATTTATATCGCTTATAATTTACAGCGTGAAGAAAAAGGGGACATAAACCTTCCATGGCAATGTTGCTTAACCCAATAATTGCTGGACATCAACTTTAAGCATACTGAAACACATTATCAAGAGTTCAAGAGTGTTGCTGGGTGTTGTAGTCGTGTAACATTAGATTGCTTCTTAAAGCAACACTGTTTGATAGAACTATCCCTGCTCTAGGTTCCGGCAAATAGAGTTAAGGGCCAAAAACACCATGTGACTCTATGGGGGTTATTTATTAAAGTCCGAATGCCAAAAACTCAAAAAATGTAGGTTTCTTACGATAAAACCAGAATTTTTAGTGAAACTCAATTTTTTCTCGATTTATTATACTCCTAGGATGTAAATAGTCCGAATATGAAAATCCTCAGACCTGCTGAGGTTGCATTTAAGTCAAAGGAAGAGGTCCCAAAGATATCCTGATCTGCACTGGGTTTCGTGCAATAATCCGAAGATGTCATGGTTTTCAGGCGGAAAATCCGAAAAATTTAAGGAAAATGTATTGATAAATCAGGGGAAAAAACTTGTGTGGATTTGGTGTGAGTAGATTTCAGTAAATAATGAGATATTTTTGGATTTTGATAAATAACCCCCTATGACACCCATATGATATTATGACACCCTCCTGATGACTGGTTAAAGTGCCTGAAGTTCGGGCCCTGAACTGTATATCAACCTGTCTATATAAAATCACAGCAACAAGATACATAGATATACAGTTGGTAGAAGATAAATTGGCCAGTCAGTCTATTTTAGACAACAAAGGGGCTCAATGGCCAACGATGTAATCACAGGTATGGGATCCGTTATTTGGAACCCTATTATCCAGAAAGCTCCAGATTACAGGCCGTCTTCTATAGGCTCCATTTTAATCAAATAATTAATTATTTTTTTAAAAAATGATTTCCTTTTTCTCTGTAATAATAAAACAGTAGCTTGTGCTTGATCCCAACTAATATATATTTAATCCTTATTGGAGGAATTGGGTTTATTTATGGTTTCAATTATTTTTCTAGCAGAGTTAAGGTATGGAGATCTAAATTTCAGAAAGATCCCTTGTCTGGAAATCCCAAGGTCCCGAACATTCTGGATAACAGGTTCTGAGCATCCTGAATAACAGGTCCTATACCTTTAGTTGTTACTGGCCCCAAAACATTGGTAAGTTGACATACTCTATCAAGATATATTCGTATATATTGACCCCCTCATTCCTGGGCCCCCTGCAGGGTCTTCTTCCTCTGTACTTACACCTAGGGATGTAGTGAACGTCGGAAAAAAAGTTCGCGAACATATTCGCGAACTTGCGTCAAAAATGCGAACGGTTCGCGAACGTCGCGAACCCCATAGACTTCAATGGGAAGGTGAATTTTAAAAGCTAAAAAAGACATTTCTGGCCAGAAAAATGATTTTAAAGTTGTTTAAAGGGTGCAACGACCTGGACAGTGGCATGCCAGAGGGGGATCAAGGGCAAAAATGTATCTGAAAAATACATTGTTGACACAGCGCTGCGTTTTGTGCTGTAAAGGGCAGAAATCACACTACATTTCTAAACCTGTGTAATAAAATGCTTTAAAACGTCCGGCGTCTACATGCCAATCAAGTCGTGTAAAGGTTACAGCCTGTTCACACGCAAAGACGAAACGCAGTGCTTACTGCAACGCAAAAAAACGCAAAGAGTTTTAATGAATGATACCGTCAAGTGAGCAAATAATAGTTGTTAATTACTAGTTGAGCTTGTCACCTCCAGGATGTTCGTCCTGTTGGTGGCAATATTTCTGTAGTGGTGTGTTTAGCAGTCACCGTGCTTGTGCGCACGTGCACGGTCAGGCAGAGGTAATTCAATGTACAGTGAGGCGAACCAAAAAACACTGATTCTGCAGTGTGGGCCCAGTTTTGGTCTACTTTATTGATCACCTGAGGTGACCGTAAAAGATGCGATTTTGCCACTGTTGCAGAACCCTGAAAAATTAGGCATGTGTACTTTCCTGAAAAATTATGTTTTTTTTGTCGCAGCCACTGAAGCACAGAGGCCAGAAACAATATGCCATATAAATGCTGAAAATATTTTTTTTTTTTGTCGCAGTCACTGCAGCACAGAGGCCAGAAAAAATATGCCATATAAATGCTAACAATATAAATTTTTTTTGTCGTAGCCACTGAAGCACAGAGGCCAGAAAAAATATGCCATATAAATGCTAACAATATAAATTTTTTTTGTCGCAGACACTGAAGCACAGAGGCCAGAAAAAATATGCCATATAAATGCTGAAAATATTCATTTTTTTTGTCGCAGCCACTGCAGCACAGAGGCCAGAAAAAATATGCCATATAAATGCTGAAAATATAAAAAAATTTTGTCGCAGCCACTGAAGCACAGAGGCCAGAAAACATATGCCATATAAATGCTGAAAATATTCATTTGTTTTTTGTCGCAGCCACTGAAGCACAGAGGCCAGAAACAATATGCCATATAAATGCTGAAAATATTCATTTTTTTTTGTCGCAGCCACTGAAGCACAGAGGCCAGAAACAATATGCCATATAAATGCTGAAAATATTCATTTTTTTTGTCACAGCCACTGAAGCACAGAGGCCAGAAAAAATATGCCATATAAATGCTGAAAATATTCATTTTTTTTTTTGTCACAGCCACTGAAGCACAGAGGCCAGAAAAAATATGCCATATAAATGCTGAAAATATTCATTAATTTTTGTCGCAGCCACTGCAGCACAGAGGCCAGAAAAAATATGCCATATAAATGCTGAAAATATTCATTTTTTTTTGTCGCAGCCACTGAAGCACAGAGGCCAGAAAAACTCAGGATTTACCTGGATTCAAATTAAACCAGTAGGGTTTGCACCCTAGTTTGTAACGGTGGTGGAGGGAGGAGGACGCTAAAGGACAGCTGTGTGTGGAGTCATGAGGCGTGCAGAGAAGGACAGCTGCATGGGGAGTCAGAAACTCAGAACAAGTCTTCCGGCGTGCAGTAACCCTCCGAGATCCACCCCTCATTCATTTTAATAAAGGTCAGGTAATCCACACTTTTGTGACCTAGGCGAGTTCTCTTCTCAGTTACAATCCCTCCTGCTGCACTGAAGGTCCTTTCTGAGAGGACACTTGAGGCGGGGCAAGACAAGAGGTTCATGGCAAATTGTGACAGCTCTGGCCACAGATCAAGCCTGCACACCCAGTAGTCCAGGGGTTCATCGCTCCTCAGAGTGTCGATATCAGCAGTTAATGCCAGGTAGTCCGCTACCTGCCGGTCGAGGCGTTCTTTGAGGGTGGATCCAGAAGGGTTCTGGCGCTGCCTTGGACTGAAAAACATTTGCATGTCTGACGTTACAGAGTGGCCAAAGTGCTTTGTCCTTGCAGGTGCGCTCGTGGCAGGATTACTGGCACCTCTGCCCCTGGAATGTTGATAAGTTCCTGAAGTGACATCACCCTTAAAAGCATTGTACAACATGTTTTGCAGGCTGGTTTGTAAATGCAGCATCCTTTCGGACTTGTGGTATGTTGGTAACATTTCTGACACTTTATGCTTGTACCGAGGGTCTAGTAGCGTTGCGACCCAGTACAGGTCCTTCTCCTTAAGCCTCTTGATACAGGGGTCCTTCAACAGGCATGACAGCATGAAAGACCCCATTCTCAAAAGGTTGGATGCAGAGGTATCCATCTCCGCTTCCTCGTTATCAAGGACTGCATCATCCACGGTCTCCTCCCCCCAGCCACGTACAAGACCAGGGGTCCCCAAAAGGTCACCACTAGCCCCCTGTGAAGCCTGCTCCTGTTGGTCCTCCTCCTCCACAAAGCCACCTTCCTCCTCTGACTCCACTTCTGACACCTCTCCCTGCGTTGCAGCAGGTGCCTGGGTTCGTTCTGGTGATTCCGACCAGAAATCGTGCGCTTCCTGCTCCTCGTCACGCTGGTCTACAGCCTCATCTGTCACTCGTCGCACGGCACGCTCCAGGAAGAAAGCAAAGGGTATTAGGTCGCTGATGGTGCCTTCGGTGCGATTGACCATGTTTGTAACCTCTTCAAAAGGGCGCATGAGCCTGCAGGCATCGCGCATAAGCACCCAGTAACGGGGGAAAAAAATCCCCAGCTCTGCAGATCCAGTCCTATCACCTAGTTCAAACAGGTATTCGTTGACGGCTCTTTGTTGTTGCAGCAGACGTTCCAACATGAGGAGCGTTGAATTCCAGCGAGTCTGGC